>CM046946.1:24339298-24960690 GCA_025698515.1 Gossypium sturtianum
TGTATGCTTTGTAATATACTGAACTTAGGTGTTTGCTATCAAGAGTGGTGAGTCACTATATATCATGTCAAGATTATGTGTAAATATGGAATGCCTAGTTATGTACTTGAAACCAACATTTTTACTATATTTGCTCAAAGTTCGTCTTTTAATTTTTTTATTTTTTACTTTGTTTGAAGACAAGCAACGACTTAAGTGTGGGGAGTTTGACCTATCGTAATTCAGTGTAGTAGATTAAACTAGTTTTTGCACTTGAGTAGCTTGAATACAATCACTTTTATTATGTTTTAATTAAGTTTTCATAGTTTCATTTACATTTAATAAAAAGTGTGATTTGAGTATTTTATTAACCTTAGGAGGCCTAAGGGTGAGATTATATACTTAGTAAGTGTGCATGAGACCATTAGAGGCGTATAACTCAATATTGGTCGTTTGTGTTGCAACACGAAGAGTTTGATGTCACAACATAGGAGTAGGGTACAAGAATTTTGAGATCGCTTTTGGTGTGTTGTGACACGGCCAAGGGATGTTGTGACACACCCCTAAAACCACCCAAAGACTAAGCATAATGCCTTCGGTGTCATGACACAAGCACTACGATGTCACAACATTAGTCCTATACGAGAAACACTTACAAGCTAGGGGTGTTTTGGTCTACATAATCAAATGTTTAATACGAGAGCATCATCTAACCTAGGGTTGAGGACAACGACAACCCTAAATCTATAAATAGGCTCATTTAACACTTTTTATGGACAACTTTGATACTTTAAGAATTTTCTTTGTAATTTTAGTTTTCAAGTTTTTCCTTTTTCTTAAGTTTTAAGTTATTTCTACTTTTATCTTTGTGTGTGTCGAGATCTAATTTGTAGACTCAATCAACTCTTTATGGATTACAGACATCATTCAATAAGATTTAGGATTCTCTTAAACCTTTTCTCTTGATTTGTTATTCATTTTATATTTCACATTAAGTTTATTGTGTTTATGAAATCCATGAGAGAACTAATCCTCTTATGGGGATTAGTGTCTAGAGGTATGACTAATTAATTATTGTGTAAGGATTTCTTAGTAGATCAAATTGTTTGGGAGAGGAAGAACTTAAACCAGTAGGCCTAATAATCCTAGGAAGTCATTTATGGTGGAATTAACCCAAAAATTGGTATGGCCTATCCGTGAATACCTTAGCCCCAAACCGCTTTCTAGATCTGTGAGGTCGAGTGATAAGTAGTTCTTGTCGACTCATCGGCTTTAGTGGAAGATTGAGAGATCTGCTAGGGTGACGACTATTGATTGAATAAAACCCGGCGGCAGTTGGTTATGATTACAAAAGAAAGCTAATCAACCCATGCTTAGATCCAGATTCAGTTTACATATTTCATTTCCCAAAGTCTTTTTATTTATGCTAATTTCTTTATTATTATTAAAAACCAAAATCTTTCTTTATGTTTATTTGTAATATAATATATTTAAAGTACTAAATAGATCCATTTATGTTTTGGTTAGATTAATTTAGTACTCGCTTCCTTGGGTACGATCCTCTGAGTACTCACTTACTTCATTGTAACTATATTACAACTTGACCTGTATACTTGCGGATATCGCTTATTCCACATCTTTTGTGCAGGTTTCTTACCCTGGACATTTGTATGTCCGGCGATCGATTTTGCGCATGGGTTGGGTCGACCACAGCAGAAAATTTGCAGCGATAAACACGACATAGGTGTTCCATGTCGCAACACCCATGGCAAAGTTATCGATGTCGCAAAGATCGAACCCCGATGTCGCGACACACATTGAATTTTTTAGACTTTGGGGTAAACTGGCATCTTTTTCACAACACAGAGGTGTTGTGTCACAACATCGAGCTGAATTGCTCAATTTTATAAACCTATGATCGATGCTACGACACGGAGGTTACGTGTTACGCGACCAGACTCTATTTCGGCCCCTCCTCCTGAATTTCAAAGCATTTAAATGTAAGTCTATTAAAATACAATAATATAAAAAAGTTTAACTTAGTTTGAAAATATCAAGTATTGTTGTCAGATTCATTCATCAGCTCTGTCAATGTATACATGATACATTTAAATTATATAGGTTTTTTTAGCAGCTTTTTACTTATAATTTATGCAAATTCTAAGATTATGGATAACTAATTGATCGCTGTGAATCAGAGCTTTAAAATTTATAAAAAGAATGATCGAACTCGAAACTAACTCGACAACGATTGGAGGCAAGTGCACTCTATCGAACAAAGAGTATAGCTTAGGCAAGACAGGATTATCGAACCCAAAGGAACTAAAAGTACTAACACTAACTTTCTTCTTATTATTTAGCCTAAAGTAAGTGAAGTTGTTTATCTAATCTAAATTAATTAACTACTAAACTAAAGACTCTAAGACAAAGAAGAATGAATTTGGAAAATAACTTGGGAAAAACTCAGTTGATTTAGATGATACCCTAGGAAGAATCCACCTAGACTTCACTTGTTATCTAACACTGAACCATACGATTTATTCACTTAGTTTGATCCGTAAGACTCCCTAACGTATATTAAACCCTATCTCGAGGCGAATAACGTCTAACCCTAGGTTAATTAGTGGAACTCTCGTTCTCTTATAATAACCCCTAGAATAGCAAAGATAAATCGATCTATGGATTCCCATATTAGGTTTCACCCTAACGGCAAAATCTCTTCACCCTATCTCTGGCGTGCGATCAACTCCGCTTAATTATGTTGGATCTACTCTTAGGCAGGGTCTATTCCTCATCCACCTAAGCACATTAAATTTGGATTAAGCTCACATAATTAAGAACAAACTAAGTATTTATCATATAATTCAGAAAACAATAACAAGATTCATCATAGGTTTCATCCCCCTTCTGTATCAAGGGTTTAGTTCATAACAATAAAGGAAAACATCTCAAGAGAAAAGATAAAAAACATAAGAAATCCCTAAAACCCCTGAAGGAATTGAAGGAGACATCCTCCGTCTTGAGTATAATTCTGGCTTCTTGAGATGGATCAACAGGCTATCCCTGAGTGAATCCCCACAAATCTGCCTTCTCTGGCCTAGCATGACGCCCCTAGACGATGGCTTTGGGCTCCCCTTCTTAGGTCATACTTAGGGTGTATTTATAGGCTTGTGAAATACGTTTCTTTCTCCCTAAGTATCCTTTCCCGAATGAAATTACTCTTCTCCACGGCAGAGGCATGGCCATGGCGCACGCCCATGTGAATCGTGGCCAGGCCGTGTTTGGATTTCTTTAATGAGACACGGCCGTGTGAGTCAGGGTTAGACCGTGTTCTAGATGATTGACTTGGCACGGCCGTGTAGGTCCAAGTCCAAGCCGTGTCGATTTCCTCTTCGGTCCATTTTGGTCCGTTTTGAGCCCATTTCTCGTTCTTTTTATCCTTGGGTGCTTTCCTGAGTATAAGACATGAAAAGAAAGGATTAAGAGCACCTTTTACATAAATCAAGGGATAATTCATCCAAAAGCATACTAAATGTGGGCCTAAAACATTTTACTATTTTGGTTTATCAAATACCCCACACTTAAGCTTTTGCTTGTCCTCAAGCAAAATTTTCAACTTACAATTAAAAGCGAACTTTCTATAATTCATAATAGTCATTGATAGTGTCTCATCATAATTCGAGAGATAATTTATACATGGATAATATAACTCAAAGTGTCCTAAAAATTCAAACACTATAAGCCTTATATTTTGTAGCACAAAACATAGGTGTTTCCCTTCATCTAAATAATTACCTCGATTCGGAAATTGTCAAGGATTTACATCCTCACTAAAGATTCACTCAAATCACTCAAAGTGTTTAAGGTTCAAAATTTAGGCACTCAAAAGTCTAACATGAAGAGTTAATCCCATAGGCTTGCATGAAAATCAAATCTCCACCCATTGAAATATGAGATGAAACACAAATCAAAAGGTCTTTGTTAAGGTTGTACTTGGGCTAAGGTTAAGGTGTGGATAAAGGCTGAATTAGAGGTTAGAATCGAGATTCAATTAAAAAAATTACCTAACGAGAAACAATGAATGAATAATTACATAATGGTTTGAAACTTTAAACTAATAATACGAGCTTCTTCTTCAATATTTGGAATTCAAACGTATAAGCTCATTTAATCACAAACTAATAATGAATAATGAATATACTTCGATATTTTTTTAAGAACAAACTAAATACATAAGAAAGGATAAATCAATGAAGTAAAAATCATAGTTAGGCAACTAATCAAAATCAACTCTCGATATAAGGGTAGTTAAAGAGGATGGTGAAAACGAATAAAAGGGCTTTGGGTTAATATTAGTGGGTGAGTCAATAAATAGGGTTGTTAGGATTAAAAGGGTTCACTAGGGGTTAATTATGAAGGTAGGGTTTTTATGGAGTAAGTGGGTTAAATCCTAGGTGCCTTTATCATCTCTGTATATCAAATCAAAAGTGTGGTCTCGACATGTATAATCGATGCAAGTTCTAGAATAACAAATCAATGTTGACACACTCATAACCAATAAAGTGAGCAAGAAAAAGAATTTATGCTCTATAAGGCTCAAAATATCACAAAAATTATGGGTGTTTTGATGTCAACCTCGTAAATTTCAAACTTCAAGATAATATTCAGATTTAGTTCAACAACCTAGAAAGTTTTAATTTTTGAAAAATAGACTTATCATGCTTGATTCTTTAGTATCTTAAAATTTAATTATCAATGCACAATTATCAGTGACTTAATCTAAAACATATTAATAAAAATCATAAATCATGGAAATTTAATCCTAATTAGTAATATGAGTAAATTACTTAAAAACAAGACTAAATTCAGGATTTTGAGAATAATGAAAAAAGTTTGGTACCTAATTTCATAAATTTAGGCACATTTTTAAGTTGTTCACCCCCCACACTTAAGATTTACATTTCCCTCAATGTACAAAGTTAGATAATATAAATGTAATGTTCAGATCAGAAGATATGGGGATAAGTGAAACTCCCTAAATTATGGATGTAATCCTTCAGTTGGATGAACGATATGTTGGAGGGGTCTATTTGGGTGGCGATCCTGCGCTAGATGAAGAAATTGGGTAGCTCATGCAGGATTAGCCAGGATATACTAATAATAATTGAAACTATACTAATTAACTACTTAAGGAAAAGCAAGCAAAAGTGGAGAAAATTAAAGATGAAACTAAAATTAAAAGAAAGGATGGATGGACCGTAGAGTCCTTATTGTTGGGTGTGATTTCTAAGGCTGAGGATATGGTGGTGGTCGTGGCGTGATTCCCTAGCAGCCTTTAGAACCTGAAATTAAGAAACTAAGATAAAATAAACTATATTAAGCATAAGATTGTTAAAGGGAAGGAGAATGAAACAAAAGAGAAAAATGAAACAAAAACTAGATAGCCTCAAATATCCTTGGCTTGTCGTTTGGATGAAGCTGCCGGCATGAACTCATGTGAATCGGTCTCCCTTCAGGAGATTGGCCTTTTACGCTTCTTTGCCATGGATATGATTTTGTTGTAGCTCAAGAGTGATAGAGGCTTTGTTTCTAAGGAAATGAGAGAGATTTTTGAAAGAAAAAGAAGATGGAAGAAGGTGGGGTGAAGGGGGGAGGGCTATGGGGTTTAAATAAAATTTTGTATCTGAGGCTCTCCCACGCCTGTGGATGGAGGGTGTGTCGATTCACACGGCTGCCTTGCACGGCCGTGTTCTAGGGCGTGTTGGTTTCCCACGCTCGTGTCTAGCCTGTGTTCGACAAGTCACTATGTTAGCACAGTTTTAAGGCACGGGCGTGTTTTGCCTGTGGTTGGATAGTTAGTAGCTTCACACAGTCATAGGGCACGGCCGTGCCCCTTTGTCTGTGCCCGTGGTGGAGTGGTTGAGTCTGTGAGCTCAAAAAAAGTGGTTGGAACTGATTCGCACGGCCTCTGCTATGTCAGTACGGGGATTCTTATGGTCCACACGGCCACGGCCACGGCCGTGTGCAAGGCCGTGTGTCCTGGAATTCTGCACCCCTTGTTAGTTTAAAGCTAGATATTATAAAGAAAGGATAAGAATAGAAATAAAATAAAAATTTAATAGGGTTAGTGCTCGGGTTGCCTCCCGAGAAGCGCTCGTTTATAGTCTTAAGCTAGACTTTACCTCTCATTTGCATCTTCAGGGTGGTTTGAGGAGTTGGAAGTCCTTCCTCATGCTATCATTTGTGTCTTCGTGAAAAAATTTAAGTCGAGATGTGTTTATAGTAAAAGTACCAAAAATAGGATTACTCACCTCGACTGTTCCGTGTGGGAAAACACTGGTTACCCTAAAAGATATTTCTTTGTTTGTGTTAGGGTCCAGAGGAGATATTCGAGGATCTGCCTGATCTAACAGTACCTGATCCCCTATTTTGAAGTGGTTTGTTGTTCCTATGAGCTCATCTGGCGACTCTTTTGATTTTACCTTGTGTGGTTCCGTTTCTTCGTCGTGTATCCCTAACTTCTCCTTGAAGTGTGTCTTCCACTCGTCTAGATCATCGAACTGAATCCCTTAATCTTCATGAACTACTTCCTTGTTGGCTCGAGGTTTAGGTTCGGGTTCAGTTGTATTCTTTGGTGGTGCTTCCTGAAAATAAGGGTTAACCGAATGATTATCAGTAGAATTTACGTTCTCACCTTGATTACTCGATGTTCTAGCTGAGTCGAGAGCCTTGAGGGCGACCGTCTCATTACCTACACAAAGTATGAGTTCTCCTGCATCAACATCAATTTTAGTCCTGGCAGTCGCTAAAAAGGGTCTTCCTAAAATTAGGGGAATCAAATTATCTCCATCCATGTCTAAGACAACAAAATCTACTGGGAAAACGAATCTGTCAATTTTTACAAGAACATCTTCGATAATACTCCTCTCCTCAGCTTTCCAAAACCGAACACTCCTCCTAAGCAGGAGTTCAAAATTCGGCCACTTCCTCAAATTCCTCCTGGCCACTAATTCAAATGAATTTGAATTCCACAAGTTCCTAAATTTTCTCCTTGCCACCCATTTAAATATTTGACTTAGTCCAAACTTATCTGACAGAGTTTGTGCTGAGCACAACTCATTCTCCCCTTGGCGTCAAAATGCAAAGCAGAAAATGGGATTCTTTTCTGCTCGAACACGAGTTCTCCCACCGCTTGTGGCGTCATTCTCGGGGCCCTAAGTGGTGCCTCCTTGCCACTCGCCACGCCAAATCTTGTGCTACAATACCCACGAATTATACTTAAGCCCTAGCTCCTTCAGCTCCCCTTACTTACAACTTAAAAACAAAAATTTCCTATGCAACTCGGGCCCACTCTAAACTTATAACTAGGTCTTAAAACACTACAAATAATAACACAACAGTCCAACTCATGCAAAACAATTCAATCACAACTAACCCTATTTTAGGATATTACAGTTCTACCCCCTTAAAAATAATTTGGCCTCGAAATTACCTGGTCAAAAGAGTTGAGGGTATTCTTTGTCTCATCACATCCTCGGGTTCCCACGTAGCTTCTTCCACGCCATGGTTTTGCCATAATACTTTCACCGATGGAACGGACTTTTACGCAAGACTTTCACCTCTCGATCCAGAATGCCGACTGGTTCCTCTTCCATGGTCATATCTGGACTCGACTCTATTTCTTCCTTTGCTACAACATGCGATAGATCTCGAACGATAACGCCTAAGCATGGAGACATGGAACACATCGTGAATCTGACTCAGCTCTGCTGGCAACTCGAGCTGATAGGCTACTTGTCCTACTCGTCTCAGTACCTCATACAGCCCAATAAACCTTGGACTTAATTTGCCTTTCCTTCCGAACCTCAATACCTTCTTCCACGGTGAGAAATTCAGAAAGACCTTGTCGCCCACGGTAAACTCTATATCCCTCCGCTTGAGATCAGCATATGACTTCTGCCTGTCCGAAGCTTTCTTCAAACGAGCCTGAATCAACTTAACTTTATCCTCAGTTTCTGCAACCAACTCTAGTCCCAACATCTGACGCTCACCCAACTCCGTCCAGCATGTAGATGTGCGACACTTCCTACCATACAACGCCTCGTATGGTGCCATCTTAATGCTTGCCTGATAACTATTGTTGTATGCAAACTCAGCTAATGGTAGAAATTCTTCCCAGCTGCCTCTAAAGTCCAAAACACAGCCTCTCAACATGTCCTCCAAAATCTGTATAACCCTTTCCGATCGCCCCGCCGATTGTGGATGAAATGCCGTCTTTGAAATCCAACCGCTGCACCCAAAGCCCGATGCAACGCTTTCCAAAACATCGACGAATCTGGGATCCCTATCCGAGATGATCGATCATGGCACACCATGCAACCTCACTACCTCGACACATACGACTTAGCTAACTTCAGGCGAGTAATCAACCCTACTGCAGGTATGAAGTGAGTGACTTAGTCGGCCGATCCACAATTACGATCGAGTCCTTCTTACTAGGCGTAAGGGTAATCCATCAAAAATCCATAGTGATCCTCTCCCACTTCCATCTGTGGAATCTTCACCGTTGAAGCAAAACGACGAGAATCGATGTTCGGCCTTGACCTGCTTGACGACACGTCGGACACTTTCCCACAAACTCCGTTACTTCCCGCTTTGGACCTAGCCACTAAAAGCGCTCTCTTAAATCCTCGTACATCTTACTACCTCCGGGATGCATAGCGTATGGGCTGCTATGTGCGTCCTGAAGAATCCTCTGCCTTAACTCGACATCATTCGGCATACAAGCTTTTCCTTGAAAACACGATGACTCCATCACTGGACAAACCGTAATCCTCTAAACCACCATTCTCAGACACCGCAACCTCCGCGCATTCAAACCCTCATCCACTAATTGTTTCTCCTTGATTTGCTCTACCCAGGTCGGCTTAACCTGCAATTCCGCCAAAAGACTCCCATCGTCATACAAGCTAAGACGAGCAAACATCGCTCTTAAGTATGGTACAACCTTCCGGCTCAACGCGTCTGCCACCACGTTAGCCTTGCCTGAATGATACTCGATTGAACAGTTGTAGTCCTTCAACAACTCAATCCATCTGCGCTGTCTCAAGTTCAAATCCTTCTGAATCAAAAGATACTTCAGACTCTTATGATCTGTGTAGACTATCGACCTTTCCCCATATAAGTAATGCCTCCAAATCTTCAAGGCAAAAACCACTGCCGCTAGCTCCAAGTCGTGCATCAGATAATTACCTTCATGCGGTCTTAGCTGTCGAGATGCATAAGCCACTACCTTCTCGTCCTGCATCAGCACACATCCCAAGCCAGTATGTGATGCATCGCAATATACCGTGAATTCCTTCCCTGCCTCCGGCTGAATCAAAACCGGAGCTTCAGTCAGAATCCTTTTTAACTTATTAAAACTTTCCTGCTATTTCTCAGACCACACAAATGGAACCTCTTTTCTCAACAACTTGGTCATCGATGCTGCGATCAAAGAAAATCCCTCTACATATCTCCGATAATATCCTGCCAGACCTAGAAAACTTTGAATCTCTGCAACTGACTTAGGCGGATTCCAATCCAAAACTGCCTCAATCTTTCGAGGGTCCACTCTAATCCCCTCAGCTGATACTACGTGACCCAAGAAAGTCACCTCACTAAGCCAGAACTCGCACTTACTAAATTTAGCAAATAATTGCTTTTCCCTTAGAGTCTGCAACACTACTCGCAAATGCGCATCATGATCATCCTCCAATTTCGAATACACCAATATGTCGTCTATAAACACCACGACAAAGCTGGTCCAAATCTTCTTTGAAACACCCGATTCATCATGTCCATGAATCTTTGCCCGGTAGCGTTAGTCAACCCAAGCGGCATCACCGGGATTCGTAGTGCCCATACCGAGTGCGAAATGCCGTCTTGTGAATATCACCTCCTTCACCTTTAAGCGATGGTATCACGACCTTAGATCGATCTTCGAGAACACCGATGCACCCTTAAGTTGATCAAACAAGTCATCTATCACGGGCAGCGGATACTTGTTCTTGATCGTCGACTTATTCAATTGGCGGTAGTCTATACACATCCGCATCGCACCGTCCTTTTTCTTGACAAAGAGTACAGGGTGCTCCCAAGGCGAAACACTTGGCGGATGAAACCCGGTCCAACAACTCCACGAACACGAGCCTTTAGTTCCACCAATTCCTTGATTGCCATCCTCTACGGGGCAATCGACACCGGCGCAGATTCGGGTAACAAGTCTATGCCAAATTCAACCTCACGATCCGGAGGTAGTCCGGAAGTTCCTTTGGAAATCGTCGGCCAAATTTCTTTCTTTGTTGGACATTCTCCACAGTGAGACTCCTTAGCCTCCAAGGCACACACATGAACCATAAATGCTTCACGACCCTTCGGACCATCTTCTCGACTTTCAAAGCGGATACCACGTTGGATAGATAATCTCTTCTATTACCTATCATAACCACGTCTTCACCCTCGATCGTCTTCAAGACCATGCGCTTTAGCGTAATCCAAACTTGCTGGTACTTCACCAGCGGTCCATCCCAAGAATCGATCGAACTCCCCAAACAGCGGTTCCATCAGATTAGCTACAAACACTACCCCTTGGAGTTCTAGGGTACATCCCTATCTGACTTATTTACTTCTACAGAGTGACCTAGAGGGCTAGTTCTTTGTCATCTCCTAGAAGTAGTCTCACGATCTAGGTTCATGGACTCTACTATGCTACTAGCAACATACGAATGCGTCGAACCCACATCAATCAAAGCAGTATATGGTAATCCAAAGATCAAGAACGTACCGGTTATGACGTCCGGTGCGTCGCCCTCCTCTCGACGCCTCGCTGCATATACCAACCCAGGTTGTCTTGCCTCAGTGTTGCCTGCACCTCTGCCCGGTGCTCCGCGGCCCCGACCAAAACCATTACCTCCTCTACCATTACCACGACCCCTCTGCGGTGGCGGTCCCTCATTTCTGAACTGAGCATGACCTTGACCCTCAGACTGAATCCTGGCTTGCTTACGTGGACAGTCCCTCACACGATGGTCCAACGAGCCACACTCAAAACATCCTTTTCCACCGGTCTAACATCCTCCACAATGAGATTTCCCACATCAGTTACACTGCGCGGGTCCCTGATTGGCAGCAACAGACCTTCTAGATTGATTCGGCCCACCATGTCTATCCCTTTTCTTGGAATTACTGGCCGACCCAGATGATCCAAAACCTCTCTTATGTCTATTCCTATCCATATTCTGCCTCACCGACTCCTTAACCCCTTCGGCTACCTTAGCCTTTTCCACCAGAACAGCAAACTCACGCTCCTGCTGTGGAGCAATCAGCAACCTCAGATCATCTCTCAAACCGTCCTCAAACCTGACACACTGCTCATGTTCTGTAGCCACGATACCCCTAGCATACCGGCTCAACCTTAAAATTACGCCTCAGACTCCGATACGGACTTACTCCTTGAACCGATCTCGAAAACGCCTTTTCTTTGTGCATCAATGTAGCTAGATCCAATATATTTCTTTTAATATGCTGCCTAAAAATATTCCCAATTGAAATCATCCGCTGCAGCACTATCCCGAACCGTGAGCCACCACTGGTATGACTCATCCCGGAGAAGCGACACTATCCCTTCAATTTCTCCTCAGCAGTCAAATCCAAATCGTCCATGATTCGCTCCGTCGCCTCTAACCAATACTCAGCCGTACTGGGAGCCACACCAAAAACACCTTGAAAAACCTCGGCTCCATTGGCTCGGAGTCGCTCAGATACAGACTTACGAGCTCCCGTGCCTCCACCTGCTCCAGCCACCCTCTCGAGAACTCGCGAAGATCGCTGCGACAACGCATCATCCCTTGTATGCGATCCTCGAAACTCAACACCGCAGCGGTTGGTGGTGGTGGCATCTCATTCTCTCGACCGACCGGATCTCACCGGTTGCATACGATCATCCTACCCGACCGCGTCCACGTGTATTATGACCACGACCTCGAGTGCTCATGTCTAATGTCTCGACTTATCTGATTTGCAAGTTTTATGCGTCAGTCTCTACTCCACTGTTATTAAAGCACAATCTTATGAATAGTTCTTATTAGAGAGTTTTGTTTTTCGCGAGTTCACAGAATCCTATAAGTTTCAGTATCTAGGGTAGTCCACCATCACTAACCATTCATAGCATATCATCATAATCAATTGCAAACATCGATTAGGGTACTTACAGGGGCGGATTGGTGCCGGAGACTCGGTGCCATGCGTTTCGACCCATGTATTTTCCAACAATACCATACTTTAAAACATTTTGGGCCTCGAGCCCACAGCCAAGCCTTTGAACTTGGCTCTGATACCAAAAATGTAACACCCCAAACCCGATCAACACACCACGACCGAATCTGGCATGTCACAGAGGGAATTGTTTTGAAGAGAACAGGTTACCGGTTAATTTTCCTAGTGAAAATTCTTTGTTGTTTTATGTTTGTAGAAAACAGGTGCATGATTAGTTAAAAACCAAAATTTTGAAATCCTGGAATATAACTTTAAAACTTAGTTTTCGATCCATAGGTTTAGAAAACGCTTAAGTCATTTTAAAACCCGATGTTCCTTCCTTAACTATTTAGAAATCCTTAACAAAGTACCCAAACCAAAGTCCACATAAAGACCGAGTTTATTTAATGCATGGCCACCTCGAGTCCGCCCGGCTCCTCATCCGCGATCTATGAATCACCTGAAAAGATAAGGGAGAAGGTGAGTCACCAAGACTCAGTGCATAATCCCCCTCCCGGTTAATGCAACTTACTTACACAAATCATAACCAAGCAATATATATAATGCACCCAAACCTAGCCATCCATAACTCCTTTTCTACCCCGTGTGGTACCAAACCACTGGTGACCCAAAGTCACGATATCCAATAATGTGGTGCCAAACCACTGGTGACCCAAAGTCACGAATAATCCATCTGTGGGGCCAACCCACGTGTGATACAAAATCACTGGCGTCAATCCCGATATATCAACTGTGGGGCCAACCCACTGTGGTGCTAAGCCACTGGGATGAAATGCTATAAGGTGCCAAACCTCTGGTGACCCAAATTCACAAAATAATCTGTGGTACCAAACCACTGGAGGTGCCAAACCTCTGGTGACCAAAAGTCACAAAATAATCTGTGGTACCAAACCACTGGAGGTGCCAAACCTCTGGTGACCCAAAGTCACGGATATCATCTTCCCCCTCCTCTCATATCACCCATACTAATGCATTACAAGTGCAAATCCTGCCATCATGCTTTAACGTGCAACATAAAGCAAATATATCATAAATCATATTATTATGCACCATACAGCAAACATCATATCGAAACGGACTTACCCTAATCCTTGCTCACACTCATAAGGCATCATATCAAGATCTCACAGTTTTCGGCTTTTAATCACGATTAGGTTATTAATATGTTACCAAGTTATAAAGTGTGTAAGCTACACACCTGTTACTAACGCAAGCACTAAATCCCGAAGACCCGATCTACTGCACTAGATCTCCTTGATCCTACAATCGGCCAAACCACAGAACCATTAACAAGGCCATTCGGCAATACCAATAAATCCTGAAGGGTTAACGCCTGGAACCCGAAACCTTACCTTAATGCTCTTTGAATACTAACCATGCTAAGTATGAGAAAAAGATCCTCCCCTACAATCGGCAATCATCACAACTTAGTCTTAATAGCCTTTGGCTTTTCCAAATAACTTAAAGAATGCTTAAACCGATATAGATCCTTACCACTTGACTTACCAAATTCGATTGACAGAGAGTAGAGGACTTAGATCGACCGCTTCCAAAATCTCGGAGAACCTAGAAGAAATCGGTTCCTATAGAGGGTTAACAAAACACCCACAAATGCCGAAGTTCGGCCTTTTCCTACCATGTGAGTCGACAGAGAAGTGAGAAAGCGAGAATGTAGTTTCGATTAAGAACCCCTTACCTCTTTTCAAAACCGATTGGAGACAAACCTAAAGAGATCCACCCTTGTTGATATTTGGCCAAAGCAATACAAGAAAGAAAGGAGGAGATTCAATAAGAAGTTGAATGATGAAAGGAGTTTCGGCTATGGTTGATAGGAAGCAAATAGATGGGATCCGGCTAGAGTGAAAAAGAGAAAGGATGAGAAGAGTGAAAATAGGAGAGAAAGAATCGGCAAGTGGAAGGAAGAAGAAGAAGATTCGGCACAAGGTTTTGAGAAAAGAAGAAAAAAATGAAGGGGAAAGGGAGGTTTCGGTTTTGAGCAAGAATGGAAAGGAAAAAGAGAGAGATGGGAGAGTAGGAGATTCGGCCAAATACTGAGAAGAAGAAAAAGAAGTGAAATAAAATCAAAGAAACCTTAGAGAGACATTCGGCTAGGTGCAAAAACAAGAAGGAAATTTCGGCTTTTCTTCAATATGTGCACTAGGGAGAAATCGGCACACTTAAGGGTTTGTTTTCGGCTTTGACACAAAACAAAAGCTAGCCGAAAATGCACAACTAGGTGCCTAAGGAAATTCGGCACCCTCCTCTCCTCAGCTTTCCAAAACCGAACACTCCTCCTAAGCAGGAGTTCAAAATTCAGCCACTTCCTCAAATTCCTCCTGGCCACTAATTCAAATGAATTTGAATTCCACAAGTTCCTAAATTTTCTCCTTGCCACCCATTTAAATATTTGACTTAGTCCAAACTTATCTCGACAGAGTTTGTCTTTGAGCACAACTCCTTCTCCCTTGGCGTCAAAATGCAAAGCGAGAAAAATGGGATTTGCTGCTCGAACCTGAGTTCTCCAACCTGCTTGTGGCGTCATTCTCAGGGCCCTAAGTGGTGCCTCCTTGCCACTCTGCCACGCCAAATCTTTTGCTACAATACCCCACGAATTATACTTAAGCCCTAGCTCCTTCAGCTCCCCTTACTTACAACTTAAAAACAAAAATTTCCTGCAACTCGGGCCCACTCTAAACTTATAACTAGGTCTTAAAACACTACAAATAATAACACAACAGTCCAACTCATGCAAAACAATTCAATCACAACTAACCCCTATTTTAGGATATTACATTGTTGTTTTTGATTTCCTTGATTTCCTTGACCTCCCCACGAAAAATTTGGGTGGTTCCTCCAACCTGGGTCATAATTATTACTATATGGGTTATTATTAGATCTAAAATTGTTACCTATATAGTTCATATGTTCGCTCTCTGTGCCCGGTTGGTAGGTGGGTACTCAGGATTCGCCACGGTTCCACTTGCGTTGCACTGCATTACTGGATGTACCTGCGAAGAACACAAACTATCAAGCTTTTTATTCATCATCTCTACCTGTGTTGATAGCATGGTTACTGCATCGATGTTGAAAACTCCGGCTGATTTTGTTGGTTTTGTCCTTGTAACCTGCCACTGATAGTTATTCAATGACATCTCTTCAATAAACTCGTAGGCTGCGTCAGGAGTTTTATTGCTCAGGGTTCCACCGGCGGCTGAATCAATTAGTTGCCTCGTTGAGGGGGTTTACACCGTTATAGAAAGTTTGAACTTGGAGCCACAAGGGTAAACCATGGTGCGGACACCTTCTTAAGAGATCCTTGTATCTCTCCCATGCGTCATATAATGTTCTAAATCCATCTGCACAAAAGAAGAGATATCATAGCGTAATTTGGCCATTTTGGCCGGTGGGAAATATTTTAACAAAAAATTTTCGATCATTTGATCCCATGTGGTGATTGACCCTCGTGGTAACGAGTTTAACCACTGTTTGGCTTTATTCCTTAATGAAAAGGGAAATAACCGAAGCCTTATGGCATCATCCGAAACACCATTTATTTTGAAGGTATCACAGAACTCTAAAAAAATTAGCTATATGAGTATTTGGATCTTCGTCCTGCAAACCATCAAATTGAACAAATTGTTGAATCATTTGTATAGTGTTAGGCTTTAAATAAAAATTATTAGCAGCTATAGCAGGCCTAACAATACTATATTCTGCTCCTGTTAAATGAGGTTTAACATAATCATACATAGTACGCGGAGCATTATTTTCTGCCACATCTTGTGGTGGTGGATTATTCTCGTCCATCCCTTCAGTAGGATTGGATCTGTCTTCTCACTCTCCTTCCGTGTAATTTAAGGCTCGCCTAATTTCTCTGCGATTTCTTCGAGCGGTAGCTTCAATATCACTATCTTATACTAGTGGTCCTCTCGGGTTCCTTCTAGTCATAAACCAGAGGTACCTTCTAGGAAAAGAAAGAATGAAAAATTTAGCAAAGTTAAAATTTAAACATAAAAATAAAAGTAAATTGCAAAAAAAAAAATGGCTAAAGTAATAAAAATAGAGCTTTCTTAATATTTTAGTTCCCCGACAACAGCGCTAAAAACTTGATCGCTGTGAAGTCAGAGTTTTAAAATTTATAAAGAGAATGATCGAACCTGGAAACTAACTATGACAACGATTGAGGCAAGTCCACCTATCAAACAGTAGTATAGCTTAGGCAAGACCTGATTGTCGAACCCAAAGGAACTAAAAGTACTGATACTAACCTTCTTTTTATTATTTATCCTAAAAAAAGTGAAGTTGTTTATTAATCTAAATTAACTAATTACTAAGCTAAAGACGCAAAGACAAAAAGAATGAATTGGGGAAATACTTGGGAAAAACTCAGTTGATTAAAACGATACCCTTAGGAAGAATCCACCTAGACTTCACTTGTTATCTAACACTGAACCAGACAATTTATTCACTTGACTTGATTCGTAGGACTCCCTAACGTATATTAAACCCTCTCTCGAGGTGAATAACGTCTAACCCTAGGTTAATTAACAAAAATCTCTTTCTCAAATAATAACCCCCTAAAATAGTAGTAAACTGATCAATGAATTCCCATATTAGGTTTCACCCTAATCCGGCAAAATCTCGTCACCCTATCTCTAGGCGCGCAATCAACTCCGCTTAATTATGCTAGATCTACTCTTAAGCAGGGACTTTTGCTCCACCACCTAAGCACATTCGACTTGAATTAATATTCGCGAAATATCAATACAAGAATTAAGCACACATAATTAAGAATAAATCAAGTATTTATCATATAGTTTAGAAAACAATAACAAGATTCATCTAGGTTTCATCCCCCTCAGGTATCTGAAGGGTTTAGTTCATAATAGTAAAGAAAAACATCTCAGAAGAAAAGATAAAACAAAACATAAGAAATCCCTAAAACTCCCTGAAGGAATTGAAGAAGAAATCCTCCGTCTTGAGTAGAATTCTAGCTTCTAGAGATGGATCAACTGGCTATCCCTGAGTGAATCCCCACAAATCTGCCTTCTCTGGCCTAGCAAGACGCCCCTAAACGATGGCTTTGGGCCCCCCTTTTTAGGTCATACTTAGGGTGTATTTATAGGCTTTTGAAATAGGTTTCTTTGCCCCTAAGTATCCTTTCTCGAATGAAATTGCTCTTCTCCATAGCAGAGGCACGGCCATGGCACACGCCCGTGGCCGTGTTCAGACTTCTAATGAGGACACGTCCGTATAGATTGATATCAGGCCGTGTTCTAATGTATTGAGGAGGCACGGCCGTGTGGGCTTTAGTCCAGGCTGTTTCAATTTCGTGCTTTGGCCCATTTGTCCCGTTTTAAGCCTGTTTTGCGTTCTTTTTAATCTTGGGTGCTTTCCTGAGTATAAGTCATGAAAAGAAAGGATTAAGAGCACCTTTTTACATAAATCAAGGGATAATTCATCCAAAAGTGTACTAAAGGTGGGATTAAAATATGGTACTATTTCGGTTTATCAAATACCCCCACACTTAAGCTTTTGCTTGTCCTCAAGCAAAATTCTCAACTTACAATTAAAACAAACTTTCAATAATTCATAATTCCTATCAACAATGTCTTATCATAATTCATAGATAATTTATACATGGATAATTCAACTCAAAGAGTCCTAAAGATTCAAACAATCTAAGTCATAGATTTGTAGCTCGAAAATATAGGCGTCTCCCCTTATCTAAATAATTACCTTTAATTCAAAACCGACAAGGATTGACATCCTCACTAGAGATTCACTCAAATCACTCAAAGTGTTTAAGGTTCGGAAAAAGTGCTCAAAAGGTGAACATGAAAAGTTAATCCCATAGGCTTGCCCTGAAAATCAAATCTCCACCACTATAATATGAGATGATGCACAAATCAAAAGGTCTTTGTCAGGGTTGTAACGGGGCTAGGGTTAAGGTGTGGATAAAGGCTGAATTAGAAGGTTAGAATCGAGATTGAATTGATAAATTACCTAACTAGAAACAATAAACTGAATAATTACATAATGGATTCAAACTTTAAACTAATAATACGAGCTTTTTCTTCAATATTTGGAAGTCAAATGTATAAGCTCACTTAATCACAAAACTAATAATGAATAATGAATATACTTTGATTGATTTTTTTTAAGAACAAATCAAGTAATAATAAAGAAATTTAACAAATGAAATATAGAACATAGTTAGGCAACTGCTCAAAATCAAATCTCGATAAAAAAGGGAGTCAAGGAATGGTGATAACAAATATACAAAGGGTTTTGGGTTAATATTAGCGGTTATGTCAATAAAAAGGGTTTGTTAGGATTAAAAGGGGTTCACTAGGGGTTAATTGTGAATGTAGGCTTTTTATGGGGTTAGTGGGTTAAAACCTAGGTGCCTTAATCATCTCTGTATATCAAATCATAGGTGTGGTCTCGATATGTATAAACGAGGCAAGTTCTACAATAACAAATCAATGTTGACATACTCATGGTCAATAAAGTGAGCATGAAAAAGAATATATGCTCTATAAGGCTCAAAAACTCATAAAAATTATGGGTATTTTTGACATCAACCTTGTAAATTTCAAACTTCAAAGTAATATTTAAACTCAGTTCGACAACCTAGAAAATTTTTAATTTCAGAAAAATAGACTTATCATGCTTGATTCTCTAGTATTCTTAGAATTTAATTATCAATGCACAATTATCAATGACTTAATCTAAAACATATTAATAAAAATCATAAATCATTATAAATTTCATCCTAATTAGTAATATGAGAAATTTACTTAAAAACAAGACTAAATTCAGGATTTTGAGAACAATGCAAAAAGTTTGGCACCTAATTTTAGAAATTTGAGAATAATGAAAAAAGTTAGGCACCTTTTTAGGTTGTTCACCCCCCACACTTAAGATGTACATTTCCCTCAATGTACAAAGTTAGATATATAGACAATAATACTAAAATCATAAGATATGGAGAGAAGTGAAACTCCCTGAATTTTGGATGGATTCCTTGAGTCGGAGGTGAAAGATAAGTTGGAGGGGCTGGTCTGGATGACGATCATGTGCTAGATGAAGAAATTGGGTAGCTCGTGGAGGATTAGCCAGGATATAATAATAATAATTAAAACTATACTAATTAAATAATTAAAGAAAAGCAAGCTAAAGTAAAGAAAAATAAAGATGAAACTAAAATTAAAAGAAAAGATGGATAGACCGTAGAGTCCTTATTGTTGGGTGTGATTTCTAAGACTGAGGATATGGTGGTGGTCGTGGCGTGATTCCCTAGCAGCCTTTAGAACCTAAAATCAAAAAACTAAGATAAAATAAACTAAATTAAGCATAAGAGTGTTAAAAAGAAGGAAAATAAAAGAGAAGATAAAAATAAAAGAACAGATAATTGGTCTCAAAGACCCTTGGCTTGGCGAGTGATTGAAGCGGCCGGCATGAACTTATGTAGATCGGTCTCCGTGAGGGAGACTGTGCTTGGCTTCTTCCACTTCTTTGGCATTGTTTTGGTGTAGCTCAAGGGTATAGAGAAAGAGGGTAGGAAAAAATGAAAAGTTGAAGGTTGAAAGTTAGTAGGAGAAGAGGGAAGGGAGGAGTGGGTTAAATAGATTTTCAAACCTGGTACCATCCCACGCCCGTGCTCCTTGGGCGTGTCGATTCACAAGGCCGTGTGTCTAGGTGTGTTGATTCACACACGCCCGTTTTACAGATTGCCACGCCCGTTGGTGATAAGTCAGTATCGTCCACGGTCGCGTCGCACAGCTGTGGCATTCTGTCGGTGCCCTTGGGGCGGTGGTTGGAGTCCGTGACTTTGAGATTTGATTCTCTCTAACTTGTACCACCTCTGCCATGTCAGTACGACAATCCGGGACATCCACACGGCCACGGCCACGGCCACGGCCGTGTGCTAGGCCGTGTGGACTGGAAATCTGCACTTTTTTGTTAGTTTAAAGCTAGATACTATAAAGAAAGGGTAAAATAGAATAAATAATAAAAATAAAAATGTAAAAGTTAATGGGGTTAGTAGTGCTGGGTTGCCTCCGAGAAGCGCTCGTTATAGTCTTAAGCTAGACTTTCCTCTCGTTTGCATCATCAAGGTGGTTTGAGGAGTTGGAAGTCCTTCCTCATGCTATCAGTTTTATCCTCGTGAAAGAGTTTAAGTCGAGATTCGTTTACAATAAAAGTACCAAAAATAGGATTACTTACCTCGACTGTTCCGTATAGGAAAACACTGGTTACCCTAAAAGGTATTTTTTTGTTTGTGTTAGGGTCCGGAGGAGATATTCGAGGATCTGTCTTATCTAATGATGCACTGGTCTCCTATTTTGAGTTTGTTTGCTTCGTGGGAGTTGGTTCAGTTACGCCGTGTATTCCTAATTTCTCCTTGAAATGCGTCTTCCACTTGTCTAGATCATCGAATTGAATCCCTCGTTCCTCATGAGTTATTTCTTTGTTAACACTGGGTCTAGGATTGGGTTCAGTTGTATTCTTTTGTGGTGCTTCCTGAAAAGAAGGGTTAACCGAATGGTTACTAGTAAAATTTACGTTCTCACCTTGATTACTCGATGTTCTGGCTGAGTCGAGAGCCTTGAGGGTGACTGTCTCGTTGCCTACGCGTAGTATGAGTTCTCCTGCATCAATATCAATTTTAGTCCTGACAGTTGCTAAAAAAGGTCTTCCTAAAATTAAGGGAATCGAGTTATCCTCATCCATGTCTAAGACAACGAAATCTACTGGGAAAACGAATTTGTAAATTTTTACAAGAACATCTTCGATAATACCCCTAGGAATTCTAACAGTTTTATCTGCTAATTGAATGCTCATCCTAGTTTGTTTGGGTTTCCCTAGACCTAATTGTTTGAACAATTTATTAGGCATGACATTTATGCTTGCCCCTAAATCAGCTAACGCATTATCAACAGTTAGTCTACCAATTAAACATGGAATTGTAAAACTCCCTGGATCTTTTAGCTTTTGTGGTAGTCTATTCTGTAATATTACCGAGCATACTGCGTTTAATTCCACATATGGATCCTCGTCTAATTTGCGTTTGTTCGTCAAGAGATGTTTTAAAAATTTCCTCGAATCTGGCATCTGTGAAAGAGCTTCAAGTAGCGGTAAGTTAATATGTAATTTCTTTAAAAGTTTAAGAAACTTACCGAACTGTTCCTCTTTGTCGTCTCTTGTTAATGCTTCGGGATATGGTATGCGAGGTTGGTACTCCTTGATTACCAATTTTGGGTTTTCTTGTGTTACCTCAACTTTACCTTCTTCCACATCATTTCCTTGTATTGAACTGGGTTCATCTAATCTTTCACTTTCTTGAGCTATTATGGCTTGGATTTGCTCTTTTGGATTAATCTCAGTGTTGCTTGGTAAACGTCCTTGTGATCGTTTAGACATAAGCTTCGCGAGTTGTCCGACTGACTTAGAAACTTCCTCAACTGACTTAGTGACTTCCTTAACTTGACTCTCGATCCCTCTGATCGATGCTTGTTGGGTCTTAAGGGTGGTTTCAGTGTCTTGGAGACGGTTTTCTGTGGATGCCATGAATCTTGTCAGCATCTCTTCAAGGTTCGGCTTCTTCCCCTGTGGATAAGGCTGATTTTGGAAATTTTGAGGAGGTTGTTGTTTTTGATTTCCTTGATTTCCTTGACCTCCCTACGAAAAATTTGGGTGGTTCCTCCAACCTGGGTCATAATTATTACTATATGGGTTATTATTAGATCTAAAATTGTTACCTATATAGTTCATATGTTCGCTCTCTGTGCCCGGTTGGTAGGGTGGGTACTCAGGATTCGCCACGGTTCCACTTGCGTTGCACTGCATTACTGGATGTACCTGCGAAGAACACAAACTATCAAGCTTTTTATTCATCATCTCTACTTGTGTTGATAGCATGGTTACTGCATCGATGTTGAAAACTCCGGCTGATTTTGTTGGTTTTGTCCTTGTAACCTGCCACTGATAGTTATTCAATGACATCTCTTCAATAAACTCGTAGGCTGCGTCAGGAGTTTTATTTTTCAGGGTTCCACCGGTGGCTGAATTAATTAGTTGCCTCGTTGAGGGGTTTACACCGTTATAGAAAGTTTGAACTTGGAGCCACAAGGTTAAACCATGGTGCGGACACCTTCTTAAGAGATCCTTGTATCTCTCACATGCGTCATATAATGTCTCTAAATCCATCTGTACAAAAGAAGAGATATCATTGCATAATTTGGCCGTTTTGGCCGGTGGGAAATATTTTAACAAAAAAATTTCGATCATTTGATCCCATGTGGTGATTGACCCTCGTGGTAACGAGTTTAACCACTATTTGGCTTTATTCCTTAATGAAAAGGGAAATAACCGAAGCCTTATGGCATCATCCGAAACGCCATTTATTTTGAAGGTATCACAGAACTCTAAAAAATTAGCTATATGAGTGTTTGGATCTTCGTCCTGCAAACCATCAAATTGAACAAATTGTTGAATCATTTGTATAGTGTTAGGCTTTAATTCAAAATTATTAGCAGCTATAGCAGGCCTAACAATACTATATTCTGCTCCTGTTAAATGAGGTTTAGCATAATCATACATAGTACGCGGAGCATTATTTTCTGCCACATCTTGTGGTGGTGGATTATTCTCGTCCATCCCTTCAGTAGGATTAGACCTGTCTTCTCGCTCTCTTTCCGTGTAATTTAGGGCTCGCCTAATTTCTCTGCGATTTCTTCGAGCGGTAGCTTCAATATCACTGTCGTATACTAGTGGTCCTCTCGGGTTCCTTCTAGTCATAAACTAGAGGTACCTGCTAGGAAAAGAAAGAAAGAAAAAATTTAGCAAAGTTAAAATTTAAACATAAAAATAAAAGTAAATTGCAGAAAAAAATAATGGCTAAAGTAATAAAAATAGAGCTTTCTTAATATTTTAGTTCCCCGGCAACAGCACCAAAAACTTGATCGTTGTGAAGTCAGAGTTTTAAAATTTATAAAGAGAATGATCGAACCTGGAAACTAACTATGACAACGATTGAGGCAAGTGCACCTATCGAACAGTAGTATAGCTTAGGCAAGACCGAATTGTCGAACCCAAAGGAACTAAAAGTACTAATACTAACCTTCTTTTTTATTATTTAGCCTAAAATAAGTGAAGTTGTTTATTAATCTAAATTAACTAATTACTAAGCTAAAGACGCAAAGACAAAAAGAATGAATTGGGGGAAATACTTGGGAAAAACTCAGTTGATTAAAACGATACCCTTAGGAAGAATCCACCTAGACTTCACTTGTTATCTAACACTGAACCAGACGATTTATTCACTTGACTTGATCCGTAGGACTCCCTAACGTATATTAAACCCTCTCTCGAGGCGAATAACGTCTAACCCTAGGTTAATTAACGGAAATCTCTTTCTCGAATAATAACCCCCTAGAATAGTAGTAAATCGATCTATGGATTCCCATATTAGGTTTCACCCTAACCCGGCAAAATCTTGTCACCCTATCTCTAGGCGTGCGATCAACTTCGCTTAATTATGCTAGATCTACTCTTAAGTAGAGACTTTTGCTCCACCACCTAAGCACATTCGACTTGAATTAATATCCGTAAAATATCAACACAAGAATTAAGCACACATAATTAAGAACAAATCAAGTATTTATCATATAGTTCTGAAAACAATAACAAGATTCATCTACGTTTCATCCCCCTCAGGTATCTGAAGGGTTTAGTTCATAATAGTAAAGAAAAACATCTCAGAAGAAAAGATAAAACAAAACATAAGAAATCCCTAAAACTCCCTGAAGGAATTGAAGAAGAAATCCTCCGTCTTGAGTAGAATTCCGGCTTCTAGAGATGGATCAACTGGCTATCCCCGAGTGAATCCCCACAAATCTGCTTTTCTGCCTAGCAAGCGCCCTAAACGATGGCTTTGGGGCCCCTTTTTAGGTCATACTTAGGGTGTATTTATAGGCTTTTGAAATAGGTTTCTTTTCCCCTAAGTATCCTTTCCTGAATGAAATTGCTCTTCTCCACGGCAGAGGCACGGCCATGGCACACGCCCGTGTGAATCGTGGTCAGGCCGTGTTCGGACTTCTAATGAGGACACGTCCGTGTAGATTGATATCAGGCCCTGTTCTAATGTATTGAGGAGGCACAGCCATGTGGGCTTTAGTCCAGGCCGTGTCGATTTCGTGCTTTGGCCCATTTGTCCCGTTTTAAGCCTGTTTTGCGTTCTTTTTATTCTTGGGTTCTTTCCTGAGTATAAGTCATGAAAAGAAAGGATTAAGAGCACCTTTTTACATAAATGAAGGGATAATTCATCCAAAAGTATACTAAAAGTGGGATTAAAATATGTTACTATTTCGGTTTATCAACTTCAAACTCTTATGATCAGTGAATATGTGACATTTTTCACCAAACAGATAGTGTTGCCAAATTTTCAATACAAACACAATAGCTGCTAACTCCAAATCATGTATTGGGTAATTTCTTTCATGTGGTTTTAGCTGTCTAGAAGCATAAGCTACTACTTTACCTTCTTGCATCAATACACAACCTAAACTATTCAACGATGCATCACTGTAAATTACAAATTCTTTACCTGATTCAGGTTGAACTAACATAGATGCTTCAGTCAACAAGACTTTTAATCTGTCAAAGCTCTGATGACATTTATCAGACCACTCAAATTTGACATCTTTTTGCAACAGACAAGTCATTAGAGAAGCTATCATTGAGAACCCTTTAACAAACCTTTGATAGTATCCAGCTAGTCCTAGAAAACTTTTGACTTCAAACACATTTTTAGGTGGTTTCCAATTAAGAATTGCTGAAATTTTATTCGGATCCACTCTGATGCCTTCAACAGATACTTTATGTCCAAGAAAACCAACTTCCCGAAGCCAAAATTCATATTTACTAAATTTGGCATACAATTGTTTCTCCCGCAAAGTTTGCAGCACAATTCTCAAATGATCAGCATGTTCATTTTCATCTTGAGAATATACCAGGATATCATCAATAAATAGCACCACAAACCTGTCTAGATACGATCTAGAAATTCTGTTCATCAGATCCATAAATACTACAGGTGCATTCGTTAACCCGACAGCATCACAAGAAATTCATAGTGCCCGTACCTAGTGTAACAGCCCGATTTTGACCTTAATCAGAACGGTGGTTTCGGGACCACGAATCTGAGTTAGAAAAATATTTAAATATTAGTTTCGGTGTTCTGAATGTGTGAATTTGTTGGTGTGAAAATTATATTTTAAAATTTTATCGTTTGGATGTCTGGTTAAATGAAAAGGGTTTAATCACGTAAAATGGAAAATTAAGGGTTAATGTGTAAGGGACGAAATGTGATTGTTTTTATATATGAAGTATTAAGATTGCAATTTGGCCATAAGTAGATATTAGTGGCCGGCCAAAATGCATGTAATAGTAGATGGATTATCAAATCATTTTTATTATTGAAAATTTGGTGAATTTAATAACATATAATAATATAATAATAATAATAAAACATAAACCAAAGTGGATGAACATCTTTTATTTCATTTTATCTCTCCATTGCTGAAACTAGAGAAAGAAGAATGAGCTTGAGCTTTTGAAACTTTCAGCCCTTGCATGTCTAATTAAGGTATGTAATTGAGTTCGATTTTTGATAATTTTTACATTTTTGAGATCGTTGCTTTGAATACTAGCTAGCCCAAGCTTAAATTTTCAAATTTGATGATGTATTCATGATATGCCATTGTTGATAGTTTGATGAAATTTGTGTTTAGTGATGGAAAATAAATATAGGATGTTAGATTGTTAAGTTTAATTAAGGCATTTTTAGTGGAAATGTCTAAATAGGATTTAATTGTTAAATTTGTAAATTGAGGGGTCAAAATGTGAAATAAATGAAATGTATGAGCTTGTAATAAGGCTAGGAATATTCGGCCCTAAAGAAGTGTGGTCAAATTTTGTGTAATTTGTGTTTTGTACGAAAAGGACTAAATTGTAAAAAGTGTAAAATATCAGGGGCAAAATGGTAATTTGCCCATTTATAAGTTTTCGGACCAAATTCAATGGAATTATATTTGATTTAGCCAAATTTGAAATTTATAGATCAAGAACAAAAAGGATCGGGATTGGATCGGGGAAAAACGAAGTTGATCGAATAGTCGGGAAACATAGTCCGTCGATACTCGAGGTAAGTTTTTAAGCAATTGATTTAAATTGAAATTGTATCGATAATGTTGTACATGTATTTTAATGACATTGCCGAATGTGATATTGGTTATGAGATTAATATATGGTCAAATGTGATGTATACGTATATGTCACTGATATAACCGAATGTGACATGAAATTGAGGAATGAATATAACCGAATGTGATGCATATGTATGACAATGATATAATGGAATGTGATGCTGATCTTAGAAATGAAATAAGTGAATTTGTATATATGCAATTGAGGTTTAAGTTTATGTATATATAATAAGGATTAAGTTCGGGAATTGCAATAATGTGCGAAATTGTATACCGAGCACTAAGTGTGCAAAATCAGTCAATGAGCACTAAGTGTGCAAAATTAAATACCAAGCACTAAGTGTGCGAAATCGGTCAATAAGCACTAAGTGTGCGAAATTAAATACCGAGCACTAAGTGTGCGAAATCGGTTGTTTAGCACTAAATGTGTGAGAAGTTAAATATTACGGCACTAAAAGTACGATACGTTACAAGAATTTAGCACTAAGTGTGCAAGGTAATAGTGTGACGACTCTAAGCATGTGATACGTGATAAGGTTTTTGCATTGAGTGTACAGGTTTGCCGATCTTTTAATTTAATTAGTTAACAAAGGTGTTTAACAGAATAAAACGAATAGGTATGCAATGATAAATCATCTTTTGAATAATAAGTTTAGACATTGAAATGCAAATTTTATATTATACGTATTTATATGTGAATTATGGATTGAAAGGTAAGTAAGAAATTTAGTATGTATTATATATATATAGACTTGTACAAATGTATATGTATTTGTTTTGAGATGTGGAATGGATTATAGATCTATGTGAAAGTTATTATTAAATGTGGGGATATTCGGCCTAAGGGTCATGAAAGGTGAAAATTTTCTAATATAATGTTTTAATGCATTGTTAAATAATTGCTTATAACTTACTAAGCTGTTAAAGCTTACTTGGTTCTTGGTTGCTCTTATGTTTTAGATTTACTTCGGTGATCGTTACGTGCTCGGGGATCGTCGCTGAAGCTCGTCACACTATCATCAATATTTTGGTACCTTTTTGAGGTTAAACTTAAAGTTTATGGCATGTATAGGCTATGTTACTTTTTGATTTATTTTGAATGGTGTGTATATATATGTGTGTGCCATGTGAATATGGCTAAATTGTAGTATTTTGGTCTTAGGTGAATTCGGTCATGAGGTTATTTTATTATGAAAATATAATTTCTGATGTGTATATTTTGGTTGTGCAAAATTGGTCATGATATACATAAATGTGTATAATGAGTTTGGTTATATGTTTTAGGTTATTCATAAGATAGGTATGGTTTTGATAATTTGGCTATGTTAATTATAAGAGATGTGATCGACTATATGTTTGAATTCTTTCGGCTATTAGTATTGAATTTGGTATATTCTAGATTCGGTTAAGTAAGGTTTTGGTATATGTATATTTGGTTTTGATAATGGATGGTTTGTTTTATTAAAGAGATTATAAGCATGTGCATATTCGGCTATTGAAACTTCAATGACCAAATGAATAGTAACTTTTGCTTTAATGAAATATGCTTATGTATGAAAGGTATTTTGGGTTATATGTCTTGATTGAGTAAAGATATGTATGATTTATAAATAGTTCTTTTAGTAAGTCTAAAATATGTTCGAATAGAAAATGTAAGTGAATATGAGATTTGGTCTTAGTATATGTATTGTATTGATAAGCTTGTAATGTGTCTTAGTAGATATAATGGGATATGAATATATGTATAAATGCCGTGAGAAGTTGAGTACATTATTGATGAAATGTTCATTAGGTTTATATTATTGAATATGTAATACTTTGGGCATATTCGGCCTTATGAGTTGCTTTAATATTTAGGTCATAATGTGCTTGTGTACTTGGCTATGAGACGTTTTTAAAATAGTTTGGTAAATGGCTGGATGATTACATGCATGTGAGGTAGTTTCTACGGTAATGTTTTAAAATGTTCTATGAATGAAACGGTATATTTATATGGATTCTTATATATACGAAAGTGAGTAAATTATAATTATTAATAAAATTTTGATTAGCTATGATGTAATGTTATATAATTGTTGTATGTTCATTAATGAATTCGGAATTTGATAGTCATGCGAGTGAAGTTCATTTAATTCAAGCTTGTATTAAAGAAGTATGATTTATGTATACGAATTTCTATTCTGGGTTGGGTTTAGATCGGTAATGCCTCGTAACCCTAGTCCAGCGACGGATACGGGTTAGGGGTGTTACAATTTGATTAGTATCAGAGCTACGGTTTAGTCGGTTCTTGGACTAACGTAGCGCGTGTGAGTCTAGCTATACATGCCATAATTTTTATTATGATAGTGTGATGACTTCTGACATGAAAATATGTCTTTCTTCTTTCTTATAGTAAATGGATCCTGATCCCGAACGAGCCGTAGTAGATGATGTTGAGAGTGTGGCGCCGCTTCTCGCAAGAAGGGACCGCGCGGTTGAATCTCAACCAACTACGAGTAACCTGAGATGAGGGGGCTAAGCAAGCCTTCTTTAGCATAATGAGCGATTGGTTTAATCAAGTATACCCGGACAAATCTGGCTGTTCAACAACCCCCGAATCTGAATAATCCACCTTAGTGCATGTGGTACCTTCGATTATTAATCCTGAGAGATTAAATCAGCCTCTTGTTGATAAAATCAAAAAATACAGAGCTGAAGAGTTTAGGGCCACGACCATCGATGATCTTGGCGAATGGCTGAATTTTGGCTCGATAATACTATTCGTGTCTTTGATGAACTATCTTGTACACCCGAAGAGTGCTTGAAGTGTGCTATATCTTTATTACGGGATTCTGCCTACTATTGGTGGAACACATTGGTTTCGGTTGTTCTGAAGGAACGGGTCACTTGGGATTTCTTTCGCATGAGTTTCACAAAAGTATATCACCAATGATTCATCGATCAAAAACGCAAAGAATTTCTCGAGCTTAAACAAGGTCGTATGACCATATCTGATTATGAGCGTGAGTTTGTGAGACTCAACAGATATGCTCGAGAGTGTGTTGCAACCGAGGATGCTATGTGTAAAAGATTCGAGGAGGGACTGAATGAAGACATAAAATTGCTTGTCGGCATACTTGAAATAAAAGAATTCGTAGTACTTGTCGAGCGGGCTTGCAAGGCCGAAGAGCTCGAAAAAGAGAAAAGAAAAGCTGAGTTCGAAACTAGAGATTTCTGCAAGAGATCAGCAAGTAAAATTTCTCAGATGACATCAAAGAAGTTCCGAAATGACAGTAGTCGATCTAAGACTAATGCTGGGATTTTCATACGAGAGCGACCACCAGTGAGTTCACGAGCCACCTCGATTGCTAGTGTTGGCAATATTCGATCGAATAAACTCGAGTGTCAACAATGTGGTAGGCGACATTTTGGTGAATGTTAGGGCAAGTTCAACAACCGAGTTTGCTACAAGTGTGGTTTGCAAGATCATTTCATTCGGGACTACCCGGAAGTAGCTAAGAAGGTTAATACTCAGGGTGTGAGATCGAGTGGTGCTGCAGTTAGAGGTAGGCCACCCCAAAATGAGGGAGGTAGAAGCGGTACTCAGAGAGGGACTTCGGATACAGTTGTTCGAACCGAGGCTCATGCGCCTGCCAGAGCCTATGCCATTCGTGCCCGAGAGGAAGTTTCATCTCCAGATGTTATCACTGGTATATTTACTCTCTTAAATACTAGTGTAATTGCTCTGATTGATCCCGGTTCAACTCATTCCTATGTGTGTGAAACATTAGTATCTAGTAAGACTTTACCTGTTGAGTCTACTGAGTTTGTGATTCGGGTTTCGAACCCCCTGGGCCGGTGTGTGCTAGTTGACAAGGTGTGCAAGAATTATCCTTTAATGATTCGAGATTCATGTTTTCTGGCTGATTTGATGCTACTACCATTTGATGAGTTTGATATCATTCTTGGCATGGATTGGTTAACCGTACACGATGCTGTAGTGAATTTTAGATGAAAGACCATTGATTTGCGATGCCAGAATAATGAGATAATTCGAATTGAGTCTGCCGATTTAAATGAGCTACCAGTAGTGATATCCTCGATGTTGACTCGGAAGCTTATGAGAAAGGGTTGCGAAGCTTACTTTGCTTATGTAATTGATAGTAAAGTGACCGAAAAGAAGATTGAATCTGTACCGGTTGTATGTGAATATCCGGATGTGTTTTCGAAAGAATTGCCGGGTTTACCACCTATTTGGGAGGTAGAGTTTGGAATCGAGTTAATGCCAAGGACGACTCCGATCTCGATAGCTCCGTATAGAATGGCACTGACTGAATTGAAAGAATTGAAAGCGCAGTTGCAAGAGTTGACGGATAGAGGTTTTGCTCGACCGAGTTTCTCTCCCCAGGAGTCTTGCGGTGTTATTCATGAAGAAGAAAGATAGAACTTTAAGAATGTGCATCGATTACCGACAGCTCAATAAAGTGACCATAAAGAATAAATACTCGTTGCCGCGCATTGATGATCTATTCGATCAGTTAAAGGGAGCTTCAGTGTTCTCGAAGATTGATTTAAGATCGGGTTATTATCAGTTGCGAGTTAGAGACTCTGATGTGCCTAAGACTGCTTTCCGAACGAGATACGACCATTACGAGTTTTTGGTGATGTCGTTTGGACTCACTAAAGCCCCTACTATTTTCATGGACTTGATGAATTGGGTATTCAAACAGTATTTGGATCGGTTCGTAGTTGTGTTTATAGATGATATTCTGATTTTCTCGTGCGATGAAACCGAGCATGCCAAACACTTGAGACTTGTGTTACAGATTTTGCGTGATAAGCAGTTGTACGCGAAATTCAGTAAATGTGAGTTTTGGATACGTGAAGTTAGCTTCTTGGGGCATGTTGTTTCAGCATCAGGTATTCGGGTTGATCCGAATAAGATTTCGACTATACTTGATTAGAGACCCCCGCGGAATATTACCGAAGTTTGGAGTTTTCTGGGACTTGCCGATTATTATAGAAGCTTTGTGAAAGGTTTCTCGATGGTTGCAACTCCGATGACAAAGTTACTTCAAAAAGATGTTAAATTCGAGTGGACGGAGAAGTGCCAGAAGAGTTTTGATCAGTTGAAAACTTTATTGACTGAAGCTCCAGTGCTTGTTCAGCTAGAGTCGGGTAAAGAGTTCGTTATCTTTAGTGATGCATCCTTGAATGGTTTGGGTTGTGTTTTGATGCAGGAGGGTAAGGTTGTAGCATATGCTTCGAGACAGTTAAAGCCGTACGAAAAGAACTATCTGACGCACGATCTTGAATTAGCTGCTATAGTCTTTGCTCTAAAGATATGGCGCCACTATCTGTTCGGTGAAAAATGCCATGTCTATTCTGATCATAAAAGCCTAAAATATTTAATGACTCAGAAGGACTTGAGTCTGAGACAACGGCGATGGTTGGAATTGTTAAAAGACTACGAGCTTGTGATTGATTATCACCTGGGAAAAGCTAATATGGTTGCTGATGCTCTAAGCCGAAAATCACTGTTGGCTTTACGTACAATGAACGCAGATATAGCTATGACTGACGATGGTGCTATTATTGCAGAACTGAAAGCGAGACCGTTGTTTGTCCAACAGATTTGCGAAGCTCAAAGGGTTGATGATAACTTGATAGCAAAAAGGAATTAATGTGGTTCGAATGCTGACTCAGAAATTCAGATTGATGCTGAGGGATGCTTGTCGTTCAGAAACTGAATATGTGTACCAAAGGATCCTGAGTTAATTCGGATGATTTGTAATGAAGCTCATAATAGTAGATTGAATATTCACCCGGGAAGCACGAAGATGTATAATGATTTGAGACAGCATTACTTGTGGCACGGTATGAAAAGAGATATTTCAGACTTCGTGTAACATCCTAAAAATTGAGTATCGATATGTTGCATAATTTTGGTGCTTAGCTTGTGAATGATTCAATTTGTGTGTTTAATATAGTCTTGAGAAGGCTCAGGATTTATTTGAAATTAGAATAAATTTTAGTAATGAGTACTTTATTGAAATGGAACAAGTAACCTTGATCTTTAAGGAAATTAAGTGACAAAAGTTAGCATAAGATGAGCTAGTAGTAAAGTGGAGTTGGTGCCATGAGTGTTGCTTGAGGGAAGAGGTTCGAATCCCATGGTATGCACTTTGTGACTTTAATTTTTGCACTCTTCTAGCATGTGTCGGCCAAGCTCTATTTTTGGTAGGTTGGACTTTATTTTTATGGCAAGGTGGCTAATGGTTTAAGGCAAGATTTGAACATAGGGAAAGGAATCATGAGCTTATAGTATGTAGGGGAACACAAGGCACTTTTAAGGGGTATGTTTTGGAAAGTTTGAATGGCCAAACTTTGTCCATGAACAGACGGTTTAGGGGCTAGGGGTGGCCGAATGTTGTTGGAGGTATTGGTAAGAATGTGTAGCAAGTTTGGTCACTTTCATTTTGGTCATTTTGTGCTTTTCACAAAAACTTTTCTTTTCATCTTTCTCTCCCTAGCCGAATGCATTTTGTGCATTAGTGAACATCTTGTTTTCTTCTTTTGGTCATTTCTTTTTGATCATTTGGTCATATTTTGCCTAACCTCTCAAGTCACTCTCCCCCTTGTGCCGAAAACACCAAAAACACAAAAGCCATTTTTTCTCTTTTTCTTTTCTTCTCTATTGCCAAATGCTCTCTTGTCCCAAATCCCTCCCTTTGCTCCTTTTTCACCTTTGAAAACCGAAACACAAACCTCTCATCCTCTATTTCTTTCTTTCTCCATTTTGCTCTTTTTTTTACAAACATATTTTCTCCCTTCTCTTTTCCTCCATGGCCGAATATTGCTAGTATCATTTTCTTCCATTTTTCTTCTTAGCCGAATCTTCCTCTTCATATATATTTTCTTATCAAACATTTTCTTTGCATTCGTTTTGATTAATCGGTAAGAACCCTCTTTGATTCTTTATTTTTTTCATCTTTTCTTTTGCCGAATCTACTTTTGTTTGGGAGGGTCTTTTGACCGAAAGTATCCTCTATCTCTTTCTCTTAGACAATCTTTCTCGTCTTTATAGTGATATAGAGAAGGCCGAAACTCAGAGTATTTGTAATCATCGTGAATCGCTAGGATTCGGTTCAAAGTGTTAAGGTAAGGGTTTCTATCAAGGACTTCTATATTACTCGTTATTTCGTCAAATATGGGTTACTAATCAATTTTATCTTAGGAACGTTATCGCTTGATTTTCATCCCGTGAACGTAAGATTTCGTGGTAAGCCGATTTCGCCCTTAAAACCTATAAACTTAATTTCCAAAAATATTAGTTGGACTAATATTCTTTTGTCAATGGAGGCAAGCAAGATAGGGTCGAAAAGGGTGGTGAATAGTGTTTGGAAGAGGGGCGGATTCGCTATTCCCTCTAGATTCAAGCGAAGGGCTATTTCGGTAATTCGAGATTTTCCACTGGGTTGTGGACCCTCATCCGGGGAGAATCAATTATTCGAAGTTGTTCGTAGTTCGGAGCCATTAGCTATTTGGGATTTTCCATCGGGTTGTGAATTGTTAACCGGGGAGAACCGCCAAATAGTAGTTGTTCGAGATTCCGAGGGTAAAGATCTAGATCGCTTATCTTTAGCATAGATTTATATTAAGTATTAGTGTTCTAACCAAGCGTGATACGTATTTAGGTATCGATGATTGGGAAAGTATAGTCCTCACCGTAATCAGGTGTGTAATCTCACACTTATCTCATGGGTTAGATGACTTTACTGTAATTAAGCATTAGTCTAAAAAGAAATCGCAAAGTTGGTGAGATCAGAAAATATGGTATATTAACACTTTAGTGTTAAGAGCATGTAATCGGTATTAAAATCGTGAAAATTTTGGAATCGCCCTTAATGGGCTAAAATGATAAAAAGTGACATTTTGGGCCCCATGTGATAAATGGGCCATATGAGTTATTTGATAAAATTGGCCAAGTATGATATGAGATATAATGGGCCAAATTGTGAAAAGGGCCAAATTATGAAATGGGCCAAATTGTGAAAAGGGCCAAATTGTGAAATGGGCCAGATTTGTAATATTTTTTTATGGGCCTTATGATGGAATTATCATATGAATGAATTGTCATGCATTTTATATACATGATTGCATGGGTTAGGATAATTGACGAAGAGAATATGGCTTCGTGCCCAGTTAATGGCTTCGTGCCTAGTTGATGGCTTCATGCCCAGTTTAATATATGGCTTAATGCCCAGTTGGTGTGTTGGCGGCGTGGGTGACTAAAGCTCCCCACAGGTGTGCTGGTTGGTACGGGTGGTGTGTAGCGGATGGAAGTTTAGGCTTGATTGGGAATTGCATATCACATGCATTTTATACTTGTTATATTGTACATTTGTAAATGGGCTCAAGCCCAATTAAATGCTTAAATGGTTTATTGATGGACTTGGTAAGTGGGTTACACACCGAGTTCTAAGTAACTCACCCCGTTTCCTTTACCCATCTCGGTAACAATCATTAATGGAGGCTTGGGTAGGGGATGACTTCGTGGAAGCCATACTTGAATGATGGTTTTGTGAACTTTGAACTACTCTTAAGTATTTTTATTTAATTACTATTTCAGCTATGATGTAATAAGGCCTCTGGTATTATTTTTATGGATTGTTACTTGTGGATGGATTTTAATTATGTTTAAATACTAAAATGGGACTATTCTATTTTTATAAATGTTTTCTTAAATTCTCGTGCAAAAATAGGGTTTTTCTTAAATATTTTATTCTCGTAAATTTTTCTCAGAAAATTCTTTAAGAATCTTGTTTTCAAATTTCCTTTTGAACTCTTTTAAACTTCTCGTAAAATTTTTACCAATTAATTTCTAAGTTTTAATTTATAAACTCTTATGTCTTAAATCATAGATTTTAAATTAACCTCGGTTTTTAATAAACTTCAATTCCAAAATAGTTTTGAGGATCTGTTTTATTTAAATCAATAAATGACTAGATGTATGTTCATTTTGTGTGACATACCAAATCTGGTCTTAACGCATAGACAGTGGTTTGGGGTGTTACATTTTATGGTATCGAGCCGGTTTCAAAACTGGTGTGTGGTTTGGGTTCAACAATAATTTTTGTTTAAAGTTGTTTGAATTTATAGAATTTATGTTTTAAAGGTAGTATGGCACCACGAGCATCCGGCACCAAGTCAAGTAAGTATTCGTATAATGAATGTTTATTATTGTGATATGATCATAGGAACACTCTAGAACTTCTGGTTTTAGGTGTTGAAACTATAGAGATTGAGACTATAGGATGTGATTACGAAAACAACTCTATCTCTTATATCTCATAAAATATCGTTAATAAACACTGAAATAGTATTCTGATTCATAAAACTTGTAATCAGATTAAACCAAATTAGCTATTATGAGTACTAGAGGACGTGGACGTGGTAGACGTGGCCGTGGTAGAGGCTGAAGTGCTAGAGCAGTGTCTGAGGCATCGGGACATATGCCAGAAATGGATGCACTGGCATCACCTGTGTCGGATATTGGATCCCACGACCGTATGAGGGAAGATATTGCTTTGTCTTAGGCAATGTTACGAGTTTTGGAAAGGGTTGCTGGGGCTAGAACGGGGCCAGTAGCTCGAGGATCAATATCGGAGCGGCTCAGATCTAATGGTGCTGAGACTTTTAGGGGTATTTCTGGAGTAGCCCCAAATGTTACGGAATATTGTCTCGAGGATCAATATCGGAGCGGCTCAGATCTAAAGATCCGTGTCCTTGTTGAGGGACGAGGCGTATCAATGGTGGCTTACTGTGCGAGAAGGCACCCAGGCTGAACGTGTTACTTGGGATTTCTTCAAAGCTACTTTCCAAGGGAAGTATGTCGGGGCAAGCTATGTGGATGCTCGAAGGAAGGAATTCCTGAATCTAGTTCAAGGGAATAAGACAGTGGCAGCTTACGAGGTAGAATTTCTTCGCTTAAGCCGATATGCTCGTGCAATAGTGAAAACTGATCATGAGCGCTGTGTACGTTTTGAGGATGGGCTGAACGATGAGTTACGGGTACTGATAGCCTCGCAACAAGAAAGGATTTTTGCCACGCTTGTGGAGAAAGCCAAGATAGCCGAAGAGGCAAAGAACTCAGAACGCCAGGACCGAGAAAGAGTCAGAGGCAAGAGGGATTTTAAGTACTCGGGTTCTGCTAAAAGGTTCCAAAAGAGGCCTCGGAATGATGAGCCAGCTCAAGCTAGAGCACTGTGGCTACCAATCGATTCAAGAATGTGCCGATGTGGGAGACGACACCCGGGAAATTTGGAAGAGAAGCGGTGGTTGTTTTAAATGTGGTTCTAAGGACCACCAGTTTAGGAATTGCCCTCGACGGACTGCTCCGACTCAAGAAGCTCGTAACTCTGATGCACAGCCAGCGGGAGGTGCTCAGCAGCCACCGAGAGGCCGTAGACCAGGTCGTGGTGGTAAGGGTTCTGGACGTGGTCAAGGTGCACCGGGTCGAGGTAATGGCTTTAGAGGTAATACGGAGGCAAGACAGCCGGGGTTGGTCTATGCGGTCAGGCGTCGGAAGGATGGCGATGCCCCTAATGTGATAACTGGTACGTTCTTCATCTTTGATGTACCTGTTACTGCTTTAATAGATATCGGGTCTACCCACTAGTACGTTGCTAGTGCCATATATGGAAATCTAAATATTAGATCTGAGATTACCGATAGAGTGATGACAGTAATTAGTCCTTTAGGATAGTCTGTGGTCGTGAATAAATTGTATAGAGACGTGCCTTTAGAAATTCAAAGAGAAATATTTTTGGCGGATTTGATGGAAGCGCCTTTCGCGAGTTCGATCTTATTTTGGGCATGGATTGGTTGGTAAAGCACCAAGGCGCAATTGGATTGTGCCAAAAGCGGATGTCAATAAGGACTTTGGATGATAAGGAGGTAGTAATGATAGGCGAGCGAAGGAACTTTTTGGCAAATGTAGTATCTGCTTTAAAGGCAGAAAAGTTGGTACGAAAAGGGTATGGAGCGTTCCTATCCTTCATTAGTGCTTTGGATGCCAAGGAATTATTAGTGGAAGGTGTGAGAACGGTGAAAGAATTTTCTGATGTCTTTCCCGAAGAACTTCCTGGTCTACCTCCAGATCGGGAAGTAGAATTTGGCATTGACCTTTTGCCTGCAACGGCTCCGGTGTCCATTGCTCCTTACAGAATGGCACTGAAGGAGTTAGCGGAGCTTAAAGCACAAATTCAAGAATTATTGGATCGGGGATTTATCCGACCGAGTGTGTCTCCGTGGGGAGCACCAATTTTGTTCGTCAAGAAGAAGGATGGATCGATGCGTATGTGTATTGATTATAGGCAGTTGAATAAATTGACGATCAAAAATAGGTATCCATTATCGAGAATCGACGACCTGTTTGATCAATTGAGAGGAGCTTCAGTTTTCTCCAAGATTGATTTGAGATCGGGTTATCATCAACTCAAGGTTAAGGAGGCAGATATTCATAAGACGGCATTCCGAACTCGTTATGGACATTATGAGTTTTTGGTGATGCCGTTTGGTTTGACCAATACACCAGCTGCATTTATGGACATGATGAACCGAGTCTTTCAACCCTATCTAGACCGGTTCGTGGTGGTGTTCATAGATGATATCTTGGTATACTCGAGGACTGAAGAAGAGCATGACTCACATTTGCGCATAGTATTGCAAATACTGCGAGATAAGCAACTTTATGCCAAATTCAGTAAGTGTGAATTTTGGTTGAAGGAAGTGACTTTCTTGGGTCATGTGGTGTCAGCTGAAGGAATAAGAGTTGACCCTCGGAAGGTAGAGGCTGTGTTGGATTGCAAACCACCAAAGACAGTGGCTGAGATTCGGAGTTTCTTAGGTTTGGCTGGTTATTATAGACACTTTGTTGAGGAGTTTTCACTGATTGCTGCACCCCTAACTAAGCTGTTGCGAAAGGGAGTACCGTATGTGTGGACCGATAAATAATAAGAGAGTTTTGAGAAATCAAGAAGATTTTGACTAAGCGCCCGATCTTGATTCAACTTTGAAATTTGGAAAAGAGTTTATCGCGCATTGTGATGCGTCACACAGCTGGTTTAGGATGTGTGCTGATGCAAGGTGGAAAAGTGGTGGCTTATGCTTCTCATCAGTTAAGGCCGCACGAAGTCAACTATGCTACTCATGACTTGGAGTTGGCTGCGGTGGTGTTTACTTTAAAGATTTGGAGGCACTATCTCTACGGTGAGAAGTCTATTATTTATACGGATCATAAGAGTCTTAAGTACCTCCTTACCCAAAAGGAGTTGAACTTGAGACAACGGAGGTGGGTGGAGCTGTTAAAGGATTATGACTTCTTAATCGAGTATCATCCTGGAAAGGCTAACGTGGTGGCAGACGCGTTGAGTCGAAAGGTAGTATCAGAGTTAAGAGCAATGTTTGCTCATCTCAGTTTGTATGAATGTGGCAGTCTGCTAGCGGAACTTTAGGTTAAGCCTTTGTGGTTAGAACAGATCAAGGAAAAGCAGTTATCAGATGAAAAGTTGGGTCCGTTAATGCAACAAGTTGAAAGTGGTGTAATAGGGGATTTTGGAATGAACAAGGATGAAGTGCTGTGTTTTCGTGGAAGAGTTTGTATGCCCATGGATTCGGATTTGAGACAAATGATTCTGCGGGAGGTGCATAGTAGCCCTTATGCTATGCACCCCAGAGGAAATAAGATGTATCGAGACCTCCCTGAGCAGTATTGGTGGCCAAGGTTAAAACGGGAGGTTACTGATTTCGTGGGTAAGTGCTTGACTTGTCAACAAGTGAAGGCGGAACACCAATTACCGTCGGGCTTATTGCAACCGGTAAAGATTCCTTTATAGAAATGGGAGCAGATAACGATGGACTTTGTTAGTGGGTTACCCTTAACACCTACTAAGAAAGACTCCATCTGGGTGATAGTGGATCGTTTAACGAAGACTGCCCATTTTTTACCAGTTCGTATAGATTACTCGTTGCAGAAGTTGGCTAAGTTGTACGTATCGGAGATTGTGAGGTTGCATGGGGTACCGGTGTCTATTATATCAGACAGGGATCCTAGGTTTACATCACGATTTTGGAAAGCTTTGCATGAGGCTTTGGGAACAAAGTTAGACTTTGATGACTTTTCATCCTCGACCGATGGTCGATCGGAAAGAGTAATCCAGATTTTGGAAGACATGTTAAGGGGTTGTGTGATTGATTTCAGAGGTAGTTGGGAAGATTTTCTACCGTTGGCAGAGTTCGCGTATAATAATAGTTGCCAATCCAGTATCCAAATGGCACCTTATGAAGCGTTATATATGGTCGAGGTGTCGTACTCTCAATTGTTGGACTCGAATTGGGGAACGGCGGTTGTTGGGTCTGAAATGGTATCCGAGACGGAAGAAAAGGTAAAGGTTATTCGAGCACGGTTAAAGGAAGCTTCGGATAGACAAAATTCGTATGCGGATCTCAAGCGTAAGGATATTGAGTTTGCGGTGGGAGATCGTGTCTCTTTCGAAAGTCTCACCTTGGAAGAAGATTTTCAGATTTGGAAGGAAGGGCAAGTTGAGCCCTAGGTTCATTGGACCGTACCGTGTGTTGAAGCGTGTAGGACCAGTGGCCTATCAGCTTGAATTACCTCCGGAGTTGAGTCAGATTCATAGTGTCTTCCATGTCTCTATGTTAAGGCGTTATCGATCGGATCCGTCTCACATAGTACCGGTAGAAGAAGTGGAGATAAGGCCGGACTTGTCTTTCGAGGAGGAACCGGTGAAAATTTTAGATCGAGATGTTAAGGTGCTAAGAAAGAAGTCGATACCGTTGGTTAAGGTTCTATGGCGTAATCACGGAGCAGAGGAAGCTACGTGGGAGCCTGAGGACGCAATTCGGTAACAATATCCTCACCTCTTTTAACCAGGTAAATTTCGAGGATGAAATTTTCTTTTAGGGGGGTAGAATTGTAACATCCTAAAAATTGAGTATCGATATGTTGCATAATTTTGGTGCTTAGCTTGTGAATGATTCAATTTGTGTGTTTAATATAGTCTTGAGAAGGCTCGGGATTTATTCGAAATTAGAATAAATTTTATTAATGAGTACTTTATTGAAGTGGAACAAGTAACCTTGATGTTTAAGGAAATTAAGTGACAAAAGTTAGCATAAGATGAGCTAGTAGTAAAGTGGAGTTGGCGCCATGAGTGTTGCTTGAGGGAAGAGGTTCGAATCCCATGGTATGCATTTTGTGACTTTAATTTTTGCACTCTTCTAGCATGTGTCGGCCAAGATCTATTTTTGGTAGGTTGGACTTTATTTTTATAGCAAGGTGGCTAATGGTTTAAGGCAAGATTTGAACATAGGGAAAGGAATCATGAGCTTATGGTATGTAGGGGGAACACAAGGCACTTTTTAAGGGGTGTGTTTTGGAAAGTTTGGAATGGCCAAACTTTGTCCATGAACTTGGACGGTTTTGGGGGCTAGGGGGGTGGCCGAATGTTGTTGGAGGTATTGGTAAGAATTTGTAGCAAGTTTGGTCACTTTCATTTTGGTCATTTTGTGCTTTTCACAAAAACTTTTCTTTTCATCTTTCTCTCCTTAGCCGAATGCATTTTGTGCATTAGTGAACATCTTGTTTTCTTCTTTTGGTCATTTCTTTTTTATCATTTGGTCATATTTTGCCTAACCTCTCAAGTCACTCTTCCCCTTGTGCCGAAAACACCAAAAACACAAAAGCCATTTTTTCTCTTTTTCTTTTCTTCTCCATTGCCAAATGCTCTCTTGTCCCAAATCCCTCTCTTTGCTCATTTTTCACCTTTGAAAACCGAAACACAAACCTCTCATCCTCTATTTCTTTCTTTCGCCATTTTACTTTTTTTTTACAAACATATTTTCTCCCTTCTCTTTTCCTCCATGGCCGAATATTGCTAGTATCATTTTCTTCCATTTTTCTTCTTAGCCGAATCTTCCTCTTTATATATATTTTCTTATCAAACATTTTCTTTGCATTCGTTTTGATTAATCGGTAAGAACCCTCTTCTATTCTTTATTTTTTTCATCTTTTCTTTTGTCGAATCTAGTTTTGTTTGGGAGGGTCATTTGACCGAAAGTATCCTCTATCTCTTTCTCTTAGACAATCTTTCTCGTCTTTATAGTGATATAGAGAAGGCCGAAACTCAGAGTATTCGTAATCATCGTGAATCGCTAGGATTCGGTTCAAAGTGTTAAGGTAAGGGTTTCTATCAAGGACTTCCATATTACTCGTTATTTCGTCAAAGATGGGTTACTAATTAATTTTATCTTAGGAACGTTATCGCTCGATTTTTATCCCGTGAACGTAAGATTTCGTGGTAAGCTGATTTCTCCCTTAAAACCTATAAACTTAATTTCCAAAAATATTAGTTGGATTAATATTCTTTTGTCAATGGAGGCAAGCAAGATAGGGTCGAAAAGGGTGGTGAATAGTGTTCGAAAGAGGGGCGGATTCGGTATTCCCTCTAGATTCAAGCGAAGGGCTGTTTCAGCAATTCGGGATTTTCCACCGGGTTGTGGACCCTCATCCAGGGAGAATCAATTATTCGTAGTTGTTCATAGTTCGGAGCCATTAGCTATTCGGGATTTTCCACCGGGTTGTGAACCGTCAACCGGGGAGAACAGCCAAATAGTAGTTGTTCGAGATTCTGAGGGTAAAGATCTAGATCGCTTATCTTTAGCATAGATTTATATTAAGTATTAGTGTTCTAACCAAGTGTGATACGTATTTAGGTATCGACGATTGGGAAAGTATAGTCCTCACCGTAATCAAGTGTGTAATCTCACACTTATCTCATGGGTTAGATGACTTTACCGTAATTAAGCATTAGTCTAAAAAAATCGCAAAGTTGGTGAGATCAGAAAATATGGTATATTAACACTTTAGTGTTAAGAGCATGTAATCGGTATTAAAATCGTGAAAATTTTGGAATCGCCCTTAATGGGCTAAAATGATAAAAAGTGACATTTTGGGCCCCATGTGATAAATGGGCCATATGAGTTATTTGATAAAATTGGCCAAGTATGATATGAGATATAATGGGCCAAATTGTGAAAAGGGCCAAATTGTGAAATGGGCCAAATTGTGAAAAGGGCCAAATTATGAAATGGGCCAGATTTGTAATATTTTTTTATGGGCCTTATGATGGAATTATCATATGAATGAATTGTCATGCATTTTATATACATGATTGCATGGGTTGGGATAATTGACGAAGAGAATATGGCTTCATGCCCAGTTAATGGCTTCGTGCCCAGTTAATGGCTTCGTGCCCAGATAATGGCTTCGTGCCCAATTAATGGCTTCGTGCCCAGTTAATGGCTCCGTGCCCGATTAATGGCCGTGCTAATGGCTTAATGCCCGTGCCCGATTGATGGCTTCATGCCCGATTTAATATATGGCTTAATGCCCGGTTGGTGTGTTGGCGGGGTGGGTGACTAAAGCTCCCCACTGTGTGTCTTTGGTATGCGGGTGGTGTGTAGTGGATGGAAATTTAGGCTTGGTTGGGAATTGCATATCACATGCATTTTATACTTGTTATATTGTACATTTGTAAACGGGCTCAAGCCCAATTAAATGCTTAAATGGTTTCGGCCCAGTGGACTTGGTAAGTGGGTTACACACTGAGTTCTAAGTAACTCACCCCGTTTTCTTTACCCATCTCAGGTAACGATCATTAATGGAGGCTTGGGCCGGGGGATGACTTCGTGGAGGCCATACTTCGAATGATGGTTTTTGTGAACTTTGAACTACTCTTAAGTATTTTTATTTAATTACTATTTTAGCTATGATGTAATAAGGCCTCTGGTATTATTTTTATGGATTTTTACTTGTGGATGGATTTTAATTATGTTTAAATACTAAAATGGGACTATTCTATTTTTATAAAAGTTTTCTTAAATTCTCGTGCAAAAATAGGGGTTTTTCTTAAATATTTTATTCTCGTAAATTTTTCTGTAAAATTCTTTAAGAATCTTGTTTTCAAATTTCCTTTTGAACTCTTTTAAACTTCTCGTAAAATTTTTACCAATTAATTTCTAAGTTTTAATTTATAAACTCTTATGTCTTAAATCATAGATTTTAAATTAACCTCGGTTTTTAATAAACTTCAATTCCAAAATAGTTTTGAGGATCTGTTTTATTTAAATCAATAAATGACTAGATGTATGTTCGTTTTGTGTGACATACCAAATCTTGTCTTAACGCATAGACCAGGGTTTGGGGTGTTACACTTTGTGTCGAAATGTTTGATATGTCAAAAAGTAAAAGCCGAACATCAGGTTCCATCCGGATTACTTCAGCCGATCATGATACCCGAATGGAAATGGGATCGAGTCACGATGGATTTCGTATCTGGGTTACCGTTGACACCGAGCAAGAAAGATGCAATCTGGGTTATTATTGATAGATTGACAAAGTTCGCTCACTTTATTTCGGCCCGTACAGATTACTCGCTGGATAAGCTAGCTGAATTGTACATCTCTCAAATTGTACGATTATATAGAGTACCTATTTCTATTGTTTCAGATAGAGATCCGAGGTTTACATCGCGGTTTTGGAAGAAACTGCAAGATGCATTAGGTACTAAATTGCATTTTAGCACCGCTTTCCACCCTCAAACGGATGGTCAATATGAGAGAATTATTCAAATACTTGAGGATATGTTGAGATGTTGTGTTCTCGAGTTCGAGGGTACGTGGGAACGATACTTGCCTTTGATTGAATTTGTGTACAATAATAGCTTTCAATCGAGTATGAAAATAACACCTTACGAGGCTTTGTACGGTCGTAAATGTCGTACACCTTTGTATTGGACCGAGCTAAGTGAAAGCAAGATACACGGGGTTGATCTAATCAAAGAGACTGAACAGAAAGTAAAAGTGATCCGCGAAAGTTTGAAAGCAGCTTCAGACCGTCAGAAATCTTATGCAGATTTGAAACGTAAAGATATAGAGTTTCAGATTGGTGATCGAGTATTTTTGAAAGTCTCGCCGTGGAAGAAAATACTTAGATTTGGTCGCAAGGGAAAGCTTAGTCCGAGGTTTATTGGACCGTACGAGATTATTGAGCGTATCAGGCCAGTTGCGTACAGGTTGATGTTGCCACCTGAGTTAGAAAATATCCACAATGTTTTCCATGTTTTGATGCTTCGACGATATAGATTCGATCCTTCTCATGTGATTAGTCCGTCAGAGATTGAAATTCAGTCTGATTTGACCTATGAGGAAGAACCGATTCGTATTTTGGCTTGCGAAGTGAAAGAGTTGTGTAATAAGAAAATCCTGTTGGTAAAAGTTCTTCGGCTTAAGCAAAGAATCGAAAAAGCAACTTGGGAGCTTGAAGATTAAATGAAAGAACGTTATCCCAACCTATTCACCGGTAAGATTTTCGAGGACAAAAATCCCTAAAAGGGGAGAGTTGTAACAACTCGATTTTGACCTTAATCGGAATGGTGGTTTCGGGACCATGAATCTGAGTCAGAAAAATATTTAAATATTAGTTTCGATGTTCTGAATGTGTGAATTTTTTGGTGTGAAAATTTCGTTTTAAAATTTTATCGTTTGGATGTCTGATTAAATGAAAAGGGTTTAATCGCGTAAAATGGAAAATTAAGGGTTAATGTGTAAGGGAAGAAATGTGATTGTTTTTCTATATGGAGTATTAAGATTGCAATTTGGCCATAAGTAGATATTAGTGGCTGGCCAAAATGCATGTAATAGTAGATGGATTATCAAATCATTTTTATTATTGAAAATTTGGTGAATTTAATAACATATAATAATATAGTAATAATAAAACATAAACCAAAGTGGGTGAACATCTTTTATTTCATTTTATCTTTCCATTGTCGAAACTAGAGAAGAAAGAATGAGCTTGAGCTTTTGAAACTTTCGGCCCTTGCATGTCTAATTAAGGTATGTAATTGAGTTCTGTTTTTGATAATTTTTACGTTTTTGAGATCGTTGCTTTGAATACTAGCTAGCCCAAGCTTAAATTTTCAAATTTGATGATGTATTCATGATATGCCATTGTTGATAGTTTGATGAAATTTGTGTTTAGTGATGGAAAATAAATATAGGATGTTAGATTGTTAAGTTTAATTAAGGCATTTTTAGTGGAAATGTCTAAATAGGATTTAATTGTGAAATTTGTAAATTGAGGGGTCAAAATGTGAAATAAATGAAATGTATGAGCTTGTAATAAGGCTAGGAATATTCGTCCCTAAAGAAGTGTGGTCAAATTTTGTGTAATTTGTGTTTTGTACAAAAAGGACTAAATTGTAAAAAGTGTAAAATATCAGGGGCAAAATGGTAATTTTCCCATTTATAAGTTTTCGGACCAAATTCAATGGAATTATATTTGATTTAGCCAAATTTGAAATTTATAGATCAAGAACAAAAAGGATCGGGATTGGATCGGGGAAAAATGAAGTTGATCGAATAGTCGGGAAACATAGTTCGTCGATACTCGAGGGAAGTTTTTAAGCAATTGAGTTAAATTGAAATTGTATCTATAATGTTGTACATGTATTTTAATGACATTTCCAAATGTGATATTGGTTATGAGATTAATATATGGTTAAATGTGATGTATACATATATGTCAATGATATAACCGAATGTGACATGAAATTGAGGAATGAATATAACCGAATGTGATGCATATGTATGACAATGATATAATGGAATGTGATGTTGATCTTAGAAATAAAATAAGCGAATTTGTATATATGCAATTGAGGTTTAAGTTTATGTATATATAATAAGGATTAAGTTCGAGAATTGCAATAATGTGCGAAATTGTATACCGAGCACTAAGTGTGCGAAATTAAATACCGAGCACTAAGTGTGCGAAATTAAATACCGAGCACTAAGTGTGCGAAATTAAATACCGAGCACTAAGTGTGCGAAATCGATCAATAAGCACTAAGTGTACGAAATTAAATACCGAGCACTAAGTGTGCGAAATCGGTTGTTTAGCAAAAGTGTGTGAGAAGTTAAATATAACGGCACTAAAAGTGCGATACGTTACAAGAATTTAGCACTAAGTGTGCAAGGTAATAGTGTGACGACTCTAAGCATGTGATACGTGATAAGGTTTTTGCATTGAGTGTACAGGTTTGCCGATCTTTTAATTTAATTAGTTAACGAAGGTGTTTAACAGAATAAAACGAACAGGTATGCGATGATAAATCATCTTTTGAATAATAAGTAAGTTTAGACGTCGAAATGCAAATTTTATATTATATGTATTTATATGTGAATTATGGATTGAAAGGTAAGTAAGAAATTTAGTATATATTATATATATATAGACTTGTACAAATGTATATGTATTTGTTTTGAGATGTGGAATGGATTATAGATCTATGTGAAAGTTATTATTAAATGTGGGGATATTCGGCCTAAGGGTCATGAAAGGTGACAATTTTCTAATATAATGTTTTAGTGCATTGTTAAATAATTGCTTATAACTTACTAAGCTGTTAAAGCTTACTTGGTTCTTGGTTGCTCTTATGTTTTAGATTTACTTCGGTGATCGTTACGTGCTCGGGGATCGTCGCTGAAGCTCGTCACACTATCATCAATATTTTGGTACCTTTTTGAGGTTAAACTTAAAGTTTATGGCATGTATAGGCTATGTTAATTTTTGAGTTATTTCGAATGGTGTGTATATATATATGTGTGCCATGCGAATATGGCTAAATTGTAGTATTTTGGTCGTACGTGAATTCAGTCATGAGGTTATTTTATTATGAAAATATAATTTCTGATGTGTATATTTTGGTTGTGCAAAATTGGTCATATATACATAAATGTGTATAATGAGTTTGGTTATATATTTTAGATTATTCATAAGATAGGTATCGTTTTGATAATTTGGCTATGCTAATTATAAGAGATGTGATCGACTATATGTTTGAATGTTTTCGGCTATTAGTATTGAATTTGGTATATTCTAGTTTCGGTTAAGTAAGGTTTTGGTATATGTATATTTGGTTTTGATAATGGATGGTTTGTTTTATTAAGGAGATTATAAGCATGTGCATATTCGGCTATTGAAACTTCAATGACCAAATGAATAGTAACTTTTGCTTTAATGAAAGATGCTTATGTATGAAAGGTATTTTGGGTTATATGTCTTGATTGAGTAAAGATATGTATGATTTATAAATAGTTCTTTTAGTAAGTCTAAAATATGTTCGAATAGAAGATGTAAGTGAATATGAGATTTGGTCTTAGTATATTTATTGTATTGATAAGCTTGTAATGTGTCTTAGTAGATATAATGGGATATGAATATATGTATAAATGCAGTGAGAAGCTGAGTACATTATTGATGAAATGTTCGTTAGGTTTATATTATTGAATATGTAATACTTTGGGCATATTCAGCCTTGTGAGTTGCTTTAATATTTAGGTCATAATGTGCTTGTGTACTTGGCTATGAGACGTTTTTAAAATAGTTTGGTAAATGGCTGGATGATTACATGCATGTGAGATAGTTTCTACGGTAATGTTTTAAAATGTTCTATGAATGAAATGGTATATTTATATGGATTCTTATATATACGAAAGTGAGTAAATTATAATTATTAATAAAATTTTGATTAGCTATGATGTAATCTTATATAATTGTTGTATGTTCATTAATGAATTCGGAATTTGATAGTCATGCGAGTGAAGTTCATAGTCATGCGAGTGAAGTTCATTTAATTCAAGCTTGTATTAAAGAAGTATGATTTATGTATACGAATGTCTATTTTGGGTTGGGTTTAGATCGGTAATGCCTCGTAACCCTAGTCCGGTGACGGATACGGGTTAGGGGTGTTACACCTAGTTCTAAAAGTTGTCTTTGGCACATCTGAATCTTTTACCCATAGCTGATAGTAACTGGAACGAAGATCAATCTTCGAAAATACAGTGGCACCTTTCAGCTGATCAAACAAATCATCAATACGAGGCAATAGATACTTATTCTTAATTGTAACTTTGTTAAGTTGTCTATAATCAATGCACAGTCTCAATGATCCATCTTTCTTCTTTACAAACAGAAATGGTACAACCCAAGGTGAAAAACTAGGTCGAGCAAAACCTCTGTCAATTAATTCTTGCAACTGTGCTTTCAATTCTTTCAATTTAGTAGGAGCCATTCTGTAAGGTGATATGGATATCAGTGTTGTCCCCGAAACAAGATCTATAGAAAATTCTACTTCTCTAATCGGTGGTTGATCGTGTCCAAACTAACTATGACAACGAATAAGGCACGCACACCTATCGTTTGGTAGTATAGCTATGGCAAGACCGGAAATATCGTATCCTCAAGGACCAAGAGTACTAGTAGTTACTATCTTTTTATTATCTAGCCTAAGTATTAAGGGAATTGTTGTTTAATTAACTAATTACTAAGCTAAGGATGCTAAGACACAGAGAGTGAATTGGGAAAATACTTTTGGGGAAAAACCAGTTGATTAAGACAATACCCGAGGAAGAATCCACCTAGACTTCACTTGTTATTTAACTCTGAACCAGACGATTTATTCACTTGACTTGATCCGTAGGATTCCCTAATTTATATTAATACCTCTTTCGAGGCTACTAACGTCTAACCCTAGGTTGATTAATTGAAATCTCTTTCTAATTAAAACCCCTAGTGTTGCATTAACCCGACCTATGGACTCCCATAGCAGATTTTCGTCATCCTATCTCTAGGGTTGCGATCAACTCCGCTTAACTATGCTAGATCTACTCTTAAACAGGGACTTTTGCTCCACTGCCTAAGCACATCAATACTTGAATTAATATCCTGAATTATTAACACAAGAATCAAGAACACATAATTAAGAATAAATAAAGTATTTATCATATAGTTCAGAAAACAATAACAAGATCCATCTTAGGTTTCATCCCCCTCAGGTATTTGAGGGGTTTAGTTCATGTTTAATAAAGAATACATCTCAGAAGAAAGTAGATAACAAAACATAAGAAAAACCCTAAAACCCCCTGAAGGAAATTGAAGGGAAGATCTTCCGTCTTGAGCGTGATTCCAGCTTCTGAGATGGATCAACTGGCTTTCTTGGAGTAATCCCCACAAATTTTGACCCTCTAAAGCCGCTCTTCATCAAAAGCCCTGACAGAAGGCTTCTGTCGAACTCCCCCTTTAGGTTGCCTCTAGGGTGTTTATATAGGCTTTCAGGATGCCTTACTTAGCCCACAAGTATCCTATTTCGAATGAAACTCATCTTGGCCATGGCAGGGACACGCCCGTGTGAATCAAGCCCAAGGCCGTGTTCGAGTCTACTAAAATGGCACGGCCGTGTGGTGAACTCCAGGCCGTGTTGATTTTCTACTTTGGCCCATTTTCTCCGTTTTTGGCCCTTTTCTCGTTCTTTTCATCCTCCGATGCTCTCCTAAGTATAAAACATGAAATTAAAGGATTAGGAGCATCAAATTCCACAAATCCAAAAGTATGCTAAATGTGGGATTAAAATATGTATTTATTACGGTTTATCAAATACCCCCACACTTATGCATTTGCTTGTCCTCAAGCAAAATTCTCAACTCACAATTAGAATTAACTTCCCTCAATTCATAATTCTCATCAACAATATCTTATAATAATTCATAGATAATTCATACATGGATAACTTAACTAAAAGATTCCTAGAGATTCAAACAATCTAAGTCATAGATTTTTATAGCATGAAAACATAGGTGTTTCCCCTTACCTAAATAATTACCTCTGATTCAAAACCGACAAGTATTGACATCCTCACTAAAGATTCACTCAAAGTGTTTAAGGTTCAAAAATTAAGCACTCAAAAGTCAAACATGAAAAGTTAATCCCATAGGCTTGCCTGAAAATCAAATCTCCACCACTGTAAAATGAGATGATACACAAATCAAAAGGTCTTTGAAAGGGTTGTAATGGGGATTTGGTTAAAGGTGTGGATAAAGGCTGAATTAGAGGGTTAGTATCGAGATTGAATTGATAAATTACCTAACTAGAAAAATAACTAAAACTTAAATAATTACATTAATTAAGAATTCATCACTAATAACCCGAGCTTCTTCTCAAAATGTAACATTAGCGCTTAAGCTCAAATAACATAGAACTAATAATGAATATACTTCATTTTTTTTTGAAACAAATCAATAATAATAAGATAGAATTTAACAACTGAAATAAAGAAAATAGTTAAGCAACCGATCAAATCAAATCTCGATATAAGGGTAGTCAAGAGAAATGGTGATAACAAATACAAAGTGGGTTTTGGGTTAATATTAATGGGTGAGTCAAGAAATGGTTTATTAGACTCAAAGGGGTTCACTAGGGGTTAATTATGAAGGTAGGCTTTTTATGGAGTAAGTGGGTTAAAACCTAGGTGCCTTTATCATCTCAGTATATCAAATCATAGGTGTGGTCTCGACATGTATAATCGAAGCAAGTTCTAGAATAACAAATCAACGTTGACACACTCATAATCAATAAAGTGAGCAGGAAAAGAATATGCTCTAAAAGGCTCAAAATCTCACAAAAATTATGGTTTGTGATATCAACCTTGTAAATTTCAAACTTCAAGGTAATAATTAGATTCAGGTAGACAACCTATCAATTTTTAATTCTGAAAATAGACTCATCATGCTTGATTCTCTATTCTCCTAAAGTTTAAATCATCACTGCACAATTAACTATGACTTAATCCGAAACATAGCAATGAAAATCATAAATCAAAAGAAATTTCATTCTAACAGTAATATGAGAAAATTACTTAAGAATAAGACATAATTCAGGGATTTTCAAATAATACTGTAGTTAACCCCCCACACTTAAGATGTACATTGTCCTCAATGTACAAAGATAGATAATAGCAATATAGTAATAAAATCATAGGGAGAGAAGTGAAACTTCCTGAATTTTGGATGGAGTCAATGAAAAGAAATGGTAAAGTTGGAGAGAGGTGAAGATGGGGAGGATACTCCGATGGTGGTGTGGTCGTTCGTTAACAACCCCTTGAACCTAAATTAAAGAAATGAAAATATAATAATATAAATTAAAGACGAGAAAGATAAAAGAAAAGAAATTAAACATGAAAATAAGAGAAAAAGAAAAAATAAATGGACTCAAAGGTCCTACGGGCATGTAGAGGATCACACGCCCGTGTTCTTTAGTCAGTGTCGACCACGACCGCATCTCACGGTCGTGGTGTTTTATCGCAGCCCATGTTTTTGGGAAAAGTTTTGCCCTGTTTCCATACGGCCACGGCCACGCCCGTGTGCAAGGCCGTGTGGGTAGGGAAACCTGCGCTTAAAATTTTGGTTAGTTTTTAGTTAGATGCTAAAATTCAAAAAATATGGATGTTAGTGGGGTTAGTGCTCGGGTTGCCTCCCGAGAAGCGCTCATTTAAAGTCTTGAGCTAGACTTACCTGTTATTCGCATAACCATGGTGGTTTGAGGAGTCGAAACTCCTTTTTCTTACTATCAATTCTATCAACATATGGTTTGAGTCGGGTAATATTTACCTTAAAAGTGTCGAAATTAGAATGAGTTACCTCGATCGTTTTGTATGGAAAGACCTTAAGTACCGTAAAAGGAGTCGCACCGTTTGTATTAAGCTCTTAAGTGGCTATTCGAGGGTTGGTTGTATCTAACAGTACCTGATCCCCGATCTAAAATTGGTATGTCTCATCTTTAAGTTTGACATGGTTTTGCTTTGGTTCTTCGTGTTTTTTCGGATTTTCCTTGACGTATGTCTGCCATTCATCTAGTTCATCTATTTGTAACCTTCGTTCCTCATGAACAGTTATATTCTCAGTATGAACACGAAATCCTGGCTCTGTTATATTTTCCTGAGAGATTTCCTGTAAAGAAGATTGAATGTTAAGTTTATTTAAATTAACAGGACTTGTATTCTCTTGATCGTTAGATATTGTCAGAATCACGTGCTTTGAGTTTAATCATGTCATCACCTACACGAAGTGTTACTTCCCCTGTATCAACATCAATGATGGTCCTAGCAGTTGCTAAAAAGGGCCGTCCTAATATTAAAGGAACATTATTGTCCTCATCCATGTCTAAAACAACAAAGTCTATTGGGAATATGAATTTATCAATTTTCTCTAGTACATCTTCGATTATACCTTTAGGAACTCTGTGAGTTTAATACTCATCCTAGTTTGTTTGGGTTTCCCTAGACCTAGCTATTTAAACATTTTATAAGGCATAACATTAATACTCACCCCTAAATCAGCCAAAGCATTATTAATATCTAAACTACCAATTAAGCATGGAATTGTAAAACTCCCTGGATCTTTTAACTTTCGTAGTAGTTTATTTTGTAGAATTGTTGAGCACACTGCGTTTAGCTCCACATGCGATGCCTCATCTAGCTTCTGTTTGTTTGTCAAAAGCTCTTTTAAAAATTTCCTTGAATTGGGCATCTGCGAAAGAGCTTCAAGAAACGATAAGTTAATATGTAATTTCTTTAAGAGTTTAAGAAATTTACCAAATTGTTCCTCTGTGTGGTCTTTCTTCATCGCATTGGGATATGGCACTCGAGGTGTATACTCTTTAATGACAGGTTTCTGTGTATCATGGCTTACCTCAACCTTACCTTTATTTACCACGGGTTCTTGCCTTGGCTCAGATTCAGATTCTACTAACCCTTCACTATTGTGATCAGTAATGGCATGAATTTGCTCCTTTGGGTTAGTTTCAGTGTTGCTTGGCAAGCAACCTTGCAATCGTTCTGAGATTAGCTTAGCTAGCTGACCTAACTTGTTCTCGATCCCTTGAATCGATGCCTGCTGATTTTTGAGCATTGTCTCGTTGTTTTGAAAATGGGTTTCTGACACTGCGATAAATTTTGTTAGCATCTCCTCAAGGTTCGGCTTTTTCTCTTGTGGGTAGGGTTATTGTTGAAAGCCTGGAGGGGGTTGTTGTCTCTGATTTCTTTGACCTCCCCATGAGAAATTTGGATGGTTCCTCCACCCTGGATTATAAGTGTTACTATAAGGGTTATTTTGAGGTCTAGAATTGTTACCCATATAGTTCATCTGTTCGTTTTCTATGCCAGGGTTATAGGGTGGGTATTCTGTATTGTTTGACCCTCCTCCATTTGCATCGCACTGCATCACTGGATGTACCTACGAGGAACCACACAAACCATCAATTTTCTTACTTAAGAGTTCTACCTGATTTGATAGCATGGTTACTGCATCGAGGTTGAAAACACTGGCGGCTTTTGTTGGCTTTGTTCTTATAACTTGCCACTGATAATTATTTAGTGGCATCTCTTCAATGAATTCATAAGTAGCCTCAGGTGTTTTATTATTTAGTGTACCACTGGCGGATGCAACAATCAACTGCCTAGTCGAGGGGTTCACACCGTTATAGAAGGTTTGAATCTGTAGCCATAATGGTAACTCATGATGAGGGCACCTTCTCAATAAATACTTGTATCTCTCCCATGCATCGTAAAGTGTCTCTAAATCCATCTGCACAAAAGAAGAGATATCATTCCTCAACTTAGCCATTTTAGCCGGCGGAAAATATTTTAACAAAAAATTTTCAGTCATTTGTTCCCATGTAGTGATTGATCCTCGTGGAAGAGAATTCAACCACTGTTTGGCTTTATTCCTCAAAGAAAACGGAAATAATCGAAGGCGAATGGCATCATCAGAAATGCCATTAATTTTAAACGTATCGCATAATTCTAAAAAGTTCGCTAAGTGTGTGTTAGGATCCTCATCCTGCAAACCATCAAACTGAACAAATTATTGAATCATCTGTATAGTGTTAGGTTTTAGTTCAAAATTATTTGCAGCGACAGCAGGTCTAACAATACTTGATTCAGTTCCTGTTAAATTAGGTTTAGCATAACCATACATAGTTCGAGGAGGAGGATTTTCGGCAACCACAGGAGGAAGTGGATTATTCTGGGGATCAGCCATCTCTTCTGTGGTATTAGTATCGTCCTCTTTCTCTTCTTGTATGTATTGTAGGCTTCTCCTTATCTCTCTTCGGTTTCTGGGAACGGTTCCTTCTATATCACTATCAAAGAGTAATGGTCCTGACAGGTTCCTTCTAGTCATAAACTAGAATTACCTGCCAGAAACAAATAAAAGAAAAATTAGCAAAGTTAAAATAAAATAAAAAATAAAAATGAATTGCAAATAAATAAAATGGCTAAAGTAATAAAAATTAAGTTTTCCTAATATCTTAGTCCCCGGCAACGGCGCCAAAAAATTGATCGTGTCCAAACTAACTATGACAACGAATAAGGCAAGCGCACCTATGTTTGGTAGTATAACTATGGCAAGACCGGAAATATCGTATCCTCAAGGACCAAGAGTACTAGTAGTTACTATCTTTTTATTATCTATCCTAAGTATTAAGGGAATTGTTGTTTAATTAACTAATTACTAAGCTAAGGATGCTAAGACACAGAGAGTGAATTGGGAAAATACTTTTGGGGAAAAACCAGTTGATTAAGACAATACCCGAGAAAGAATCCACCTAGACTTCACTTGTTATTTAACTCTGAACCAGTCGATTTATTCACTTGACTTGATTTGTAGGATTCCCTAATTTATATTAATACCTCTTTCGAGGCTACTAACGTCTAACCCTAGGTTGATTAATTGAAATCTCTTTCTAATTAAAACCCCTAGTGTTGCATTAACTCGATCTATGGACTCCCATATTAGGTTTGACCCTAATTCGGTAGATTTTCGTCATCCTATCTCTAGGGTTGCGATCAACTCCGCTTAACTATGCTAGATCTACTCTTAAACAGGGACTTTTGCTCCACTGCCTAAGCACATTAATACTTGAATCAATATCCTGAAATATTAACACAAGAATCAAGAACACATAATTAAGAACAAATCAAGTATTTATCATATAGTTCAAAAAACAATAACAAGATCCGTCTTAGGTTTCATCCCCCTCAGGTATTTGAGGGGTTTAGTTCATGTTTAATTAATAATAAATCTCAGAAGAAAGTAGATAACAAAACACAAGAAAAACCCTAAAACCCCCTGAAGGAAATTGAAGGGAAGATATTCCGTCTTAAGCGTGATTCTGGCTTCTGAGATGGATCAACTGGCTTTCTTGGAGTAATCCCCTGTGTTCAGCCCTCTCCGTCTTCGCTCTTCATCAAAAGCCCTAACAGAAGGCTTCTGTCGAACTCCCCCTTTAGGTTGCCCTCTAGGGTGTTTATATAGGCTTTCGGGATGCCTTACTTGGCCCACAAGTATCCTATTCCGAATGAAACTCATCTTGGCCACGACAGGGACACGCCCTTGTGAATCGAGCCCAAGGCCGTGTTTGAGTATGCTAAAGTGGCACGGACGTGTGGTGAACTCCAGGCCGTGTTGATTTCCTACTTTGGTCCATTTTCTCCGTTTTTGGCTCTTTCCTCATTCTTTTCATCCTCTGATGCTCTCTTAAGTATAAAACATGAAATTAAAGGATTAGAAGCATCAAATTCCTCAATTCAAGGGATTAAATCATCCAAAAGTATGCTAAATGTGGGATTAAAATATGTATATATTACAGTTTATCAGTGGTAAACCAGGTAATTCCTCCGGAAACACATCAGGAAACTCACAAACAACCGGTGCTGATTTAATCTTCGATTCCGATACTTTAGTATCTAACACATATGCAAGATAAGAATCATACCCTTTTCTGCTATATTTATGTGCTGATATCACTGAGATCACATTAGATAACCCATCCAATTTATCAGATTCAACATGGAGTGATTCACCATTCTGACACTTTAACACAATGTATTTATGTTTACAATTTACCACTGCATCATGCTGAGTTAGCCAATCCATTCCCAAAATTGCATTAAATTCATCAAAGGGAAACAACATTAAATCAGCCAAGAAACAACAACCCTTTACCATCAATAGACAGTTTTTACAAACTTTATCTACCATCACATACTGGCCCAAGGAGTTCGAAACTTTAACCATAAATTCAGTGAACTCAACGGGTAAATTTTTAACAGACACTAAATTTGTGCATATGTATGAATGTGTTGAGCTAAGATCAATCAAAGCAGTAATATCAGTATCAAGAAGAGAAAATGTACCAGTAATGTGTTTTGGTGCAGAGGCATCCTCTCTTGCATGTATAGCATATGTCCTTACCGGTGCTTTTGCTTCAGATTTGACTGTTGGATCTTTTGTAGCACCTCGGCTACCACTGGCATTGCGGGGGTGACGAGGTGGTCTACCTCTTGAGGCGGGGTTACTCGGCTTCGAATTCTGATCAATATCTTTTTCAATCCTTTCCGGACAGTCTTTGAGAAAATGGTCAAGAGAACCACATCTATAATAGGCTCCACTTCTCATACGGCACTCTCCAAAATCAAATTTATTACAATGTCTACATCTAGGTTTAGGGTTCCCAACACTTCCAACACTTGTTACAGATGGAGACAAAGATCTCGGGTTAGAGCATTGAGAGACCCTTTCTTTTCTGAAATATCCAACAGATGCAGTAAAACGATCATGGTATTTCTTTGACTTCTTTGAAGCAGATGATTTTGAGTTGCCCATAAATCTTTTACTAGAAATCTGGGCTTCTCTCTCTGCTTGTTTCTTTTCTTTACTTAATTCCTCGGCTTTGTGTGCTCGACCGGCCAGTACCACAAATTCCCTTAATTCAAGAATTCTAATCAATAACTTGATGTCTTCATTTAATCCTTCTTCAAAATGTTTACACATATCAACCTTAGTCGGAACCCATACTCTGTCATACTTACTCAATCTAACAAATTCTCGTTCGTACTCAAATACTATCATGTTTCCCTGTTTGAGCTCCAGAAATTCTTTCCTTTTTTGATCTAGAAATATCTGAATAATGTACTTCTTTCTAAACTATGTTTGGAAGAATTCCCATGTAACATTTTCCCTCGGTACAATAGAAGTTATGGTATTCCACCACTGATATGATGTGTCTTTTAATAAAGATACTGCGTATCACAAACATTCAGCTGGTGTACATGATAATTCATCTAAAACCCTGATGGTATTTTCTAGCCAAAATTCAGCCCTCTTCGGATCATCTTCGGTAGTAGCCCTAAATTCTTCTGCCCCATACTTATGGATCTTAACTACCAGAGGCTTTCTGGTTCTAACAGGTTCAGCACCCTGTGGCATCTTAGGAATTGGTTGAGGAGCAAGAGGGGGAGGTTGTTGTACAGCAGGATTTGTTCTTAAAAATTCATTGAACCACTCATTCATCATTTCAAAGAAGGCTTCTTTTACCTCCTCACTTCAGCCCTCCGATACGTATCTTCTACTCCTACTAGATGCAGCTCTTTAGACTGAAGCTTGAGCATTGCTATAAGCTTCCTCGGATTCAGCTCTAGCTTGGTTGGATAACATTACCATATGAAAAACATATTTAAAATGGTCAGGGTTTATCACACTATCACAATTTATATAATGGCATGTATAGCTAAACTCGTACTTGCTACGTTAGTCCGAGAATCGGCTAAACCTTAACTCTGATACCAATAAATCTAACACTCCTAACCTGTATCTGTCGCCGAAACAGGGTTATAGAGCATTACCGGAGTTTATAGAACATATACAGTTATTCATGCCATTTACTATGCATATCTGAAACCGATCATATTCAATCATATTGTCCCTTAAATGGACCCTTGAGACCCAAATTAGATGTTAGAAACAAGTCAGGACTAAAACTAGAACTCAAAGAAATTTTCACGAAATTTCAAAATTTTTACTATATACAGGGCTCACACACCCGTGCAAGTAGGCCGTGTGGTTCACACGACCAAGTGACACACCCGTGTCTCAGGCCGTTTCTAAACCCGTGTAACTCTCTGACTTAGGTTATACGGTCAGCCACACGCCCGTGTGTTGGGCCGTGTGGTCAATTTAATTTTCGAAAATTAGGTGCAAGTTTCACACGGCCAAGACACATGCCCGTGTGTTAGGTCGTGTGTCACAACCGTCTGCCCGTGTGAACAATTCTGAGCATTCTGTTTCTCAACTTTAAAGATGTAGAGGACACACGGCCAAACCACATGACCGTGCGCATGGCCGTTTGTCACACAAGGTCTAGACACACGCCCGTGTAGACAAAATAAGGCCATTTCCTAGCCTTATTTCTCACCCAAATTCGCCATCAACCTACAACAACATTTGAATACATATACCAACCAATCCAAGACATATAATTCAAACTAATATTCAAGTTTTACATATGACAAGTTTGCTCATACTTTCAGGTATTCATCTTACCCTTTTTTATTCATATACTTACCCAAGTGTGATTATATTTAAGTTACTAATCCATGCATACTCACATACCAAACATAATATAACTTCATGCATAAATATATTAAATATGTTATCACTAGTCATTCCAATGGCTAATTACAACCAAAACATTTACATACCCTCACTTGACACCATTAGCCTATACATGCCATTATACCAAAGTAAGTTTCCTATTTATACCAAAACGAGCTGGAGGATAATGTGATGATGCTCCGACCGAACTCTAACCTTTACGAGCTTTTGAGTACTATAAAACAGAAGAAAGAAAACCTAGTAAGCATTTAATACTTTGTAAGTTCGTATAACAGGAATTTCACTTACCAATCATGTGCATTTTAAATAAACATATCAATAACATGCATCCCAACAAATTAGCCATTTACCTAATCACATACACTCAATCAAGCAAGTTAGTCAAGAATTTTCTAAATACTTTTCAGGTAATAATGATAAGCTCATCAGGTAATAACTGTCATATACATAATCCTTCCATATCATATTTTCACATAACTCATACATTTCCATAACAAGCCATCTCAAGTATAGTTTAGGCATGTTAAAACTTTACCAGTTGAATTTATTTGAAATATCGGTGGATACATCAGTAGTACACTCAAAGTGTACAAAACTGTAAATCCGTCAATTCGTATTCAAGGGTACCCAATTAGGGCACATAATCAGGAAGCACTCTCTCGAGCCAAGTAACAGGATGCTCATGTGAGCCATGTATCAGGAAGCTTATCCGGGCTAAACAGGAGACTCATAAGAGTTTAAATTAGGAAGCCCATTGAGCTTAACAGGTAACTCCGAAGAGTTATTATGAGGGAGCTCCGAATAGCCATTTAACAAGAAGTTCAAGTGAGCTATAAGAGGATACTCATTAAAAGTTGCATTTGTGTCCGCATCACATGCAAGATCACAACTGATCATAAAACAGGACGCTCACAAAGAGCTGCGGTAGTTCGCAACACATGCAGAATCACTACCGATCAGGATGCTCACAGGAACCATATAACAAGAATGCTCGAGAGGGCTTTTAACAGGATGCTCGTTCGAGCTATAATGTCTGCAACATATGCAGGACTATAATCAATGCAGGAAAATATTGTATCTATCGCATTTTATTATTCAAATGGGACTTATCATTTATCGAGCAATATCAAGCATGTGATTAATTTCATACATTAAATATTTATATAATTCACACAAATACAACATTCAATTCAAACATATTAATATACATAGTTAAATTTAACAAACCGTAAAAGTAACATATTTTAATCCCACATTTAGCATACTTTTGGATGATTTATCCCTTGATTTATGTAAAAAGGTGCTCTTAATCCTTTCTTTTCATGTTTTATACTCAGGAAAGCACCGGAGGATGGAAAGAACGAGAAACAGGCTCAAAACGGACCAAATTGGGCCAAAGTGAAAATCGACACGGCCTGGACTTGAGCCAACACAGGCGTGTCTCCTTGACAGACTAGAACACGGCCTGATCACGATTTACACGGGCGTGTCACCTCATTAAAAGTTTGAACATCGCCTAAAGACGATTCACATGGGCGTATGCCATGCCCGTGTCCCTGTCGTGGAGAAGAGCAATTTCACTCGGAAAAGGATACTTAGGGGCAAAGAAACCTATTTCAAAAGCCTATATAAACACCCTAAGTATAACCTAGAAGAGGGCGGTGAGCTAGGCCAAGGAGCCGAGCCGAAAAGGTCAGATTTGTAGGAAACACTTGATGAAACACCCCAAACCCGGCCCACGAGTCCTGACCGGATCTGGTATGTTCCTCGAGAAAACATTTGACAGTCCGTTTGTTACTTAGGAAAAATTCGTGTGGTTCGAAGAAGGATTTGCTTGTGTTGGGTTCAATTGGAAACCTTGTATATATATATTTTTTTTAAGAAAAACCGTTTAACCTTGATTTAAACTTAATCGTATAGTAATAAAATCCAATAAAAAGCATGCATAAAATAGTTCATATTAACGGCCTTATTACATCAAAATAAAACCCAAAATCAAATTCAAAGTACTTAAAATAAAAAGTCCAAATAAAATAAATTCCTTCTTTGAGCATGGCCATCCCTAAGCTTCTGTAGTCCCGGTCCATCACCGTCCATCACCCGAAAAGTAATCCCACAAGCAGGGTGAGTCAACAGACTCAATGTGTAACCACAACACTAAGTCCTAACAAACTCGGGCATACAAGTCATACATGTACATATAACATTTAAATAATATGATGCAAACCCGAACCCAAACCTAGTTACCATCCGCTACACACTACCCGTACCAACCTGCACACCGTGGGGACTACTAAGTCAACCCTCCATCCGCTACACATTATCGAAGGCAGTCGCTGCAGTCGACGTGCTCATCGCCCTTATAAATATTTGTGGTCTTAGGTCACCACATTTAGATATCGTGGTCTTAGGTCACAACATTCAGATATCGTGGTCTTAGGTCACCACATTCAAATATCGTGGTCTTAGGTCACCATATTCACTTCCCCTTTTCAATAGCCCATATGCCCCATATCATACATATTATGCATTAACATGCCAAATTTCACATTCTTATCACTTATCACATGTTAAACATAACATATTTCATAATCCTAGTAGGAGTAGGAAACGTACCTGAGTACTTTGTACCATAACATGGTACCTTAGCCACATTCTTACACTTTCATATTAACACATATATCAAGTTAAAGCCATAAATCTATTAAGATTAGTGTGGGGTACACACTGATATGCTTAACGAATTCCTTGAAATCGAAAACCGATCTATCGATTTAGATTTTAAGTTCCTACATTTGATCAATCACTTGTTATTTAGTAAAAGCCTATTCGGCCATAAGACTAAATCCGAAGGATTATTGTAACCAAAACTTACCTTGTGCCGATTGGATTAAAAATTAAATCCGAAACCTTGCCGAGTTCCTTCTTGAAATCAGCTAGCCACCAAATCACTTAGCTATGTCGGTTTCCGGCTTTTGAATAAATAAGAAATGATTCTAAATACCAAAAATAGGCCTTGGCCGAATACCTCATATGCTTACCTTGTGGATTCTAAAACCCAAAAGAATCACTTGCTTAGGAGTTGTCGAAATACCTATAGACTTATATTAGATTCGATTTCATCCTTAAACATAATAAATGGCCTTTGGCCGAATATTCACATATCTTACCTTGATTGTTTAAATCCCGAAAAGTAGTCTCTTCTCCCTGGTAGTCGACAATATAAAAAATCCCGAAAGATCTGTTGTAGTTTCGGCCAAGAGATACAAATGGCATTAGAATCTTAATCTTGGGCTTGAAGAAAAGAAATATAAGGATAGATCCTTACCCTTACTACAGAAGTCGACCCACACTTGCTTGAAGCTCCACAAAGATTCGGCTATGGAGACTAGATAGTGATCAAAGAGGTTTTGGCTTTTGATGGATTGGAAAGAAAAGAAATCGGCTATGGTGGTATCTTGAATTTTCGGCTTTGGCTAACAAAAAAGAAGAAGAACGAGGCTCTAGGGAATTTCGGCAGAGAGAGGAGAATTTGCTTAGGAAATTCGGCAAAGGAAGAGTGAATGGATGAATGGCCTCTTTTCCTCTAGTAGCCGAAATTACTAGCTAGAGTCCCTTACTTGGCCACCACTCTCCCTTATTTTGATAGCTTTATCTCTTAAATTCTTAAAATTAAAGAATAAATCCTCATTTATCTCTCTTAAAAATAATCTAAAATAAATCCATTATTTATCCCCTATTTAGCCGAAATTTAAAGAGAATAAAACTCCTCTTTTAAGAGCCTTAATGTCGTCCACCTCTCTGCTCCTTGTAGCAAAATAAAAATTCTTTTATTTGCTTCCCATGTGACTCGAACTCAAGACCCTTTTGCTCCTGCATGTGGCGTCACTTGCTAGGCCCTTAAGTGGTGCCTTGTAGCCATTTTACCAAGGCTATTTGTATGTCATATTTCCTCTATAAATTTTCTTAAGGCCACCTTGTCTTAGTATCCCCTTTTTAAACTTTAAACTTAACACTTTCTATGACATTTCCTTACATTTCCAAGTTTCCAAAAATGTTCGCTTTCCTCTTTTAAACTTAACATTTCTAAATCATTTCCTTGCATTTCCAAGTTTCCAAAAATGTTCACTTTCCTCTTTTAAACTTAACATTTCCAAAGCATTTCCTTACATTTCCAAGTTTCCAAAAATGTTCACAATACATTCATAACACATAAGACATGCCATTTCGTATAATTAAATCAAAAATGCATAGGCCCATTTTCAGGATGTTACACTCGAAGATAGCCAGTTGATCCATCTCAAGAAGCCAGAATTCTACTCAAGACGGCGGATCTCTCCTTCAATTCCTTCAGGGGGTTTTAGGGATTTCTTATGTTTTGTTTTATCTTTTCTTCTGAGATGTTTTCTTTTATTATTATGAACTAAACCCTTCAGATACCTGAAGGGGATGAAACTTAGATGAATCTTGTTATCGTTTGCTGAACTATATGATAAATACTTGATTTGTTCTTAATTATGTGTTCTTAATTCTTCTGTTAATATTTCTGGGATATTGATTCAAGTTTGATGTGCTTAGGTGGAGGAGCAAAAGTCCCTGCTTAAGAGTAGATCTAGCATAATTAAGCGGAGTTGATCGCGCGCCTAGAGATAGGGTGACGAGATTTTGCCAGATTAGGGTGAAACCTAATATAGGAGTCCATAGATCGAGTTAATGCAATTCTAGGGGTTTTAATTAGAAAGAGATTTCAATTAATCAACCCATGGTTAGATGTTATTCGCTTCGAGAGAGGGTTTAATATACATTAGGGAGTCTTACGGATCAAGTCAAGTGAATAAATTGTTTGGTTCAGAGTTAGATAACAAGTGAAGTCTAGGTGGATTCTTCCTAAGGGTATCGTCTTAATCGACTGAGTTTTTTCCAATAGTATTTCCCCAATTCATTCTTTTTGTCTTTGCGTCTTTATCTTAGTAGTTAGTTAAATTTAGATTAAATAACAACTTCACTTATTTTAGGCTAGATAATAAAAAGAAAGTTTGTATTAGTACTTTTGGTTTCGTTGGGTTCGACAATTCGGTCTTGCCTAAGCTATACTACTGTTCGATAGGTGCGCTTGCCTCAAATCATTGTCATAGTTAGTTCCAGGTTTGATCATTATAAATTTAAAACTCTGAAATCACAGCGGTCAAGTTTTTTTGGCGCCGTTGCCGGGGAACTAAAATATTAAGAAAGCTCTATTTTTATTACTTTAGCCATTATTTTTCGCAATTTACTTTTATTTTTATTCTTATTTTTATTTTTGTTTTTGTTTTTAACTTTGCTAAATTTTTTTCTTTCTTTTCCTAGTAGGTACCTCTAGTTTATGACTAGAAGGAACCCAAGAGGACCACTAGTATACGACAGTGATATTGAAGCTACCGCTCGCAGGAATCGCAGAGAAATTAGGCGAACCCTAAATTACACAGAAAAAGAGCGAGAAGGCAGATCCAATCCTACTGAAGGGATGGACGAGAATAATCCACCACCACAAGATGTGTCAGAAAATAATACTCCGCGTACTATGTATGATTATGCTAAACCTCATTTAACAGGAGCATAATCAAGTATTGTTAGGCCTGCTATAGCTGCTAATAATTTTGAATTAAAGCCTAACACTATACAAATGATTCAACAATTTGTTCAATTTGATGGTTTACTGAGATTTAAGACCCAAATACTCATTTAGCTAATTTTTAGAGTTCTGTGATACCTTCAAAATAAATGGCGTTTCTGATGATGCCATCCGTCTTCGGTTATTTCCCTTTTCATAAGGAATAAAGCCAAACAGTGGTTAAACTCGTTACCACGAGGGTCAACCACTACATGGGATCAAATGACCTAAAATTTTTTATTAAAATATTTCCCACCAACCAAAACGGTCAAATTACGGAATGATATCTCTTCTTTTGTGCAGATGGATTTAAAGACATTATACGACGCATGGGAGAGATACAAGGTTCGCTTGAGAAGGTGTCCGCACCATGGTTTACCTTTGTGGCTCCAAGTCCAAACTTTCTATAACGGTGTAAACCCCTCAACGAGGTAACTAATTGATTCAGCCACCGGTGGAACCCTGAACAACAGAACTCCTGAAGAAGCCTACGAGTTTATTGAAGAGATTCCCTTTGAATAACTATCTCGTTGGCGAGTTACAAGGACAAAACCAACAAAATCAGCCGGAGTTTTCAACCTCGACGCAGTAACCATGCTATCAACACAGGTAGAGATGATGAATAAAAAGCTTGATAGTTTGTGTTCTTCGCAGGTACATCCAGTAATGCAGTGCGAAGCAAGTGGAACTGTGGAGGAACCACCCAAATTTTTCATGGGGAGGACAAGGAAATCAAGGAATTCAAAGACAACAACCTCCTCAAATTTTCCAAAATCAGCCCTATCCATAGGAAAAGAGGCCGAACCTTGAAGAGATGCTGAAAAAATTCATGGCAGCTACAGATAACCGTCTAGAAGACACTGAAACCACCCTTAAGAATCAACAGGCATCAATTAAGGGGATTGAAAGTCAAGTTGCGGAACTTACTAAGATAGTTGGACAACTTGTAAAGATAATTTCCGAACGACCGCAAGGGCGTCTACCAAGCAACACTGAGATTAACCCAAATGAGCAAATCCAAGCTATCACAGCTCATGATAGTATAGGGTTAGACGAACCCAATCCAATACAAGAAAATGAGGTAGAGAAAGGTAAAGTTGAGGTAACATAAGAAAAGCCAAAATCGGTAATCAAAAAGTACCAACCTCGCATTCTTTATCCCGAAGCAATGAAGAGAGACGATACAGAGGAACAGTTCGGTAAGTTTCTTAAACTTTTAAAGAAATTACGTATTAACTTACCGTTACTTGAAGCTCTTTCACAGATGCCAAATTCTAGAAAATTTTTAAAAGAGCTTTTGACGAACAAACGAAGGATAGACGAGGCATCACACGTGGAACTAAACGCAATGTGCTCGGCAATCTTGCAAAATAAACTACCACGAAAATTAAAAGATTCAGGGAGTTTTATGATTCCATGTTTAATTGGTAGTTTACCTATTGATAATGCGTTAGCTGATTTAGGGGCAAGCATAAATGTCATGCCTTATAAATTGTTTAAACAACTAGGTCTAGGGAAACCCAAACAAACTAGGATGAGCATCCAACTAGCTGATAAAACTGTTAGAATTCCTAGGGGTATTATCGAAGATGTTCTTGTAAAAATTGATAAATTCGTTTTCCCAGTAGATTTTGTTGTCTTAGACATGGATGAGGATAATTCGATTCCCTTAATTTTAGGAAGACCCTTTTAGCAAATCTGCTAGAACAAAAATTGATGTTGGTACAGAGAACTCATACTTCGTGTAGGTGACGAATCGATCGGTTTACAAGCTCTTGACTCGGCGGGATAACAATTGATGAAGGTGAAAAAGTAAATTCAGTTGATAACCAAGTTGTTCAACTTTCACCATAGGAAACACCACAAGGTTACAAACCTGAGCCGAATCATGGACCCCATGACAACAAAGAAGAATTACATAAGGAACGAAGCCTTAGGGTCGAGAAATTAGAAGAGTGGAAAACACAATTCAAAGAAGAACCGGAACCACACGAAGTAAAATCGAAGGAGCCCCAGAAGAGCTCATAGGAACAACAAACCACTTCAAAATAGGAGACCAGGTACTGTTATATAAAGCAAATCCTCGCCTCATCACATCAGACCTGAACACAAATGAAGAAATTCCTCTTGAGGTACACAATATTTTCCCATACGGAACAGTCGAGGTAAGTAATCCTATTTTTGGTACTTTTAAAATAAACGCTTCTCGACTTAAACTTTATCAAGGAAATAGAACTGATAGCATGAGGGAAGATATTCAAATTTTTAAACCACCCTGATTTTTGCGAAAACGAGAGGTAAGTCTAGCTTAAGATTGTAAACGAGCGCTTCTTGGGAGGCAACCCAAGTACTAACCCTAATTACTTTCATATTTGTTTTCATTTTATTTTCTTCTCTTCTCTTAGTCTTAAACACCTAGTTTTCAACTAACCAAAAGTGCAGATTTCCAGCCCACACGGCCTTGCACACGCCGTGGTGGTTGTGGCCGTGTGGAGGTACTGCAATTCCAGATCGACAATGGTAGAAGAGGTACAAGTCAAAAAGGATCAAATCTTCAAGTCACGGACTCCAACCACCACCCCACGGGCACCGAGAAAATGCCACGGCCGTGCAACGCGGCCATTGACGACACTGACTTATCACCAACGGGCGTGGCAATCTATAAAATGGGCGTGGGAGAAACGATACGATGCATAACACGGTCGTGCGAGGCGGCCGTGTGAATCAACACGCCCATGGTACACGGGCGTGGGAATGTACCTGACTTGAGAATTCTATTTAAACCACCCAACCCTCCCTCTTCTCACCCATTCAGCCCATTCAGTTTTTCTTTTCTTTCTCAACCCTCTCCCTACTTTTCTTCTCCAATACATTCCCAAAACGCTTGAGCTACACCAAATGCCAAAGAAGCGGAAGGAATTAAGCATAGTCTCCCAGAGGGAGACCGATCTATATAAGTTCATGCCGGCCGCTTCAATCGTTCGACAAGCCAAGGATATTTGAGGCCATTTAGTTTTTATTTCATTTTTCTCTTTTGCTTCAATTTCCTTATCTTTAATTCTCTTCTGCTTAATTTAACTTATTTTATTTTAGTTTCATGGTTTTAGGTTCTTCAGGCTGCTTGGGAATCACACCATGGCCACTACCATATCCACAGCCTTAGAAATCACACCCAACAATAAAGACTCTACGGTTCATTTATCTTTTCTTTTAATTTTAGTTCACTTTTTATTTTTCTTCACTTTAGCTTGCTTTTCTTTAATTAGTTAATTAGTATAGTTTTAATTATTATTATGATATCCTAGCTAATCCTCCATGAGCTACCCAATTTCTTCATCTAGTGCAGGATCGTCATAAAGAACGACCCCACCAACTTATCTTTCACCTTCAACGCAAGGATTTCATCCATAATTCAGGGAGTTTCACTTCTCTCCATATCTTTTGAATTTATACTTAATTGTCTCTCTCTCTATATATATATCTTTGTACATTGAGGGCAATGTACATCTTAAGTGTGGGGGGTGAACAACCTAAAAAGGTGCCTAATTTTTTTCATTATTCTCAAATTCCTGAAATTAGGTACCAAATTTTCGTATTATTCTCAAATCCCTGAATTATGCCTTGTTTTTAAGTAATTTTCTCATATTACTAATTAGGATGAAATTTCTGATGATTTATGATAAACCGTAAAAGTAACATATTTTAATCCCACATTTAGCATACTTTTGGATGATTTATCCCTTGATTTATGTAAAAAGGTGCTCTTAATCCTTTCATTTCATGTTTTATACTCAGGAAAGCACCGGAGGATGAAAAGAATGAGAAACAGGCTTAAAACGGACCAAATTAGGCCAAAGTGAAAATCGACACGGCCTTGACTTGAGCCAACACGGCCGTGTCTCCTTGATAGACTAGAACACGGCCTGATCACGATTTACACGGGTGTGTCACCTCATTAAAAGTTTGAACACGGCCTAAAGACGACTCACACGGGCGTGTGCCATGGCCGTGTCCCTGTCGTGGAGAAGAGCAATTTCACTCGGAAAAGGATACTTAGGGGCAAAGAAACCTATTTCAAAAGCCTATATAAACACCCTAAGTATAACCTAGAAGGGGGCGGTGAGCTAGGCCAAGGAGACAAGCTGAAAAGGTCAGATTTGTGGGAAACACGCGAAGATAGCCAGTTGATCCATCTCAAGAAGCCGAAATTCTACTCAAGACGGCGGATCTCTCCTTCAATTCTTTCAGGGGGTTTTAGGGATTTCTTATGTTTTTTTTTATCTTTTCTTCTGAGATGTTTTCTTTTATTATTATGAACTAAACCCTTCAGATACCTAAAGGGGATGAAACTTAGAAGAATCCTGTTATCGTTTGCTGAACTAAATGATAAATATTTGACTTGTTCTTAATTATGTGTTCTTAATTCTTGTGTTGATATTTCCGGGATATTGATTCAAGTTTGATGTGCTTAGGTGGAGGAGAAAAAGTTTCTGCTTAAGAGTAGATCTAGCATAATTAAGCGGAGTTGATCGCGCGCCTAGAGATAGGGTGACGAGATTTTTCCGGATTAGGGTGAAACCTAATATGGGAGTCCATAGATCGAGTTAATACAATTATAGGGGTTTTAATTAGAAAGAGATTTCAATTAATCAACCTAGGGTTAGACGTTATTCGCTTCGAGAGAGGGTTTAATATACATTAGGGAGTCTTACAGATCAAGTCAAGTGAATAAATCGTCTGGTTCATAGTTAGATAACAAGTGAAGTCTAGGTGGATTCTTCCTAAGGGTATCGTCTTAATCAACTGAGTTTTTCCAACGGTATTTCACCAATTCATTCTTTTTTGTCTTTGCGTCTTTAGCTTAGTAGTTAGTTAAATTTAGATTAAATAACAACTTCACTTATTTTAGGCTAGATAATAAAAAGAAAGTTAGTATTAGTACTTTTGGTTCCTTTGGGTTCGACAATCCGGTCTTGCCTAAGCTATACTACTTTTCGATAGGTGCGCTTGTCTCAAATCGTTGTCATAGTTAGTTTCCAGGTTCGATCATTCTTTCTATAAATTTTAAGACTTTGACATCGCGAAAACAACGATCAAGTTTTTGGCGCCGTTGCCGGGGAACTAAAATATTAAGAAAGCTCAATTTTTATTACTTTAGCCATTATTATTATTATTATTTTTTTTTTTTTTTACTTTGCTAAATTTTCTTTTATTTGATTTTGGCAAATAGAGGAGATGGCACTGAATAACTATCAGTGGCAAGTTATGAGGACAAAGCCAACAAAAGCCGTCGATATCTACAACCTCGACCTAATAACCAGGCTATCAAACCAGTTAGAGATGTTAAATAAAAAGTTTGATGATTTGTGTTCTTCGCAGATACATCTAGTTATACAGTACGAAACAAGCGGAGGCATGGCGAATCCTGAGTACCCACCCTACGGATATGGCATGGAGAACAAACAAGTCCACTATATGGGTAACCATTCTAGACCTCAAAATAATTTTTATAGTGACACTTATAATGCAGGTTGGAGGTACCATCCCAATTTCTCGTGGGATGATCAAGGCAGCCAAAGGCAGGAACTTCCTCCAAATTTTCAACAACCACCTCACCAACAGGAAGAGAAGTCGAGTCTTGAGGAGATGCTGACAAAATTCATAGCAGCCACAGAAAATCCATATTTTCAACAACCACCTCACCAACAGGAAGAGAAGTCGGACCTTGAAGAGATGCTAGCAAAATTCATAGCAAACACAGAAACACGTTTCCAAAATATAGAAACGAAACAAGAAGCATCGATTCAAGGGATCGAGGATCAGTTAGGTCAGCCTGCTAAGCTGATCTTAGAACAACCACAAGAAAGCTTGCCAAGCAACACTGAAACTAACCCAAAAGAGCAAATTCAAGCCGTAACAGCTCATGACAGTGAAAGGTTAGTGGAATCGACCCAAGGGTAGAAACGTGGTAAGTGAAGGTAAGGTTGAGGTAAGCCATAATTTACCAAACCCGACAATTACAGAGTACCAACCTCGTATACCATATCCCGAAGCAATGAAGAAGGACAACACAGAGGAACAGTTTGGTAAGTTTCTTAAACTTTTAAAGAAATTACATATTAACTTACCGTTTCTCGAAGCTCTTTCGCAGATGGCCGATTATAGAAAATTTTTAAAAGAGCTGTTGACAAACAAATGGAAGCTAGACGAGGAATCGTATGTGGAGCTAAATGCAATGTGCTCAGAAATTCTACAAAATAAACTGCCACGGAAATTAAAAGATCCAGGGAGTTTTACAATTCCATGTTTAATTAGTAGTTTATCTATTAATAATGCTTTAGCAGATTAAGGGGCAAGCATCAATGTTATGCCTTATAAAATGTTTAAACAACTAGGTCTAGGGAAACCCAAACAAACTAGGATGAGCATTCAATTAACTGATAAAACTATCAGAATTCCTAGGGGTATAATAGAGAATGTTCTAGTCAAAATTGATAAATTTGTATTCCCAGTAGACTTTGTAGTTCTAGACATGAATGAGGACAATAATATTCCTTTAATTTTAAGAAGACCCTTTTTAGCAACTGCCAAAACCAAAATTGATGTCGACGCAGGTGAACTCATACTTCGTGTAGGTGACGAATCAATCAGTCTTAAAGCTCTTGACTCAGCTAGGACATCAAGTGATAGAGGTGAGAAAGTAAATTCAATTGATGACCAAACTGTTCAACCTTCCTCGCAGGAAACACCACGAAGCTACAAAACTGAACCTAATCCTGGATCCCGTGCCAATAAAGAAGTAATTCATGAGGAACGAAGGCTTCGGAACGATGAACTAGACGAGTGGAAGATACACTTCAAAGAGAAACCAAAAATACAAGAAGCAAAAATGAGGCAACTCCACGAGAAACTTAACGATGGGACAACCCAGCTTAAGATAGGAGATCAGGTACTCAAAATCTTCCTAGATGGAACAGTCGAGGTAACTAATCCTAAATTTAGCACTTCTAAGGTAAACACTACTCGACTTAAACTTTATATCCACAACTGAATTGATCGCATGAGAAAGGATTTTCACCTCCTCAAACCACCATGACCATACGAATGAGAGGTAAAGTCTAGCTTAAGACTATAAACGAGTGCTTCTCGGGAGGCAACCCTAGCACTAACCCCATAAATTTTTACATTTTTAATTCTTCTTTTACTTTCTTTCTTTCTTTTTGGAACCTAACTATAAACTAACCAAAGTGTAGATTTCCAGACCACACGGCCGTGGCCGTGGCCGTGTGGCCACCACAGGAAGGTACAAGGGCGGAGGCAACCACCAGATCCATAATCTCTATTTAGACCCCCCTTCTTCCTTTTTCTTTTTTAGTTGTCTCTCTTCTTTCATTTTCCATTATTTACTTTTATTTTTATTTTTATTTTCCATTATTTACTTTTATTTTTATTTTCTTTATTATTTTCTTCTTATTCTTCATACCATTTAGATTTAGCTTAGGATACAATAAAATCAGGCCGGCAGCTTCGAGGATTCAATTTCAAATGGTTCGAGGCGCTTCCCCACGTTCACCTCCAATCCTATCCAGTTTCTTTTCATTGACTTCATCCAAAATTCAAGAAGTTTCACCTCTCTCCCTGTCGTATGATTTTATTTTGCTATTATCTATCTTTGTATAATGAGGGCAATGTGCATCTTAAGTGTGGGGGGGTTAATTATAGCATTATTTGAAAATCCCTGAATTATACCTTGTCTTAAAGTAAGTTTCTCATATTATGGTTAGAATGAAAATTTCCCTGATTTATGATTTTTGTTGATATATTTTAGATTAAGTCATTGATAATTGTGCATTGATAATTAAATTCTAAGAATACTAGAGAATCAAGCATGATAAGTCTATTTTTCAGAATTAAAATTTTTTCTAGGTTGTCTACCTGAATTTAAATATTACTTTGAAGTTTGAAATTTACGAGGATGACATCAAAATACCCATAATTTTTGTGAGATTTTGAGGCTTATAAAGCATATATTCTTTTTCTTGCTCACTTTTTGATTATGAGTGTGTCAACACTAATTAGTTATTCTAGAACTTGCATCGATTATACATGTCGAGACCACACCTTTGATTTGATATACAGAGATGATGAAGGCACCTAGGATTTAACCCACTCACTCTACTAAAAAACTTACCTTCATAATTAACCCTTAGTGAACCCCTTTTAATCCTAAAAACCCTTTTTATTGACTTACCCGCTAATTTTCAACCAAAACCCTTTGTATTTGTTATCACCATCCTTTTTGACTACCCTTTTTGTCGAGATTTGATTTTGAGCAGTTGCCTAACTATGTTCTATATTTCAGTTGTTAAAGTACTTTCTAATTATTGTAAATATTTGATTATTTATTCTTAAAAAAAATTGAAGTATATTCAGTATTAGTATGATGAAAAGCGAGCTTGTACAGTTAACGTCTATTTATTGAAGAAGAAGCTCGTATTATTAGTTTCAAAGTTTCAATTCATGTAATTATTTATTTTTCAGTTCGTTGTTTCTAGTTAGGTAATTTTTCAGGTCGATCTCGATTCTAACCCACTAATTCAGCCTTTATCCACACCTTAACCCAAGCCCCGTTACAACCCTGATAAAGACCTTTTGATTTGTGCATCATTTCATATTACAGTGGTGGAGATTTGATTTTTCTGCAAGCCTATGGGATTAAATTTTCAGGTTTGACATTTGAGTGCTTAATTCTAAACCTTAAACACTTCGAGTGATTTGAGTGAATCTTTTATGAGGATGTCAATCCTTGTAGGTTTTGGATCAGAGGTAATTATTTAGATGAGGGGAAACACCTATATTTTGTGCTACAAATGTATGACTTATATTGTTTGAATCTTTAGGACTCTTTGAGTTAAATTATCCATGTATAAATTATCTATGAATTATGATGAGACATTATTGATAGAAATATTGAATCATGGAAAGTTTGTTTTAATTGTAAGTTGAGAATTTTGCTTGAGGACAAGCAAAAGCTTAAGTGTGGGGGTATGTGATAAACCGTAAAAGTAACATATTTTAATCCCACATTTAGCATACTTTTGGATGATTTGTCCCTTGATTTATGTCAAAAGGTGCTCTTAATCCTTTCTTTTCATGTTTTATACTCAGGAAAGCACCGGAGGATGAAAAGAACGAGAAATGGGCTTAAAACGGACCAAATTGGGCCAAAGTGAAAATCGACACGGCCTTGACTTGAGCCAACACGGTCGTGTCTCCCTGATAGACTAGAACACGGCTTGATCACGATTTACACGGGCGTGTCACCTCATTAAAAGTCTAAACACGGCCTAAAGACGATTCACACGGGCGTGTGCCATGGTCGTGTCCCTGTCGTTGAGAAGAGCAATTTCACTCGGAAAAGGATACTTAGGGGCAAAGAAACCTATTTCAAAAGCCTATATAAACACCCTAAGTATAACCTAGAAGGGGGCGGTGAGCTAGGCCAAGGAGCCGAACCGAAAAGGTCAGATTTGTGGGAAACACGCGAAGATAGCCAGTTGATCCATCTCAAGAAGCCAGAATTCTACTCAAGACGGCGGATCTCTCTTTCAATTCCTTCAGGGGGTTTTAGGGATTTCTTATGTTTTGTTTTATCTTTTCTTCTCGAGATGTTTTCTTTTATTGTTATGAACTAAACCCTTCGAGATACACAGAAGGGGATGAAACTTAGATGAATCTTGTTATCGTTTCTTTGAACTATATGATAAATATTTGACTTGTTCTTAATTATGTGTTCTTAATTCTTGTGTTGATATTTAGGGATATTGATTCAAGTTTGATGTGCTTAGGTGGAGGAGCGAAAGTCCCTGCCTAAGAGTAGATCTAGCATAATTAAGCGGAGTTGATCGCGCGCCTAGAGATAGGGTGATGAGATTTTGCCGGATTAGGGTGAAACCTAATATGGGAGTCCATATATCGAGTTAATGCAATTCTAGGGGTTTTAATTAGAAAGAGATTTCAATTAATCAACCTAGGGTTAGACGTTATTCGCTTCGAGAGAGGGTTTAATATACATTAGGGAGTCTTACGGATCAAGTCAAGTGAATAAATCGTCTGGTTCAGAGTTAGATAACAAGTGAAGTCTAGATGGATTCTTCCTAAGGGTATCGTCTTAATCAACTGAGTTTTTCCAACGGTATTTCCCCAATTCATTCTTTTTGTCTTTGCGTCTTTAGCTTAGTAGTTAGTTAAATTTAGATTAAATAAAAACTTCACTTATTTTAGGCTAGATAATAAAAAGAAAGTTAGTATTAGTACTTTTGGTTCCTTTGGGTTTGACAATCCGGTCTTGCCTAAGCTATACTACTGTTCGATAGGTGCGCTTGCCTCAAATCGTTATCATAGTTAGTTTCCAGGTTCAATCATTCTTTTTATAAATTTTAAGACTTTGACATCTCGAAAACAACGATCAATTTATGACTTTTATTGATATGTTTTAGATTAAGTCATTGATAATTGTGCATTGATAATTAAATTCTAAGATACTAGAGAATCAAGCATGATAAGTCTATTTTTCAGAAATTAAACATTTTTCTAGGTTGTCTACCTGAATTTTAAATATTACTTTGAAGTTTGAAAATTACGAGTATGACATCAAAATACCCTTAATTTTTGTGAGATTTTGAGCATTATAGATCATATATTCTTTTTCTTGCTCACTTTTTGATTATGAGTGTGTCAACATTGATTTGTTGTTCTAGAACTTGCATCGATTATACATGTCGAGACCAAACTTTTTGATTTGATATACAGAGATGATAAAGGCGCCTAGGATTTAACCCACTTACTCCATAAAAAGCCTACCTTCATAATTAACCCCTAGTGAACCCCTTTGATCCTAACAACCCTTTTTATTGACTCACCCACTAATATTAACCCAAAACCCTTTGTATTTGTTATCACCATTCCTCTTGACTACCCTTTTTGTCGAGATTTGATTTTGAGCAGTTACCTAACTATGTTCTATATTTCAGTTGTTAAAGTTCTTTATTATTATTTGTGACTTGTTCTTAAAAAAAAGATCGAAGCATATTCAGTATTAGTATGATGAAAAGCGAGCTTGTACGGTTAAAGTCTATTTATTGAAGAAGAAGCTCGTATTATTAGTTTCAAAGTTTCAATTCATGTAATTATTTATTTTTCAGTTCGTTGTTTCTAGTTAGGTAATTTTTCAGGTCAATCTCGATTCTAACACTCTAATTCAGCCTGTATCCACACCTTAACCCAAGCCCCGTTACAACCATTTCAAAGACCTTTTGATTTGTGCATCATCTCATATTACAGTGGTGGAGATTTGATTTTCATGCAAGCCTATGGGATTAACTTTTCAGGTTTGACATTTGAGTGCTTAATTTTGAACCTTAAACACTTCGAGTGAGTTGAGTGAATCTTTTGTGAGGATGTCAATCCTTGTAAGATTTGGATCAGAGGTAATTATTTAAATTAGGGGAAACACCTATGTTTTGTGCTACAAATGAATGACTTATATTGTTTGAATCTTTAGGACTCTTTGAGTTAAATTATCCATGTATAAATTATCTATGAATTATGATGAGACATTGTTGATAGGAATATTGAATCATGGAAAGTTCGTTTTAATTGTAAGTTGAGAATTTTGCTTGAGGACAAGCAAAAGCTTAAGTGTGGGGGTATGTGATAAACCGTAAAAGTAACATATTTTAATCCCACATTTAGCATACTTTTTGATGATTTATCCCTTGATTTATGTAAAAAGGTGCTCTTAATCCTTTCTTTTCATGTTTTATACTCAGGAAAGCACCGGAGGATGGAAAGAATAAGAAACGGGCTCAAAACGGACAAAATTGGGCCAAAGTGAAAATTGACACGGCCTGGACTTGAGCCAACAGGGGCGTGTCTCCTTGACAGACTAGAACACGGCCTGATCATGATTTACACGGGCGTGTCACCTCATTAAAAGTCTGAACACGGCCTAAAGACAATTCACACGGGCGTGTGCCATGGCCGTGTCCCTGTCGCGAAGAAGAGCAATTTCACTCGGAAAAGGATACTTAGGGGCAAAGAAACCTATTTCAAAAGCCTATATAAACACCCTAAGTATAACCTAGAAGAGGGCGGTGAGCTAGGCCAAGGAGTCGAGCCTAAAAGGTCGATTTGTGGGAAACACTCAAGATAGCAGTTGATCCATCTCAAGAAGCGAATTCTACTCAAGATGGCGGATCTCTCCTTCAATTCCTTCAGGGGTTTTAGGGATTTCTTATGTTTTGTTTTATCTTTTCTTCCGAGATGTTTTCTTTTATTATTATGAACTAAACCCTTGAGATACTGAAGGGGATGAAACTTAGATGAATCTTGTTATCGTTATTTGAACTATATGATAAATACTTGATTTGTTCTTAATTATGTGTTCTTAATTCTTGTGTTAATATTTCCGGATATTGATTCAAGTTTGATGTGCTTAGGTGTAGGAGCAAAAGTCCCTACTTAAGAGTAGATCTAGCATAATTAAGCGGAGTTGATCGCGCGCCTAGAGATAGGGTGATGAGATTTTGCCGGATTAGGGTGAAACCTAATATGGGAGTCCATAGATCGAGTTATTGCAATTCTAGGGGTTTTAATTAGAAAGAGATCTCAATTAATCAACCTAGGGTTAGATGTTATTCGCTTGAGAGAGGGTTTAATATACATTAGGAGTCTTACTAGATCAAGTCAAGTGAATAAATCGTGCAGTTTGAGTTAGATAACAAGTGAAGTCTAGGTGGATTCTTCCTAAGGGTATCGTCTTAATCGACTGAGTTTTTTCCAACAGTATTTCCCCAATTCATTCTTTTTGTCTTTGTGTCTTTAGCTTAGTAGTTAGTTAAATTTAGATTAAATAACAACTTCACTTATTTTAGGCTAGATAATAAAAAGAAAGTTAGTATTAGTACTTTTGGTTCCTTTGGGTTCGACAATCCGGTCTTGCCTAAGCTATACTACTGTTCGATAGGTGCGCTTGCCTCAAATCGTTGTCATAGTTAGTTCCAGATTCGATCATTATAAATTTAAAACTCTGAAATCACAGCGATCAAAATTACACGAACTTACCTCGACACTTGTTCGTGTATGAAAATCTACTAATCCAACACATTTTCTTTTCCTCGATCAAACTCTTTATTTGATCTTTCCGGATCTATATAAATGAATTTAGCATCAATTTAATTCACTTTATACTCAATTGAATTCAATTCACATCTTAGGCAAAATTACCATTTTGCCCCTATACTTTTCATAAATGACAATTTCGTCCCTAGACTCGGAAAATGAAATTCATGCATTTTAATCCTTATTACAAGCCTAACCAATTTTTACATGACTTAATAATAGCCCATGAATTCCACAAAAATCAGAATTTTTCCATGGGTTTTACAATTTTTCAATTTAATCCCTAAGTCATAGTTTCATCAAAATTATCTTTGTAAAAGTTGTTTATCTATCAACAACCTTTCATTTTCTACCATAAATTTCAAAATTTCAACATATTCATCCATGGAAAAATTTTCATACTTTGATATCTTTACAAATTAATCCCCAAAATAGATAGATTAAGCTATTACGAACTCGTAAATACAAAAATTACTAAAAATGGGACATGATTACTTACCAAATTAAGCTTGCTTAATTTCCTTTCTCTTTCCTAGGGTTTCCATGTATTTTGGGGAAGAAGATGGTAATAATATGATATATTTTCCTTTTAATTTAACTATCATCTTTTAATTATTTTAATTTCCAATTTAGTCCTTTTCTTTTTCTAATTTTCCATGGATGATTCATCAAAAATATCTACTAACTCCATTTAATGGTCTAATTTCCATATAAAGACCTCAAGTTTTGATTTTCATAGCTATTTAATCCTTCTAGCTACTAAAATTCAACTTTTTCGTTTTATGCAATTTGGTCCTTTCCATAATTAAGCATGTAATCAATGAAATTTTCTTATCAAAATTTCCATATAACCTTCATATCATCATGAGACCATGCAATAATATTAAAATAAATTTTCTTTCCGACTCATATTTGTGGTCCCAAAACCACTATTCTGATTTCACTGAAAACGGGTTCTTACATGTTTTACTTTGATCCTGATTAACTGCATCTCTCTCTCGATTCGATCCAAGCATTGACCACAAACAATATGTTCATTTGGGTTGACTATGTTCATTTGGGTTGACTACGTAACACCCCTTACCCGGATTCTATGCCGGAACCGGGCACGAGGTATTACCGGACTTGACTTGCTTGATCATTCCACTTTAGGCTATAAAAATTCTTTCCAAATTAAAACTTTTCATTCACTATCATAACGTCCCTATCATGAGTCAACGAGACCCTTTACACACGCTCGGGATGTCGAGGAACCAAACCGGAACTTTTCAAACACTTAGAAATTTTTCACTTAAACAGGGGCCACACGCCCGTATGAAATGGGACACGCCCGTGTAGGAAGGCCGTGTAGTCACACGCGCCCATGTCCCTACCTCGTGTAGGATTTATTTTTATTACGAACCTACAGGGGTTTTCACACGGCCGGACACACGCCCGTGTACTTGGCCCGTGTGCTCCACACGGCCTAGACACGCCCGTGTCCTTGCCCGTGTGTAAAAACTTGGGTATTCTGTTTGTGACGTCAGTAACCTTATAAGGGTCACACGGCCTAGGCACATGCCCGTGTGGCTAGCCCATGGTCGACACTAACTTACAACACCAACATGCAGGGGACACATGGCCAAGTCACACACCCATGGGGCTGACCGTGTGTCACACACGACCTAGACACACGCCCGTGTGTCTACCCGTGTGGACCGATTCAAGGCTATTTTCCAAGCCATTTAGTCACCCTAACTTGTTTATAATCATACACCAACACACAACATTCTCAAATCATTAATTATAACACCTGAATTAACACATTGGATTCATGAAAATGAAGTCTTCCTCCCATACATGAGGGAGAACTATTTCTAGTACAATTTCAATCGACTTGAGCCATCATCTATGGCTATACACAATCGTCCCATAACTCATTTAGGCCAACACTTTTGGCACATTAACTATGACTTAAACTAAACTAAAATAAGATCCCTATACATGCCATATCTCAAGAAGACTTGAATTTCATACCAAGTGTCTGCTCGATAGTTTGAAAACATCTCCGACGGTCTCCAACCCGAGCTAGTTAAGTTAACCTATAAGAGATAGGAAAGAAAGAGGAGTAAGCAATATTGCTTGGTAAGTTCATATGCAAATAATAATCAACTATTGCTAGTCATTGATTATACTCAATCACAAGGTATTATAATGAGTTTTACCCTTAAACCCATGGTTACCGATTCAATCATTCATAATGCTTACTCATTCCATCTCTTACCACGTTCTAACCATATCTCGAGCTTAATGCTCACATTCATTAACATGCACCCCTGCACTTAACATCACCTGGTTACATGATACAACCCATCGTAACTTCTCAATGAACCATTTATACTACCAGTCACTCGGTGGTTTCGCACTTAGCCCACCATCAATCTCTAATAGGGTGGCATCACACATAGCCCACCATTTGATACTAAACACGATGGTATCACACACAACCCATCGGTAACAAATAATAAGGTGGTAACCCACACAGCCCACCATTTGACCATATTGTTGATGGTATCGGACACAGCCCATCACTAATAATTAGTAAGGTGGTATCGCACACAGCCCACCATTATTATACATTCACGGATATTTATCCACATGCATTTCTCTATTTCAAATGTTCATCCGAGAACATCCTCACACACTATCATTCTTACTAAGATTTCTACAGTCATCCTTTGCTTTCACGCAATGGATTTATAAATACAACATATGTAATTAGGATGCATCATTTACACATAACCCACTATGGGTTCATCATATATCGAATTCACTTCAATTTAGTTCTAACACATACCTGTACCTCTCATGGTACAACCACATACTTTCTCGTTTTTAACTTGCCTGATGAATCACTCAAATTGTTAAATAACACTCTTGAGTTTCATACACATAACATCACATCGACATCAAGCCCCTATACGGTCTTACATGAAATATCATATTGATGCCATGTCCCTGACATGGTCTTATTCAATATCTCACACCGAGGCCATATTCCAAATATGGTCTTATACGAGACCTTAATTATCATTGTATCATGATCTTTGCATTTCCTCTATTCTTAGATTCAAATTGAAAACATTCAATTTTTCTTGACATCTCGTCAAAACATATTTAACATATACATGGAGGTAATAAACAGTTTATACAACATCGAAATATTAATTACTTCGATTAGAGTTGCATAATTTAGCACATGAACTTACCTCGATACCGAAAAAAGTAAAAAAGGACCTATTTGTCCATATTTCTCTATTCTCCCGTTCTAGGTCCGAATCTCGTTTTCTTTGATCTAGAACAACAAAATTTACTCATTTAATCACTTATAAATCATAATACATCATAATCTATGCTTAGGCAAAAATGACCATTTTGCCTTTATACTTTGGTAAAATTACGATTTTGCCCCTAGGTTCGTAAATCACTTTTCATCACATTTTCTCATTACACAAGCCTAGCTGAACATTTAATCCTCTTACAACTATTCAAAATTCCAACTATTTCATGCCTTAATGAACAAACTACAACCTTTGCATCTTAGTCCCTATTAGGTGTTTTCATGACAACACCTTTCACAAAAGTTGTTTCTCATCTTCCTAACATTCATTTTCTTCTATAAAAACTCAGCAACCAACATAAACTCTCTCATGGCAAGTCCCTAGACTTTCAACCATATTGCAAATTAGTCCCCTCATTAGCTAGCTTAAGCTTTGGGGACTCCAAAAGTAAAAAAATTATCAACTAAAACTATTAAAATCACTTACTTGTAGAGAAAATGAGTTGCTGAAATTTTCAAGCTTTCAAAGCCCTCCCTTTGTTGATATTTTCGGTTGGAGAAGAAAAGAAAATGAAAAGATGATAGCCTTTGCTTATTTCATCTTATTTTATTCATTTAGTCAACAAAAGTTACCAACCCTTGTCAAATTTTTAATTCCTTGTCCCCTTGACCGTCCATCACTTTTAGAAAGGTGTAATTGCACTTTAAATACCTCCAATTTACATTCTATAGCTATTTGGCACCTCTAGCAAATAAAATAGAACTTTCACACTTTATGGGATTTAGTCCTTTTTTTTCGTGATTAGGCATGAAATCGCTAGAATTAAGGCACCAAAATTTCCATGCATCCTTATAAACATGTTATAACACATAAAATAACATGAAAATAATTTTCTCTAACCTCGGACTAGTGATCCCGAGATCACTGTGATTAACCATAATTTATACATATTTTAACCCCATGCTTGGCTTATTTTTGGATGAGTTTTCATTAGATTTGATGAATTCGATGTTCCTAACCCTTTAATTGCATGTTTTACATTCAAAAGAGCTTAGGGAGTCGAAAAGAACGAGAAACGGGCCAAAAAGGGACAAAATGGGCCTATCTAGGAATTTAACACGGCCTGGGCTATCCGACACAGCCGTGTGCTACGAGCAGGATCAACCACGGCCTGGATCAACGTACATGGGCAGACCATACGGCCGTGTGTGGTGAGCAGGAACGAGCACGGCCTAGGGCTATCGAGCACGCGCGTGTCACACGGGCGTGTCCCTGCCGTACCTATGTGTAAAGGTTACTTGTGAGCAAAGAAAGACGTTCCAAAGCATATATAAACACCCTAGGGGGTGACCTAAAAGAGGACGCTAAATAGAACACAGGAAATACTCGAAGACAACCATCAGAATCAGCTCAGAGGAAGGATCTCCATCAAGACTGAAGATCTCCCATCAAGTTCTTTAGAAGTTTTTGGGTTTTCTTATGTTTTGTAATTTTCCTTATTTTGAGATGTTTCCTTCTATCAGTATGAACTAAATCCCTTAGATACTTAAGGGGATGAAACCTAAGACGGATCTTATTATTATTTGATTTATAAGATAAATACTTATTCTTATTCTTAATTGTGAGTTCTTATTCTTGTTTTGATAATTCAGGTTATTGATTCAAGTCGAATATGCTTATTCAGTGGAGCAAAAGTCCCTGTTTAAGAGTAGATAGACACAATTAAGCAGATTTGATTGCAACCCTAGACATAGGGCAACGAAAATCTGCCAGATTAGAGTCAAATCTAATAAGGGAATCCATAGATCGAGTTAATGCGATAATAGGGGTTTTAATTAGAAAGAGATTTCAATTAATCAACCTAGAGTCAATTATTTTTAGTCTCGAGAGAGATATTAACATAAATCAGGGATTTCTACGGATTAAGACAAGTGAATAAATCGTATGAATCAAAAGTAATAAGTGAAGTCTAGGTGGGTTCTTCCTTAAGTATTGTGTATCTCATAAAGTTGTCTAAAAGTATTTTCCTAATTATTTCATTGTCCTGTTTTTAATTAAGTTTTAGTTTAAAAAGAAATCACTCCAATTTTTAGGCTAGATAATAAAAGGATAGTAATTACTAGTACTCTTGGTCCTTGTGGATACGATATTGCCGGTCTTACCATAACTATACTATTAAACGATAGGTGCGCTTGCCTTTATTTTGTCATAGTTAGTTTTAGACACATCACACTGTTCCGACTAGGCCCTAAATCGAGCTGTTACAATTCTTCCCCCCTTAGAGATTTTTGTCCCCGAAAATCTTACCAGGAGAAGTTGCTTTCAACATTCCTAAAACATTTCCACCAACTCTTCAAAATCACAATTTGATTTATCCTCAAGTTTCTCTCGCCAAAACCTTTAAGTTTTAGTACACAAGGTCAAAGCACAACTTTGGGACCTAGATTACTCTTTCTCCAGGGCACATATACTCAGTAATCTAACAATTGTGAACTTTGTACATGCCGAAATGATCATTCGGATCTTTATCGCATAATTCACTACAATTCGGATGACATCCCCCTCCTTGGGAATCAGGTCACTCCGAATTTTAAATCTATTGTATTTTATCTCACTTCTCACTAGGATATTCACCGACTGTAATAGTCCTGACTTGCACACTCTAAAAATTTAGCTTTTAGCAGTCGAATACTTCTGATCATAAACTCAATCATATCGTGAAATGTACTCAATTATCAATACATGTATGCATATAAATGCACTTTTTCTTATTCGTGCATGAATAGACATGTTACTACTAAATCTCATACCAAAACCTCTGTATAATTTCTGAATTCATCAACATACAAATTCTATCTCAAGGTAACATCAACAACGGAAACTTTATCCGACCTAAATTTTAACATCTTAGTCAAATTCATTCAGAGCTCATTTAAAATACCATTCACTATCTCACTTCAGAACTCCTTTGTTTCGAAAGGAAAAATTCACTCTAGTCATTAACCTCGCTGAAACTAGGATATTACCAACTAAGGTCCATCGAGTAACTAACTCGCATTGCTTAAACAAGGATCTTCCATCCAGACATTTGTATTATGTCTACTATCTGAGAAGTATTTCAATAACTATACACACCATAGTAATAGTTAAAGCCGTTTTCACTATTTCACATTCAAATTTTTCTGCAGCATTAGAAACTCTATCTCCCCACACTGAGAATATATTTCAGACACACTCTCATTTGAATTTCTCTTGATATGCTAATCTAAAACCTTTACTATCATTTTATCTCAAGATAACAGGGACATCTCAATTGAATGCATTAACTCTATTCGGCTTACCCGAAAACCCATCGCACAACGAGAAACTTGTGATTTCACTTCTTATACTAGAATTATCACCTTTCTATGATCAAATCAAAAGCGCAATCATAGTAGGTATAGCTATCACAACTCAGAGAACACACACTTTAAAGATAACCATGATCAGCAGAGATATAAGAGAAATCTCACATAAAGTTTCATCACCAACTTCCTCCTTAAAGTACCCGAATAAGGTTACGAAGAGATAAAGGAATGTCCATTTCAATTAACTAAATCAATAACCGTTTAGTCTGATTTTACAGTCAGCTAACATTCCCACTCGATCATAATTTCATAAAAAGAGCAACCACATCACCCCTGAAGGGAAACAAATATTAATACATAATACTCAAGGAGATCATTATAATCCATTCAACTATGGTTGTCATGATCAAACACTTTCGCGGTTCGAATATCGTTTCTCTAACCATTCCCATCGTCATAAATTCCTTAACTATTCCTTTCATTAGTGAACATTAATTCGGGAAGATCTCGATAAGCACACACCTCAGGCTTCCTACTCAATTGAGTCAAATAGCCTAGGCTAACTTTCTCGTTGCTCGTAACATTGCATAGTCAGTACAATCTTCAAGCATTAAGATATTCTTCTCAAAACTGTTTTCACCTTCTAACTACCTTTATCTCTATATACATTACTAATTGTTTCGACACTGAACTCTTTCATTTCATACTCATGAACTTACTCAACTTGATTCTCATAAAAATCTCATCATGATTCGACAGTGGTAAGTGGGTGAGGTTGTAGAGCCCCTAACTTGACTCTCGTGACTACATACACATGATTTAACATTCATCATTAATGAAATATCATTGTAGTCACACAACTCGCTCCAAGCGAGTTTTCACGTTTACTCATGCTACAATTGTTTCTATCACCCATAATTTCGAACAGTGACTTCACTTACTCAAGTTCCACATTTATGTCTACTCGAGTACTCAACATTTAACTCTAATTTCTCTTACCATCACTTATCAAATTAGGGAATGTCTTACAGGTTTGAGTACGCCGTTTACTTGATTGCCATAGTCCAACTATGGTCTTACTCGTATCACAACATCATAGCCCACCTATAACCTTACATGTTGTCACGATGCCATAGCCTCGCTATGGTCTTACACGAAATCTCATATCAATACCAATGCCATATCCCAGATATGGTCTTACATGGAAACTCATGTCGATGCCGATACCATATCCTAGATATGGTCTTGCACGGGATCTTATATCGATATCGACACCGGGTCCCGGACATGGTCTTACATGGAATCACGTATCATTGCAAATGCCATGTCCCAGACATGGTATTATATGGGATTACATATATTGCCATGGTCCAACCATGGTCTTATTCATCAATTTATCATTGAACGACCGTACTCATCTCCTGCATTCTACTTAGTTAAACTTCCCAGTTTAACTCCCACACTATAATATGTGTAGCTTCGTAACAGAGTCATAAAACAAAACATTATACACCCTCTACTTTAAAAGTCACACATGAGATTCAACTATGTGGACATATTGATCATACATCATTCAAACAGTTGTACATACACACTTATCCCGTTCTCTGGGTAAATTTACTCACTATATGCACTTAACCCAATAGGTTAAGTATATAACACCGTATGCATATCAAACCAATATAGATAAGCTTATCACTTTATAACTCCCATTTCATTCCTCAACTTAGAATTATCTCATTTCATACCTTATCACCCACACGTCATAACCTTCTATTCTTACCTCTCTGAATTTCATCAATGCATAAGCACATTTCAATTTTCTCATTATCACTTACAACATTATTGAAATTAGCTCGGTTGGGAATCATCTCTATCTTAACAAAATAATTTCGTTAGAGCCGGGAGATATCACACTATCACGGTCCACATATGGCATGTATAGCTAGACTCTTACTCACGCTAGGTTAGTCCGAGAACTGACTAAATCATAGCTCTGATACCACTAAATGTAACACCCCTTACCCAGATTCTATGCCGGAATCGGGCACGAGGTATTACTGGACTTGACTTGCTTGATCATTCCACTTTAGGCCATAAAAATTCTTTCCAAATTAAAACTTTTCATTCACTATCGTAACGTCCCTATCATGGGTCAACGAGACCCTTTACAAACGCCCGGGATGTAGAGGAACCAAACCGAAACTTTCAAACACTTAGAAAATTTTCACTTAAACAGGGGCCACACGCCCGTGTGAAATGAGACACGCCCGTGTGGGAAGGCCGTGTTGTCACACACGCCCATATCCCTACCCCGTGTAGGAATTATTTTTATTACGAACCTATAGGGGTTTTCACACGGCCGGACACACGCCCATGTGCTTGGCCCGTGTGCTCCACACGGCCTAGACACGCCTGTGTCCTTGCCCGTGTGTAAAAACTTGGGTATTCTGTTTGTGACGTCAGCAACCTTATAAGGGTCACACGGCCTAGGCACACGCTCGTGTGTCTAGCCCGTGGTCGACACTGACTTACAACACCAACATGCAGGGGACACACGGCCAAGTCACACACCCATGGGGCTGACCGTGTGTCACACACGGCCTAGACACACGCACGTGTGTCTACCCGTGTGGACTGATTCAAGGCTATTTTCCAAGCCATTTAGTCACCCTCACTTGCTTATAATCATACACCAACACACAACATTCTCAAATCATCAATTATAACACCTGAATTAACACATTGGATTCATGAAAATGAAGTCTTCCTCCCATACATGAGGGAGAACTATTTCTAGTACAATTTCAATCGACTTGAGCCATCATCTATGGCTATACACAATCGTCCCATAACTCATTTAGGCCAACACTTTTGGCACATTAACTATGACTTAAACTAAACTAAAATAAGATCCCTATACATGCCATATCTCAAGAAGACTTGAATTTCATACTAAGTGTCTGCTCGATAGTGTGAAAACATCTCCGGCGGTCTCCAACCCGAGCTAGTTAAGTTAACCTATAAGAGATAGGAAAGAAAGAGGAGTAAGCAATAATGCTTAGTAAGTTCATATGCAAATAATAATCAACTATTGCTAGTCATTGATTATACTCAATCACAAGGTATTATAATGAGTTTTACCCTTAAACTCATGGTTACCTATTCAATCATTCATAATGCTTACTCATTCCATCTCTTACCACGTTCTAACCATATCTCGAGCTTAATGCTCACATTCATTAACATGCACCCCTGCACTTAACATCACCTGGTTACATGATACAACCCATCGTAACTTCTCAATGAACCATTTATACTACCACTCACTCGGTGGTTTCGCACTTAGCCCACCCTCAATCTCTAATAGGGTGGCATCACACATAGCCCACCATTTGATACTAAACACGATGGTATCGCACACAACCCATCGGTAATAAATAATAAGGTGGTAAGGCACACAGCCCACCATTTGACCATATTGTTGATGGTATCGCACACAGCCCATCACTAATAATTAGTAAGGTGGTATCGCACACAGCCCACCATTATTATACATTCACGGATATTTATCCACATGCATTTCTCTATTTCAAATGTTCATCCGAGAACATCCTCACACACTATCATTCTTACTAAGATTTCTACAGTCATCCTTTGCTTTCACGCAATGCATTTATAAATACAACATATGTAATTATGATGCATCATTTACACATAACCCACTATGGGTTCATCATATATCGAATTCACTTCAATTTAGTTCTAACACATACATGTACCTCTCATGGTACAACCATATACTTTCTCGTTTTCAACATGCCTGATGAATCACTCAAATTATTAAATAACACTCTTGAGTTTCATACACATAACATCAAAACGACATCAAGCCCTGGTAGGGTCTTACATGAAATATCATATCGATGCCATGTTCCTGACATGGTCTTACTCAATATCTCACACCGAGGCCATATTCCAAATATGGTCTTATACGGGACCTTAATTATCATCGTATCATGATCTTTGCATTTCCTCTATTCTTAGATACAATTGAAAACTTTCAATTTTTCTTGACATCTCGTCAAAACATATTTAACATATACATAGAGGTAATTAACAGTTTATACAACATCAAAATATTAATTACTTTGATTAGAGTTGCATAATTTAGCACATGAACTTACCTCGATACCGAAAAAAGTAAAAAAGGACCTATTTGTCCATATTTCTCTCTTCTCCCATTCTAGGTCCGAATCTCATTTTCTTTGATCTAGAACAATAGAATTTACTCATTTAATCACTTATAAATCATAATACATCATAATCTACGCTTAGGCAAAATTACTATTTTGCCCTTATACTTTGGCAAAATTACGATTTTTCCCCTAGGTTCATAAATCACTTTTCATCACATTTTCTCATTACACAAGCCTAGCTGAACATTTAATCCTCTTACAACTATTCAAAATTCAAACTATTTCATGCCTTAATGAACAAACTACAACCTTTGCATCTTAGTCCCTATTAGGTGTTTTCATGACAACACCTTTCACAAAAGTTGTTTCTCTTCTTCCTAACATTCATTTTCTTCTATAAAAACTCAGCAACCAACATAAACTCTCTCATGGAAAGTCCCTGAACTTTCAACCATATTGCAAATTAGTCCCTCATTAGCTAGCTTAAGCTTTGGGGACTCCAAAAGTACAAAAATTATCAACTAAAATTTTCAAAATCACTTACTTGTAGAGAAAATGAGTTGCTGAAATTTTCAAGCTTTCAAAGCCCTCCCTTTGTTGATATTTTTGGTTGGAGAAGAAAAGAAAAATGAAAAGATGATAGCCTTTGCTTATTTCATCTTATTTTATTCATTTAGTCAACAAAAGTTACCAACCCTTGTCAAATTTTTAATTCCTTGTCCCCTTGACCGTCCATCACTTTCAGGAAGGTGTAATTTCACTTTAAAGACCTCCAATTTACATTCTATAGCTATTTGGCACCTCTAGCAAATAAAAAGAACTTTCACACTTTATGCGATTTAGTCCTTTTTTTTCGTGATTAGGCATGAAATCGCTAGAATTAAGGCACCAAAATTTCCATGCATCCTTATAAACATGTTATAACACATAAAATAACATGAAAATACTTTTCTCTAACCTCAGACTAGTGATCCCAAGATCACTGTTCCGACTAGCCCTTAAATCGGGCTGTTACAGACTATTTCTTGAGGTTTTTGTAAATATGGAGGATGGTAACTAGAATTTTTAACAGGGTTAGAATTATTACCTCTTTTCTGGTTTCTACCCCATATTAGATTTGTGTGATCTCTCCAGCCAGAATTATAAGTATTTGAATAAGGATTTCCACCCATATTTCATATGTGATTCACATTCTCAGCTAGGTTATCAAAATATTGGCTAAAAGGTTTATCTCTGCCAAATATTGAAAAGGCACTAGATGTGGACTCTATTCGATTAAGTCTGTACAAAATCCGTTGATACTTGTCATCCTCTTTAACAACTTTTATTGTGGATGGTCTCTAACCATAAATAAATCTTTCATTCGGCCATTGGCAAGAATTCATCGCCACGTTTTCTATGAGATCATACGCATCCTTGTATGTTCAGTTCATCAAGGCTCCTCCTGTTGGTCCTTCTAGTCCTGATCGCTCATGTGCATCCAACACATTCTAGAACATCCGCAACCTCAACCATTCGTGTAATACCCCAAACCCGACCTAGGCGTTATGGTTGAATCTTGGAGGTTATATTAAAATCGTTGGAAAACATTTACTTGTTGAGAGTACCTAGGTTTCAGTTGTGTTTACGAAAAATTTAAAATTTTGAGTGATTTTGATTTTGAAAAATACTTATTAAAATACGAATATTTTAAAATTTTAGTATTTTATCGTAATGTCGTTTTTAGTCATAAAAATAAGGAACTTGTAATTTAATTATTTCATAAAAAATGATTTTGAGTAAAAATTCTTTAGCAGTGGACTTTTAAAAATACTTAGAAAAATGACAAATTTACAATCTTATTTATAACCAAGTAAAATCATAAGTAATTTAAATAAACCCATTAATTTAAAATATTTGAAATTTCATCAAGCATGCATGTATAACAATTTAAAGTCGTAAAATAAAGCAACAACCCAATAAAATGTCCAAAGTTCAAAATAAAAACCTAATAGTTTATAAATATATTATTAAAATCCATCCAATAGGCTCCACCGAATGTGGAATCCAAGTCCTAAGTTCATGTACCTTAAAGATTATGAAACTAAAGGAGTGAGTTTTTAAAGCCCAGTAAGTCTTTTAACAAAAAAAAAACAATAAGCATAAAATCATCATACAAGATAATCAATTCTCGTTATGCACATGCTCGTGGCAATGCGGGTTTTTTTTTATAAAATAGTTATGCAGATTTAATTTAAAACATCCTACCCATCGCCACTACAGTCCAAAAGCAAGTTCCCTAGAACTCGTCCATCCAAACACTCCAAATTGTGGACAAGCCACCAGTAATACAGACAAGCTACCAGTAATGTGGTCGAGCCACCAATAATGAAAATAAACTGCCAGTAGTGCAAACAAGCTACCAATATTGCAGATAAATTGCTAGTAATGTGGTCAAGCCATCAGTAATGTAGATAAAGCGCCAAAGGTGCAAACAAACACACCGCCGAGATTGCAAATAAAGCGCCATGATTTCTCCTTACACATGTCCCACCCCATGCATGTGATATGGCCACAATAAACATATTTTCACTTGTTACAAAATTTCACTTTTATGCATTTGGATCATGCTTATTCAATCATTTAACACTTGGTATCACATAGGCATGTTTTGACATGCAAATCACATATTATCACGATGTATCAAAACATCACATTTTAACAATCATGAATGATCATATATGCCATATTATCACATAACATGAGAATGAGAACAGCATGCTTTTCAAATCAGTAATAAACATAACCATACAACATGCTTTCACAAAATAGTTAGTATGAAATCACTTACTTGTATTGAGCATTTTGACGGATTTAATCTCCCATTTTAGAATACTTATAGTATTCACCTTAAATATCAATCAGATAATAATATTTTATTTAAGCATTTTTAACAATATATATAACTTGTATCAGGTTAAACCCATACATGATAGTAGATCCAACGCAAATCATCACTCTAAAGAATTCCCACACTTGGATCTTAACCAAATATATTACTGATCTGAATGTAAAATAATGATCTATCGTTAGAGTGTCATTTTTTTAAACTATGCTATCAATAATAATTGAATTAGTCTAGATCTCCAACCCATACTTACGCTATTTTGATTAGCTTGAAATAATTTTTTTCACTTCCCAAGTTAAGGGGTGTTCCCTATTGATAACAATTGGCCCTTCATCAAAACGAATAAGGTACAAGGTGTTAGAATCGAAGGAAAGTACATCTTATTTCCTATAATACATTCGGCCAAAAAGGGCATAAGAAATAAATGGCGATTTTCATTCAACCAACTTATACTTACTCTAACTCGATTGGATTAGAAAGATTGACAGATCACCAGGGTCTTAATTCGAAGAGGGAATGGTAACTAACAAATCATTATGAAGAAAAAAAAAGATCGAAAAGTAAAAGTTGTAATAATGAACTTAAAATAAAATAAAACAATATAGGATACATAGGATTTTGTTTACAATAAAGAATGGAAAATATTGGAAAATGGTGAAAAAGAGATAAAGAATCACTAATGTTGGTGGTGGCGAGGTGGCGGCAACAACGGTGGTCCAACGAGAGTTTGACAAAGAAAGAGGAAAATAGAAGAGTATTTTGGCACTTGAGAAAGGGAGGAGAGAAAAATAAAGAATAATGAGGAGTGGAGAGAAACAAAAAGTTTTATCTATGGTGATGCAAGGTGGTGGCCACGATGGTCAATGGTGGTGCAAGAGGCAGCAATATACCAAATAGGTCAGAAGAGCGGCAGCAAAGAGGAGGTCCGGTGATGGTGATGGTGGTATTTTGATTGACAAAGGAGTCGTGGAGGTGAGAAAATAAGGTAGATCAAATGTGGTGATAAGGTGGCTAAAATGAAAGAAAATGTGGAGAGAAAGGAGGAGCATGGATGAGGGGCGGCCAAAAGGGAGTGGATGAGAGAAAAATGAAAATAAAAAGTGTATTTCACTTTTCCTAGGTTCAATGGTGAAGAAAAAAGGCAAGTTAAGGGGACGAGGGAGCAAAATGTGGATTAAGGTTGAAGAAAAAAGAATATTGAATTGTCAAAAAAGGAAATAATCTTTCCCCATGCATGGCAACTAGCTATGGATGGCAATAAGGGTGTTGACTATGATAATGTTGGCAAAAAATTAGATAAAAATATTGAGAGTGAAAGGGATTAAACCTAGAACCCTTAGGATTTTTTTAAGCTCCTAACCACTAAGCCAACTCACTTCATTGTTCACAAACTACAACATTTATTTTAAAAACATGGTGTGACCTTTGCTAAGGTTTGAAGCAAAATTACACCATGTGAGCGAAGGGATTTGAACACAGATCATCAAGGACATCTCCACCAGTACTTGATCACTAGACTTGATACCTATTTATTATCAAATGTGCGAAGGTCATCTTAAAAAAATTTTGGTGTGACACTCTCGGTCCATTAACCCAATTTCTACTAACCTGATTTTGGGATGTGATAATTTGAGTAGACCATGATGCGAACATCTTTGGATCAACATATTATATTGCTCCGAAGCTTCGTGAAAGCTTTCTCCTTCTAACTGTTTAAAAGTGGCAATCTCTTCTCTGAGTTGGATCGTCTTGATAATAGGAAAAAAATTTGTGTAGAAACTTCTCTACAAGTTCATTCTATGTCATGATAGATCATGATGCCTACGAGTCTAACCAAGAAAAAGCGTTATCGATTAAGGAAAAGGAGAACAACCGAAGATAAATAGTATCATCAGTGACCCTATTGAATTTAAATGTATCACAAAGCTGGAGAAACCATTTTAATTGTTGGGTTGGGTCCTCCGTCATGGTTCCTCTAAACTGCAGATTTTTCTGAATCATCTTGATCATGGTCGATTTGATCTCAAAATTATTTGTCGTAATGGTTAGCCTTGCAATGTTGCCTCGTACCATATCCATATTTGATAGCACATGTTCTCTTAAAGTTCTTTCTTCTCATGCCATCGATGAGTTTAACGGCAATTGTGGTGATTGTGGTGGTAAATCTGGTATGTTAGCTTTGTCAGGATCATCGAACGATAGGTTTTATCGTGGTGGGTTGCCCACAGCAGGCCAGTTATTTTGCATCTGTTGTTGTTGTTACTGCTGTCGATGGTTTCAACAATTATTCTTTTGGGATCAACGGATGGCTCTATAGGTGTACCCTTACTGCGAGTCATGCACTGAAACCACAAAGGAAAATAAAAACATTATTAGTAAAAATAAATAAAAAAGCATATCTATAATTTAAAATTTTCCTAATTATTCTATTAGACTCAAAAATTAAAATTAATTAACTAATGTTGCCTCCCCGCCAACGGGGATAACTTGACCACCTCTAGCCGTACTAACGTCTAGAGTAATTTTCTACAACCAAATATGAATACTAGGCAGTTTCCGCAAGTATACGAGCTAGGTTTTAATATAATTTTTTACAATGAAGTAGATGAGTACTCTGAAGATCATACCCAAGGGAGGCAAGTACTAAATTAATAATAATCTAAACGTTAATAGATCTAATTGGTATTTTAGTTAAATTATAGTACGATAAAACATAAAGTGAAAAGAAATTGTTTTTATAAGAAAAGAAATAAAATTTCATAAAATAAAAAGGAAGAATTAATATGTTGACTCAATCAAATCTAAGCATGGGAGACTAACTCGCTTAAGTGGTCATAACTAATTCTTATTTCTGGTTCTACTCAATCAACTAGTCGCTAACCTAGGAAGATCTCTCGATCTTCCACTAAACTAATGAGTAGGCAAGAGCTACTTATCTCTTGACCTCACAGTCCAAACTGGATTGGGGTAAGGGGTTGGAAACACGAAAATATACACACTTTTTCATGCCCTTTTTAACTCAAATTCATGCAGTTTCGGTAAAATTCTTGCCGAAAAATATTTAATTATTATAAAATAATTAAATTGTACTTAAATTATTAACATGTTGAATTTTACTTAATTTTATAATAATTTTTTATTAATTTTGATCATTTTTTTGTGATTTGCACAAAGGGCTTAAAAAGCATTTCTACAGCGGACACTACTAAAAGCACAAAATCGAGAAGCAATTTTGGAGCATCAAGGCGAATTAATTTTTCAGCCTAAGACGGTCCAAATTATGTATATTAATTCATAATATAATTATTTTTAATTTTAATTTTAATCCAATTTAATTTGGGTTAAATAAATTATTATTAATTAATTATGAAAAGTGGCCCAGTTAAGCTGAACCGAGAAAACCGATCCAACCGAGCACTGGGCAACCCAAAATCGTCCCACATGCTGACCCAATCAGCTTGCTTGGTTGATTATTTGGCTTGCAAAATGACCGTTGAACAACCCTAAGCTTGGCACAAGCCTAAGCACCATCAACAACATATGTCAGTGCATCAACTCATAATTCACTTGAATTAACATAAGGTAAGCCATTATACATAAACAACTTCATCTGAAATCATCATTTTCATGAACATAGCTATACTTTTATTGAGCATTTCCTTTTCATAGTTTCATGACATAGTCCATTTGAACACTTACCGTTCCTTTCCTTTTCATGCCCTTGAACCACTTAGAATAATATCGGATACGCGAGAAAGCTCGCACAAAGTGTGCTAAACATATGGTTGAAACCAATCCTTTTCCATTTCCTTTACATCATTGCTCACTCGAGCCATAAAATGGGTCTGCTCACACAAGCTGACGGTCAGAATGTAAGCTACACGATGCCTCTCCCACAAGCTGACAAGTATCCGTAATAAATGCCGGAACTCAGCCATTGGTAGGACATTCAGGATCAACACCCGAAACATGGTAACCCTAATGACATGTCATTTGTTGTAACAACCCAGTTTAGACCCTAGTCAGAATAGTGGTTTCGAGACTACAAATCTGAGGTCGGAAAAATATTTTAAAATTATTTTTGGTGTTTATAATGTGTGATTTAGCCTTTGTGAAATTTCTGTGTGAAGATTTTATTGATTGTATGTTTAATTTGCGAAAAGGACCTAATCGCATAAGATGTAAAAGTTGTGTGCTAGTTGTTAAAGTACCTATTTGGCATGGCTTTCTAAAGGAGGAGTCCTTATGTTGTAATTAAGCCACTATATAGTTAATGGATGGTTAAAGGACAATTATAACCAACTATTATAAGTATTAATTTTTATTTCATTAAGGGTAGAATTGGAAATCAATTATTAATGTTATAGTAAATAAAACAAAAACATGAAATTATGTGAGTGTTCATCTTCCATTATCGAAAATTGAAAGAAAAAGATAAGGGCTTTGAAATATTCGACACCTATCTAGCTTGATTTAAGACCAAGAGAGGAGAGGTTCGGATCAAGATCGAGGCAAAGACAAAGTGCTCGATCAATCGACCGTTTTGATATTTCGACGTCCGAGGTAAGTTCGGAGATAGTACAAGTTGTTAATTTACCTTCTATATGATGTGAATTGAATGATAGATATTGAATTAGAAATGTAATGAATGAAAGTGAGTAACGAGGCACTAAGTGTGCGTAATTGAATTTAGACAGAGTTGATTAGCACTGTGTGTGCGAAATAATAGAAGCTTTGGCTTCATAGTTGGCACTGTGTGTGCGATTCCGAATTACGTTCGATTTTGTATTGAGGCACTAAGTGTGTGAAGTTATATAAGCTTCAGCTACGAATTGAGGCACTAAGTGTGCGATTAAACCTAATGAATAATGAAGGCTGCATCGAGATACAATATCGAGCATAAATTAGCTTGGATGGTGAGTAACCATGTGTTGGCTAAGGTATGTATTGAACTTTTGTGGTTGAAGAGATTGTATATGATTTCATGAGTGGTTGAGTAAGATTATTGGTTATGAATGATATGGTATAAACATTTGGAAATTGATCTATGTGATGAGTTCTAGTTGTGCATTGTATTTGAACTATTAAGTTGAATGTATTATGTTACGAACTTACTAAGCTTTGAAAGCTTACTGTGTGATTTGCTTTTTCTATTTTACAGTGTCAGTAAAGCTTGCTCTGATCAAGGGATCATCAGCGACTAAATCACACTATCGGCTAACCATTTTGGTACTTTTGGAAAGATGTATATAGTTGAAATATGGCATGTATAGGCTAGAAGTTATGTCATGTTTTGATATGTTTAGTCCTTGCCATGTGATTTGGCTTGGAAGTTGAATGATGTTGAACTTATAATGAGCTATGAATTTAGTATATTTCATGATTATGTGATTGATGAAAGATGTGATTGAAGATGAATTATGATATGGATTACATGATGTTTGATATATATATATATGCTTTGAGATGTACAATTGTTACTTTGAATGGACTTATTTGTGATGTTATTAGGTATGGAAGTAGATGGTATTATTGGTGATTAATTGGTGCATGAAATGGAATGATTAAATGCATTTAGAAGCATGAATTAGCATTGACTAGAAGCTTGTAGGGATGACCCTTGTGTTGGTGGCAAATTGGCCTTGCAAATGGCCTATTTTGCATACACGGTCAGGGGACACGGGCGTGTGTCTCTGCCGTGTGGCTCAAGGGCCACTTCGAAGTGTGCCTGAGTAGGTTACACGGCTGTGGCACACGGGCGTGCTTGGTGGTCGTGTGACCAAGTCAGTAGCTAGCTTAATTTCACATGGCCATGGCACACGGACGTGCCTGGTGGCTGTGCGGACAAGTCAGTATGTATGCTCTGTTTTGGCATGGTCTGGACACATGGGCGTGTCTGGTAGTCGTGTGAGGCACACGGCCTGACTGCACGGACGTGTGACCTCTACAGTTTTGAAGAATATTCAAATTTCCAAGAACTTTTGTATGTGTTCGGTTTAGTCCCGACCTCTTCTTAAAATGTGTTTAAGGTCTCGTAGACCGTAATAAGGGACTGTATGTTTATATCTGAATATGTTTGATTGGTGATTGACTTCGTGTCGTGAAATGGTTGTGAAATGTTTCGATTGCTCGGTAACGCCTCTTAACCCTATTTCGGCGACGATTTCAGGTTAGGGGTGTTACATTTTATTGGTATCAGAGCTACGGTTTAGTCGATTCTTGAACTAACGTAGCGCGTGTGAGTCTAGCTATACATGCCATATATGAAATTGTGATAGTGTGATGAATCCTGACAGTTATAAATGTGTTTTCGTATAGTAATGGATCCCGATCGAGCAGTTGCTGATGATGTTGAGAGTAATGCGCCTGCTCCCGCTCAAGGGACAGTGCCGGCTACATCTAGGCCGAATGATAGTGGTGAGTGAGGAGAGGCTAAGCAAGCCTTCTTCCGAATGATGAGTGAGTGGTTTTCAGAGTTCGTTCGAACGAATCTGGCTACTCCACAACCTCTAGCCCCACAAGAACCTATTGTGCCTCAAGTTGTAGATCTGAATCGATTGAATAAGCCTCCTGTGGATAAGATCAGAGAGTATGTGGCCGAAGAGTTTAGGGCCACAGCTGATGATGATACTGAGTGAGTCGAGTTTTGGCTCAAGAATACAATCTGAATGTTCGATGAGATGTCGTTGACCCCTGAAGAATGTATTAAGTGTACAGTTTCCTTATTGAGAGATACGGTATATAACTGGTGGAAAACATTGATTTCTGTGGTTCCGAGAGAGAGAATCACTTGGGATTTCTTTCAAGTTGAATTTAGAAAGAAGTATATCAGTCAACGATTCATAGATCAGAAACATAAGGAGTTTTTAGAGCTAAAACAGGGCCATATGTTCGTTACTGAGTATGAACGGGAGTTTGTGAGATTGAGCAAGTATGCACGGGAATGTGTTTCGACCGAAACTACTATGTGTAAACATTTTATAGAACGGCTGAATGAAGATATTAAGTTGTTGGTCGGGATACTTGACATAAACGAATTTGTTGTGTTAGTTGAAAGAGCCTGCAAAGCCGAAGTGCTCAGTAAAGAAAAGAAGAAAGCCAATTCTGAAGCTCGAGATGAAAGAAAAAGATCGATGAGTAAATTGTCTCAACCTTCAACGAAGAGATTTAGAGATGTAAGCAATCGATCAAATGCTTCGTTTGGACATCCGAGTAGAGATCGTGTGAAACAAAGCATCGGTCCACGAGTTCAAATTCTGACTGAATCAAGTGTTGGAAGTGCCAAAAGTAACAAACCTGAATGTAGACAGTGCGGAAGACGACATGTGGGAGAATGTTGGGGCAAGTATAATAATCGAACTTGTTATAAGTGTGAATCACGAGATCATTTCATACGAGATTGCCCAAAGTTAGCTGAGGAAGAAAATGTTCAGAATGTGAGATCGAGTAATGTGACGATTATGGGTAGACCACCTAGAAACACCGGAAATGTGAGTGGAAGTCAGAGAGGGACTTCGGATACAGCTGTGAGATTCGGGGCGAGAGCACCTGCCCGAGACTATGCTATACGTGCGCGAGAAGAAGCGGCATCTCCAGACGTCATCACTGGTACTTTTACTCTATTTGATACTGATGTGATTGCATTGATAGATCTAGGTTCTACTCGTTCCTATATTTGTGTAAATTTAGTATCAAGTAAGACTCTACCTGATGAGTCTACTAAATTGGTGATTAGATTATCGAACCCCTTAGGCAAGTGTGTCTTGGTGGATAAAGTGTGCAAGAATTGCCCATTGATGTTTCGAGATATATGCTTTCCGGCTAATTTGATGTTGCTACCATTCGATGAATTTGATATAATTCTGGGTATGGATTGGCTCACTTTGCATAATGCCATTGTGAATTGTAAACGGAAGAGTATTGATTTGAGAAGTCAGAATGGTGAGATGGTTCGAATTGAATCCAGTGATTTGAATGGGTTATTAGCTGTTGTATCTACGATGAAAGCTTTGAACTATGTGAGAAAGGGTTGCGAAGCTTATCTGGCATATGTGATCGATACAAAAGTGATAGAAAAAAAAGTTGAATCTGTGCCAGTGGTTGTGAATTCTCTGATGTGTTTCTTAAAGAGTTACCGGGATTACCTCCGATTCGGGAAGTTGAATTTGGGATTGAATTGGTGCCGGGAACGACTCTTATCTCAATAGCTCCATATAGAATGGCACCGATGGAATTGAAAGAGTTGAAGTCTCAGTTGCAAGAGTTAACTGATAGAGGATTTGCACGACCGAGTTTCTCGCCCTGGTGTGCTCCTGTGTTGTTTGTGAAAAAGAAAGACGGCACTATGAGAATGTGTATTGATTACCGATAATTGAACAAAGTAACGATAAAGAATAAATATTCGTTGCCTCGTTTTGTTTATTTGTTTGATCAGCTGAAAAGAGCTATAGTGTTTTCTAAGATAGATTTGAGATCGGGCTACTATCAGTTGAGAGTTAAAGAATCTGATGTGCCAAAAATTGCTTTCAGAACGAGGTACGGACATTATGAATTCTTAGTGATGCCTTTCGGACTAATGAATGCTCCTGTAGTGTTTATGGATCTGATGAATCAGATATTCAGACCGTATTTGGATCGCTTTGTGGTGGTGTTTATAGATGACATTCTGATTTATTCATGTAATGAGACGCAACATGTCGAGCCTTTAAAAATTGTGTTACAGACTCTGCGTGAGAAGCAATTGTATGCAAAGTTCAGTAAATGTGAATTTTTGTTGCGTGAGGTTGGATTTCTGGGACATATTGTATCAGCTACGGGAATAAGAGTTGATTCGAATAAAATTTTAGCAATTTTGGAGTGGAAGCCTCCGAGGAATGTGTCAAAAATTCGTAGTTTTCTGGGACTAGCGGGATATTATAGACAGTTTGTGAAAGGCTTATAGATGATTGTGACTCCGTTGACGAAGTTGTTACAGAAAGATATTAAATTCGAGTGGTCAAAAAAGTGCCATCATAGTTTTGAGCAGTTGAAAGCGTTGTTGAAGGAAGCACCAGTGTTAGTCCAGCGTGAATCGGGTAAAGAATTTACAGTTTACAGTGATGCATCGTTGAATGGTTTGGGTTGTGTGCTGATGCAAGAAGGCAAAGTCATTGCTTATGCTTCGAGGCAGTTAAAGCCGTATGAAAAGAACTATCGGACGCATGATCTTGAATTAGCCGCGATTGTGTTTGCGTTAAAGATTTGGCGTCACTACCAATTTGGTGAGAAATGTCATATTTATACCGATCACAAGAGTTTGAAGTATTTGATGACTTAGAAAGAATTGAATTTGCGACAGAGAAGATGGTTAGAATTGTTAAAAGATTACGAACTTGTGATTGATTATCATCTGGGCAAAGCTAATGTTGTTGCTGATGCCTTGAGTCGAAAGTCTTTATGTACTTTGCGAGCTATGAGTACTCAGATAGATCTGTGTGATGATTTTTCAGTTTTGGCTGAGTTGAAAGTGAGGCTAATGTTTGTAAGTCAGATTTGCGATGCTCAGAAAAGTGATGAGGAGATAATAATAAAACGAGCCCAATGTGATTTGAATTCTGATTCAAAATTTCGAATCGATAGTGATGATTGTCTGAGATTCAGAGATCGGATTTGTGTTCCGAAGAATTCAAAGTTAATTCAGTTGATTTTGAATGAAGCTCACAATAGTCGCTTGACTGTTCATCCGGGGAGTACGAAAATGTATAATGATTTGAAACAGTTTTACTGGTAGCATGGTATGAAACTGGACATCTCTGACTTTGTGTCAAAATGTTTAATCTGTCAGCAAGTTAAAGCTGAACATCAGGTCCCGTCCGGTTTGTTACAGCCGATCATGATTCCTGAGTGGAAATGGGAGAGAATTACGATGGACTTTGTGTCGGGGTTACCTTTGTCTCCGGGAAAGAAAGATGCAATCTAGGTGATAGTTGATAGATTGACGAAATCAGCTCATTTTGTTCCGGTGAGAAGAGATTATTCACTTGATAAGTTAGCTGAATTGTATATTGCTAAGATTGTGAGATTGCAAGGGGTGCCATTATCTATTGTGTCTGACCGAGATTCGAGATTTACCTCGCGATTTTGGAAGAAATTGCAAGAGGCTTTAAGCACAATGTTGCATTTTAGTACTGCATTTCATCCACAGACGGATGGTCAGTCCGAGCGGATTATTCAGATTCTCGAAGATATGTTGAGATGTTGTATTCTTGAATTTGAACGTACGTGGGAGAAGCATTTGCTGTTAATCGAGTTTGCGTACAATAATAATTTTCAATCTAGCATTAAAATGGCACCTTATGAGGCTCTCTATAGTCAAAAATGTCAAACTCCATTGTATTGGACTGAGCTGAGTGAGAATAAGATTCACGGGGTTGATTTGATAAAAGAGACTGAGCAGAAAGTGAAAGTGATTCGTGACAGTTTGAAAGTGGTCTTAGATCGTCAGAAGTCTTATGCGGACTTGAAACGAAAGGATATCAAATTTGAGATTGGTGACAAAGTATTTTTGAAAGTATCTCCGTGGAAGAAAATACTTCGATATGGTCAGAAAGGCAAGCTGAGTCCGAGGTTCATCGGGCCGTATGAGATCATTGAACGTGTTGGACCTGTTGCGTATAGATTATTGTTGCCCTCCGAGCTAAAAAAGATACATAATGTATTTCATGTATCGACGCTTCGACGGTGTAGATCTGATCCGTCACATGTGATTGCTCCTACTGAGGTTGAAATTCAGTCAGATTTGTCGTATAATGAAGAATCGATCTGAATTTTGGCGCGAGAGATCAAACAGTTGAGAAACAAAAGAATTTCCTTAGTGAAAGTGTTGTGGCACAAACATGGAGTAGAAGAGGCTACGTGGGAGCCTGAGAACATTATAAGAGAGCAATATCCATATCTATTCACTGGTAAGATTTTCGGGGACGAAAATCTCTAAGGGGGGAGAGTTGTAACAGCCCGGTTTAGACCCTAGTCAAAACAGTGGTTTCAAGACCACAAATCTGAGGTCAAAAAAATATTTTAAAATTATTTTTTATGTTTATAATGTGTGATTTAGCCTTTGTGAAATTTCTGTGTGAAGATTTTATTAATTGTGGGTTTAATTTACGAAAAGGACCTAATCGCATAAGATGTTAAAGCTGTGTGCTAGTTGTTAAAGTACCTATTTGGCATGGCTTTCTAAAGGAGGAGTCCTTATGTTGTAATTAAGCCACTATATAGTTAGTGGATGGTTAAAGGACAATTATAACCATCTATTATAAGTATTAATTTTAATTTCATTAAGGGTAGAATTGGAAATCAATTATTAATGTTATAGTAAATAAAACAAAAACATGAAATTAGGTGAGTGTTCATCTTCCATTATCAAAAATTGAAAGAAAAAGATGGAGTTAGGGCTTTGAAATATTCGGCACCTATCTAGCTTGATTCAAGACCAAGAGAGGAGAGGTTCGGATCGAGATTGAGGCAAAGACAAAGTGCTCGATTAATCGACTGTTTCGATATTTCGACGTCTTAGGTAAGTTCGGAGATAGTACAAGTTGTTAATTTACCTTCTATGTGATGTGAATTGAATGATAGATATTGAATTAGAAATGTAATGAATGAAAGTGAGTAACGAGGCACTAAGTGTGCGTAATTGAATTGAGACAGAGTTGATTAGCACTGTGTGTGCAAAATAAAAGAAGCTTTGGCTTCATAGTTGGCACTGTGTGTACGATTCCGAATTACGTTCAGTTTTGTATTTAGGCAGTAAGTGTGCGATGTTATATAAGCTTCGGCTGCGAATTGAGGCACTAAGTGTGCGAAGTTAATGTAGTTTCGACTACAAATTGGGCACTAAGTGTGCGATTAAACCTAATGAATAATGAAGGCTGGATCGAGATACAATATCGAGCATAAATTAGCTTGGATGATGAGTAACCATGTGTTGGCTAAGGTATGTATTGAACCTTTGTGGTTGAAGAGATTGTGTATGATTTCATGAGTGGTTGAGTAAGATTATTGGCTATGAATGGTATGGTATAAACATTTGGAAATTAATCTATGTGATGAGTTCTAGTTGTGCATTGTATTTGAACTATTAAGTTGAATGTATTATGTTACGAACTTACTAAGCTTTGAAAGCTTACTGTGTGATTTGGTTCTCTATTTTACAGTGTCAGTAAAGCTTGCTCGGATCAAGGGATCGTCAGCGGCTAAATCACACTATCGGCTAACCATTTTGGTACTTTTGGAAAGATGTATATAGTTGAAATATGGCATGTATAGGCTAGAAGTTATGTCATGTTTTGATATGTTTTGTCCTTGCCATGTGATTTGGCTTGGAAGTTGAATGATGTTGAACTTATGATGAGCTATGAATTTAGTATATTTCATGATTATGTGATTGATGAAAGATGTGGTTTGAAGATGAATTATGATATGGATTACATGATGTTTGATATATATATATGCTTTGAGATGTACAATTGTTACTTTGAATGGACTTATTTGTGATGTTATTAGGTATGGAAGTAGATGGTATTATTTGTGATTAATTGGTGCATGAAATGGAATGATTGAATGCATTTAGAAGCATGAATTAGCATTAACTAGAAGCTTGTAGGGATGACCCTTGTGTTGGTGGCAAATTGGCCTTGCAAATGGCTTATTTTGCATACACGGTCAGGAGACACGGGCGTGTGTCTCTGCCGTGTGGCTCAAGGGCCACTTCGAAGTGTGCCTGAGTAGGTTACACGGCTGTGGCACACGGGCGTGCTTGGTGGTCATGTGACCAAGTCAGTAGCTAGCTTAATTTCACACGGCCATGGTACACGGGCGTGCCTGGTGGCTGTGCGGACAAGTCAGTATGTATGCTCTGTTTTGGCATGGTCTGGACACATGGGCGTGTCTGGTAGCCGTGTGAGGCACACGGCCTGACTGCACGGGCGTGTGACCTCTGCAATTTTGAAGAATGTTCAAATTTCCAAGAATTTTCGTATGTGTTCGATTTAGTCCCGACCTCTTCTTAAAACGTGTTTAAGGTCTCGTAGACCGTAATAAGGGACAATATGTTTATATCTGAATATGTTTTATTGGTGATTGACTTTGTGTCGTGAAATGGTTGTGAAATGTTCCGATTGATCGGTAGCGCCTCTTAACCCTATTCCGGTGACAATTTTGGGTTAGGGGTGTTACATTTTATTGGTATCAGAGCTACGGTTTAGTCGATTCTCGGACTAACGTAGCGCGTGTGAGTCTAGTTATACATGCCATATATGAAATTGCGATAGTGTGATGAATCCTGACAGTTATAAATGTGTTTTCGTATAGTAATGGATCCCGATCGAGCAGTTGCTGACGATGTTGAGAGTAATGCACCTCCTCCCGCTTAAGGGACAGTGTCGGCTACATCTAGGCCGATTGATAGTGTGGGGGAGGAGAGGCTAAGCAAGCCTTCTTCCGAATGATGAGTGAGTGCTTTTCGGAGTTCGTTCGAACGAATCCGGCTGCTCCACAACCTCTAGCCCCACAAGAACCTATTGTGCCTCAAGTTGTAGATCTGAATCGATTAAATAAGCCTCCTGTGGATAAGATCAGAAAGTATGAGGTCGAAGAGTTTAGGGCCATAGCTGATGATGATACTGAGTGAACTGAGTTTTGCCTCGAGAATACAAGCCGAGTGTTCGATGAGATGTCGTTGACCCCTGAAGAATGTATTAAGTGTGCAGTTTCCTTGTTGAGAGATACGGCATATAACTGGTGGAAAACGTTGATTCCTATGGTTCTGAGAGAGAGAATCACTTGGGATTTCTTTCAAGTTGAATTTAGAAAGAAGTATATCAGTCAACGATTCATAGATCAGAAACGTAAGGAGTTTCTAGAGCTGAAACAAGGCCGTATGTCCGTTATTGAGTATGTACGGGAGTTTGTGAGATTGAGCAAGTATGCACGGAAATGTGTTTCGACCGAAACTACTATGTGTAAACACTTTATAGAAGGGCTGAATGAAGATATTAAGTTGTTGGTCGGGATACTTGACATAAATGAATTTGTTGTGTTAGTTGAAAGAGCCTGCAAAGCCGAAGAGCTCAGTAAAGAAAAGAAGAAAGCTGATTCTGAAGCTCGAGATGAAAGAAAAAGATCGATGAGTAAATTGTCTCAACCTTCAACGAAGAGATTTAGAGATGTAAGCAATCGATCAAATGCTTCGTTTGGACATCCGAGTAGAGATCGTGTGAAACAAAGCATCGGTCCACGAGTTTAAATTCCGACTGAATCAAGTGTTGGAAGTGCCAAAAGCAACAAACCTGAATGTAGACAGTGCGGAAGACGACATGTGGGAGAATGCTGGGGCAAGTATAATAATCGAACTTGTTATAAGTGTAGATCACGAGATCATTTCATACGAGATTGCCCAAAGTTAGCTGAGGAAGAAAATGTTCAGAACGTAAGATCGAGTAATGTGACGATTATGGGTAGACAACCTAGAAACACTGGAAATGTGAGTGGAAGTCAGAGAGGGACTTCAGATACAGCTGTGAGATCCGAGGCGAGAGCACCTGCCCGAGCCTATGTTATACGTGCGCGAGAAGAAGCGGCATCTCCAGACAATATCACTGGTACTTTTACTCTATTTGATACTGATGTGATTGCATTGATAGATCTAGGTTCTACTCATTCCTATGTGTGTGTAAATTTAGTATCAAGTAAGACTTTACCTGATGAGTCTACTAAATTGGTGATTAGAGTATCGAACCCCTTAGGTAAGTGTGTCTTGGTGGATAAAGTGAGCAAGAATTGCCCATTGATGTTTCGGGATATATGCTTTCTGGCTAATTTGATGTTGCTACCATTCGATGAATTTGATATAATTCTGGGTATGGATTGGCTCACTTTGCATAATGCCACTGTGAATTGTAAACGGAAGAGTATTGATTTGAGAAGTCAGAATGGTGAGATGGTTCGAATTGAATCCAGTGATTTGAATTGGTTATTAGCTGTTGTATCTACGATGAAAGCTTTGAACTATGTGAGAAAGGGTTGCGAAGCTTATCTGGCATATGTGATCGATACAAAAGTGACAGAAAAGAAAGTTGAATCTGTGCCTGTGGTTTGTGAATTCTCTGATGTGTTTCTTAAAGAGTTACTGGGATTACCTCCGATTCGAGAAGCTGAATTTGCCATTGAATTGGTGCCGGGAACGAATCCTATCTCAATAGCTCCGTATAGAATGGCACCGACGGAATTGAAAGAGTTGAAGTCTCAGTTGCAAGAGTTAACTGATAGAGGATTTGCACGACCGAGTTTCTCGCCCTGGTGTGCTCCTGTGTTATTTGTGAAAAAGAAAGACGGCACCATGAGAATGTGTATTGATTACCGACAATTGAATAAAGTAACGGTAAAGAATAAATATTCGTTGCCTCATTTTGATTATTTGTTTGATCAGCTGAAAAGAGCTACAGTGTTTTCTAAGATAGATTTGAGATCGGGCTACTATCAGTTGAGAGTTAAAGAATCTGATGTGCCAAAAACTGCTTTCAGAACGAGGTATGGACATTATGAATTCTTAGTGATGCCTTTCGGACTAATGAATGCTCCTGCAGTGTTTATGGATCTGATGAATCAGATATTCAGATCGTATTTGGATCGCTTTGTGGTGGTGTTTATTGATGACATTCTGATTTATTCATGTGATGAGACGCAACATGCCAAGCATTTAAAAATTGTGTTACAGACTCTGCGTGAGAAGCAATTGTATGCAAAGTTCAGTAAATGTGAATTTTGGTTGCGTGAGGTTGGATTTCTGGGACATATTGTATCAGCTACGGGAATAAGAGTTGATCCGAATAAAATTTTAGCTATTTTGGAGTGGAAGCCTCCGAGAAATGTGTCAAAAATTCGTAGTTTTCTAGGACTAGCGGGATATTATAGACAATTTGTGAAAGGCTTCTAGATGATTGTGACTCCTTTGACGAAGTTGTTACAAAAAGATATTAAATTCGAGTGGTCAAAAAAGTGCCATCAGAGTTTTTAGCAATTGAAAGCGTTGTTGAAGGAAGCACCAGTGTTAGTCCAGCCTGAATCGGGTAAAAAATTTATAGTTTACAGTGATGCATCGTTGAATGGTTTGGGTTGTGTGCTGATGCAAGAAGGCAAAGGCATTGCTTATGCTTCGAGGCAGTTAAAGCCACATGAAAAGAACTATCCGACGCATGATCTTGAATTAGCCGCGATTGTGTTTGCGTTAAAAATTTGGCGTCACTACCTATTTGGTGAGAAATGTCATATTTATACCGATCACAAGAGTTTGAAGTATTTGATGACTCAGAAAGAATTGAATTTGCGACAGAAAAGATGGTTAGAATTGTTAAAAGATTACGAACTTGTGATTGATTATCATCCGGGCGAAGCTAATGTTGTTGCTGATGCCTTGAGTCGAAAGTCTTTATGTGCTTTGCGAGCTATGAGTACTCAGATAGATTTGTGTGATGATTATTCAGTTTTGGTTGAGTTGAAAGTGAGGCCGATGTTTGTAAGTCAGATTTGCGATGCTCAGAAAAGTGATGAGGAGATAATAATAAAACGAGCCCAATGTGATTTGAATTCTGATTCAAAATTTCGAATCGATAGTGATGATTGTCTGAGATTCAGAGATCGGATTTGTGTTTCAAAGAATTCAGAGTTGATTCAGTTGACTTTGAACGAAGCTCACAATAGTCGCTTGACTGTTCACCCGGGGAGTACGAAAATGTATAATGATTTGAAACAGTTTTACTGGTAGCATGGTATGAAACGGGACATCTCTGACTTTGTGTCGAAATGTTTAATCTATCAGCAAGTTAAAGCTGAACATCAGGTCCCGTCCGATTTGTTACAGCCAATCATGATTCCTGAGTGGAAATGGGAGAGAATTACGATGGACTTTGTGTCGGGGTTACCTTTATCTCCGGGAAAGAAAGATGCAATCTAGGTGATAGTTGACAGATTGACGAAATCAGCTCATTTTGTTCCGGTGAGAATAGATTATTCACTTGATAAGTTAGCTGAATTGTATATTGCTAAGATTGTGAGATTGCAAGGGGTGCCATCATCTATTGTGTCTGACCGAGATTCGAGATTTACCTCGCGATTTTGGAAGAAATTGCAAGAGGCTTTAGGCACAATGTTGCATTTTAGTACTGCATTTCATCCACAGATGGATGGTCAGTCCGAGCGGATTATTCAGATTCTCGAAGATATGTTGAGATGTTGTATTCTTGAATTTGAAAGTACGTGGGAGAAGCATTTGCTGTTAATCGAGTTTGCGTACAATAATAGTTTTCAATCTAGCATTAAAATGGCACCTTATGAGGCTCTCTACGGTCGAAAATGTCAAACTCCATTGTATTGGACTGAGCTGAGTGAGAATAAGATTCACGGGGTTGATTTGATAAAAAAGACTGAGCAGAAAGTGAAAGTGATTCGTGATAGTTTGAAAGCGGCCTTAAATCGTCAGAAGTCTTATACGGACTTGAAACGGAAGGATATCAAATTTGAGATTGGTGACAAAGTATTTTTGAAAGTATCTCCGTGGAAGAAAATACTTCGATTTGGTAGGAAAGACAAGCTGAGTCCGAGGTTCATCGGGCCATATGAGATCATTGAACGTGTTGGACCTATTGCGTATAGATTATTGTTGCCCTCCAAGCTAGAAAATATACATAATGTATTTCATGTATCGATGCTTCGACGGTGCAGATCTGATCCGTCACATGTGATTGCTCCTACTGAGGTTGAAATTCAGTCAGATTTGTCGTATAATGAAGAATCGATCCGAATTTTGGCGCGAGAGATCAAACAGTTGAGAAACAAAAGAATTCCTTAGTGAAAGTGTTGTGGCACAAACATGGAGTAGAAGAGGCTACGTGGGAGCCTGAGAACATTATGAGAGAGCAATATCCACGTCTATTCACTGGTAAGATTTTCGGGGACGAAAATCCCTAAAGGGGGATAGTTGTAACAGCCGGGTTTAGACCCTAGTCGGAACAGTGGTTTCAAGACCAAAAATCTGAGGTCAGAAAAATATTTTAAAATTATTTTTTATGTTTATAATGTGTGATTTAGCCTTTGTGAAATTTCTGTGTGAAGATTTTATTGATTGTGTGTTTAATTTGCGAAAAGGACCTAATCGCATAAGATGTTAAAGCTGTGTGCTGGTTGTTAAAGTACCTATTTGGCTTGGCTTTCTAAAGGAGGAATCCTTATGTTGTAATTAAGCCACTATATAGTTAGTGGATGGTTAAAGGACAATTATAACCAACTATTATAAGTATTAATTTTTATTTCATTAAGGGTAGAATTGGAAACCAATTATTAATGTTATAGTAAATAAAACAAAAACATGAAATTAGGTGAGTGTTCATCTTCCATTATCGAAAATTAAAAGAAAAAGATGGAGTTAGGGCTTTGAAATATTTGGCACCTATCTAGCTTGATTCAAGACCAAGAGAGGAGAGGTTCGGATCGAGATCGAGGCAAAGACAAAGTGCTCGATTAATCGACCGTTTCGATATTTCGACGTCCGAGGTAAGTTTGGAGATAGTACAAGTTGTTAATTTACCTTCTATGTGATGTGAATTGAATGATAGATATTGAATTGGAAATGTAATGAATGAAAGTGAGAAACGAGGCACTAAGTGTGCGTAATTGAATTGAGACAGAGTTGATTAGCACTGTGTGTGCGAAATAAAAGAAGCTTTGGCTTCATAGTTGGCACTGTGTGTGCGATTCTGAATTATGTTCAGTTTTTTATTGAGGCACTAAGTGTGCGATGTTATATAAGCTTCAGCTGCGAATTGTGGCACTAAGTGTGCGAAGTTAATGTAGTTTCGACTAAAAATTGGGCACTAAGTGTGCGATTAAACCTAATGAATAATGAAGGCTGGATCGAGATACAATATCGAGCATAAATTAGCTTGGATGATGAGTAACCATGTGGTGGCTAAGGTATGTATTGAACCTTTGTGGTTGAAGAGATTGCGTATGATTTCATGAGTGGTTGAGTAAGATTATTGGCTATGAATGGTATGGTATAAACATTTGGGAATTGATCTATGTGATGAGTTCTAGTTGTGCATTGTATTTGAACTATTAAGTTGAATGTATTATGTTACGAACTTACTAAGCTTTGAAAGCTTACTGTGTGATTTGTTTCTCTATTTTACAGTGTCAGTAAAGCTTGCTCGGATCAAGGGATCGTCAGCGACTAAATCACACTATCGGCTAACCATTTTGGTACTTTTGGAAAGATGTATATAGTTGAAATATGGCATGTATAGGCTAGAAGTTATGTCATGTTTTGATATGTTTTGTCCTTGCCATGTGATTTGGCTTGGAAGTTGAATGATGTTGAACTTATGATGAGCTATGAATTTAGTATATTTCATGATTATGTGATTGATGAAAGATGTGGTTTGAAGATGAATTATGATATGGATTACATGATGTTTGATATATATATATATATATGCTATGAGATGTACAATTGTTACTTTGAATGGACTTATTTGTGATGTTATTAGGTATGGAAGTAGATGGTATTATTGGTGATTAATTGGTTCATGAAATGGAATGATTGAATGCATTTAGAAGCATGAATTAGCATTGACTAGAAGCTTGTAGGGATGACCCTTGTGTTGGTGGGAAATTGGCCTTGCAAATGGCCTATTTTGCATACACGGTCAGGGGACACGGGCGTGTGTCTCTGCCGTGTGGCTCAAGGGCCACTTTGAAGTGTGCCTGAGTAGGTTACACGGCTGTGGCACACGGGCGTGCTTGGTGGTCGTGTGACCAAGTCAGTAGCTAGCTTAATTTCACATGGCCATGGCACACGGGCGTGCCTGGTGGCTGTGCGGACAAGTCAGTATGTATGCTCTGTTTTGGCATGGTCTGGACACATGGGCGTGTCTGGTAGCCGTGTGTGGCACACGGCCAGACTGCACGGGCGTGTGACCTCTGCAATTTTGAAGAATGTTCAAATTTCCAAGAATTCTTGTATGTGTTCGGTTTAGTCCCGACCTCTTCTTAAAAAATGTTTAAGGTCTCGTAGACCGTAATAAGGGACAATATGTTTATATATGAATATGTTTGATTGGTGATTGACTTTGTGTCGTGAAATGGTTGTGAAATGTTCTGATTGATCGGTAATGCCTCTTAACCCTATTTCGGCGACAATTTCGGGTTAGGGGTGTTACATTTTATTGGAATCAGAGCTACGGTTTAGTCGATTCTCGGACTAATGTAGCGCGTGTGAGTTTAGCTATACATGCCATATATGAAATTGCGATAGTGTGATGAATCCTGACAGTTATAAATGTGTTTTCGTATAGTAATGGATCCCGATCGAGCAGTTGCTGATGATGTTGAGAGTAATGCGCCTACTCTCGCTCAAGGGACAGTGTCGGCTACATCTAGGCCGAATGATAGTGGTGAGGGAGGAGAGGCTAAGCAAGCCTTCTTCCGAATGATGAGTGAGTGGTTTTCAGAGTTCGTTCGAACGAATTCGGCTGCTCCACAACCTCTAGCCCCACAAGAACCTATTGTGCCTCAAGTTGTAGATCTGAACCGATTGAATAAGCCTCCTGTGGATAAGATCAGAAAGTATGAGGCCGAAGAGTTTAGGGCCACAGCTGATGATGATACTGAGTGAGCCAAGTTTTGCCTCGAGAATACAATCCGAGTGTTCGATGAGATGTCGTTGACCCCTGAAGAATGTATTAAGTGTGCAGTTTCCTTGTTGAGAGATACGGCATATAACTGGTGGAAAACGTTGATTTCTGTGGTTCTGAGAGAGAGAATCACTTGGGATTTCTTTCAAGTTGAATTTAGAAGAAGTATATCAGTCAACGATTCATAGATCAGAAACGTAAGGAGTTTCTAGAGCTGAAACAGGGCCGTATGTCCATTACTGAGTATGAGTGGGAGTTTGTGAGATTGAGCAAGTATGCACGGGAATGTGTTTCGACCAAAACTACTATGTGTAAACACTTTATAGAAGGTCTGAATGAAGATATTAAGTTGTTGGTCGGGATACTTGACATAAACGAATTTGTGGTGTTAGTTGAAAGAGCCTGCAAAGCCGAAGAGCTCAGTAAAGAAAAGAAGAAAGCCAATTCTGAAGCTCGAGATGAAAGAAAAAGATCGATGAGTAAATTGTCTCAACCTTCAACGAAGAGATTTAGAGATGTAAGCAATCGATCAAATGCTTCGTTTGGACATCCGAGTAGAGATCGTCTGAAACAAAGCATCGGTCCACGAGTTCAAATTCCGACTGAATCAAGTGTTGGAAGTGCCAAAAGTAATAAACCTGAATGTAGACAGTGCGGAAGACGACATGTGGGAGAATGCTGCGGCAAGTATAATAATCAAACTTATTATAAGTGTGAATCACGAGATCATTTCATACGAGATTGCCCAAAGTTAGCTGAGGAAGAAAATGTTTAGAACGTGAGATCGAGTAATGTGACGATTATGGGTAGACCACCTAGAAACACTGGAAATGTGAGTGGAAGTCAGAGAGGGACTTTGGATACAGCTGTGAGATCCGAGGCGAGAGCACCTGCCTGAGCCTATGCTATACGTGCGCGAGAAGAAGCGGCATCTCCAGACGTCATCACTGGTACTTTTACTCTATTTGATACTGATGTGATTGCATTGATAGATTTAGGTTTTACTCATTCCTATGTGTGTGTAAATTTAGTATCAAGTAAGACTCTACCTGATGAGTCTACTAAATTGGTGATTAGAGTATCGAACCCCTTAGGCAAGTGTGTCTTGGTGGATAAAGTGTGCAAGAATTTCCCATTGATGTTTCGGGATATATGCGTTCTGGCTAATTTGATGTTGCTACCATTCGATGAATTTGATATAATGGGTATGGATTGGCTCACTTTGCATAATGCCATTGTGAATTGTAAACGGAAGAGTATTGATTTGAGAAGTCAGAATGGTGAGATGGTTCGAATTGAATCCAGTGATTTGAATGGGTTATTAGCTGTTGTATCTATGATGAAAGCTTTGAACTATGTGAGAAAGGGTTGCGAAGCTTATCTGGCATATGTGATCGATACAAAAGTGATAGAAAAAAAAGTTGAATCTGTGCATGTGGTTTGTGAATTCCCTGATGTGTTTCTTAAAGAGTTACCGGGATTACCTCCGATTCGGGAAGTTGAATTTGGCATTGAATTGGTGCCGGGAACGAATCCTATCTCAATAGCTCCGTATAGAATGGCACCGACGGAATTGAAAGAGTTGAAGTCTCAGTTGCAAGAGTTAACTGATAGAGGATTTGCACGACCGAGTTTCTCGCCCTGGTGTGCTCCTGTGTTGTTTGTGAAAAAGAAAGACGGCACCATGAGAATGTGTATTGATTACCGACAATTGAACAAAGTAACGATAAAAAATAAATATTCGTTGCCTCGTTTTGATTATTTGTTTGATCAGCTGAAAAGAGCTACAGTATTTTCTAAGATAGATTTGAGATCGGGCTACTATCAGTTGAGAGTTAAAGAATCTGATGTGCCAAAAACTGCTTTCAGAATGAGGTACGAACATTATGAATTCTTAGTGATGCCTTTTGGACTAATGAATGCTCCTGCAGTGTTTATGGATCTGATGAATCAGATATTCAGACCGTAATTGGATCGCTTTGTGGTGGTGTTTATTGATGACATTCTGATTTATTCATGTGATGAGACGCAACATGCCAAGCATTTAAAAATTGTGTTACAGACTCTGCGTGAGAAACAATTGTATGCAAAGTTCAGTAAATGTGAATTTTGGTTGCGTGAGGTTGGATTTCTAGGACATATTGTATCAGCTACGGGAATAAGAGTTGATCCGAATAAAATTTCAGCTATTTTGGAGTGGAAGCCTCCGAGAAATGTGTCAAAAATTCATAGTTTTTTGGGACTAGCGGGATATTATAGGCGGTTTGTGAAAGGCTTCTAGATGATTGTGACTCCATTGACGAAGTTGTTACAGAAAGATATTAAATTCGAGTGGTCAGAAAAGTGCCATCAGAGTTTTGAGCAGTTGAAATCGTTGTTGAAGGAAGCACTAGTGTCAGTCCAGCCTGAATCGGGTAAAGAATTTATAGTTTACAGTGATGCATCGTTGAATGGTTTGGGTTGTGTGCTGATGCAAGAAGCCAAAGTTATTGCTTATGCTTCGAGGCAGTTAAAGTTGCATGGAAAGAACTATCCGACGCATGATCTTGAATTAGCCGCGATTGTGTTTGCGTTAAAGATTTGGCGTCACTACCTATTTGGTGAGAAATGTCATATTTATACCGATCACAAGAGTTTTAAGTATTTGATGACTCAGAAAGAATTGAATTTGCGACAGAGAAGATGGTTAGAATTGTTAAAAGATTACGAACTTGTGATTGATTATCATCCGGGCAAAGCTAATGTTGTTGCTGATGCCTTGAGTTGAAAGTATTTATGTGCTTTACGAGCTATGAGTACTCAGATAGATCTGTGTGATGATTATTCAGTTTTGGTTGAGTTGAAAGTGAGGCCGATGTTTGTAAGTCAGATTTGCGATGCTCAGAAAAGTGATGAGGAGATAATAATAAAACGAGCCCAATGTGATTTGAACTCTTTCAAAATTTCGAATCGATAGTGATGATTGTCTGAGATTCAGAGATCGGATTTGTGTTCCGAAGAATTCAGAGTTGATTCAGTTGATTTTGAACGAAGCTCACAATAGTCGCTTGACTGTTCATCCGGGGAGTACGAAAATGTATAATGATTTGAAACAGTTTTACTGGTAGCATGGTATGAAATGGGACGTCTCTGACTTTGTGTCGAAATGTTTAATCTGTCAGCAAGTTAAAGCTGAACATCAGGTCCCGTCCGGTTTGTTACAGCCGATCATGATTCCTGAGTGGAAATGGGAGAGAATTACGATGGACTTTGTGTCGGGGTTACCTTTATCTCCGGGAAAGAAAGATGCAATCTAGGTGATAGTTGACAGATTGACGAAATCAGCTCATTTTGTTCTGGTGCGAACAGATTATTCACTTGATAAGTTAGCTGAATTGTATATTGCTAAGATTGTGAGATTGCAAGGGGTGCAATTATCTATTGTGTCTGACCGAGATTCAAGATTTACCTCGCGATTTTGGAAGAAATTGCAAGAGGCTTTAGGCACAATGTTGCATTTTAGTACTGCATTTCATCCACAGACGGATGGTCAGTTCGAGCGGATTATTCAGATTCTCGAAGATATGTTGAGATGTTGTATTCTTGAATTTGAAAGTACGTGGGAGAAGCATTTGTTGTTAATCGAGTTTGCGTACAATATAGTTTTCAATCTAGCATTAAAATGGCACCACATGAGGCTCGCTACGGTCGAAAATGTCAAACTCCATTGTATTGGACTGAGCTGAGTGAGAATAAGATTCACGGGGTTGATTTGATAAAAGAGACTGGGAAGAAAGTGAAAGTGATTTGTGACAGTTTGAAAGCGGCCTTAGATCGTCAGAAGTCTCATGCGGACTTGAAACGGAAGGATATCAAATTTGAGATTGGTTACAAAGTATTTTTGAAAGTATCTCCGTGGAAGAAAATACTTCGATTTGGTCGGAAAGGCAAGCTGAGTCCGAGGTTCATCGGGCCGTATGAGATCATTGAACGTGTTGGACCTGTGGCGTATAGATTATTGTTGCCCTCCGAGCTAGAAAAGATACATAATGTATTTCATGTATCGATGCTTCGACGGTGCAGATTTGATCCGTCACATGTGATTGCTCCTACTGAGGTTGAAATTCAGTCAGATTTGTCGTATAATGAAGAACCGATCTGAATTTTAGCGCGACAGATCAAACAGTTGAGAAACAAAAGAATTTCCTTAGTGAAAGTGTTCTGGCACAAACATGGAGTAGAAGAGGCTACGTGGGAGCCTGAGAACATTATGAGAGAGCAATATCCACATCTATTCACTAGTAAGATTTTCGGGGACGAAAATCCCTAAGGGGGAGAGTTGTAACAGCCCGGTTTAGACCCTAGTCGGAACAGTGGTTTCAAGACCACAAATCTGAGGTTAGAAAAATATTTTAAAATTATTTTTTATGTTTATAATGTGTGATTTAGCCTTTGTGAAATTTCTGTGTGAAGATTTTATTGATTGTGTGTTTAATTTGCGAAAAGGACCTAATCGCATAAGATGTTAAAGCTGTGTGCTAGTTGTTAAAGTACCTATTTGGCATGGCTTTCAAAAGGAGGAGTCCTTATGTTGTAATTAAGCCACTATATAGTTAGTGGATGGTTAAAGGACAATTATAACCAACTATTATAAGTATTAATTTTATTTCATTAAGGGTAGAATTGGAAATCAATTATTAATGTTATAGTAAATAAAACAAAAACATGAAATTAGGTGAGTGTTCATCTTCCATTATCGAAAATTGAAAGAAAAAGATAGAGTTAGGGCTTTGAAATATTCGGCACCTATCTAGCTTTATTCAAGACCAAGAGAGGAGAGGTTCGGATCGAGATCGAGGCAAAGACAAAGTGCTCGATTAATCGACCGTTTCGATATTTCGACGTCCGAGGTAAGTTCAGAGATAGTACAAGTTGTTAATTTACCTTCTATGTGATGTGAATTGAATGATAGATATTGAATTAGAAATGTAATGAATGAAAGTGAGTAACGAGGCACTAAGTGTGCGTAATTGAATTGAGACAGAGTTGATTAGCACTGTGTGTGCGAAATAAAAGAAGCTTTGGCTTCATAATTGGCACTCTGTGTGCGATTCCGAATTACGTTCAGTTTTTTATTGAGGCACTAAGTGTGTGATGTTATATAAGCTTTAGCTGCGAATTGAGGCACTAAGTGTGTGAAGTTAATGTAGTTTCGACTACAAATTGGGCACTAAGTGTGCGATTAAACCTAATGAATAATGAAGGCTGGATCGAGATACAATATCGAGCATAAATTAGCTTGGATGGTGAGTAACCATGTGTTGGCTAAGGTATGTATTGAACCTTTTTGGTTGAAGAGATTGTGTATGATTTCATGAGTGGTTGAGTAAGATTATTGGCTATGAATGATATGGTATAAACATTTGGAAATTGATCTATGTGATGAGTTCTAGTTGTGCATTGTATTTGAACTATTAAGTTGAATGTATTATGTTACGAACTTACTAAGCTTTGAAAGCTTACTGTGTGATTTGTTTTTCTGTTTTACAGTGTTAGTAAAGCTTGCTCGGATCAAGGGATCGTCAGCGACTAAATCACACTATCGGCTAACCATTTTGGTACTTTTGGAAAGATGTATATAGTTGAAATATGGCATGTATAGGCTAGAAGTTATGTCATGTTTTGATATGTTTTGTCCTTGCCATGTGATTTGGCTTGGAAGTTGAATGATGTTGAACTTATGATGAGCTATGAATTTAGTATATTTCATGATTATGTGATTGATGAAAGATGTGGTTTGAAGATGAATTATGATATGGATTACATGATGTTTGATATATATATATATATATATGCTTTGAGATGTACAATTGTTACTTTGAATGGACTTATTTGTGATGTTATTAGGATTGGAAGTAGATGGTATTATTGGTGATTAATTGGTGCATGAAATGGAATGATTGAATGCATTTAGAAGCATGAATTAGCATTGACTAGAAGCTTGTAGGGATGACCCTTGTGTTGGTGGCAAATTGGCCTTGCAAATGGCCTATTTTGCATACACGGTCAGGGGACACGGGCGTGTGTCTCTGCCGTGTAGCTCAAGGGCCACTTCGAAGTGTGCCTGAGTAGGTTACACGGTTGTGGCACACGGGCGTGCTTGGTGCTCGTGTGACCAAGTCAGTAGCTAGCTTAATTTCACACGGCCATGGCACACAGGCGTGCCTGGTGGCCGTGCGGACAAGTCAGTATGTATGCTCTGTTTTGGCATGGCCTGGACACATGGGCGTGTCTGGTAGCCGTGTGAGGCACACGGCCTGACTGCACGGGCGTGTGACCTCTACAATTTTGAAGAATGTTCAAATTTTCAAGAATTTTCGTATGTGTTCGGTTTAGTCCCGACCTCTTCTTAAAACGTGTTTAAGGTCTCGTAGACCGTAGTAAGGGACAATATGTTTATATCTGAATATGTTTGATTGGTGATTGAATTTGTGTCGTGAAATGGTTGTGAAATGTTTCGATTGATCGGTAACGCCTCTTAACCCTATTCTGGCGACGGTTTCGGCTTAAGGGTGTTACATTTGTATACTTTATATTCCTAAGATTCACACGGGGTTCGATAACCGTCAATTCGTCATAATGTGGACATAATCATATAAATTGATTTATTTACATTAGAACAACACATTAAACATTCAATTTAATCAACATTTAAGTGATTATAGTTTATACGAACTTACCTGGCTAAATTGCAGCAATGAATAAGTATAGGGGCTATTTGGTAATTTTTTCTTCTCCTCGATTTTCCACTCGTTCTTGATATAAATTAAAAATTTCATTCAATTCATTAATTTAGATAGTAAAACCAATTCATTTTATGCAATTTAGTCATTTTTTACATTTTTACAAAATTACCCTCAACTTTTTATTTTTATTCAATTTAGTCCCTATGTCCTAATCATGCAAATAAACCAATTTTATTGAAAACTCATACTAGACGAATGTTAATAGCATCCATTACAGCCCACATTTGTAACAATTTCACACTAAGTCCTTGTGTTTTTACTATTTCAATAATTTAATCCCTGATCGTTAAATTCAACAAAATCACTTAAGAAAATACTTATAAATAACAACTAATACCTCAAATTCATCATTTAACATCTAAAATCACAAAGATTCATCAATGGAAACATTCAAAATCTTTAACAATTTCAAAAACGAAGATACGGGCTAGCTGAACCTAGTTGTAACGATATCAAAAACATAAAAATTATAAGAAACAGAATCAAAATGGACTTACATGCATACATTGAAGCTTGGCCGAAGGTTAGGAGGTTCAAAAATGGTGTTTCATCAACCACAATCGGTGGTAAAACATTGAAGATGATAACTTAATTAACATTGAAGATGATAACTTAATTAACATTTTTTATCTTTAATTTATTTAATAATTTACCATTATAACCCTTATAACTTACCTAGAATTGTTTAAATTGTACCTTGAAACCGTCCACTAACATAAACAAGGTATATTTACCTTTTAAAACCTTTAAACTTATTTTTCTTTAGCCAATTAATACAATTAAGTGATTGACTTTTGCATCTTTTATAAATTAGTCCTTTTTAATTAATTAACTACTTAAACATTAAAATTTCTTAACGAAACTTTAATACAACATTAATAACACTCTAAATATTTATAAAAATGTTTACGGCTTGATTTATAGAAACGAGGTCCCGATATGTCATTTTCTAAAACCACTTGACTTTAGGGTCTTATTACTTGAACTTAATTGTTCTCTCAAATAGCATAAATTACCAATTCAACATTTATTTTTGTACCATATTTGACTCGTAAATATTAAATAATAATATTACGAACTCGTTCGTCGGATTTGTGGCATCGAAACCACTATTTTTGACACCACTAAAAAACGAGGTGTTACACAACTAATTGGCATACTAAGAACCGTTTCGGCATCATACGGCACAAGAAGCCCTTCCACCATCTCCATGTCCCAAGAGCCCCCTTAGGGTGAAACAAGTCACAAACTTTCATATGAGCATAGCCCTCAATTGGAACAACATTAACATAAAAATTATTACCATCATTAATCTAATGGTTATTAAAAACATTAACCAAACCTCCCTTGCCAACCCGCCATCTGATACCTTTAAGAAGTAATGATTCAGCCTTATGAATGCTCTTCCAAATAAAAGAAGAATAAGAACCTTCCAACAACTCAAGAAACCTACCATCCGAGAAATATTTAGCTTTGAAAATTTTGCACGAAAAAGACTCAGGCCAGGTGAGGAACCTCCATCATTGCTTCCCAAGCAGAGCCAAATTAAATTGGTACAAATGATGAAATCCCATGCCACTATACTTCTTCGGGACACACATTCGATCCCAAGAAGCCCAATGAGTCTTTTTACAATCACGATTAGAGCCCCACCAAAAAGAATTCATCATCTTCTGCATGTCATCACAAAAATTATGAGAAAGTAGAAAAACACTCGCACTATAAACTGGGATAGCTAAGTAATCGTTTTAAGCACCACCTCATTCCCTACCTTTGACAAAAATTTGTTCTTCTAACTAAGCATACATTTACTTAGTCGTTCTTTAATATACACAAAAACCTGCTTTTTATTGCCTCCAAGATGAGAATCCCAAGCACTGACCATGATTTTAGGGCACCGTAACACAACATTACAAATACCATGTCGAACATTTTGCTTTGTGTTTGAGCTGAACAAAATACCTGATTTCAAGAAATTAATCGCCTGACCAGAAGCCGCCTTATATTGTCTAAGCACATCTTTTACCTTAACCAGCTTCCGACTCAATAGCATGGAAAAAAAGAAAAAAAGAAAACTATCATCAGCAAACAACAAATGAGAAACTGTCAGGCTCCCTCGACAAACTGCAAGGCCATGTAAGTCACCCCTCCTCTTCGCTTTTCTCAAAAAATAACTAAGCCCTTCAGTGTACAAAATGAACAGATAAGATGAAAACAGATCCCCTTGTCAAAGACCCCTATGAAGAGTTATAAGACCCAATTAATTCTTCTTCCTTTTAAATGAAAAGTTAATGATCAAATATAAATTCTAATCCCTCTATTTTTACATGGCACCTATACAATGTCAATTGTTTTCTTTTTTGACATGAGAAGCTAATGGTCAAATATCAATTCTAATTCCTCTACTTTTTTTAGATTACATAAGAATGGTTAAATTCTAGATTTAATTTCGATATTCGTTTAAACATGAAATTTAATTTTTATACTTTAATTTTGACATAATTTGGTACCTCAATTTTTATAATATCATTAGTTAGTCTAAATACTTTATTCTAATGAAAATGGTTATGCAAATTTTTAAAAATTATTAACACCATTAAAATTTTCTATTAAGTTCAAGTGCAATAAAATGTTATTATTATTATTTTTTTGTTATATAAATACCAAATGAGTTTTTTCTTTTGATTTCAAAAAGTTACACCAACAAATTTAATAAAAAGAATTTAACAATGTTAACAAATAAACCTAAATTTTTATATTTGAAAGCAAAGAGACTAAATCTATAAAAATAAAATTTTAAATATAAAAAAAACAAAAACTTTCAACATATTGCAATATATAAATTTTTACTCTATAAGGTAGTAAAAGAATAAATAATTATCCAAGTGGTTAGTAACCATAGTACTTTGTTGTTAGAAGATGGCCTTCCATGCAGCATATGCAACACATGCAGCAACAAAAGCAGTAGCAGACATGCCATGCAGCCGAGCCATGCAGAAGCTGTTATTTCATGTGCAGCAAGTAATTGTTTTGTTCATTTTGTAATCCTTTGTCAATGTAATGTAGTTTAGTTCATTTTGAACTATGTTAAGTTAATATTTTATGTGCTTTTGATAGTGATTGAGTTGATTACTTCAGCTTTATTCAAGTGTACAAGTTAAGCATTACTTGTTTTAAAGTTTAATTAGTGGTAGTAGGTATTGGTAGGTTACCATACTGATTTTGACAAGCTGATAGCTTGGTTTATGTATTGGCATTATGCCATTTTTCGATTTGAATGAAATACAATCAAGTTTCCTTCCATAAACTCTATCATTCTCAGCTTTGCTTTTGATTTTCTGTTTCTTTTCTGCTCTTGTTTCTTCTGCAAGTCACGAGGTTTGCTACTCAAGCTTCATCAGCTAAGTTTGTTGTTGCTATTCACAACCCCAACAATTGGTATCTAGAGCTGTAATCTTAGTGGACCTGTTATAATTCAACACTTAAAACCATGGCTTCTTCAGGATTCTCTCCAGCAGCACCACCAGTCTTTAATGGTGAAGGGTTCCACATATGGGTGGTTAAGATGAAGACTTACCTGCAGGCCTTTGATCTGTGGGAAGTTGTAAACACTGATGTCGAGCCAGCACCTCTTCGAGCCAACCCAATGATTGGCTCGGATCAGAGTGACATCTGCCGATGAAAGAACAAAGAGGCACAAGGCCATGTCTTGCATACAAAACTGCGTGTTAGATTTGATCTTCACAAGGATCATGGCTTGTGAGACACCAAAGCAGGTCTGGGACAAATTGAAAGAGGAGTTCCAAGGCACAGAGAGAACAAGGCAGCAACAGCTATTGAACTTGAGAAGGGACTTCGAGAATTTGAAGATGAAAGAGGAAGAAACTGTCAAGCAGTACTCAAACAGAATCATGGCTATGGTAAACAACATAAGGCTCCTTGGAGAGCAATTTAGTGAAGCTAGAATTGTGGAGAAAGTGATCTCTACCTTACCTGAGAGGTATGCGGCAAAAATATCCTCCCTCGAGGACTCAAGGAACTTGGCCAGCATCTCCCTAACAGAGCTTATCAATGCTCTATATGCACAAGAGCATAGAAGAGCTAGCAGGATGGAGGAGCACCAAGAAGGTGCCTTCCAAGCCAAAACAAAACCAGCCTCGAGCACCACTACCTACAAAGGCAAGAAGACTTGGAGAGATAAGCCTAAGTCAGATGCTACTAAAAGAAGGGACCAACCATGCAGGCATTGCAAAAGACCTGGTCATCCAGAAGCAAACTGCTGGTTTAGGCCAGATGTGCAGTGCCAATACTGCAAGAAAATGGGCCATGTAGAAAAGGTTTGCAAAAACAAAGGCAAACCAAGGCAGGCTCAACATCAATAACCAAAGGCTGAAGCTCGAGTAGCTGAAGAAGGCAGTGACAATGAGGAACAAGTCTTTGCAGTCTCATGTTCAGCTGTAAAAGAAAAGGCTACCAAAGGATGGCTCCTAGACAGTGGCTGCACCAACCACATGACACCAGATGCTGCCATTTTCAAGTCAATTGACAGAAGCTTCAAAACAAAGGTGCAAGTTGGCAATGGTCACTTTATCAAGGTAGAAGGTAAAGGTGATGTGTTGATAAACACTCCTACAGGTAATAAACTAGTTTCAAATGTGTTGCTAGTGCCTGAGATTGATAGAAATATGCTCAGCATAGCTCAGTTGCTAGATAAGGGCTATACAATTGTGTTCAAGGGCAAGGAGTGCCAAATCTCTGATCCACATGGATCTAAGCTCATGCCAGTCACTATGGCTGATAAAAGCTTTGTTGTTGACTGGACAAATGACTCAAACTTGGCCTACACAGCCTCAATAGAAGAATCCAAATTGTGGCACCAAAGACTTGGTCATGCCAACTTCAGATCAATGGCTCAAATGATCAATCAAGAACTGGTTGAAAACTTCACCAAATCAGTTGAAAAGGAGGAGGTCTGTGAAGTATGTCAACTTGAGAAGCAGGCCAGGCAACCATTTCCTTCAAACATAGCCTGGAGAGCCTCAGGAAAACTTCAGCTTGTGCACACTGATGTCTGTGGCCCCATGAAGACCGAATCACTCAGTGGTAACAGGTACTTCATTCTTTTCATTGATGATTGTACCAGATATTGCTGGATTTACTTCTTGAAGCACAAATCAGAAGTGGCTTCAGTGTTTTGGAAGTTCAAGGCTGCTGTAGAGACTGAAACAGGTTGCAAACTCAAGACACTAGGGTCAGACAATGGAACTGAGTATACCTCAGCTCAATTTCAAGTTTTTTGTGATGAAGCTGGTATCAAACATCAACTTACCAACATTTATACACCTCAACAGAATGGTGTGAGTGAAAGAAAGAACAGAAGTTTGATGGATATGGCCAGGTGTCTCATGCTTGAGAAGAATTTGCCCAAGACCTTGTGGGCTGAGGCAGTAAACACTGCTGTCTATCTTCAAAATAGGTTTCCTACAAAGGCTTTAGCTCAGAAGACTCCATTTGAAGCTTGGTTCGGATTCAAGCCATCAATGGCTCATCCCAGAACCTTTGGTTTCATATGTTATGCACAAGTCCCAGCTCTGAAAAGAAGCAAGTTGGATAAAAGAGCTCAAGCAGGCATACTGGTAGGCTATAGCTCAATAAAAAAGGGCTATAGAATTTTGGATCCTTCAACAAACGAAGTTCTAGTGAGTAGAGATGTGGTGTTCAATGAAAAAGTAAGCTGGAATTGGGAGAAGAATAAACCAGAGGCAGTTTCTGAAGAACTTGTAACAGATCAAGTTGAAGCTGATCAAAATGGTCCTGAAATGGACATTGATGATGAACCAGTGAGGGGCACTCGACCATTGGCTGAGATTTATGAAAGAGCTCAAGTAGCTATAGTAGAGCCAAGTTGCTTTGAAGAAGCTGAAGTTCAGCAAGGCTGGAGACAAGCCATGCTTGATGAAATCAACATGATTGAAAAGAACCAGACCTGGGAATTGGTTCAGAAACCTATCAACAGGAAGATCATTGGGGTGAAATGGGTCTATCGAGCCAAGCACAATGCTGATGGGAGCTTGAACAAACTCAAAGCCAAGCTAGTTGTGAAAGGGTTTATCCAGAAGTATGGTGTGGAATACTTGAAGACCTTTGCACCAGTGGCTAGACTTGACACCATTAGGCTGCTAGTTGCCTTAGCAGCTCAAATGAGGTGGAAAATTCATCAGCTTGATGTGAAGTCAGCCTTTCTCCATGGTTTCCTTGAAGAAGAGATCTATGTTGAGCAGCCTCAAGGCTTCAAAGTGGCTGGTAAAGAAGAAATGGTGTACAAGTTGAACAAAGCTTTGTATGGCTTGAAACAAGCACCAAGGGCCTGGTACAGCAGAATTGATAGCTACTTGGTCAGTTTGGGATTCGAGAGGAGCACTAGTGAGCCTACATTGTATGTTAAAAGGGAAGGAGTGCAAACTCAGCTCATTGTGTCCTTGTATGTTGATGACCTGTTGGTGACAGGAGGAGACCAAGCAATGTTGATTGATTTCAAGACCAATATGCAACAAATGTTTGAGATGTCTGACTTGGGGCTGATGTCCTACTTCCTAGGCATGGAAGTCACACAAACTCAGAAGGGAATATATCTAAGTCAGAAAGCTTTTGCTATGAAGATTCTGAACAAGTTCTCAATGCAGAATTGTAAAGCAACTAGCACACCAGTTGCTGTTGGAGAAAAGCTATCGAGCCAAGGTGCTTTCGAGAAGGTATGTGAATCAACCTATAGAAGCCTAGTTGGTTGTTTGTTATACTTGACTGCTACTAGGCCAGACATAATGTATACTGTGAGTTTACTCTCAAGATTTATGCATTGTTGCAATAAAAGTCATTTCAAAGCTGCCAAGAGAGTCCTCAGATACATCAAATGTACTTCGAGCTATGGCATGTTGTTTAGCAAGGGTGAACATTTGAAATTGGTTGGCTACACTTGATAGTAGTGAAATTTGGTTCAATGTATGATATGAAAAGCACATCTGGTTATGCTTTTAGTCTTGGATCAGCCATGTTTTGCTGGAGCTCGAAAAAGCAAAGTTTGGTAGCTCAATCAACAGCAGAAGCTGAGTATGTTTCAACTGCAAATCCTGTTAATCAAGCCATTTGGCTAAGAAAAATCCTAACTGATTTGAACCTACATCAAGGGGCAGCAACAGAGATCTTTTGTGACAACAAGTCTACTATTGCTGTAACACCCCAAACCCGGACAGGACACCACGTCCGAATCTGGTATGCTACGGGGAAAAACGTTTTTGAGAGATAGGATTTTTCGTTTAAAAGCGGGGCGAAAACATAGTGAACTTGAAGAAAATTTGAGTAGGCCTGTTTGATTAGATTTTGAAAACTTATCCAAAGTATATAGTTAAAAAAAACGAGTTGATTTCATTTAGCATTTCCAATGGTTCCTTAGTGCTATTTTGAAACCTTTCTGACTTAGTCGAATATCGAGTTTGGTTTGAAAATCACTTGAGTTTACTTTATAGCAAAACATAGTGGGATACCCGATGGTATGTTTTAAAACACATTGCGTTATAGTTTTGAAAACGTTGTCTTTCCAAGTTTTAGTAAATTTCATGCCAAGTTGTTTGTTAAGCAGGTTGAGGATCTAATTAAAACATAACCATCAAAAAAACATAGTTTAAAGGCCTTTTACAAATCCAAATTAAATCTCAAATCAAAATAAGTAAGCTAAGTACCCAAAGTGAATAGTCGGAGCAAAACTTTTATTAAAGCATGGCATGTGCACCCCGAGTCCATCCCGGCTCCATGTCGCGTCTCACGAGTCACTGAAATGTCAAAGGAGAGGGTGAGTCGAAAGACTCGATGCATAAATCCCGCTCCCGATGAAACAACATGCTAACACACATCATACATAGCAACATAATTAATGCAACCCAATCCTAACCATCCGTATCTCCTTTCCTACCCCGTGTGGTACCAAACCCTTTGGTGGTGCCAAACCACCTGGTGACATATAGTCACAATGTGTTACCAAAACACTTGGTGTCCCAAAAGACACAATGTGCTACCCAAGCACTGGTGACCGTAGTCACGATAATCGAATGATGGGGCCAACCCATCGTGTGATACCCAATCACTAGCGAGACGATCCCATATCTCATGTGGGGCCAACCCACGGTGGTGTCAAACCACGAGGGACAAGTCGCAATGAGGTGCCCAACCTCTGGTGTCCCAAAGACACAAATGTGCTACCAAAGCACTGGTGACCGTAGTCACAATAATCGAATGATGGGGCCAACCCATCGTGTGATACCCAATCACTAGCAGACGATCCCATATCTCAAAGTGGGGCCAACCCACGGTGGTGTTAAACCACGGGGACAAGTCGCAATGAGGTGCCCAACCTGCGGTGTCCCAAAGACACAAATGTGCTACCAAAGCCTTTGGTGACCCAAAGTCACAAAGTGTGTTACCAAAACACTGGTGCTCGTCAGCACAAATCATCACTGCCCCCTCCACTCATATCACCCATCAACAAACCAACTCATGTAATCATGCATATCATACAAATTATGCATATCATGTTAATATGTTTGAATCATGCCCCATATCACATACATACATAGTTATGATACCATATAGATCATCAGTAATCTCGTAACAATACTGACTTACCCGGATACGTACACATACCCCGTTTGGGTATCCAATAATCCACCATACTGTCATGATTTTAGTAGGCAAACAGGTTTAATAACAATATTACTAAGTATAGTGTGTTAGTTTACACACCTGCTAAAGCGCAACCTTTAATACTAAAAGAAACGATCTAAAGCTCCTTGTATCCTTGATCCTACAATCGGCCAAATAGGAGTTAGACATCTAACATTCGGCCAACAATAATTAACCCAAGGGGTTTGTCGAATCACCCTTACCTCTATACTCGATTTGGTTTCCTACCAAATCCCGAACCACAATGGTCCTTCTAAGATGATCGGCCACCACCTTGAAAAGAATAACAGTTAATCCTTTATCATTCACGACTTAATCGAAACCAACCGATTAAACTAACACAACCAATCACTTACCCCTTACCAATTAATTGGCAGAAGAAAACGGCTCCTCTTGCTTGCTTCCACAATCCAAAAGCCCTATAATGCGATGATTAACAAAAGGTTAATTCCTTCCAAACGAACCCAAAATCGGCTCTTAACCAACCCAACACGATAAAGCACAAGAGAGAGGAGAAATGGCCATTCGGCCAAGCACTTACCTAGCCCCAAACGATTGAAGAACAAACCCCAACGGATCAACACTTCTCTAGAATTCGGCCAAGAAGAACCACTAAGAGAAGGAAAAGATTCGGCTAACACCTTAACAAAGGGGGAAAGAAGTTTCGGCTTCACACCAAGGAAGAGAACTCAAGAGAAAAGTGGGGAAACAAGGGGTTGATATTCGGCTAACTAACAAAAGGAACAAAGAAAAGAAGAGTGCTTTCGGTTTGAAAGAAGAAGCAATGGAGAAAGGTATTTTGGAGAATGGGGTTTTGGCTATCAAGGTTTCAAAACAAAGAAAAGAGTATGGAGAGAAGGGAGTTATAATTTGGCTTACTCAAATGAAGAAGGAAGAAGATGTGGAAGGACATTCGGCCACAAGCTCAAAATCAAGAAAACAAAGCAACTTTTCGGCAACTAAAGGGGGTTTGATGCTTTGGTTTTAACACAATTAAACAAAAGAAGAAGAAATGGGGTTGAACATTGGCCACACACAAAAATTAAGGGAAAAGAAATGCAAATTCGGCAAGGCTATAGGGGTTTGGTCATTCGGTTTGAAGAAAGGAGAAAAACTCTCTGAAGTTTCGGGTTGCTTTTGACAAGAGAAGAAAATGCTGGCTTCACAAATGCCTTTGGCGAAAATGCACAAAATGAGAAGTGCATTTCGGCACACCTCACTCCCCTTACCAAACCGTCCACACCCCCACTCCAACACCCCACAAAATCGGCCAAAATCCCTCAATTCACTCCACTCCCCACATTCAAACAACAAGACCAAGTCTTTCTCCTAAACTCACTCTCCTCCCACCATTTGAACGGTTTGACCAAGTCCATGGCGAGTTTGAAGCGCCTACAAACTCTCCCTTCCTAGGCGTCAAAAAGAAAGCCAAAAGGTGGCCACTCAGACTTGAACACAAGATCTCTCCCTCCCGCAAATGACGCCACACACACAAGCCTTAGTGGCGCCTATCCCGCCACTCCACCAGCTCCTTTCTTGTTCAACAAAACACCAAATAAAACTCTTATACCCTAGCTCCAACGGCTCCACGACTTAACACCCAAAAATCAAAATTTTCCCATTCACTCGGGCATACACTTAGACTTCAATTAAGCCCCCAAAACATAGAAATAGCCACGCAAACACACTAGACACATGCAATATCATGCAACAACAAAGCGACCCCTAACCCGGGATATTCAGTTCTACTTCTAAAAATAATTTCGACCTCGAAATTTACGATCGAAGAGTTGCGGGTATTCTTTGTCTCATCATATCCTCGGGTTCCCACGTAGCTTCTTCTACGCCATGATTCCGCCAAAGAACCTTAACCAAAGGCACGGACTTCTTACGCAGAACCTTCACATCTCGATCAAGAATGCACACGGTTCCTCTTCCATGGTCAAATCTGGATTTACCTCGATCTTCTCCACTGCTACCACATGCGACGGATCGAGCGATAGCGTCGAAGCATCGAAACGTGGAATACGTCGTGAATCGACTAAGCTCTGCGGCAACTCAAGGCGTACGCCATGGTCCAACTCGTCCCGTACCTTATACGGTCCAATAAACCTCAGACTTAGCTTGCCTTTCTTCCCGAACCTCAACACCTTCTTCCAAGGTGAGACCTTCAGGAAAACTCGATCCCCTACAGCGAACTCTATATCTCTCCGTTTAAGATCGGCATAAGACTTCTGCCGGTCCGAAGCTTCCTTCAATCGAGACTGAATCAACTTAACCTTGTCTTCGGTCTCAACAACCAACTCGGGTCCCAACAACTGACGTTCACCTAACTCCGTCCAACACGTAGGTGAGCGACATTTCCTACCATACAACGCCTCATACGGTGCCATCTTAATGCTCGCTTGGTAACTGTTGTTGTAGGCAAACTCAGCTAATGGTAGAAACTCCTCCCAACTACCTCTGAAATCCAAGATACAACCTCTCGGCATATCCTCTAAGACTGAATAACCCTTTACGATTGACCGTCGATTTGCGGGTGAAAAGCCGTCTTTGAAATCCAAACGAGTACCAGAGCACGATGCGGTGCTTTCGGAACCTTGAGCGTGAATCTAGGATCCTATCCGAGATTATCGAAATCGCACGCCGTGCAACCTCACTATCTCTCGACACATATAGCTTCGCTAGCCACGAAGTGAGTAGTCAACCCTACAGGAATAAAGTGAGTGATTTAGTCGGTCGATCCACCACTACCCAAATGAATCTTTCTTGCTTGGTGTAAGCGGTAACCCACCGACGAAATCCATGGTTATCCTTTCCCACTTCCATCGAGGAATCTTCACGGTGAAGCAACCCCGATGGCAACCGATGTTCGGCCTTGACTGGCGACAAGTCGGACACTTCCCAACAAACTCTGTCACCTCCTTCTTCAAGCCAGGCCACCAAAAGCGCTCTCTAAGATCCTATACATCTTACTACCTCCGGGATGCATAGCATAAGGAGCGCTATGTGCGTCTGAAGAATCTTACGCCTCACTCAACATCTTTAGGCATACAAGCCTTACCTTGAAAACACAGAACCCCATCACGGACAAGCGGTAACCCTCCAAACCACATCATCCCGCACTTGTAACCTCCGCGCACTCGGAACCTCATCCAATAAGCTGTTTCTCTACGACCGCTCCACCCAAGTAGGCTTAACTCGCAACTCTGCGAGAATACTCCCATCGTCATACAAACTCAAGTGGGCAAACAATGCTCTTAACTCGAAACAACCTTACGGCTCAACGCGTCGCCACCACGTTAGCCTTGCTCCGGATGATACTCAATCGAGCGATCGTAATCTTTTCAAAGAACTTTCGACCCATCTGCGGCGCCTCAAATTCAAATCCTTACGAGTCGGTAGATACTTGGACTCTTGTGATGTGTAGACTATCGATCTCTCTCCGTACAAGTAGTGCCTCCAAATCTTTAAAGCGAAGACTACGACTACTAGCTCCAAATCGTGCGTCGGATAGTTGACCTCATGTGGCCTCGGTGCCGAGAGAAGCGTAAGCCACAACCTTACCTTCTTGCATCGCACACAACCCAAGCCCGTATGTGATGCATCGCAATAGGATGTGAATTCCTTACCGGCCTCGAGTTGAATTAAAGCGGAGCCTCGGTCAAAATCTTCTTTAACTTATCGAAGCTTTTTCTTGTTTCTCAGTCCATACAAATGGAACTTCTTTCCTCAAACAACTTGGTCATCGGTGTTTGCTATCAACGAAAAACCCTCAACAAACCTTCGGTGAGTATCCGGCCAAACCAGAAAACTCCGAATCTCGCCAGCGACCTAGGCGGCTTCCAATCCAAAAGCGCTTAATCTTACGAGGATCCACTCGAATTCCCTCATTGACACTACATGACCCAAGAAAGTCACTTCCTAAGCGAACTCACACTTACTGAACTTAGCATAGAGTTGCTTTTCCTCAAAATCGCAACACCACTCGCAAATGCTTATCATGCTCTTCCTCTCGTCCTTGAGTACACTAAGATGTCGTCTATGAAAACCACGTGAACCGATCGGATCTATCTTTGAAACACCCTATTCATCATGTCCATAAGCGCTGCGGTGCGTTAGTCAACCCGAACGGCATTACGGGAAATTCGTAGTGCCCATACCGAGTCCGAAACTATTTGTTTTATGGATATCGGCCTCCTTAACTCTTAATGGTGATACCGGACCTCAAGTCGATCTTGAAAATACCGCAGCACCCTTCGGTGATCAAACAAGTCATCTATCCGTGGCAGCAGCGGATACTTGTTTTTCGTCGGCTTGTTCAAGCGGCGATAGTCTATACACATCCGCATCGTGCCATCTTTCTTCTTGACAAAGAGTACCGCGCGCCCACGGCGAAACACTTGGCCTGATGAAACCTCTATCCAATAACTCACGGATCGAGCCTTAAGCTCCACCAACTCCTTTGGCGCCATCCTATACGGAGCAATAGACACTGGCGCGATTAAGATAATGATCAATCCCGAACTCCACCTCGTGATCCGGCGGCAAACCTGGAAGCTCCTCAGGAAAAACATCAGCAAACTCCTTAACAGTACGAACCTTCTCTACAGCAGACTCTTTAGCCTCCAACGCATACACATGAACCACATACGCTTCACGGCCCTTCACGACCATCTTCTCTGCTTTCAGCGGATGCAGTTGATAAGTAATCTCTCCTATTACCTATCATGGCCACCTCTTCACCCTCGACCGTCTTAAGAACCATGCGCTTGGCGCGCAATCCAACCTCGCACTGGTACTTGACCAACCAATCCATCCCAAGAATCGGATCGAACTCCCCAAACGGCGGCTCCATCGGATCAAGAAATGAACACTACCCCTTGGAGTTCTAAGGGTACCTCTCTAAGCAGTTTATCTACTACTACAGAGTGACCTAGAGGGCTAATCACGGTCATCCGCCTAGAAGATATCTCGAGCCTAAATCCATGGTCTCTACTATACTCACGGCAACATAAGAGTGCGTTGAACCCACATCAATCAAAGCGGTATAAAGAGAACCAAAAATCAAAAGCGCACGGTTATGGCGTCCGGTGCGTCGCCTCCTCTCGGCGCCTCGCGGCATACACTAATCCGGTATGTCTAGCATCGAGCTACTCGCACCTCGCGGTGCTCCACGGCCCCGACGAACCATTACCACCTGCTGCCATTACCACGGCCCCTCTGCGGTGGCGGTCCATTACTCTGAACCGATTACGTACCGACTCTCGGTGAATCCTAGCCAACCTACGCGGACAATCCCTCACACGATGCTCCAGAGAACCACACTCGAAGCAACCTTTTCCTCCGATCCAAACAACCACCCCAATGAGATTTTCCCACACGATCACCGCTGCGGCGGTCCACGCGCTAGCAAGAACAAACCTAGCGGTGGTTCGGCCCCTCGGTCTAGCTCTCTTCTCATTGATTACACGGCGATCGAGAAGACTCAAAGCTCCTCTTATGTCTATTTACTGTCCATGCCTGCCTCGCGACTCCTTAACACCCTCGGCTACCTTAGCCTTCTCAACTAAGACAGCAAACTCGCGCCTGGCGAGGAGCAATCAGCACCTCAAGTCGTCTCGAGACCATCCTCGAAAGCGAACACACCTCTCATGCTCGGTGGCCACAATGCCCCGGCATACCTACTCAACTTGGGAACTCGGCCTCGTACTCGAAAGCGATTTACTCCCTGAACAAGCCTCGGAAAAGCCTTTCGGCGGGAGTCGATATAACTAGCTCCGATGTATTTCTTTTGATATGCAGCCACGAAATAATCCCATGTTAGATCCTCTCACGCCACATTGTCCCGAACCGTGAGCCACCACCGATATGACTCATCCGGAGAAGCGTACGATGCCCTTCGACTTCTCTTGAGTCAAGTCGGATCATCCATGATCCGCTCGATTGCCTCTAGCCGATGATTCAGCTGATGCTGGGAGCAACACCGAAACACCTCGGAAGAATTGGCCCCATTTGCCCGAAGTCGCTCCAGAGCAATTTCTAACTCCTGCGTTACCACCAACACGGCTACCCCTTTCTAACACTCGCGGCATCGCTGTGACACTGCGTCGTCCCGGTTTGATCTTGGAACTCACCACCTCGGTGGCGGCGGGCCGGTATCTCATTTACGAACCACGACCGGATCCTACGGGCTCGAAACCGTCATCCTACCACGACCTCGCCCACGACCACGTCCACCTCTAGCGCTCATGAATAAACTTCCTACGTATCTGATTAAGAATTTTTATGCATCAGTATTTATTCCACTTGTTTAAAAGCAAGTCTTATGAATATTAAGGAGGATTTGTTCTCGCGAGTTCACAGAATTCTACCAGTTTCAATCTCTAAAGTAATACACTATTGCTATTCATCACATCATATCACATCCAATCAATTCACAAGCAATAGTAAGGGTACTTACCTGGGCGAACTGGTGCCGGAGACTCGGTGCCATGCCTTTCAAACCATACTTTAAGAATAAAGACTAACAAAATAACCTTTTGAAAACATTTTGGGCCTCAGGCCCACAGCCGAGCCTTTGAACTTGGCTCTGATACCACAATTGTAACACCCCAAACCCGGACAGGACACCACGTCCGAATCTGGTATGCTACGGGGAAAAACGTTTTTGAGAGATAGGATTTTTCGTTTAAAAGCGGGGCGAAAACATAGTGAACTTGAAGAAAATTTGAGTAGGCCTGTTTGATTAGATTTTGAAAACTTATCCAAAGTATATAGTTAAAAAAAAACGAGTTGATTTCATTTAGCATTTCCAATGGTTCCTTAGTGCTATTTTGAAACCTTTCTGACTTAGTCGAATATCGAGTTTGGTTTGAAAATCACTTGAGTTTACTTTATAGCAAAACATAGTGGGATACCCGATGGTATGTTTTAAAACACATTGCGTTATAGTTTTGAAAACGTTGTCTTTCCAAGTTTTAGTAAATTTCATGCCAAGTTGTTTGTTAAGCAGGTTGGGGATCTAATTAAAACATAACCATCAAAAAAACATAGTTTAAAGGCCTTTTACAAATCCAAATTAAATCTCAAATCAAAATAAGTAAGCTAAGTACCCAAAGTGAATAGTCAGAGCAAAACTTTTATTAAAGCATGGCATGTGCACCCGAGTCCATCCCGGCTCCATGTCCGCGCGTACGAGTCACTGAAATGTCAAAGGAGAGGGTGAGTCGAAAGACTCGATGCATAAATCCCGCTCCCGATGAAACAACATGCTAACACACATCATACATAGCAACATAATTAATGCAACCCAATCCTAACCATCCGTATCTCCTTTCCTACCCGTGTGGTACCAAACCCTTTGGTGGTGCCAAACCACGGTGACATATAGTCACAATGTGTTGCAAAAACTTTGGTGTCCCAAAGACACAATGTGCTACCCAAGCAGTGGTGACCGTAGTCACGATAATCGAATGATGGGGCCAACCCATCGTGTGATACCCAATCACTAGCGACGATCCCATATCTCATGTGGGGCCAACCCACGGTGGTGTCAAACCACGGGGACAAGTCGCAATGAGGTGCCCAACCTCGGTGTCCCAAAGACACAAATGTGCTACCAAAGCACTTTGGTGACCGTAGTCACAATAATCGAATGATGGGGCCAACCCATCGTGTGATACCCAATCACTAGCAGACGATCCCATATCTCAAAGTGGGGCCAACCCACGGTGGTGTTAAACCACAGGGACAAGTCGCAATGAGGTGCCCAACCTCTGGTGTCCCAAAGACACAAATGTGCTACCAAAGCCTTTGGTGACCCAAAGTCACAAAGTGTGTTACCAAAACACTGGTGCTCGTCAGCACAAATCATCACTGCCCCCTCCACTCATATCACCCATCAACAAACCAACTCATGTAATCATGCATATCATACAAATTATGCATATCATGTTAATATGTTTGACTCATGCCCCATATCACATACATACATAGTCATGATACCATATAGATCATCGGTAATCTCGTAACAATCTTGACTTACAGGATACGTACACATACCCCGTTTGGGTATCCAATAATCCACCATCTTTGTCATGATTTTAGTAGGCAAAGCGGGTTTAATAACAATATTACTAAGTATAGTGTGTTAGTTTACACACTGCTAAAGCGCAACCTTTAATACTAAAAGAAACGATCTAAAGCTCCTTGTATCCTTGATCCTACAATCGGCCAAATAGGAGTTAGACATCTAACATTCGGCCAACAATAATTAACCCAAAGGGTTTGTTGAATCACCCTTACCTCTATACTCGATTTGGTTTCCTACCAAATCCCGAACCACAATGGTCCTTCTAAGATGATCGGCCACCACCTTGAAAAGAATAACGATTAATCCTTTATCATTCACGACTTAATGAAACCAACCGATTAAACTAACACAACCAATCACTTACCCTTACCAATTAATTGGCGTAAGAAAGCGGCTCCTCTTGCTTGCTTCCACAATCCAAAAGCCCTATAATGCGATGATTAACAAAAGGTTAATTCCTTCCAAACGAACCCAAAATCGGCTCTTAACCAACCCAACACGATAAAGCACAAGAGAGAGGAGAAATGGCCATTCGGCCAAGCACTTACCTAGCCCCAAGCGATTGAAGAACAAACCCCAACCAGATCAACACTTCTCTAGAATTCGGCCAAGAAGAACCACTAAGAGAAGGAAAAGATTCGGCTAACACCTTAACAAAGGGGAAAGAAGTTTTGGCTTCACACCAAGGAAGAGAACTCAAGAGAAAAGTGGGGAAACAAGGGGTTGATATTCGGCTAACTAACAAAAAGGAACAAAGAAAAGAAGAGTGCTTTCGGTTTGAAAGAAGAAGCAATGGAGAAAGGTATTTTGGAGAATGGGGTTTGGCTATCAAGGTTTCAAAACAAAGAAAAGAGTATGGAGAGAAGGGAGTTATAATTTTGGCTTACTCAAATGAAGAAGGAAGAAGATGTGGAAGGACATTCGGCCACAAGCTCAAAATCAAGAAAACAAAGCAACTTTTCGGCAACTAAAGGGGTTTGATGCTTTTGGTTTTAACACAATTAAACAAAAGAAGAAGAAATGGGGTTGAACATTCGGCCACACACAAAAATTAAGGGAAAAGAAATGCAAATTCGGCAAGGCTATAGGGGTTTGGTCATTCGGTTTGAAGAAAGGAGAAAAACTCTCTGAAGTTTGGGTTGCTTTTGACAAGAGAAGAAAATGTTGGCTTCACAAATGCCTTTGGCGAAAATGCACAAAATGAGAAGTGCATTTGGCACACCTCACTTCCCCTTACCAAACCGTCCACACCCCACTCCAACACCCCACAAAATCGGCCAAAATCCTCCATTCACTCCACTCCCCACATTCAAACAACAAGACCAAGTCTTTCTCCTAAACTCACTCTCCTCCCACCATTTGAGCGGTTTGACCAAGTCCATGGCGAGAGTTTGAGCGCCTACAAACTCTCCCTTCCTAGGCGTCAAAAAGAAAGCCAAAAGGTGGCCACTCCGCAGACTTGAACACAAGATCTCTCCCTCCCGCAAATGACGCCACACACACAAGCCTTAGTGGCGCCTATCCACGCCACTCCACCAGCTCCTTTCTTGTTCAACAAAACACCAAATAAAACTCTTATACCCTAGCTCCAACAGCTCCCCTGACTTAACACCCAAAAATCAAAATTTTCCCATTCACTCAGGCATACACTTAGACTTCAATTAAGCCCCCAAAACATAGAAATAGCCACGCAGCACACTAGACACATGCAATATCATGCAACAACAAAACAGCCCCTAACCCGGGATATTACAATTGCAATTGCAAAGAACCCTATCTTCCATGGTAGAACCAAGCACTTTAGCATCAAGCTACATGTAGTTAGGGAGATGGAACAAGCTCGAGAGGTGGAGCTGATTCATTGCAATTCTGAGAAACAGATTGTTGATATCTTCACAAAGGCCCTGAATGTAACAAGGTTCATTAAACTAAGGGAGGAGTTAGGAGTCTGCAGCATGGAGACCAAGGAGGAGTGTTAGAAGATGGCCTTCCATGCAGCACATGCAACACATGCAGCAACAAAAGTAGTAGCAGACATGCCATGCGGTGAGCCATTGGAAAGTTTGTTATTTCATGCGACAAGTAATTGTTTTGTTCATTTTGTAATCCTTTGTCAATGTAATGTAGTTTAGTTCATTTTGAACTATGTTAAGTTAATATTTTATGTGCTTTTGATAGTGATTGAGATGATTACTTCAGCTTTATTCAAGTGTACAAGTTAAGCATTACTTGTTTTAAAGTTTAATTAGTGGTAGTAGGTATTGGTAGGTTACCATACTGATTTTGACAAGCTGATAGCTTGGTTTATGTATTGGCATTATGCCATTTTTCAATTTGAATGAAATACAATCAAGTTTCCTTCCATAAACTCTATCATTCTCAGCTCTGCTTTTGATTTTCTGTTTGTTTTCTGGTCTTGTTTCTTCTGCAAGTCATGAGGCTTGCTACTCAAGCTTCATCAGCTAAGTTTGTTGTTGCTGTTCACAACCCCAACATTTATACCTAGATACAGTGGTTTTTGTCCTGAAATAGTGAAATGCTAATTTCAAAGTTTTTTGTCTTGACTCTAAGTAAACCTCTTTAAACCTTCCTTTTTTTCTACTGAATTGTAGTTAATTACAGTTTCTGGTTATAGTTTCATACAAACATTGGGACAAGACTGGAAGAGAATCCAAAATAATCAAACTGATTTTATTACAAAGTTAGGAGAAACCAAAACTCTTCTAGGATCCAATGTTGCTTTGTTTCCTGTCTTTGAGTCGAACAAATCAAGTCTTCCTGTTTCCATGGAATGCCCAATTTCGGCTCTATGATTCACCATTATCAAGTTTCAAAGTCAACCCAAGCTGCTTTTTTCGAGACCCAGCGAGGAATGCCTCCACCATTATGGTTTTCTGACTTGTTAGACGAAGATGTGATTGAATTTCATACGCCCAAAACAATTTGATCAAAAGCTTCTTAGAAGTGTAAAACATGATAATAAAAGGTAGCCTACCAGGTTACATCTTACATGGGTTGTTGTGTTGGAATTCTGACATTTTCAATGGCTAAGTCAGTCACTAGCAAGAGACACAACATAGTGGACAACATCACTTTGTGTACTCGAAGGAAAAAAAGGCCAAGGCATCAAAGTAAAAGGAATCTATACAATGCAGCAGACCAGCAGAATACCTGGACCCGGATCCCCATCAGATTATGTACACACATATATTCATCTCTACTTCATTTGCATTCATACATATATCTATTGTTTAACACAAATTACATGGAACGGTCGATCAAATGATGAGGGGCATAACTTTAAGGCTTAGTTGTCATACAAGCTGCCAAGCCTGTGACATATGCAAACATGCTAAAAACCAAGCCAGAATCTGCAAATTAGTCTCTTTTTTTTCCTTCTAACAGTTTATTGAAGTACGCCGGTAAATATTCTGAACGAAATTCGTTAACTTCATTTCAGAACTCAACTTGTCTTTGTTGTGAAGATGAAGTGGACAGCTTTTATGCTATATTCATCCAAAAAACTAACTGTTTACAGTGCTATGGTGTCACCCTTCCAAGGACATAGTGTGGGAAATATCAGTTCAATTATAATGTTACCAAGGTATTTGGGTTATGATCTATAAAAATAAACCCCGAGCTAGCAATCTTTAGGTTAAGTCCTTTTGTCTTCCCATGTTCCATGTCTCGGATAGGACTTCCATTTCCTGGATTGATTAAGCATGGCCATATGAGTGAGAAAGTAAGCAGCACTCCAGCAGTAGAAGTTTCATGTGAGTGTTTCCATCCCATACATCCCATGCATCATTTAGATCCACTGTTCACACTGGCAGACTGCAAGTTCTTTTGCTAGCAATAATAGTTTTGGGAGTAGTTTCAGTAATAAACTTTTTTATTTCTTTCTTTTTTACAGTACTTTTCAGTTCCAATGCAAAGAATCTTTAAACTAAAATGGGTTAATGATGATGAATTGGTAGCAATGTTTGCTTAAGGACCTGTCTAGTAAACAATGAAGTTAGCCCCTTTCTAACAATCTATGGTTCCCTAGGTGTACTTGACACTTGACATCACTTTTCCTTTAATCTAATCTCTTCATCACAAACGCCAAGCTTTCAACTACACCTTTTTTCCTCAAAAACACACGCATAAAGATGCAATAAAATAAAGCATTCACATGCAAAACCCCCCAAAAGAATCCATTTCTGATTTGCTAGGGTGTGGTCCAAAAACATAGAATAGTTGGGTCTTGGGTGCCAAATGACAGCCTTTTTGAGAAAGTAAAACCCAAACTTGAAATGGAGATTTGTGGGGTTGGATTGGAAAATGTAAAAGAAAAAAAAAGCAGAGCAAGAGAGGGAGTTGAACTTGGGAGGGATGATTGTGAGGCCTCTGGGACATGCATGATGGTTGGCAATGGTGGCAAAATCATTCTCCATGTGCCTTTGACATTCAATTATTCTGCAACATCTCAGTTAGTGCGCGTTTCAACAGTTTCTTCCCTTCCCCTTCATTATCCTGCTAAACATACATTATTAAACTTGTTTTTAATTACTTTCAACATGTACTTGAATCCCTAAACCCAAAAATGCTCCATTTTCCAAGCCACATTCACTTCCCACATTACCACACTTATGGGTTGCTCAAATAAATCACTAAACATTTGATAAAAAAAGTTAAAATCTTTCAAAATTGTCAAATAAGAATTATTTTTTTTCCAAATGTTTTTAAATAAAGGGTTCTCAAATGCTCAAATATTAAGTATTACAAAGTGAGATCAAGTGTGTAAAAATCCTTTATTAGAGCACTTTTGAAATGATTTATTTCTTATTTAAACATTTTAAAAGATTTGATGTTTATGTAAATAATCAAAAAAATCTAACCTCAATTGATGAAACCATGCATTTAAAGCATGAGATTAACTCAACTTTCTTCAATTTATCATCTCAAAAATGTGACATTTTTGTATAGTGTTTTTGGAGTTTGAAACAACAATATGTTTACATTAAATTGATAAAAAGAGATAATGGGGGCTGGTGATAGTTGTTAGTTGGGTGAGTATGGAAGGGTTACCAAATCTTAACACCTTCCATTTTTCTTGGGGGAGGAATCCAAAACTACTGATCCCTAAAGACTGACTAACAATTAGAAGATCATAAGGGACTAAGTATAGACCTATCCAATCCCATATTCTCCTCTTAATTCTATTTTGACTTTTGAGGTACATTAATTTTTGCATTTAAACATTGTGGAGCCATCTTTTTTTCTTTTTTTCTCTTTTTTTATTGTTTTCCCCTATTGATTGCATTTCCCTTGCCATGCTACATGGAAAAGAAAAAAAAGGCCTATTCGGATAGCATTGATGGTGCAAATATTTTCTTCACCTTTTTAGCAAAAATAAGTAATACCTAGCTAGATTTAGCTGGATCAGTGAACAACGATATATACCATTTCTATTAATGGTCTTATTTCTTTTCAAAACCCTTTATCTCTTGATATGCTTGAGTCTAAGGGAAACTCAAGTGTTCATCATAGGCTTCTTTGTAAATAAATAAAGCCTTTCCCTTGTTCCTAGTGCCTAAATCAAACAAAAATAAGATATAAAAGTCAAAAAAACTAATTAATTACCCCTCATTTGGATGATTAAGCCTTGGGGAGAAGCTGGTAAAGAAAAATACAAATTCAAAGTTAGTTGGTCCCTTGCTTGCAAGTTAAACAAAGCATCTAATGTAAGTTTCCTAAACAATATCATGAGATGGGGTTTGGATTAACACATCAAACGTCCCACTGGTCCCCATTGTATAGCAACCCACGTGCATAGATACATCAAAGTTCGTATATCAACTATCATAAAAGAACCCCCTTCCCCCCAAGTAGAATAATTTAAAACAAAAACGAAAAGTTAGTGCCAATTATACAAAGATATATTGAATTGTTTTCATGAATATAGTCATTTGAGTAAGTAGTTGGTGATGGTTCTCAATCAAAGCTAACACTTGGGGCGAAGGATCCTATGCACAAAAAACTAGGATGTTTTAATTATGCTTTAAGTTTTTAAGGAATTATTCTTTACTAATTCAATTTTAATTTAATTAACACAATTGAAATTTCAGTAATTAAGAAAATGTAAATTTAAACATACTTATATACTTATATGATTTTGAAGGGTTATAGATAGAAGTAGGCATTATAATTTTATCTTCACATTTTAAAATGTCATTTGAGATCAAACAAGTAAAAAGATTAAATATAAAAGTTCTAAGAATATAGGGACTAAGAGTAGAAATAGACCAACTAGAAACTCTCTTTTATAAATCCATCTCTTGGCTAAAATAGTTTCTCCTAGTTCTTTTTTGTTTTTCTTTACTTTCACTAAAAGTGGAGAAAAACCCTGAAACAAAGTGTAAAATAATAGGAATTCAAGGAAAACAAAAAAGACTATGATTTGATGATTATATTCCATTCTTTGTTTAAGATCTCCATGTTATGTTGTCAACCCATATCTTTTCCCTTATTAGGTAGCTTCTTCTCCTCCTTTGTTTTGTCTCTTAGCAGTTGGATTCCCTTCTCTCAATCAATATTGTACCTTGTTCAGTTTGATCTTCATGTACGCAGAATTCAGCCAGATTTCCCTTCTCACCATGTCCAATTCAGAGCTGATCCTTGTTAATAACGACGATGATCAGAAAAGGATCGTGAAACGACCGCCCTTGGAGTTTCAAGATGAGTGCTGCTGTGAAGCTACAGCCATTTATAATTATCCTTCAAATGATATTCCCGGTGATGATGATCGAGAACCAGCAGTAGTGCAAGATGATGAAGAGAAAAAGGGAATCGAAAAGGACAGGAAGAAACATATATGTTCAGGAGAATTAAAGGCAAGGGTTGATGATGATGATGGGTTCAAGACCCCGACGTCTATGGACCATAAAATCCCAGAGAAGAAACAATGCCCACCTGCACCAAGAAAGCCAAAGGCGAATAAAAGAAAAGCATCGCCCAGTGCAAGCATATGCAGTGTTTCAGAAGAGGTTGAGTCCTGGTTTGCTGCCTCACTTGTTGATGATTTACACCGTAAGATGAAGAAAGCTCGAACGCAAGAGAATGGATCATGTTAATTTGTTTGTAGCATCATATCATGTATACATATCAGTTTATCTATATTCGGTAAGAAATAATTTTATGTAAAATGAGAACCATATGGTATAATAATATTCCTATGAAAATGGGGAGTGCATGCAGCATGGTATCGCTTGAAATTAAATTGTTAATTAAGTATACCAGTTTCTTCAACTGTTTACATTGATGTTTTTCGATAATTTGTAGGTTTGAATTCCGACATTTAATTTTTATGATCAATCTATACATTAGAGATCTAATTGTTCTTTAGCCTGTTTGTTTCTTAAATAGAAAAAACTGAAAGATTGATAGGTAGGAGTTGTTTTGGGATCCAACTTCAAATCTAACAACTTACGTTGCTGTGAAGTATGGAAAAATATTAAAAAATATACAAGAGTTGCAGCTTTAATAATTAGGAATCCCAGCTATTTTTGAGCTCAAGGTATTATGCTCCTTTATTGAAGAGGTTCCTAGATCAGAACTTGAATATTCGGGTCTGAGTACATTGTTTTCATACACATGTGACATGTGCATTATCATTTTAAGGGAAAAAAGCTTTATTTCGTTTTAAACTAAAAAGGAATAAAATATAATTTATAAAATTCAATCATGCCCATTTGATTAGAGATACTATCCTATTCAATTTGTCCAAAATCGAATTGAGAATGAAACCCAAGTCTAATTTGGGCTATGGGTTTTTTTTAAAAGGAGAGTGGTTTGTAATAGGTCTTTGTAGTAAAGAAATAGAACGCAGCCCACCAGATTGTTGTCAATTCTCAAAGAAAAACACACATGTGATCAATCTATTAGGGTCTACGTGTATGTGGAAGTTATTAAGTCATTGAATAAATGTCCGCAAGGATTACCTGCAAGTTAATATATAATGGGTAAATATGAATTTGTTCACTTCACTTAAATTGATATTTTATATTTTTTTTAAGATTGATACTTGAATTTTTTTTGGTCAACTAAATTAATATATTTTTATAATGCCGTTAAATTTTAAACAGGTGGCAGAATAATATTGTGACACATGGCATGATGGCATAATGATGATGACATAATTTACCAAATATATTAAAAATCAATAAAAAAGTATTTTTAAAAGCTATATCCATTTTATTCCATTTTTGTCCATTTTCCTTTTCCCGATTATCTTTTTCTTCTTCCCAATTTCCCTTTTCTTTTTTTTTTCTTCTTCCTTCTATGAACCCTAGCTATTGCCATCTACAACTATCGGAGCTCTGATCGGGCACCATCAGACCACTCCTTTCCACCACCTATATTCAAATCGTCAGTTAGTTTTCCAAGAATCCGACCAAAATTTGATGAAACAAAGGCCAAAGCTTCGATCTCTTTCTTTCTTCAATCTCTTTTTTACATTGTCAAATCACCATCGGTCTCCGGTATGTGGTATGTCGTGTTGTGGTTCAACTTACCATCGTAGGGATCATCGAACAGAAATCTGGAGTTCCGAACCCGAACTCGAACGAATAAGTCCTTTGACTTTCCTTCCTATTTTTGCTTCTCTCTTCTTCTTTTTTTACTGATTTTGGGTTATTTGGTTTTGGTTACTGTTTTTGGTTATTTGGCTTTGCTGGGTTTGGAAGCTCTGAAAGCATCAAAGATGTTATCAAAGCCATTAAGAAAATGCCTAAGAATTGAAACCCGAAATTTTTTCCTGAGTCCAACAGTCAACCCGAATCCGATTCGAATAACTCATCGCCTCGACCTTGCCGGAGTAGTTTTACTTCTACTACCATTACACGTCTTGTTCGAAACCCTAACCCTTTTGAGTTTCTAGAGGATCATCCTTCAAGGAATGTGGTTGAGATTATTTTTTATACGAGTTAGAGTCCCAAGGCTTTTATGGGTTGAATTGAGATGATTTTTAAAGTTCAAAACGAGTCAAGGACGGTGACCCAGTTCGTAAGTACCGAGAGACGGTCAAAGCTTGGTCTGGGTCAGGTGGTTTGGTTTTCGGCGACGAGAAAAACACGAGATCTGTGGCAGATGGGAATAAAGTAATGGGGTTTCATTTTTTGTGTCGAACTCTGGGGAACTATTCAATGAACGAAGTGTGGTTGTTTTCTAGTGGGAAAGGAGTGCCAGTAGTGGGAAAGGGAGGGAAGCGATGTTGGTTTGCAAGGACATTTTTAACATATTTTTTAATTATGACTTTATCATGCCATGTGCTACAATCCTATCCTGCCACCTGTCTTAAATTTAAATGGCATTACAAAAAAGTATCAATTTAGTTGACAGAAAAAAGATTTGAGTACCAATCTAAGACAAAAAATATATATATAAAGTACTAATATAAGAAAAGTGGACAAGTTTAAGTACCAATTTTACATTTTATCCTTATATAATTAATTGATTGCTTCACGTAGTTGTTTGGGATTGATGTTTTGCTATTATCACTAGTTGTTTGGGATTGATGTTTTGCTATTATCACTAACTAAAACACATATTTTTCTTGATCATAACTGTTTGGGGTTAATGTTGCGTCTTGTTTCTTTCATTTTTCTTTATTTAAATAATTTTTGTTTGTTGATTATTGCATGATAATTTTCTTAATTGATAAAAACCATGATTATTTGAATATTAGAAACATGTATTCATTTTTTTAATCCATGAATTCACAAGCTATAGTTTTCTCTAAACAATTCAGTGATTTAACCAATGACTAACTAAGATTTTATATTAGTTATTTTAAAGTGCTAATTCCAAGTTTTTAATAAGAGAGAGAGAGGATGGATTGTTGTTTCATCATAATTCAAGACATACTATTTCTTTTTATAGAGAAATCGATAAAGCATGTCAATCCAAATGGTAATGCAATATGCTCATGTTCTAAGTGTGTGAATATGAAGTCCCATAGTTTTAAGGATGTTCAATTTCACATACTTAAATTTGGGTTCAATTCAGGTTACACAAGATAGATACAAGACGAAAAAAGCTTTGTGATGAGGACAATGACATCTCCAATTCTAAATACGAAGTTGGCAAAATGAGAGCTATTCTCAAAAATGAGAAAGAAAGAACTTACATTAATATTGGAAGAGAAACAACAATTGATTTGGAGAATTTGCCAATACTTGAAAGTATTCAACACGAAGGAAATAGTTTGTTGGAAGAGTTAGAACCTGAGTTGCACATCAGATGTAAATGATATTTTGCACTTATTTTATTGTCAAGATGATGAGCATCAAAGTGCTAAACAACTTGTCCAGGAAAGTTTCTATGATGCCATTGGCATTATTCCATGATGTATTGTTGGAAGAAAATTGATGCCTTGCATCATACTATGAAGCAAAGAAGTTTTTAAAAGCTTTGGGCTTGAAGTATGTTAACATTGATGTGTGCCACTATAATTGATGTATTGTCTATAAGGAGATGGAGAATACAAACAAGTCTATGCGTCATCATAAATAGTGGAAGAAGAAAACAATGGAATTACATAACAATGTAGTCTTATATTCTAATTCCAAACCTTTTTTGCATGTAGGAAAACTTTGATATCAATATTAATGATAAGTTGACCATTGAAGTTATTGATGCTGAAATGAACAAAGCTTAGAAGATTCAAAAGTTAAAACTAAAAAAAATACATTGAGGATAATAGAGGATTGCAAGACTTAAAAGGAATTAAAAAGAAAATAGTATAAAAAAATGTGCAACGAAGAGAAGTGGGAGAAGTTGTGTGAAATATAATAGGATGAGATGTACCAAGTTGGTACCAAAAGAATTAATATTTAAAATTAAGTTATATAAGAGTATATCATAAATGCCTCGTGCATTCATTTTTTCCATTTGTTTTATTTTCTTATAGTAAAAGATAAAAAAGAATGTGAAGTCTTATAGTTAAAGGATGTACTAGACTTCTACTAGATCAGTTTCAACTCTGAACCACCAAATCCGTCATGAAGCTAATGTTGAAGATTTCATAGGTGTTATCGAAACATTTTGTCATTTACACTTTCATAAGGGTCAATAGGATGAAGACTATTTTCGTTAATTATTATGTTCTCCTAAAATTTGTATTAGTACGAAGTTCTATTTGAGATGCAAAATGTAATTTCATGTTATTTTTTGGTTTAATTATTTGCCTCAAAGAAATGGTTTACAACTTATGTATTTGGTATAGTTTTTCTTTCATGAATTTTATTTCTAAAGAAATATTATCATTGTACTTGTCTGTATTTGGGATGATAGATTGTCTGTAACCTCCTACACTTGACCCGAATGAAGATCGGATATAGGACGCCACATTAGTTTCCAAAAAACCCCAAACAAACCAGTCAAACATACTTGAATTATATATTAACTTGATAAAACATTTATAAAGATAGTTAGGATTACTAAGGATCCATTGGTGATAATTAAACAAAAAGGGCTTTGGAACCATATTCGAGGCAAAAAATGCAAAATTTGTGAGCCAAGTATTGATACTTAGGACCATTGTACAAATACAAATGCCCAAAAATTCAAAAAGTAAGCTCTAAGGAACCTAAGCTCCATAGGACCTTGTACTGATACGTTGTAGGACATGTTCCAATACATAAGAACATGTGTCGAAACCTTGAGGTCTGGTACCTATACAAGCCTCTCCAGTTTTAAAATTTTGGTTACTGACTTGGTTTGAATTGTAACCAAGAAGCAATGTACCAATACTTTTCCATATAAGGTATTGATACATGGGATGAGGTTGATGCCTATCGCAATGATGTGGTGCCTCATATTGCACAATTGGAGGAGAACATAATTGTTATAATAAACACCGATAATGGTGGTTGAACGATCGCAAAGCAATAAGAAAAGAAAAATAAGAACACACAGATTTTACGTGGAAACCCTTTCAGGAAAAAAACCACAGGCGGATGAGAAGAAATTCACTAATGTTGAAAAATGAATGATACAAGAAGAGTTTCGACTACATCTATTTAAGAGGTGAAAAAATTTGTTCTAATCAAAGTCAAATAGAAGAAGAATAGTTCTATACGGATTCAACTTCTGCTGTATGGTCCGTATCGCGAGGGTTCTACCCCCGTACCCCAAGTCGCAACCCCCATCCAATTTTATGCTTAATGGAGATCTGTGGCGGGCTATGGCCCTTAGCCTTTCACCCCCACAGATCTCCTTATTTTGCCACTGTATTTATTTCTTCAACAAATGATAGGATTTAGGTCACACGATCTTTAACAATAACGTTTTTCCTAGCTCGATTTTCACCTCCATCGCCACCGTCGGGTGCTTGGTATGCTTTGGTGTTTTTTTTGTGTATGCCATTTTTTAGGATTTGTGTTTAGACTTTTAAATGATTTACTATGATTTAGGTTTCTCTATTTTGGATCATATGCTTTTAGATTGATATATGATGTTTTAGATACTAATTCTCTATTTTTTGGGTATGTTGTTGTAATAGCCCGTTTTCAGTGAAATCGGAACACTGGTTTTGGGACCACAAATCCGAAGTAAAAAAATTTATTTTTATTATTATATGGTCTACAGTATGACAGAAATATCGTATAAAAATTTCATTAAGAAATTTTACCGTTTACATACCTAATTTGATGAAAAGGACTAAATTGCATTAAGTGCAAAAGTTGAGTTCTAATAGCTAAAGGTATTAAATAGCTATAGAATTTGAAATTGGAGGTCCTTATATAGTAAATAGGCCATTAAAGTAGTTAGTGGATAAGTATGATGTAACACCCTTAACTCGTAACCATCGCCGGTCTAGGGTTAAGAGGCATTACCGGACAATCGGAAACTTTTACAAACATTTCGTATCATAAAGTACATCATCGTCAAATCATAACAGAATACAAGCATATAGTCCCTTAAAGAGGTCCACTAGACCTTAAACATGCATTATAAAAAGGTCGAGACTAAGCCGGGATCATACAAAATTTTTCCGAAAATCAAACATTTTTCAAAGTTAAAGAGGTCACACACCCGCGTGGGCAGACCGTGTGCCTCACACAGCCTCAGACACGCCAATGTGTCCGAGCCGTGGAAAAATAGGGCATACATACTGACTTATCCACACGGCCTGAGACACGCCCGTGTGCCTCACCCGTGGTCGACACTGACTTGCACCACATGGCCAGTCACACGCCTGTGTGTCCAGACCGTGGTCGAGTCTGACTTGTTTTGAATTACAACCACAAAGGACACGGTCGAGCCACACGCCCGTACGCTCAACCGTGTGGGCAATTATAGGCCATTTACAAGGCCAAATTGCCACCCACACATTAGGTTATACCTACAAGCATTATACCAATTCAAATCATATCTCCAAAGCAAACAAAACATACCAAAATGGCCATCTTTTCTAGCCATTCAAGAACATATTCAAAATTAAATGAACATGAATAAATCATCTCAAATACATTTATTTGTATATAGACTTACCTTGTATTTCTGAATAAACGGACGGATTCGACTACTCGATCACTTTCGACTTCCCTAGGTCTAAATCCGTTTTCTTTGGTTCTTGATCTATACATATTCAAATTTAACTCTTTTATTCACCAATTCATTCAATTCAATCCAAAATCACACATTTAGGGCAATTTACAAATTAGCCCTCATATTTTCACATTTTATTTCACAAAATCACCAAATATACAAAATTTCATATTTCCCATGCTTGGCCGAATATTCATGTGCTTCATACAAGTCCATACATTTCATTTGTTTCACATTTTAGTCCCTCAAAAATATTATTTTCACAATTTATTCCAAATTACTCAAATTCATCAAAAATCCAAAGACAAAACATGTTAATCTAACACATATATTTAATATTTCATCAACTAACATCACAAAGCTTACAAAATCATCAATGGCATATTTCAAAATCTTCATCAAATTCTAAAATTAAAGCATGGGCTTAGTATATATCATAGCAACAATTACAAAAACGTAGAAATTATCAAAAATCGATCAAAATCATACATTAATCAAGCTCTTCAATGGTCGAATAGCACAAAAGCTTAAAACCCTTTTTCTTTTCTAAATTTTCGGTGGATGAACACTTAAAATGGCTATTATTTTAAGCTTTTGTTTTATTATACTAACATTAATAATCAATTTCCAATTTTATCCTTAATGAATTAATAAGAAAACTATATAATACAAGCCCATAACAGTCCACTATATTGTTTAGTGGTCTAATATCCACTTAAGAACTTCACCTTTAATAAGCCATGTCAGTTCAATACATTAACATATGAATTGCCACTTTTACCTTTTATGCGATTTAGTCCTTTTCTCAAATTAAGCACATAGACAACAAAATTAATTCACGAAACTTTCACACATGCTTAAACACATACTATAAGCACAGAAAATAATATTAAAATATTTTTCTGACTCAGATTTGTGGTCCCGAAACCACTATTCCGACTAGGGTCTAAACCGGACTGTTACATATGAATAGTCATCATTGGAAATTTCATGAAATATTAAGGTTAATTTTGGAAATTAATGATTAAAGTTATAATAAATAAAATAAAATAAACTATTATCATCATCTTCCACCAAAAATAAAATAAAAAATAAAAAGAAGAAACCTATCCATGGAAGCTTGAAATATTAGCAAGCTTATTTTGCTCAATTAGGTATGTATTTTTGTCCCATTTTTAATGATTTCTATGTTTCCGAGATTGTGGTAGCTTAATCTAGCTAACTCGAGGATTAATTTGCAAAACTGTTAAAGTATTAGGGTTTTTCTATTGATGAACATACTTGAGTTTTGAAGTTTGATGATAAAAAATGAATGGTTGTTGTTAGATAAACAACTTTTGTAAAGAGAACTTTGATGAAAATATCAATTAGGGATTAAATTGAAAAAGATAATAAATTTATGGTAAAAGTTGTGAAATTGTGAATTATGTGGGCTGCTAGTAATATGTATAAAATTTTTCTAGGCTTTAGTAAGGATTAAATTGTATGAATTCTATTTTTCGAGCCTAAGGACTAAATTGAAATGAATTAAAAGTATAGGGGAAAAATAGTAATTTTTCCAAAATATGTGTTGGAATAAATTGGATATGAATGATGGAGCTCGAAACTAACTATTATTTCGACAAAGGGAAGCGCACCTATTGAACAGTAGTATAGCTGTGGTGAGTCCGGAATATCGTATCCTCAAGGACCAAGAGTACTAGTATTAACTATCTCTTTATTATCTAGCCTAATAATTAAGGGGATTTATTTTTAATCTAAAATCTATTAACTAATTTAACTAACTATGAACGCGACAGAGAGTAAATTGGGGAAAATACTTTTGGACAACTTATATGAGATAGACAATACCTAAGGAAGAATCCACCTAGACTTCACTTATTACTTTTGATTCATGCGATTTATTCACTTGGCTTAATCCGTAGAAATCCCTAAATTATATTAATACCTCTCTCGAGGCTACTAATAACTGACTCTAGGTTGATTAATTGAAATCTCTTTCTAATTAAAACCCCTATTGTCACATTAACTCGATCTATGGATTCCTTTATTAGGTTTGACCCTAATCCGGTAGATTTTCGTCGCCCTATCTCTAGGGTTGCAATCAACTCCACTTAATTGTGTTGATCTACTCTTAAACAGGGACTTTTGCTCCACTGAATAAGCACATTCGACTTGAATCAATAACCTGAATTATCAAAACAAGAATAAGAACTCACAATTAAGAATAAGCACAAGTATTTATCTCATAAATCAAATAATAATAAGATTTGTCTTAGGTTTCATCCCCTTAGGTATTTAAGGGATTTGGTTCATACTAAAAGAGGGAAACATCATAAAATAGGAAAAACAACAAAACATAAGAAAACCCAAAAACTTCTAAAGAACTTGATGGGAGATCTTCAGTCTTGATGGAGATCCTTCTCCTAAGCTGTTCCCGATGGCTGTCTTGGAGTATTTTCTCCTTCTACTCGGCGTCTATTCGACGTCCTGTCGAGCTCCCCTTTTAGGTTTCCCCCTAGGGTGTTTATATAGGCTTTGAGATGCCTTACTTGGCCCACAAGTATCCCATTCCGAATAGAATTCATCTTGATTTCGGCAGGGACACGCCCGTGTGACACGCCCGTGGTGGACTCCCTTGACCGTGGTCGATCCTGCTCTCCACACATGGCCGTGTGATCTGGCCGTGGTTGATAGTCCAGGCCGTGGTTGATCCTTGCTCGAAACACACGGCCGTGTCCAATGGTCCAGGCAGTGTTGATGTCCTAAGTAGGGCCATTTTTCCCCTTTTTGACCCGTTTCTCGTTCCATTCGACTCCCTAAGCTCTCCTGAGTATAAAACATGAAATTAAGAGATTAGGAGCATCGAATTCATCAAATTCAATGGAAAATCATCCAAAATTAAGCCAAGCATGGGGTTAAAATATGTGTAGATTATGGTTTATCAAATACCCCCACACTTAAGCGTTTGCTTGTCCTCAAGCAAAATCCTCAACTCACAATTAAAATTAACTCCCTCAATTCATAATCCTCATCAATAATGTTTCATCATAATTCATAGATAATTCATACACTGATAATTTAACTAAAAGAGTCCTAAAGATTCAAACAATCTAAGTCATAATTTTTTATAGCATGAAAACATAGGTGTCTCCCCTCATCTAAATAAATTACCTTTAATCCAAAATCGACAAGAATTGACATCCTCACTAAAGATTCACTCAAATCACTCAAAGTGTTTTAAGGTTCAAATTAAGCACTCAAAAAGTCAAACATGAAAAGTTAATCCCATAGGCTTGCCTGAAAATCAAATCTCCACCACTGTAAAATGAGATGATACACAAATCAAAAGGTCTTTAAAAGGGTTGTAATGGGGCTTGGGTTAAAGGTGTGAATAAAGTCTGAATTAGAGGGTTATTATCGAGATTGAATTAATAAATTACGTAACTAGAAAAATAACTAAAACTTAAATAATTACAACACTTAAGAATTCATCACTAATAACACGAGCTTCTTCTCAAAATGTGAAATTAACGCATAAGCTCAAATAACATAGAACTAATAATGAATATACTTCGTTTTTTTTAAACACAAGCACATACAATAATAATAAGATAGAATTTAACAACTGAAATAAAGAAAATAGTTAAGCAACCGATCAAATCAAATCTCGATATAAGGGTAGTCAAGAGAAATGGTGATAACAAATACAAAGTGGGTTTTGGGGTTAATATTAATGGGTGAGTCAAGAAATGGTTGATTAGGTTTCAAAGGGTTCACTAGGGGTTAATTAAACGGGTAGGCTTTTTAGTAGAATAAGTGGGTTAAAACCTAGGTGCCTTTATCATCTCAGTATATCAAATCAAAGGTGTGGTCTCGACATGTATAATCGAAGCAAGTTCTAGAATAACAAATCAATGTTGACACACTCATAATTAAAAAAGTGAGCAAGAAAAGAAATGCTCTAAAAGGCTCAAAATATCACAAAAATTATGGTTTTTGATGTCAACCTTGCAAATTTCAAACTTCAAAGTAATATTTAAATTTAGGGAAACGACCTAACAAAATTTTAATTCTGAAAATAGACTTATCATGCTTGATTCTCTAATGTCTTAAAGTTTAAACCATCAATGCACAATTACCTATGACTTAATCCAAAATATATCAATAAAAATCATAAATCAATAAAAGTTTCATTCTAATTAGTAATATGAGAAAGTTACTTAGGAACAAGACATAATTCAGGTATTTTTCCAATAATCAATTAAATAACCTCCCCACACTTAAGATGTAACAGCCCGATTTTGGGGCTAATCAGAACAATGATCTCGGGATCCCTAATCCGAGGTTTAAGAAAATTATTTTGATGTTATTTTATGTGTTATAGCATTAATATATGACTATGTGAAATTTTTGGTACTTTAATTTTAATGATTGCATGCTTAATTTTAAAAAAAAGGACTAAATTGCATAAAGTGCAAAAGTTCTAATTTTCAAGGTAGAAGTACCTAATGACTATAGAATGTAAATTAGAGGTCTTTAAAGTGCAAATAGACCATTTTGGAGTGTGATGGCCGGCCATGTGGTATGGGGAGACAAGAGCATTTAATGTTTAGTCAAAATTAGGTGAGAAAAGATGAATAAAAATATGGTAAAAGAAAAACTATCATCTTTCACTATTCACTCATATCTTTCCACCGAAAATTGAAGAAGAAATAGAGCTCTTGGGGGTTCAAACTTTCAGCCACTCAATTCATATTCAAGTAAGTGATTTAGGTGGTTTTAATTGATGATTTTTGTGTTTTTGGAGTCCCTAAAGCTTAAGCTAGCTAATGAGGGGACTAATTTGAGATATGGTTGAAAGTCTAGGGACTTTCCATGAGAGTAGTTAATTTCTTAGCTGAGTTTTATGGAAGAAAATAAATGTTAGGGAGATGAGAAACAACTTTTGTGAAAGATGTTAGCATGAAAACACCTAAATAGGACTAGAATGCAAATATTTAAATTGTGTCATAAATGCAAGAAATAGTTGGAATGGTGAGTAGTTGTAAGAGAAATAAATGTTCAGCTAGGCTTGTTCATTGAGAAAATGTGATAAAAAAATGATTTACGAGCCTAGGGCAAAAATCGTAATTTTGCCATAATACAAGGGCAAAATGGTAATTTCTGCCTAAGTGTAGATTTTGGTGCATTATGATCATAGAATGATCTAAATGAATGAATTTTATTGTTATAGATCAAGAAGAGCGCGGAATTAACCTTGACCGGGGAAAAGGCAAGGTTACGGATTAAACCGTTAGTTGACACGTTTTGCACCGAGGTAAGTTTATGTGTAAACTATACATTTTATATACATACATTGTCGTTGTTGATTGGTGCATGGCATGATTGAGACCATGTGTGATTCAAGTGGATTGAATGCGGTAGTTATTGTATAATTATTGTATGAATGACGAAATAGTCATATAAACGTGTAATAAACACTTGATGGTGGGCTATGTGCGATACCACCTAGTTATTTAATTACGATGGGCTATGTGCGATACCATCGTCTATTTATCATTTGGTGGGCTATGTGCGATACCACCGTAGCTAACCTTTTCGGTGGGCTATTGTAGGGCCCAAAATTTGCCCGGGGCCCATTAACCAATCCATTAAACCATAAAAATAACAAAAGTCTTTTAAACAGTCCGTAAAAGCAGCTTTTTTACAAACCCAAAAGGATTACAATGACCCAAAAGTTTAACAGCAGGTCCAATAGACCCAATACACGGCCCAATGTCTAACCTAGCCCAAATTACTAAAAAAAAAACCAGGAAACCCTAGGGTTCCCCTTTTTGCGCCGCAGCCTCCAGCGCCCGCCACGTCCGCGCGTACGGCCTCCGTACACCTCCACGTCACCACGCGCACCCCGTAGCCTCCAGCGCATAGCCTCCGTACGCGCCACGTCTATGCCTCCGTACGCCTCCTTCGTACCTGTAAATCAGACGAAAACAACAACAAACAAAAAGAAAACAGTTGTATTTTTACATTATTTTCATTTTTATTTCGATTTTCGGCTTTAAAAAGCCCGAAATCAACCACTGTAAGGGGGGATTCTTCACAATTTTTTCGAACGCACATAGAATACAATAATAAGAAAACCAGAAACGGAGAAACAAAAAAAAAGGTTTCTTTTTCGATTTCATATTCTTCTTGTTTTTCTAAACTATCTCGGTAGCATTCCTTTTTCTCTCTATTTCTACACGCGAATAAAATAAAAAGAAGAGAACTTACCTTCGAAGGTCGAACTGATGGTCTGCCTTCTTCGTCGGAATCGGAACGAAGGTGGTCGTCGTGGTTAGCATTCGAGTCTGGCCTGAAAGAGGGTAGTCGGTCGAGACGGAATCGGCCACTGATCGCCGATTACAATGGCGTTAAAGTGGCCGGATAGTTTTCCCTTTTTGCGACGGAGGAAGAAAGTAGAGGGTATTAGGGTTCTGATTAAAACAAGTGTTAATTTATTTTTAAATTCTGTTTTTAACTCATTAAAGAAACGGCACCGTTTAGGAGGGTGTAGGATCCGCGCGTCAACCCGCTTTGTAACACCCCAAATTAGGGGTTGTTTGTAACTTAGATAATTTCCCATGTGTGTGCCTGAAGAATAAATTTTATGATTTATTTGGCGTATTTTAGGGTCTAGAATTAAACCTGAGAGTTAGGCTTGATCTAGTGTTAGAATATTTTTTTAGTACCATAAAGGAGGGAGCTAGAGGAGAGAAGGCTTTAATAAAATTGTTGGGAGAGTTGTGACACAAAGTAGGCCTTGGCAAAGTGGCTACAAGGTGTCACTTAAGAGGCTGGAATCAACGCCAAGCAGGGCCCAGGTTCAAGGCACAGCAGTAGCAAGGACGCTTTAATTTTTGGGTGTGGCGTTACAAGTGGAAGAAGGCTTTAAAAAGAGTGGGGCGACTTTAAGACACAAAGAACTCGTTGGTCAAGTGGCTAGCGCGTCGTCACTTAGGGCTGGAGGTGTGCGTGGCGCGGGTTCGAGGGGCCTGAGCAAAGATCTTGCATGTTTTATTTTTGTATGCGGTTGTGGGCTGGAGTAGGAAGGGTTTAAAATTAAATGTGGGGTTATTTAGCATGAAAGGCCAAAGGGAAGAGTTGGTTGGGCGCTTAAAGGTGCTTGCTTGCTTGGGGACGCTGGTTCGAACCTGTGGGTGCACTTTGAGTTTTTATTGTTTTATTTCTTTTTATGTCTTTGGCGTGAATGGATTCAATTTGGATTCTCAAATTTGTTGGAGTGGGGTGGATAAACATTAATTTATTTTATTATTTTATTGTTATCTTGAAGAGGTGATAAACAAATAGGATTAAATGGAATTATTATTGGATTATTATTTTAAGTATTCAAATTCAATTTGAATTGCTTCAAATGAGTGGCCTAGAATTATTTTAGGTAGTGAATGAATTTTTTTAAACACTTCAGAGAAGGGTGGACGGCAAGCTTAGGTGTAGGGGAGGCCGAATTTGCTTAAGTGATTTTCTTGGGATTTTCTGGCTAGCAATTTACCTAGCCTTCATCTTTTATTTTTCTTTCTTTTTCATGCTCCAAAAAATCAAACTCTTTCTTTTCTTCTAAAAGACCTTGGCCGAATTCCCTATACATCAATCTCTCATTTATTTTCTTTCCTTCCTCTTCTCAAACCCCTTTAGCCGAAATTTTTAGCACTTTCTTCTCCATTATTTTCTTTCTTCCCCTTAGCCGAATATACCCTTTTGAAGTACGAAATCTCACACTCCTCCTTGGTTGCACTTTGGCGAATAGACAAAGTGGCATTGATACTCCGGGTTTTCTCTGTTATTCAATCGATTGTAAGGCACTTCGGGATCTCAAAGCAGTGAGATTGGATCTTTCATTCTCTGACTTTCGGATTTGGGTAAGTGGTGGTAAATGCCTACTTATAATAGATTATTCTTCTAATGACTAAGAAAAGCCAATAGTTGCCGATTTCAGGGAAGCAAGACCAATTGGAGTATAGTGGCTAGGGTTCAAAGACGTTCGGGTAATGTTTTGGGTTCACAAGGAACCCTTTTCAATTGTATTGGTTTGACCGAATAGGCCATGGTACTAACCCATGTATTTGGCCGAATAGGCCTAAGTCCCTAACCATGCTTTTTGGTCGATTATAGGACAAGAGATCTAGCGACGTAGATCGGATCTTCGGGATCTAGGAATTCCGGTAGAAGCAGGTGTGTAAAAACTCATTACACACTTTATTAATTTACATGATTATCATTATTGTTAGTCACTCTTGTGGTAATGTTTGCTTATGGCATAATCATGGATTTCAGGTAAGTCCCTAACTTGTAATTTTTATATGTTTGCATGCCATCACATGATGTTTAATACTATGACATGATATATGAAATTTGATGTGTAAGCATGTGATGGTGGGATTGATGAGAGGAGGGGATGAACTATGGATCGTCGTCGAGTGGTTTTGACCACAAGATGGGTTGGCCCCATCAGATTATTGTGACCTATGGTCATCGGTGGTTTTGACCACAACAATTGATTATTTGCGACTAAGTCCCGGTGGTTTGGTACCACCGAGTGGTTTTGACCACATTTGATATATTGTGACCTATGGTCATCGGTGGTTTTGACCACACGATGGGTTGGCCCCATCATCGATTTGTGACTCTAAGTCATCGGTGGTTTTGACCCAAAGTGGTTTTGACCACACGGGGTAGAAAAGGAGTATGGATGGTTAGGTTGGGTTGCATGTGCATGTTTATTAATGACTGTGTATGAGTTATCTTACCGGGTGGGGGGGATTACACACCGAGTCTTGGTGACTCACCCCTTCCCTTAACATTTTGCGGATGAGTAGATCGCGGAGATGGAGCCGGATGGACTCGAGGTGGCCATGCAGTGGACATTTTAATAGATGAACTTGGATTTTGTTTAATCTTATTTTTATGGTTGGTTTTGTTTTAATTGAGTTGTAATAAGGCCTCCTAGAATTGTTTTATTATTGTTACATGCTTTGAATATTTGTTTAAACTATTTAGTTATGTTAATAATGAGTTCACATGTTTTTCCAAATCAAACGAAAAATGTTTTAAAGTACCGTCGGGTACATTTGAAAACTATAAACAACTCGACTTAATAAATATTTTTAAACAACACTAGGTATGGTTTTTAACAAGAGACTGGAAGTTGAAAGATTTTCGACAAAACTTAAATCAGTTTTAAAATGGTTCTCAAATTGTTTTCTCTATAGCAAACCAAATTCGGTCGTAATGTTTGGGCCGGGTTTGGGATGTTACACGCTTTATGACCCGGATCCACGCCTTTCCGCTTCAAAAGGGTTATTTACGCAATTGATCCCTCTATTCTTTGATTCTTTTGCAATTTCGTCCTATTCGAACGCAGCGTTTTAGCTAGTCAGAATATTTGCCGGTTTAATCCTCAATTATTTGTGCATATTTTAATTCAGCCCTGTAATTTTGTTCTAATTTTAATGCAGTCCTTTAATTATTTAATTAATTATTTGTTTATTGATTTCTTTAATTATTCTTTTAATTAATATTTAATATTAAATATGTTAAATTGTTTTAGCTATTATTTATTTTTATATGATATTTTCATTAATTCTATATATATTTATATATATATTATTTATATTAAATTATATATATTATTGATTTTATGTCATTATATATATATATCTGTTATGTATATAATTTATTTCTTCTAAATTATATTTACTTATTTTATACATGGTTATATATTATTATTATTCTTATATGAATGTTATTTTATATCAAGTTTCTTTTATTTATCTATGTATATATCACTTAAATTGATACATATTATGTGCTTATTATTTTTAAATATGCTATATTTTAGTTTAATTCGTTTTCAATTAGTTATGTTTTTTAGCTTTCGTTATTTCTTAATTAATAATGTTGGTATGTTCAAAATAAAAATTGTGAGATTATTGATTGTACATATATTGAATTGTATGAGCATAATATTTTGTCAACCATTTGTATAAAGATCGTATTCACCTATTATTATTTCATGTTCGATGTTATATTTTTGTTTCTCATTATCAATAAATGATTAAATAAAATATGTTTCGAGCCTATTTTAAATTGCATATTTGAAAATTTTCAAAATAAGGCAATGTTTGTACGTTTGGAAATTCGAAGAAATCGTGCCCAATCGTACTGGGTGTGGTTTTTTGTTTGACCAAATAAACGAATATCCTTTCAAATTTTGTCCAAATTTTCAAAATAAGGTAATATTTGTGTGTTTGGAAACTCGAAGAAATCGTGCCCAATCGTGCTGGGTGTGGTTTTTTTTGACCAAATAAACGAATATCCTTTCAAATTTTGCCCATATTTTCAAAATAAGGTAATATTTGTGCGTTTGGAAATTCGAAGAAATCGTGCCCAATCGTGCTGGGTTGTGGTTTTTTGTTTGTCCAAACAACCAAATACCCTTTCAAAATTTCAATACATGTGCTTGAAGGATTTTGGGGATGATCTTGAATTCGAAGACTCAGATTGTCGTATCCAATCGTGCTGGATGTGATACTCTATTCCTTCAGAACAAGAGAATCTCAATATTCAATCAAGTTATTTAAAATTATAAAAAAAAGAACAGAAATTCAAAATCATTTCAAACTTTTCAACATTAGGACATCAATTAATCATTTTGGTACCAATTTTGGGCGTTGCGAGGGTGCTAATCCTTCCTCGCACGTAACCGACTCCCGAACTCGTTTTCTTATAATTCGTAGACCAAAAATTATTGTTTTAATAAATCAAAATGTTTTATTAAAATAATCCATCTCAAGGTGATCCGATCACACCTTGAATAAAAGATCGATGGCGACTCCATTCCATATTTTTAAAGTTGATTCCCGTTTTTCAAAATCCGATAAAAAATGGTTTCGACAGCTTGGCGACTCCACTTGGGACTGGTTGAGAGTCAGGCCATAAATTGATTAATTCTTGTCCTTTGATTGAAAATTTGGAAAATTGTTTTGGAAAATCATGTTTCTTTTAATGCATTTACCGATGTTATGATTAAAATCTCGTAGAATACTCTGGCATTGCATTGCATAACCGTTGTGGTTACACCTATAAGTGGGAGTGAGAGACTATGCCTTCGCGAGGTTTTCACCTCTGCACGGGCTAGTGGACTGCTTCCGGGATACATCCGTACCTATGTGCTTCATGAGATTTTCATCTCCACATGGCCATAGGGAAATGTATTCCCCTGAACCGAACTCAATCCATATGAGCCTATAATGGGTGAGGATTGAGGAATCTGCTGGTTCAGGTACCCACCCTTTAGAACTAAACCACATATAGTGAACCCTAAAATCCTACCCTAGATAGAGCCACACCAAGCCCTAGTGGTCACCCAATCAGGTGTTCTATGTTGATTAATTCTCTAACATGTTGTCTTTTGTTTTGAGTGCATTGCATTGCATTCATTCCATGTATTTGCATTGCATTCCATCATATGCATTAGATTTCATGAGAAGACCCTGATTAGGCGAAATATTTTCAGTTAACCTAGAGGACATGGAACAAAGGTTGGAGAGATTAGAGTAGGGGCAAATACTGATGCAAGAGCAGTTAGCCAAAATTCAACAGGATATGCGAGATCAAATGAATATGATGCGCCAGTTAACCCAGTTACTAGCTGGAAGGCTTAGAAAAGGGAGTGACCCAGTGGTCGACAGTGTGGATGATGATGAAGAGATCGTTTATTCTCCAATAAGTGTCTCGGCCCAACCAGACGTGCCTCCGCAAGGGGCACCTGTCATTATCAAACCCCAATGTCAGACTGATGCTTCGGCCCTGTTCAACTTCCCGATAGGTTCAGATTTTAACCCGGAGGATGATCGAGCCAAACCGGTTATACTGGCAGAAACAAAGGAAAGGGGAGAGTGGACTTCAAAGGCCCTGAGAAATAGGGAAAACGAAGTGAACAGCTTGAGCAAGCGTCCCAAATTAGTCACTGTAGGTCAACCGAGGTTTGTGACCATCGGCCATCAAGGCTCATCAAGACGAGAATCCAAAGACAAAGCAACTTGGGTTTTACCGAATCCAATGATGTACAATGAGTTATATCAAACCCTATTCGATGCACATGAGGTGGCTCGCTCGCACCGAAACCGATGCAACCCCATATCCAAAATGGTATGACCCAAATGCTCAATGTGAGTACCACACGGGGGTCACAGGGTATTCGATACAAAATTGCCTTGCTTTCAAGAAATTGGTGGAAAAATTCATCGGCATGGGTATTGTGAAATTAGATGGCACGCAAAATGCGAAAATATGAACCTGGGAGTGTTTTGAGCAATAGGACTGTGGAAGAGACATGTATTTCTTAAGGCTAATCTAGAGTAATATTCAAAACACACTTATTGCTTTCAGCCTAGGGGCAATAAGAGTCCTCTTGTGAAATAGGCTTGTGTCCAGAATTTTTAGTTCAATAAAATGCATTCTTTTGAGCAAATATTTTTCTATTTATAGATTCTTTTGTACTTTGGATTTCTATGCAAATATTCTTTCATTCTTTATTCATGATCACATCATATAAATAATCATCCTTAGAATCATTTATTCTTTGGAATTTTCCTTCGTACCTACAATAGGTACCCAGATATCAATAACATGAGCGATGCTGTTACCAACTCCCTTTTTGAATGAAATAAGGGTCTAAGGGATCGCATGACTTTGAAGATGACAGAAATTGCAACATATCTTCTGATTTGTTAATACTGGATGAAAAATAGATCCTATGTCGCGAGCCAAGGAAGGAGATGAAGATCAAAGCCTAGCTCAATGCAGAAACAAGATTTCCTATATGTGGGGCATGGATATTACTAAACCAGTCTCATCAAAAGCTTCTAGCCAACATTGATTCACTTTCATGGATGTCGGTTACTCCACTAAGATGGTAAAAGTCACTTCATGTGCCAACATTACAAAGTCGATAGTCGTCAGAATAAAAAAAAATGTAGAAAAGATCATATTTAATCGCACAATGTCAAAAGTTTGCGGTCTGTTCAAAGATTAGGTGCCACATCACAGTGCAGTAAAGGCAGCCAAAAAAGAAAAACAAAAGATCAAAAAAGACCGAGACTTGTAAAGATTGGCATACAAAAGTTACTATTTACCCTCTATGCTTATCAAACATTGGCCAGGACTGTCACCAGGGCAACACATTTCTCATTGGTTTCACCCATTGAAGTCGAAATTCCTTTTTCTGAGTTTTATCAGAACTGAAGTTGGATGAGGCAAATTTGTGAGGAAAAGTTAATAACTATCCGTTACAGTCAGATGATGCGGGTTTGCGACAAAGAGGTTCATCCTAGAAAATTCCTAAAGGCGGAAGATCCCTCATATACAAAAGGATTTCAGCAGAAAATAGAGGCCAAACTAGAAAAGACTTTATATAGTGAGAAAGTCTGTTCTGGAAACATTGACCAAATGGATGACAGGGATATGCCCAATCCGGTGAATTCAGTCGAGAAGTATGCAAAAAAAAAATCAATCAAAAAAGAAAAAAATAGAAATTTTCAGCAAAAAAGAAAAAAGAAAAAGGAGAGGCCAAGGCAAAAACTCGCAAAGGGCGCTTTGAGACTAAAGGGGATTTGAGTTGAAAACCCGAAAAGGGCGGCTCAAATTTTGATCAAGAGCGGGGCATATAGCAGTCGTGCTATGCTTGAATTAATAATGAAGAAGTATGCTATGTCTTGGGGCATCGACAAAGTACTCCAGATCCCCTAAACATACATTGAGCTTAAAATGGTCCTCAAAAAGTTGGAACAGAGAAGCTCAGACTGTGATATCTGGGGCACCTAGTTTCCATTTTACCTATTTTAAATTTGTTATTTGTGATTATATTATTCTTTTCAAAATATGTTCACAATAAACTTCTTTCTTAATTACGATTGCTATCTTTGCTTAGCTTATTTGTTTCTAGCTATGCTCCTAATTAATTTCCTTCTTGTCCATGGTTATGATCTTTTTCAGGCATTTTGCATTGAAATAACGATTAGTGGACTAATAACATTTTCATAAAATGAGTTTCCCATATTACTCTGGAAGTTTCTGAATAATACAAGAACTTGAAACAAAACTATTGTTTAAAACTTACCAAGTTTAAAGAAGAGTCTAAACTGAGGTTATCTCTTCGGATTTTTGTCAAAAATGGTGGTTGAACAAACGACAAGATATTGCGTTAGTGATACAATCTTGACGAAAAATAGGCAATGTTAACCCAAGTCTAAAAGGGGAATCATTCGCAAGAAAAACATGATATTTTGCACCCATGCAAATATCACATTTGGTTAGGTCACCTGAGGAGTGATCAGTTGATGGAACAAGCTATAGGCCCTATACCCCGAGTTATAGTGGGATAGATGGAAGCTGATACAAGTCCTGTACCCTTGAATAGAAACGGGGTGGATTGAAGAAGAAACAAATCCTACGTTTTGGAGTCGCAGTGGGATGGATGGAAGAGATTCAGACCCTATACCCCTAAGTCACAATGAGATGAACCCTGAAGTTACAATGGGGCAAATTTCTTGAGCAAGATATAATCGTTTTCTCGGGTTTTCTATTGAGAATACCAGCCGAACAAGAAGACAAGATATTACATCAGTGATACAACCTGGAGGAACAATGAGCAATGTCAATCCCAGGCGTTTAAAAGGAGGATCATTCTCATGAAATCCTGCATTCATGTAAGACACATTTAGTTAGGAGCATTCGATTCATTCAGATCATTGCATCTTAACCATTCTCATGACATTCTGCATTCAGGTAGATGTCATCCATAATGCATTTAGTCAGGAGCATTAGATTCATTCCGATCATTGCATCCTAATCATTGTAAGAAATCATTCTCATGACATTCTGCATTCATGCAAATGTCGTCCACAATACATTTAGTTAGGAGCATTAGATTCATTCTGATCATTGCATCCTAACCATTTTGCATAAGCATAAACACATAAAACTAATTTTACAGGACAAGTTCCCCAGAGGACGGTCTCGCAACATTGGTGAATTCGAAGATCTCGCCTTCATAAGCGAAGCGAATCTAAGATAGCAGATCTGGCAATCCTGAAGTTGCAGGAATAGATCGAAGACATCAAATCTTGCCTTCCTGAGCGAAGCGGATCGAAGATACCAGCCCTATCTCCCTGACCAGCAGTGGAATAGGTCGAAGATTGTAGATCTTGTCACCCTAAGCAATAGGGAACCAAGATCGAACGACAAATCTTGTCTCCCTAAGCAGTAGTGGAGCAGATTTAAGCCACCAGCCCTATCTCCATGACAAGCATTGGAATAGGTCGAAGATTGTAGATCTTGTCGCCCTAAGCAGTAGGGAACCAAGATCGAACGGCAAATCTTGTCTCCCTAAGCAGTAGTGGAGCAGATTTAAGCCACCAGCCCTATCTCCATGACAAGCATTGGAATAGGTTGAAGATTGTAGATCATGTCGCCCTAAGTAGTAGTGGACCAAGATCGAACGACAAATCTTGTCCCCAAGCGAGAGTGGAGCGATTTAAGCCACCACCTATATCCCACTCAAAGCAGTGGAATAGGTCAAAGATTGTAGATCTTGTCACCTTAAGCAGTAGTGGACCAAGATCGAACAGCAAATCTGGTCTCCCTAAACAGTAGTGGAACAGATTTAAGCCATCAATCTAGCATCCCTGAGTTTGCATTAGAGCAGACAAAAGATAGCAGATCTTGCCTTCCTGAGCGAAGCGGATCAAAGATAGCAGATTTGGCAATCCTGAAGTTGCAGGAGCAGATCGAAGACATCAGATCTTGTCTCCCTGAGTTTGCAGTGGAGCAGGTTGAAGATAGAGGATCTTGCCTTCCTGAGCGAAGCAGATCGAAGATACAAATCTTATCACCTCGAAGTCCCAGTGGAGCAGGTTGAAGTTACAAATCCCTCCTCCCTGAGATTACATTGAGGACCAACCAATATTTCTGAGAAGTTTCAGTGAGAATATCGAAATTACAAATCTCTTCCCTCTGGATTCTTATCACCTCGAAGTCCCAATGGAGCAGGTTGAAGCTACAAATCCCTCCTCCCTGAGATTACATTGAGGATCCATCATTATTTCCTTGAAGTTTCAGTAGAGAAGATGGAGGTTACAAATCTCTTCTCCCTGAAATTCTGCTGGAGCAAGTTGAGACATCATTTCCCATACCCTGAAAGACGCAGTGAGGCTACTTGAAGAAAAGAAGTGCGAAGAAGTCAAGATCTTACAAGACCAGGCAAATTTGGCCCTCTTTAAAGTCTTTGCTTCATTCCTGTTACACGACAATGAGCAAAGAGGGGCAGCTGTAGGGCCCAAAATTTTCCCGGGGCCCATTAACCAATTCATTAAACCATAAAAATAACAAAAGTCTTTTAAACGATCCGTAAAGCTTGCTTTTTTACAAACCCATAAGGATTACAATGACCCAAAAGTTTAACAGCAGGTCTAATAGACCCAATACACGGCCCAATGTCTAACCTAGCCCAAATTACTAAAAAAAAAAAACCAGGAAACCCTAGGGTTCCCCTTTTTGCACCATGACCTCCAAAGATCGCAAGCTTCCAAAGGCCCGCCACGTCCGCAGCACGGCCCTGTAACACCCCAAACCAGGTCTATGCGTTAAGACGAGATTTGGTTTGTCACACCGAATGAACATCCAAAATTCTCTAATGATTTAAGTAAAACAGTAATGCAAAACCTTTAGAAATAAGGTTTAATAAAAACTAAGTACAATGATTATGAATTAAGAAAAATACTTGTTTGAAATCTTATATATATTAGTCAAAACCTTAACGTAGTTTTAGAAGAATTTGAAAGAAATTAAAAAAATATTTAGGTGTCCAAAATTGTTATAAAACACAATATTTTTAAGAAAACTTTATAGATTTAACATAAGCCCATATTAAGAGTCTTAAAATAAAATTAAATCCATCCACACATAAAAATCCATAAAAACATAATTAGAGGCCTTATTACATCATACCCAAAATAGTAATTAAAATAAGTAACTTAAATAAAGTTCATAGTTTATAAAACCCAAGCTCGTAGTATGGCCTCCACCATGTCATCCCGGCCCAAGTCCACATCAATTTCCATTACCTCGAGATGGATAATAAAGCGGGGTGAGTTACAAAGAACTTAGTGTGTAACTCACTTACCACCATTATTGGGCCGGACCATCAAGGCATTAATTTGGGCTTGAGCCCAATTACAAATTTTAACAATATAAAATGAAATAAAATATATAAAATGCATGTAAAATGAATTTCCCAACCAAGCCTAATTTCCATCCGCTACACACCCCCGTACCAACCAGCACACCTGTGGGGATCAAGTCAACCCACCCCGCCAAACACACCAATCGTAGGCATTTAGCCTTTTAAATAATATTGTAGTGCACTACCGAACTAGATTGTGACATAGTCACCAAACTAGAGGCATTAAGCCAAATTTGTGGCAGAGCCACCGAACTAGATTCATGGCCACACAGCCTTACTTCTCTTCATCATGTATCCCATCCCATGCAATTATGTATGAATAACAAACTTTAATCATAAATAATTTATCAAGTAATCCATAATACAAATGAGTTTTTAATTAAACTTTTCATTTGGGTCCATTAAACAAAATAGTATTTAGCCCATTTAGCAATCTAGCGAACTTAGGCCCAAATGTCGAACTAGAAGGTTTTTGGCCCATTTAGCAATCTAGCAGTCTTTTGACCCAATTTATCGATCTAGCAGTTTTTCGGCCCAATTTAACAATCTAGAAGTTTTTCGTAAATTTCTCGGTTTTAACCGTTTTCATGCATTTACACAAAAGTGTTAATTATCACATAATTTTCGATTTTGCCATTTTTACGATTTATCAAAATACTTACTTGTTTAGTATCTAACCCGAAAGATAAGTGTGAAGTTACACACTGGTTATAGTGAGAACTAGACTTTCCGCTTCACAACACCTATACGTACGACACGATAATTAGAACACTATAATTTATTAATGAAACCGATCTAAAAATAACGATCTAAAATTTTACCCTCGGGTTTTTGAACTACTTCTACTTGCGGTTTCTCCCGATTGATGGTTCGTTAACCGAATCAAATCCACAAACAAATAATGGTTCGGGAGTACGAACGACTTGAACGATTGATTCTCCTCGGATGAACGCCCACAACCCGGTGGGAAATCCGGATTCTTTGAAAACAAATTCTTCGCTTAAACTTAGGGGAATAACGGAACCACCCTCTTCCGAACACTATTCACCGCCCTTTTCTTCCCTATTTTGATTGTCTTCAAAGATAAAAGATCGTTAATCCAATCTAATATTACATTGAAATATGACTAAGGGTTTAAGGGTGAAATTTGCTTACCACAAAGATCCTTGTTCCAAAAATGAGAGTCAACCAAAACGTTCCCTTAACACCTTAAATCGATTCCAACGTTCTATGTTACTTACGAACACTTGATTTCTGATCTTCCGTTATCGCAATAAAGTATAACAAATAAAAATGTTAATAGAATGAACGTTTATTTCGATCTAAGAAAGCCTTTATACCACTATCAAGATTCGGCCATGACAACTATTAACTAACATGAACTAAAAAGAATTCTTACCTATTGTCCACGGTTGAAAAGAGACGATTGAGAAAGATGTTTATGAATAGAAAAAGATTCGGCTATGATTAACCAAAGAAAAGAGAAAATGGTTCGGCTATGGCTCACTAACATTGGGCCATGAGAAAATTAATGGAGAAGGTATAAGTGAAAAGAAATAAAATATAAGAGAAGAGATGATGATGATGTTTCGGTTTTCAAAGAGGAGAAAAGAGAAAGAAAAACATGTGCTTAGGAGCAAAGTACATTCGGCAATGGAGAAAGAAAACAAAAAGAAAGGAATGGCCTTTTTGGTACTAGCAATTTCGGCACTATGAAGAGGCACAAAAGAATACTAAAGTGATGAGCAAAAATGACCAAATGGTCAAAAGAATTAGGCTTACCAAAAGATCAAATTCGGCCAAAGGAAAAGAGGTTGAAAAGAGAATTGCAAACCTTTGCATAAAATGCTAGGAATGACCAAAACAAACTCCTAATCCTAGCCAACTACTAGCATATTCGGCCAACTCCCCTAGACCACATTGCAGCCCAAATTCATGGTCAAATGGCCATGAATTAGTTTCCAAAACCTTTTCCTTGATACATGCCTTATGTCCCCTTATCTTTCCAAATTTTCTTGATTCCATACTATAAGTTAGCTATTTCCTTATTCCTTTAGTCTACTTACCAAAAATGAAAAGTCCAACCTTACCATATCTATTGCTTGGCCGACACTTGCTATACAAGTGCAAAAATAAAAGTTGTCTAAATACTATACAAGGGATTCGAACCACTCCCCTCATGCAATATCTCATGCGCCAACACCACCTTGTCATTTACTCATCTTATGCTACTATTTAACACTTAATTTAACTTAAGTGTCAATGCCACTTGCTCCACTTCAATAAATTCTCAAACTAAAAATTATTCCATACCCGAATAATTCTATACTCTTCTTCAGGACTATAATAGGCACGAAAAGAAATAAGAAAATTTTCCTTCATAATCTAAACACCAAAACATGCAATAAATCGATACTTGAATTTTAGGGTGTTACACGGCCTCCGTACACCTCCACGTCACCACGCACATCCCGTAGCCTCCAGCGCACAGCCTTCGTACGCGCCACGTCCACGCCTCTGTACGCCTCCTTCGTACCTACAAATCAGACGAAAACAACAACAAGAAACGTAAAGAAAATAATTGTATTTTTACATTATTTTCATTTTTATTTCGATTTTCGGCTTTAAAAAGCCCGAAATCAACCACTGTAAGGGGGATTCTTCACAATTTTTTCGAACGCACATAGAATACAATAATAAGAAAACAGAACGGAGAAACAAAAAAAGGTTTCTTTCGATTTCATCTTCTTCTTTTTTTCTAAACTATTTTGGTAGCATTCCTTTTCTCTCTATTTCTACACGCGAATAAAATAAAAAGAAGAGAACTTACCTTCGAAGGTCGAACTGATGGTCTGCCTTCTTCGTCGGAATCGGAACGAAGGTGGTCGTCGTGGTTAGCATTCGAGTCTGGCCTGAAAGAGGGTAGTCGGTCGAGACGGAATTGGCCACTAATCGCCGATTACAATGGCGTTAAAGTGGCCAGTTTGTTTTCCCTTTTTGCGGTTGAGGAAGAAAGTAGAGGGTATTAGGGTTCTGATTAAAACAAGTGTTAATTTATTTTTAAATTCTAATTTTAACTCATTAAAGAAACGGCGCCGTTTAGGAGGGTGTAGGATCTGCGCGTCAACCCGCTTTATGACCCGGATCCATGCCTTTCCGCTTTAAAAGGGTTATTTACGCAATTGATCCCTCTATTCTCTGATTCTTTTGCAATTTCGTCCTATTCGAACGCAGCGTTTTAGCCAGTCAGAATATTTGTCGGTTTAATCCTCAATTATTTGTGCATATTTTAATTCAGCCCTGTAATTTTGTTCTAATTTTAATGTAGTCCTTTAATTATTTAATTAATTATTTGTTTATTGATTTCTTTAATTATTCTTTTAATTAATATTTAATATTAAATATGTTAAATTGTTTTAGCTATTATTTATTTTTATATGATAATTTCATTAATTCTATATATATTTTTATATTTATTATTTATATTAAATTATGTATATATTATTGATTTTATGTCATTTTATATATATATATATATATATATCTGTTATGTATATAATTTATTTCTTCTAAATTATATTTACTTATTTTATACATGGTTATATATTGTTATTATTCTTATATGAATGTTATTTTAAATCAAGTTTCTTTTATTTATCTACGTATATATCACTTAAATTGATACATATTATGTGCTTATTATTTTTAATTATGCTATATTTTAATTTAATTCGTTTTCAATTAGTTATGTTTTTTAGCTTTCGTTATTTCTTAATTAATAATGTTGGTATGTTCAAAATAAAAATTGTGAGATTATTGATTGTACATATATTGAATTGTATGAGCATAATATTTTGTCAACCATTTGTATAAAGATCGTATTCACCTATTATTATTTCATGTTCGATGTTATATTTTTGTTTCTCATTATCAATAAATGATTAAATAAAATGTGTTTCGAGCCAATTTTAAATTGCATATTTGAAAATTTTCAAAATAAGACAATGTTTGTACGTTTGGAAATTCGAAGAAATCGTGCCCAATCGTACTGGGTGTGGTTTTTTGTTTGACCAAATAAACGAATATCCTTTCAAATTTTGTCCATATTTTCAAAATAAGGTAATATTTGTGTGTTTGGAAACTCGAAGAAATCGTGCCCAATCATGCTAGGTGTGGTTTTTTGTTTGACCAAATAAACGAATATCCTTTCAAATTTGGCCCATATTTTCAAAATAAGGTAATATTTGTGCGTTTGGAAATTCGAAGAAATCGTGCCCAATCATGCTGGGTTGTGGTTTTTTGTTTGTCCAAACAACCAAATACCCTTTCAAAATTTCAATACATGTGCTTGAAGGATTTTGGGGATGATCTTGAATTCAAAGACTCAGATTGTCGTATCCAATCGTGCTGGATGTGATACCCTATTCCTTCAGAACAAAGGAATCTCAGTATTCAATCAAGTTATTTAAAATTATAAACAAAAAGAAAAGAATTTCAAAATCATTTCAAACTTTTCAACATTAGGACATCAATTAATCTATTTGGTACCAATTTTGGGCGTTGCGAGGGTGCTAATCCTTCCTCGCACGTAACCGACTCCCGAACCCGTTTTCTTATAATTCGTAGACCAAAAATTATTGTTTTAATAAATCAAAATGTTTTATTAAAATAATCCATCTCAAGGTGATCCGATCACACCTTGAATAAAAGATCGGTGGCGACTCCATTCCATATTTTTAAAGTCGATTCCTATTTTTCAAAATCCAATAAAAAATGGTTTCGACAGCTATGTGCAATACCACCCTAATAAAGACTGATGGTGGGCTAAGTGCGAAACCACCGACTAATTTGATTATGAGTAATTGACTAAGAGTTTGTGATGTGCTGTATTATGTGACATTGTGGTGCTAAGTGCAGGGAAGCATGCTAATGAATGTATACATTAAGCTTGTGATAAGGTTGGAATATGGAAATGAAAGAAATGAGTAAGCTTGATTATAAATGTGGATTGTTCCTTGTTTAGCATGTAATGCTATAACTTTATATTGTTTACATGTAAACTTAATAAGCTTAATGCTTACTTCCCCTTTCTTTTCCCTTGTCTTATAGAGTTTAAGAGTTGAGCCGGGGTACGCCGATAACCAGAAGATCGCCCACACTATCAACTCATCTCGGTATATCTAGACTTAGTGATTTTGTGTATGGCATGTATAGGGGCTAGACTAGTTAGATTATTTTGTTATTTTGGCCAAGATGTGTTGGCCCCCTTTTAAGATAACTATTTTGTATATTGTCATGGTTGATGTCTCACTTTTTTATTTATGAAAATATGAAATTACTCATGGAAGTTCCTATTGCAAATTATGAGTGTTTAGTGATATGTTGAATTGAGTATTTATATGTGTCTTGGGGTCATGAATTACGTTGAATGGAATTTGGAGTATGTACGTATGCAATGTTGGGTGGAAAAGGGCTTGGTAGATAGCCTTCTAATCGTTCACATGGGTAGACACACGGGCGTGTGTCTAGACCGCGTGGGAGGCACGGCTAGCACACGGGCGTATGCCTAGGCCGTGTGAAATCTGCACCTTGCAATTGGAATTTAAATCGCCACACGGTTGAAGCATAAGGCCGTGTGTATAGGCCGTGTGGATATGTCAGAATGTCAAGGTTTGGCACACGGGCCAGGGCCACGGGCGTGCCAAGGCCGTGTGAAGTTAGTCAGTGTCGACCACGGGCGTCGAACACGGGCGTGTGAGATGATACACGGGCATGTCATCTCCCCCACGGGCGTGTGGCCCCTGTTTAGGCAAAATTTTCTAAACTGTGTAGAAGTTTCCGAATTATCTCCGAAACCATTTGGAAGCATATTTAGGGCCTCGTAGGTCCATTATGAGAGTGATAGACACATGAATGGAAAAGTTTTAATTTGAAACGAACTTGATAGCCCAAAGTTGTATGATTGTATGAGTTAAGTACGGTAACGCCTCGTACCCAGTTTCGATGCAGAATACGGGTAAGGGGTGTTACATTTAGTGATATCAGAGCTATGGTTTAGTCGGTTCTAGGACTACCGTAGCGTGTGTGAGAGTCTAGCTATACATGCCATAAGCGTATAATGATAGTGTGGTGGCTTCTGATGATTTTAAACTTTGTTTATATATAGTGTATAGATCCCGATCAATCGACTGCTAATGATGCAACTAGTAATGCACCGACTCCCGCGCAAGGGACCGCGCCTGTGCAGAGTGGACCCGAGACTAGGGGTCAAGAAGAAGAGGCTCGGGAAGCCTTTCTCCAAATGATGAGTAACTGGTACACGGAGTATGTGCGAGCAAACCCCAATGCCCAACCTCCTCCTCCCCCTCCTATACCTCAGCCAGTTCCTGTGGCTCCCCAAGGTATAGACTTAGTGAGGACAACTAAGCCCCCGGTAGACAAAATCCAGATGCAAGGGGCTGAGGACTTTCGAGCTGATATAGATGATGACCCTGAGAGGGCGGAGTTCTGGCTTGAGAACTCGATGAGAGTATTCGACGAACTCTCCTTTACACCTGAGGAGAGTTTAAAATGTGCCGTGTCTTTGCTGAGGGACTCGGCATACCATTGGTGGAAAACGTTGACATCAGTGGTTCCTAAGGAGAAAGTAACATGGGACTTCTTTTTGAAAGAGTTTCGTAAGAAGTATATAAGTCAACGATTTGTTGATCAGAAACGGAAGGAATTCCTTGAGTTAAAATAAGGAAAAATGACTGTAGCGGAATATGAGCGTGAATTTGTTAGGTTCAGTAAGTACGCACAAGATTATGTGTCAACAGAAGCTATCTTATACAAGAGGTTTGAAGATGGGCTGGATGAGGATGTCAGACTTTTAGTCGGGATTTTAGAACTAAAAGAATTTGTGGTATTGGTGAATAGGGCGAGTAACGCCGAAGAATTGAGTAAGGAAAAGAGGAAAGCCGTGAGTGAGGCCCGGAATGCAAGAAAAAAGCCGATGAGTAAATCCTACCAAGCTCAATCGAAGATGTCGAAGGAAGTGAATCCTCGAACGACCGCATCAGTTGGATTTTCGCAAAGAGAGCGAGGCGACACGTACTCAGGTTCAGGAGTTCAAGCCACCTCGATGGCAAGTGTGGGCAATTCAAAGTCCAACCCGAAGTGCCCAATTTATGGTAGACATCACACTGGGAAGTGTTGGGGAAACAACTGGAATTGTTATAAGTGTGGCTCCCCCGACCATTTCATCCGAAACTGCCCTCAGAAGGATAACAAAGAGAGGAAGCAAGAGATAAGATCAAGCAGTGCATCTTCTAGGGTAGGCCACAAAAGAACCTGGGAGGTGGGACTAGTGGTAGAGGTGCATCACGAGACTCTGTTGTGAGGCTAGAGGGTCAGGCACCTGCAAGGACTTATACCATTCGCGCTCGCGAAGAGGCATCATCTCCAGATGTAATAACTGGTACTTTTTCTCTTTATGACACCTTTGTTATTGCTTTGATTGATCCGGGGTCTACCCATTCCTATATTTGCATGAGATTGGCATCTAGTTTAAGTATGACCGTTGAGTCTACAGAATTAGTGGTAAAGGTGTCAAACCCGTTAGGTAAACATGTGGTAGTTGACAAGGTGTGTAGAAGTTGTCCTTTGACAATTAGGGGTCATTATTTTCTGGCAAACCTTATGTTGCTGCCGTTTGATGAATTTGACTTGATTCTTAGCATGGATTGGTTGACTACCCATAGTGTTTTAGTGAACTGTGGTAGTAAATTTATTGAATTGAAATGTGAAAATGAAGATGTTATTCGGGTTGAATCAGGTGGGTCAGATAGTTTATCGGTGATGATTTCTTCCATGATGGCTAAGAAATATTTGAGAAAAGGGTACGAGTCTTATCTCGCTTTCGTGTTAATACTCAAGAGTCTGAAGTAAAGATTGAAACAGTGCCGGTTGTATGCGAGTATCCAGATGTATTACCGGAAGAGTTACCCGGATTGCCTCCAGTTAGAGAGGTCGAGTTTGGAATTGAGTTAGTTCTGGGAATGGCACCTATTTCGGTTACTCCGTATAGGATGGCCCCACTAGAGTTGAAATAACTGAAGGTTTAGTTGCAAGAGTTAACGGACAAGGGTTTTGTAAGACCGAGCTATTCACCGTGGGGTGTTCTGGTGCTTTTTGTAAAGAAGAAGGATGGGTCGATGAGATTGTGTACAGACTACAGAAAACTCAACAAGGTGACTGTGAAGAATAAGTATCCTTTACTAAGGATAGATGACCTATTTGATCAACTAAAGGGAGCTACGGTGTTCTCCAAGATAGACCTGAGGTCTGGCTATTACCAGTTGAGGGTTAAGGAGCAAGACGTGTCGAAAATTGAATTTCGGACGAGGTATGGCCATTATGAGTTTCTGGTCATGCCGTTCGATTTAACGAATGCCCCTGCGATTTTTATGGACTTAATGAACCGTGTCTTCTGACCATATTTAGACAAGTTTGTGGTTGTCTTTATTGATGACATATTGATTTATTCTCGAGATGAGGGTGATCATGCGGAACATCTGAGGATTATCTTACAGACTTTAAGAGATAAACAGTTATATGCTAAATTTAGCAAGAGCGAATTTTGGCTCCGAGAGGTTAGATTTCTAGGACACATTGTGTCGGGTGATGGTATTAGAGTTGACCCAAGTAAGATCTCGGCTATTGTGGAGTGGAAACTGCCAAGAAATGTGTCAGAAGTCAGAAGATTTTTGGGTTTAGCGGGGTATTACAGACATTTTGTGAAGGGGTTCTCCATGATTGCTACCCCGATGACGAAACTATTTCACAAAGATATTAAGTTCGAATGGACTGAAAGATGTCAACAGAGTTTTGAGAGATTAAAAACATTGTTGACTGAGGTGCCGATTTTGGTTCCACCAGAATCGAGAAAGAGTTTGTGGACTACAGTGACGCGTCGTTAAATGGTCTCGGTTGTGTGTTGATGCAAGAGGGTAAGGTAGTTGCTTACGCCTCGAGATAGCTAAAACCACATGAGAAAAATTATCCGACTCATGACTTGGAATTGGCCGCAATTGTTTTCGCGTTAAAGATTTGGCGACATTACTTATATGGAGAGAAGTGCCGAATCTTCACGGATCATAAGAGCTTGAAGTATTTGATGGATCAAAACGATTTAAATTTGCGGCAACAGCGGTGGCTCGAATTATTGAAGGACTATGAGCTATTAATCGATTACCATCCGGGAAAAGCGAATGTGGTTGCGGATGCCTTGAGTAGGAAATCCTTGAATGTTTTGAGAGCTATGAGTACGAGTTTAGCATGGTCTAATGATGGTGCTATATTAGCCGAGTTGAGGGCTAGGCCACTACTTATTCAACAGATATGTGAAGCTCAAAAGAATGATAATGAGATGCAAGCTACGAGAGCTAAGTTTGAATCGGGAGAGGATTCTGATTTTCGGATGAGTTCGGATGGGTGTTTGATGTTTCATGATAGGATTTGTGTACCTAAGAATGATGAATTGATCTGGAAGATATTAAATGAAGCACACAGTGGTTATTTGTCAAGATTACATCCAGCAAGATTTAAAATGTACAACGATCCGAAGAAATATTATTGGTGGCGGGAATGAAAAGGGACATCTCGGAGTATGTAACAAGATGTCTGATTTGTCAACAAGTGAAAGATGAACATCAAGTGCCTTCAGGATTGCTTCAGCCAGTGATGGTTCCCGAGTGGAAGTGGGATCGTATCACCATGGATTCTGTGACGGGGTTGCCTATGACTCTAAAAAAGGAAGATGTTGTGTGGGTTGCTGTTGATAGATTAACGACGTCAGCTCACTTTATACCGGTGTGTGTTGATTATTCAGTGGACAAGTTAGCCGAGTTGTATATTGCGGAAGTGGTAAGATTACATTGAGTGCCTGTATCTATTATCCCGGATAGTGACCCGAGATTTACTTCGAGGTTTTGGAAGAAGCTACAGGAGGCCTTGGGTATAAGGTTGAATTTTAGTATCGCATTCCATCCTCAAACTGATGGTCAGTCCGATAGAGTAATTCAAGTTTTAGAGGATATGCTCCGATGTTATGTGCTAGAGTTCGAAGGTAGTTGGGAAAGATACTTACCCTTGGTCGAATTTCCTTACAACAACAGTTATCAGTCGAGTATACGGATGGCACCGTATGAAGCCTTGTATGGTCGTAAGTGTCAGACTCCTTTGTATTTGACTGAGCTTAGTGAGAAAAAAATTCATGGGGTCGATCTAGTTAAAGAGACTGAAGAAAAGGTGAAAGTGATATGGGATAGTTTGAAAGCTGCTTCAGACCGACAAAAGTCGTATGCGGATTTGAAAAGAAAGGAAATCGAGTTTAAAGTGGGTGACAAGGTATTTCTGAAAGTGTCCCCGTGGAAGAAAATATTGAGATTTGGTGAATGGGTAAACTGAGTCCGAGATTCATAGGGCCGTATGAGATTACCGAAAGGATTGGGCCAGTGGCATACCGGTTGGCTTTACCAGTAGAGTTAGAGAAAATGCACAATGTGTTTCATGTATCGATGTTAAGGCATTATCGCTCCGATCCTTCGCATGTGATTTCTCCAACAAAAATTGAGGTACGACCGGATATGACATATGAGGAAGAGTCGATTAAAATCTTGGCTCGAGAGGTGAAACAGTTGAGGAATAAAGACATAGCCTTAGAAAAAGTGTTGTGGCAAAAACACGGTGTAGAAGAGGCTACGTGGGAACCGGAAAAAGCCATGAGAGAGCACTATCAGAACCTCTTTACTGGTAAGATTTTCGAGGACAAAAATCTCTAAAGGGGGGAGAGTTGTAACAGCCCGATTTTGGGACTAGTCGGAACAGTGATCTCGAGATCACTAATCCGAGGTTTGAGAAAATTATTTTGATGTTATTTTATGCGTTATAGCATTAATATATGACTATGTGAAAATTTTGGTACTTTAATTTTAATGATTGCATGCTTAATTTTGAAAAATGACTAAATTGCATAAAGTGCGAAAGTTCTAATTTTCAAGGTAGAAGTACCTAATGACTATAGAATGTAAATTAGAGGTCTTTAAAGTGAAAATAGACCATTTTGGAGTGTGATGGCCGGCCATGTGGCATAGGGAGACAAGAGCATTTAATGTTTAGTCAAAATTAGGTGAGAAAAGATGAATAAAAATATGGTAAAAGAAAAACTATCATCTTTCACTATTCACTCATCTCTTTCCACCGTAAATTGAAGAAGAAATAGAGCTCTTGGGGGCTCAAACTTTTAGCCATTCAATTCATATTCAAGTAAGTGATTTAGGTGGTTTTAATTGATGATTTTTGTGTTTTTGGAGTCCCCAAAGCTTAAGCTAGCTAATGAGGGGACTAATTTGAGATATGGTTGAAAGTCTAGGGACTTGCCATGAGAGTAGTTAAGTTGATAGCTGAGTTTTATGTAAGAAAATAAATGTTAGGGAGATGAGAAACAACTTTTGTGAAAGATGTTAGCATGAAAACACCTAAATAGGACTAGAATGCAAATATTTAAATTGTGTCATAAATGCAAGAAATAGTTGGAATGGTGAGTAGTTGTAAGAGAAATAAATGTTCAGCTAGGCTTGTTCATTGAGAAAATGTGATAAAAAATGATTTACGAGACTAGGGGCAAAATCGTAATTTTGCCATAATACAAGGGCAAAATGGTCATTTCTGCCTAAGTGCAGATTTTGGTGCATTATGATCATAGAATGATCTAAATGAATGAATTTTATTGTTATAGATCAAGAAGAGCACGGAATCAACCTTGACCGGGGAAAAGGCAAGGTTACGGATTAAACCGTTAGTTGACACGTTTTGCACCAAGGTAAGTTTAAGTGTAAACTATACATTTTATATACATACATTGTCGTTGTTGATTGGTGCATGGCATGATTGAGAACATGTGTGATTCAAGTGGATTGAATGTGGTAGTTATTGTATAATTATTGTATGAATGACGAAATAGTCATATAAACGTGTAATAAACACTTGATGGTGGGCTATGTGCGATACCACCTAGTTATTTAATTACGATGGGCTATGTGCGATACCATCGTCTATTTATCATTTGGTGGGCTATGTGCGATACCACCGTAACTAACCTTTTCGATGGGCTATATGCGATACCACCCTAATAAAGACTGATGGTGGGCTAAGTGCGAAACCACCGACTAATTTGATTATGAGTAATTGACTAAGAGTTTGTGATGTGCTGTATTATGTGACATTGTGGTGCTAAGTTCAGGGAAGCATGCTAATGAATGTATACATTAAGCTTGTGATAAGGTTGGAATATGGAAATGAAAGAAATGAGTAAGCTTGATTATGAATGTGGATTGTTCCTTGTTTAGCATGTAATGCTATAACTTTATATTGTTTACATGTAAACTTACTAAGCTTAATGCTTACTTCCCCTTTCTTTTCCCTTGTCTTATAGAGTTTAAGAGCTGAGCCGGGGTACGCCGATAACCAGAAGATCGCCCACACTATCAACTCATCTCGGTATATCTAGACTTAGTGATTTTGTGTATGGCATGTATAGGGGCTAGACTAGTTAGATTATTTTGTTATTTTGGCCAAGATGTGTTGGCCCCCTTTTAAGATAACTATTTTGTATATTGTCATGGTTGATGTCTCACTTTGTTATTTATGAAAATATGAAATTACGAATGGATGTTCCTATTGCAAATTATGAGTGTTTAGTGATATGTTGAATTAGGTATTTAGATGTGTCTTTGGGTCATGAATTACGTTGAATGGAATTTGGAGTATGTATGTATGCAATGTAGGGTGGCAAAAGGCTTGGTAGATAGCCTTCTAATCGTTCACATGGGTAGACACACGGGCATGTGTCTAGATCGTGTGGGAGGCACGGCTAGCACACGGGCGTATGCCCAGGCCGTGTGAAGTTTGCACCTTGCAATTGGAATTTAAATCGCCACACGGCTGAAGCACACGGTCGTGTGTATAGGCCATGTAGACATGTCAGAATGTCAAGGTTTGGCACACGGGCTAGGGCCACGGGCGTGCCAAAGCCGTGTGAAGTTAGTCAGTGTCAACCACGGGCGTCGAACACGGGCGTGTGAGATCATACACGGGCATGTCATCTCCCCCACGGGCGTATGGCCCCTATTTAGGCAAAATTTTCTTAAGTGCGTAGAAGTTTCCGAATTATCTCTGAAACCATTTGGAAGCATATTTAGGGCCTCGTAGGTCCATTATGAGAGTGATAGACACATGAATGTAAATTTTTTAATTTGAAACGAACCTGATAGCCCAAAGTTGTATGATTATGTAAGTTAAGTACGGTAACGCCTCGTATCCGGTTCCAGTGCAGAATACGGGTAAGGGGTGTTACATAAGATGTACATTGTCCTCAATGTACAAAGATAGATAATAGCAATATAATAAGAAAATCATAAGATAGGGAGAGAAGTGAAACTTCTTGAATTTTGGATGGAGTCAATGAAAAGAATCGGTAAAGTTGGAGAGAGGTGAAGGTGGGGAGGATACTCCGGTGGTGGTCTGGTCGTTCGTTAACTCCCCTTGAACCTAAATTAAAGAAATCAAAATATAATAATATAAATTAAGGACAAGAAAGATAAAAGAAGAGAAATTAAAAATGAAAATAAGAGAAAAAAAATAATTGGACTCAAAGGTCCCACGGGCGTGTCACATGCCCGTGTATATTTCTCAGTTTCAACCACGGCCGTGGTGTTTTATCGCAGCCTGTGTTTTAGGAAAAGTTCCACGGCCACGCCCGTGTGCAAGGCCGTGTGGGTAGGGAAACCTGCGCCTAAAAATTTGGTTAGTTTTTAGTTAGATTCTAAAATTCGAAAATATGGACGTTAGTGGGGTTAGTGCTCGGGTTGCCTCCAGAGAAGCGCTTATTTAGAGTCTAAGCTTGACTTACCTCTTATTCGTATGGTCATGGTGGTTCACAGAGTCGAAACTCCTTTTTCTTACTATCAATTTTATCAACATATGGTTTGAGTCGGGTAATGTTTACCTTAAAAGTGCCAAAATTAGGATGGGTTACCTCGATCGTTCCGTATGGAAAGACATTGAGTACCATGGAAGGGATCTCTTTGTTTGTATTAAGATCCGAAGTGGCGATTTGAGGGTCTTTTGTATCCAACAATACCTGATCTCCTATCTTAAATTGGGTTGTCCCATCTTTAAGTTTGACATGGTTTTGCTTTGGTTCTTCGTATTTTTTTAGCTTTTCCTTGACGTGTGTCCGCCATTCATCTAGCTCATCGATCTGTAACCTTCGTTCCTCATGAACAGTTGTATTCTCAGTATGAACACTAGATCCTGGCTCTGTTATCTTTTCCTAAGAGATTTCCTGTAAAGAAGATTGAACGTTAAGTTTATTTATATTAACAGGACTTGTATTCTCTTGATCGTTAGATATCTTGTCAGAATCACGTGCTTTGAGTTTAATCATGTCATCACCTACACGAAGTGTTACTTCCCCTGTATCAACATCGATAATGGTCCAAGCAGTTGCTAAAAAGGGCCGTCCTAATATTAAAGGAACATCATTATCCTCATTCATGTCTAAAACGACAAAGTTTACTGGGAATATGAATTTGTCAATTTTCACTAGTACATCCTCGATTATACCTCTAGGAACTCTAATAGTTTTATCAGCCAATTGAATGCTTATCCTAGTTTGCTTGGGTTTCCTTAGACCTAGCTGTTTAAACATTTTATTAGGCATGACATTGATGCTTGCCCCTAAATCTGTTAAAGCATTATCAACAGATAAACTACAAATTAAGCAAGGAATCGTAAAACTCCCTGGATCTTTTAACTTTTGTGGTAGTCTATTTTGTACGATTGCTGAGCACACTGCGTTTAGCTCCACATGCGACGCCTCGTCTAACTTCCATTTGTGTTTCAAAAGTTCTTTTAAAAATTTCCTTGAATCTGGCATCTGCGAAAAAGCTTCAAGAAACTGTAAGTTAATGTGTAATTTTTTTAAAAGTTTAAGAAATTTACCGAATTGTTCATCTGTGCGATCTTTCTTTGTCGCATTGGGATATGGCACACGAGGTTGGTACTCTGTAATTACTGGTTTTGGTTTATCATGGCTTACCTCAACTTTACCCTCCTCTACCACATTCTCTTGCCTCAATTTCGATTCATCTAACCCTTCACTATCGTGAGCAGCAACGGCATGAAGTTGCTCATTTGGGTTAGTTTTAGTGTTGCTTGGCAAGCTGCCTTGTGGTCGTTCAGATATGATCTTAGCAAGTTGTCCTAATTGGTTATCGATCCCTTGAATCGATGCTTGTTGATTTTTGAGCACTGTTTCGGTGTTTTGGAAACGTGTCTCTGACACCGCGATGAATTTTGTTAGCATCTCTTCTAAATTTGGCTTCTTCTCTTGCAGGTAGGGTTGCGGTTGAAAGCCTGGAGAGGGTTGTTGTTTCTGATTTCCTTAACCACCCCATGAGAAGTTTGGGTGGTTCCTCCAACCTGGATTATAATTGTTACTATAGGGGTTATTTTGAGATCTAAAATTATTACCCATATAGTTCATCTGCTAGCTTTTTACGCCAGGGTTGTAGGGTGGATATTCTGTACTGTTCGTCCCTCCTCCATTTGTATCGCACTGCATCATTGGATGTACCTGCGAAGAACCACACAAACCATCAATTTTCTTACTAAGAAGTTCTACCTGATTTGATAGCATTGTTATTGCATCGAGGTTAAAAACTTTGGCGGCTTTTGTTGGCCTTGTGTCTTGTAACTTGCCAGCGATAGTTATTCGGTGACATCTCCTCTATAAACTCATAGGCGCCGGGGTTTTGTTATTTAGTGTTCCACCGCTGCATTGAATCAATCAACTGCCTAGTTGAGGGGTTCACACCGTTGTAAAAGGTTTGAACCTGTAGCCACAAGGGTAACCCATGGTGAGGGCACCTCCTTAGTAGATCCTTATATCTCTCCCATGCATCGTAGAGTGTTTCTAGATCTATCTGCACAAAAGAAGAAATATCATTCCTCAACTTAGCCGTTTTAGCCGGCGAAAAATATTTTAACAGAAATTTTTCGGTCATTTGTTCCCATGTAGTGATTGATCCTCCTGGTAACGAGTTTAACCACTGTTTAGCTTTGTTCCTCAATGAAAAGGGAAACAACCGAAGGCGAATGGCATCATCAGAAACGCCATTAATCTTGAAAGTGTCGCAAAACTCAAGAAAATTTGCCAAGTGATTGTTTGGATCCTCATCCTGCAAACCATCAAACTGAACAAATTGCTGAATCATCTGTATAGAGGATTTTGATTCACCGGGTTTGCGGCCACCACAGGAGGTAGCGGATTATTATCAGCCATCTCTTCGGTAGTGTTAGTGTCGTCCTCTTGCTCTTCTTGTATGTACTGTAGGCTTCACCTTATCTCTCTATGATTTCTGCTAACGGTACCTTCAATATCACTGTCAAAAAGTAATAGTCCTGACGGGTTCCTTCTAGTCAAAAACTAAAAGTTCCTGCCAGAAGCAAAGAAAGAAAAATTAGAAAAGTTAAAATAAAATAAAACTAAATTGCAAATAAATAAAATGGCTAAAGTAATAAAAATTTAATTCTCCTAATATCTTAGTCCCCGGCAACGGCGCCAAAAACTTGATGGAGCTCGAAACTAACTATTATTTCGACAAAGGCAAGCGCACCTATTGAACAGTAGTATAGCTGTGGTGAGTCCGGAATATCGTATCCTCAAGGACCAAGAGTACTAGTATTAACTATCTCTTTATTATCTAGCCTAATAATTAAGGGGATTTATTTTTAATCTAAAATCTTTTAACTAATTTAACTAACTATGAACGCGACAGAGAGTAAATTAGGGAAAATACTTTTGGACAACTTATATGAGATAGACAATACCTAAGGAAGAATCCACCTAGACTTCACTTATTACTTTTGATTCATGCGATTTATTCACTTGGCCTAATCCGTAGAAATCCCTAAATTATATTAATACCTCTCTCGAGGCTACTAACAACTGACTCTAGGTTATTTAATTGAAATCTCTTTCTAATTAAAACCCCTATTGTCGCATTAACTTGATCTATGGATTCCCTTATTAGGTTTGACCCTAATCCGGCAGATTTTCGTCGCCCTATCTCTAGGGTTGCAATCAACTCCGCTTAATTGTGTTGATCTACTCTTAAACAGGGACTTTTGCTCCACTGAATAAGCACATTCGACATGAATCAATAACCTGAATTATCAAAACAAGAATAAGAACTCACTGTAGGAGCCCAAATTTGCCCGGGCCCATACCAAGAACGAAAAAACCAAAAATAAACAGTCCCAAATAATAAATAAAAATCCAATCCAATTACAGTCCAAGTCTTTTTACATATAAGCCCAAATAGAAATACAAAACCTAATAAACCCAAAGCTATAGGGCCCAAACGGCCCAAAGACTTAAGCCAAGTAGGAAACCCTAGGGTTCCCTTGGTGCCGCAGGCTCCCACATCGCTCATCTCCGTACGGCGCCACGTCCTCCTTCGTACCTGCAAAAAGGACGATAATAACAGCAGCAAAAACAAAGAGAGACAGTTGTATTTTGTTTTTCGTTTTTCATTTTATTTTTATTTGGATTTCGGCCTTTAAAAAGATGAAAACAGACCATTGTAAGGGGCTTCACGATTTTTTTTTTTACGAATACTAATTGAGAGACATAATACAAAAATCAGGAATTCAGAAATCAGAATCAAAAGGTGTTTCTTTTCGATTTCAATTTTTTTTTGATTTTTTTGGTTCTACTGGTATTCGATTTGCTTCTTCCTTTGCATGCGAATAAACTGAATAACGGAAAGAGTGTTTTACCTGTTTACCACCATCGCCGAATTCCTACGCGCTTCGTCGAAATCGAAGCCAGAGTGGGGGTTCGGCTTTGAAATATTTCTGTGTGTTACCACAGAAAAGGGGTTATTCTTTGTTTCCATCCGATGTCGTCACTGATTTCTGAAGTATAGGGTAGTCGGATGGTCATTTGGGGCGGCGGATTAAAGAGAAATCCGGGGTGTAGAATTAGGTTTTTCTTTTCTTCTCTGTTTTAAGGGACTGATAACTTAGAATTAGGTCTAGTTTTAGGTTTTATTAAAGTGCAGGAAACGACACCGTTTAGGCCTGACTCAGTGGCTCTAAAATGGTGTCGTATTAGACGACCCGACTTGACCCGACCCGAGAACCCTCAGGATCCGCGCGTTTCTGCGGTGAAGGGATATTTGCGCGTTTGGTCACGTTCTTTCGTGTTGCTATTTGATTAACTCTGTTATACATTTTCTTTGTTTTTTAATTGACCTCTGTAATTTGTGCGTCATTTCAACTGGGTCCAATTGGCACGGTGCGTTTTGGTTGTTTAAATATTTGCTATTTTAACCCCCGATTATTTGAGCGCTTTTTAATTTGATCCTTAATTTTGTTCAAATCATTCCATTTACTTATAAAGTAGCCTGTCATTTTTATTATTATTTCAATTGAGTATCTTCTTAGTCTTTGTTTATAATCTTCGCATTTTTTATGGTATTTAAATTTATTTATTATTTATTATTTAAACTGTTTTAAATTATTTGAATGATATTTCAATGTTTTAATTTGTCTTATGCTTCCATTTGCATTTTTTTTATCTATTATATAATTGTTTAACTTCAAATATTTTTTATGTCTCTTGTTTTAAAGATTGGTATAGTATTCAATTCAAATACTCTTATATGTTATTAATTTATACATACATATATATAATTAGTATTAAAATTATTTTATGTATATATTGTTGATTTCATAATATTTTATGTATATATTTCCGTTTAAATTTAGTATATAGTCTATTTTTTTTAGAGATCGTATTTTATTGTACGTTTTCATTCATTTCAAATACTTTTACATGTTGCTATCTACATATATACATTTTTATAATGAACTTTTCATCTCATATATACTATTTATTTAAATTAATATACATTACATCTTTTTTTGACATACATAATGTTTATTTTGAAATTTCTTTACATATTACTATTTAATCTACGATTTTTGTTCTCTTCATGTTATATTGATTCTTAAGTTGCCATATATGCCATTTGTTCATTTTTTTATGTATCAATGATTTCAATTCATTCTTTTGATAAATTATTTGTTTTTTTTTAATTTGTCACACTTTATTTGTGCTAATTGATTCGGTTTTTCTTTCTGAAATTAGTTTTTTTAATTTAATTTATTATTTTTCAAATGTTAATGTTGATGTTGTTATTCATTCTGTATAAATGTCATTGTTATAAATCCACATTTCATGCTTGTAATTATGCATGTATATCTTTTATTATTGTATCATGCTTCTAATTACAATTTTCATCCGATTCCTAACCAAATGTTTTGAATTAGCTTTAAATAGCCTATTTAAAAGTTTTAAAATAAGGCAATATTTGATATTTGGAAATTCGAGGAAATCGTGCCTTATCGTGTTGGGTTTCGGTTTTCCATTTGACCAAATAACCAAATATCCTTTTAAAATTTTGTCCATGTCTGCAAAATAAGGCAATATTTGTGTGTTTGGAAATTCGAGGAATCGTGCCCTATCGCGCTGGGTTTCGGTTTTTCGTTTGACCAAATAACCAAATATCCTTTTAATCGTACATTTTGAAAATCAAAGATGAGCTCGGTGTCGAGATATAAACGTGTCATATCCTAACGTGCTGGATGTGATGACTTTATTCCTTTGGAACGAGTGAATCTTGAGATTCAATTCAAAATTAATTAACATTCTTTAAAAAGTATCACACCTTAAACATTTTCAAGTTTTCAGCACAAGGACACTAGCTAATCAATTTGGTACCAATTTTGGGCGTTGCGAGGGTGCTAATCCTTCCTCGCACGTAACCGACTCCCGAACCTATTTTTTTATATTTCGTAGACCAAAAATTATTGTTTTAATAAATCCAAATGTTTATTAAAATAATCTATCTCAAGGTGATCCGATCACACCTCGAATAAAAGATCGGTGGCGACTCCATTCCATATTTTTAAAGTCGATCCCCGTTTTTCAAAACACGTAAAAAAATGGTTTCGACAGCTTGGCGACCCCACTGGGGAATGGTTGAGAGTCAGGCCATAAATTGATTAATTTTTGTCCTTTTGGTTGAAAATTTGGAAAATTGTTTTGAAAAATTGTGTTTCTTTTAATACATTTTTGGTGCTATAATGTCGAGTCTCATAAAATACTCTTGCATTGCATTGCATGACCGTTGTGGTCATACCTTTTAAGTGGGAGTGAGAAACTATGCCTTCGTGAGGTTTTCACCTCCGCATGGGCTAGCGGACTGCTTCCGGGATACATCTGTACCTATGTGCTTCGTGAGATTTTCATCTTCGCATGGCCATAGGGAAATGTATTCCCCTGAATTGAACTCGATCTATATGAGCCTATAATGGGTGAGGATTGAGGAATCTGCTGGTTTTGGTACCCTCTCTTTAGAACTAAACCACATATATCAAACCCTAAGAGCCCACCCTAGGTAGAGCTATTCCGAATTATAGTGGTTACCCGGATGGAGGTGTGATAATATTTTACTTGTTTGGATTTTTATTATGCGATAATGACTTGTTGTGTTTTGATTTGTTTTCTTATTTGCATGTCATTTCATATTAAAGAGGTGTCAATTCCTGTTCGATTGCTAAGATAGAAAGTTTGCCATGGAAAACAAATTTCTTGATAAAGTAGAGGACAATGCGGCTATTTGCACGTGGTCAGAAGAGCTGCAATTGGAAAATGGGGATAGTTTAGCTAAAGGATACACATCGGATTTGTGGGACTTTACCCGCGTCAGTGTGATACAAAATGAGCTGCAAGAGTTGAGAGATATATGGGCCCATTGGGATGAGGGAACTAAGCAATTGTTCTACCAGAATTTTGGCGATATACCCTATTTGCTGGATGTTAAGGTAGACAAGCATCTGTTTCGGGCTATGACTCAATTTTGGAACCCTGCCTATAGCTGTTTCAATTTTGGGAAGGTGGACTTGGTGCCCACTGTGGAAGAATATACGACCTTGCTGCATTTTCCAAAGATCCAAGTTGATAGAGCTTACTCTAAGGCCGCTTATGCCTCGACTTTTGTGAAGAAGTTAATAAGTATTACTAGGATGAATGAGCCTTGGGTTACGGCTCTAATTCAGCGGAAAGGGGATGGTAAATGTATTCCTTGGGCAATTTTGGGAGACTTGATCTTAGCACATTCGGATGTAAAGAAGAAAGTTGATACCTTCGCCTTGGGCATTTATGGTTTAGTGATTTTTCCTAAAGCTTTAGGGCATATTGATGAAGCAGTTACTGATTTATTCAATCGCCTTGATAAAAGAGTCACGCCTGTACCTACAATTCTGGCTGAGACATTCCGATCTTTGAGCCTGTGTCGGAGGGCAGGTGAAGGTAGATTTATTAGATGTGCATAGCTGTTACTAGTATGGTTTCACGGACACTTTTGGAAGGTGGACAAGGTCTCTTACCGGGTCTTCTCTGAAAGTTATTCCCCATTAAAAGAAGAAGTAGCTACACAAAGGAGAAGCGATATCTCAGAAGAAAGGTGGATGATGATTCTTCAAAATCTCAAGGAGGAGGACGTTGAATGGAGAGCCTTTTGGATGGTCCGTAACGAGATCCTCTATCGGTGTGGGAGTTTTGATTATGTGCCATTGCCGGGGATTTTGGGGGCCATTGGATACACTCTGTTGATTGCATTAAGGCAGTACAAGTCGAGGCAATTTATACCGGCGACTTATGGGCTTGCTCAATGTGAGTTCTCGTATAAAGCGGACAATTATAAGAAAAAGTTTTGAGAGATTTCGGATGCTTGGAAGCAGACTCACCGGATGAAGAGGTTAGCTGTTGGTTCTATGACGACGCCAGAATATAATGATTGGTTTAGCCAAAGGATCAATGATAATATTCCTGGGCCGAGTGTAGAAGGTGCTCGATCAATGGAGGAATGCTTGCGAGTGGTCCCGTCAGAGCTAGAGATTATAAGACAGGACTTTGAAAAGAAGAGTCTCGAGTTCAGGAAAAGGATTGAACAGCTAGAGGAAGAGAAAATGCACTTGAGATTAGATGTAGAAGTGCAGAAGGCAGAGGCTGAAAAGTTCAGAAAAAGAAAAAATCGGGTTGAAGAGGATCTGGACAGTTTAAAGGTCGACTATAAGAAGATGCGTCTATCGATGAGGACTGCTGGTTTAGGAAAAACTTCGGAGCAGTGTGTTAGGAGATTCAAGACGAAAGGACTAAAGCTGATCAATGGGAGGAGAAATTCCGAGAGGCACAAGCACGAAATGAATCTATGGAGAAAAGCTTCTCAGAAAGTCGAAATAAATAAAACGAGTTAAAGGCTAGAGTCGCGGAACTCGAAAGATCTCTTCATCATTACCGAAGCCGTAATTCTGTACAAGAATTAAGAGTGAGCTTAAATAAGATAGAAGAAATGAAAGGGAAAATAGAAGGATTAGAGGTTGCATTGCGAAGCTGTGAAATGCGGATTGAGTCCTTCGAAGCAAGTGAGGAACGGTGGAGGGAGCAGCTTCATCAGTCGCAGAGTCAAGTCGGAAACAGGGATTACATTATGGGAGAAGCCATAACCCAAATTTGAGAGATAGCTGATTACTTGCAGACTTTGGCATTACAAGCGGATATATTGAGCGTGCAGTATGAGTCACAGTCAGGTCGCGGACAGGAGTTAGCTTCTCTACTTAGGAAAATTAAGGTTTTGGGCATTAAGGCCAAGCCATATCTGTAATCTGTTTTATGTAAAGACTTTTGTTTTCTTATAAAGTTTTCTATATGGAATTGAATCAGGATCGACACCTTCTTTGCATTCATTCCATGCATTTGTATTGCATTTCATGCATTTGCATTACATCGCATCATATGCATTAAAACTTGTAGAAAGGCTCTGATTAATTAAAAATTATTTCAGTTAACCTAGAAGACATGGAACAAAGGTTAGAGATTAGAGCAAGAGCAAAGGCAACATCGATGCAAGAGCGATTGGACCGAAATCCAACAGGATATGCGAGATCAAATGAATATGATGCGCCAGTTAACCCAATTACTAGTCAGAAAGCTTGAAAAAAGGAGTGGCCCAGTGGTCAACAGTGTGGATCTCAACCATACACGCATTTGCATGGGGCACCTGTCATTATCAAACCCTAATGTCAGATTGATACCCTAGCACTGTTGAACTTCCCGATGGGCTGATGTTTTAACCCGGAGGATGATCGAGCCAAACCGTTTGTTCTGGTAGAAACAATGGAAAGGGAAGAGTGGGCTTCAAAGGCCCCGAAGAGGAAGCACAAGGATGTGAATAATATGAGTGGGTATAATAAGGGCCATTCGAAACCGTTTATAGTAAACCATCCAAAGAAGGCAGTTACCAGTTATCTGGTCTCCCCGAGAGAAGAACTCAATCCAAGATTGAACTTAGAGAAACCCCAGTTCACACCTATTCCAATAACGTATAGGGAGTTATACCAAATTTTGTTTGATGCGCACATTGTGTCCCCCCACTACCCGAAACCGATACAACCTCCATACCCAAAATGGTATGACCCAAATGTCCAGTGTGAGTACCACGCAGGGATCACAGGGCATTCGAATAGAAACTTGCCTTGCTTTCAAGAAGTTGGTGGAAAAGTTCATCAGCATGGGTATTGTGAAGTTAGATGACGCGCCAAATGCAGAAATATGAACCTGGGAGCATTTTGGACAATCGAACTGCGAAAGAAATTCCTATAGTATTCAGAGCCTACCTAGAGTAATGTACAAAATGCACTTGTTGCTTTAAGCCTAGAAGCAATAAGATTTCTTTTGTGAAATAGGCTTGTGTCCAGAATTTTTTATTTCAATAAAATGCATCTTTTTTAGCAAATATTTTTATTCTTTACATCTCATACTGTACATTCTTTGGTTTTTTTTAGAATATTCTTTCATTCTTTATTCATAACCATACCATATAAATAATCATCCTTAGAATTATTTATTCTTAGGATTCTTTACCTTCGTACCTAGGTACCCAGATATCAACGACGTGAGCAACGTTGTTACTGACTCCCTTTTTGAATGAGATATGGGTCTAGGGGATCTAAGGACTTTGAAGATGACAGAGATTGTAGCCTATCTTTTGATTTGTTAAGGATGGTAAAACAAGATGAAAATAGACTCCACCTTGCAAGAGGTCAGTGAACGTTGCGAGCTTAGGAAAAGGATAAAGATCGAAGCCTAACTCACCACAAAAAAATAAGGTGAGACATCATTGATGTTTTCGCATGATCATATCAAGGCATGCCAAGCTATTGAAACGGGGGTATGCTGTTAAGATTGGTGTTTAAAGAACCCATGCTAATGGTTCTACAATAGTCAGGCTAATCATGAGGTTTAGGTACTGCTGGTCCACCAGAAAAGGAAGGTTGCATCAATTATGCCGTGAAGGCCAGATGGATGAATACAGGAATTACGCGCCCCCTCTATTTCTTCACAGATTCCCTATACGTGGGGCGGGGACATTATGAGGCCAATCTCGTCAAAGGCATTTAGCCGACACCAATTCATCTTTGTGGTTGTCAGTTACTTCACTAAGAGGGTGAAGGTCGCTTCATATGCCAAAGTTGCAAAGTCAACAGTCATCAAATTCAAATCCAAATCCAAATCCAAATCCAAATCCGAATCCGAATTCAAATTCAAATTCAAAAAAAAAGTGGCAATAAAGAATGTCAGAAAAAAAACATAATTGCACACTCTGTCAAAGATTTACTGGTCGCTTCAAAGATCGGACACCATATATCAAGGCAAAGAAAGGCAACCAAAAAACCATTCAAAAAATTTTGAAAAATGACTGAGACTTGTAAAGGTTGGCATAGAGAAGTTACCATTTACCCTCTATGCTTCTTGAACGTTGGCCAGGACCTTCACCGGGGCATCTTTATCGTTGGTTCATGAAAGGGAAGCAATTGTTGGAAGTTAAGATTCCTTTTCTCCAAGCTTTGATTGAATTGGAATGTCTCCAGTAAGCTTGATTGAAAGTATTCATCATGGTCGAATGTACCAAAAATAGATGATACGGGCTTATGATAAAAAGGTTCGCTCAAGAGAATTTCAGGATGGGGACCTGGCATTAAGAAGGATTCTTCTCATCCAAAAGGACTTCAGAGGTAAATGCCAAATTTGGAAAAACCTTATGTAGTGAAGAAGGCTTGTTCTGGAGGATCATTAACTTTGACCAAGATAGACGGAAAGGACATGCTCAAGCTGGTGAATTCAGATTTCTGTCTAAAAGGAGAGGCCAAGGTTAAAACCCGCAAAGGGGCACTTTGAGACAAAAAAAATCAATCAAAAAGAAGAAAGAAAAGGAGAGGCCAAGGCGAAAACCCACAAAGGGCGCCTTGAGTCCAAAGGGGATTTGAGTTGAAAACCCGAAAAGGGCAGCTCAAATTTTGATCGAAAGTAAGGCATACAGTAGTCTTGCTACACTTGAATTAACAATGAGAAATTATGTTACGTCTTGGGGCATCGACAAAGTACTCTGGATCCCCTAAACGCATATCGAGCTTAAAATGGTCCTCAAGAAGTTGGAACAGAGAAGCTCAGGCTGCAATATCTGGGGCACCTAGTTTCTATTTTACCCATTTTAAATTTCTAATTTGTGATTATATTATTCTTTTCAAAATATGTTCACAATAAATTTCCTTCTTGATTGCGATTGCTATCTTTGCTTAGCTTATTTTTTTCGAGCTATGCTACTAATTAATTTCCTCCTTGTCCATTGTTATGATCTTTTTGAAGCATTTTGCATTGAAATAACGATTAGTGGACTAATAACACTTTCATAAAAAGGGTTTCGCATATTACTCTGGAAGCTTCTGAATAATACAAGAATTTGAAACGGGACTATTGTTTAAAACTTACCAAGTTTAAGAAAGAGTCTAAACTGAGACTATCTCTTTGGATTTTTGTCAAAAATGGTGGTTGAACAAAATGACAAGATGTTGCGTCGGTGATACAATCTCGACGAAAAATGGTCAATGTTAACCCAGGTGTAAAAGGGGAATCATTCGAAAAAAAAAATGATATTCTGCATCCATGCAAATATCATGCATACACATTTGGTTAGGTCACCTGGGGAGCGATCAGTTGATTTGAACAAGTTACAGTCCTCTACCCTTGAGTTGCAGTGGGATAGGTTGAAGATGAAACAAACCCTATATTCCTGAATTACAAGGGGGTGGATTAAAGTTGATACAGATCTTATACCTTTGAATAGCAATGGGATGGATTGAAGAAGAAACAAATCATATATTTTGAAGTCGCAATGGGATGGATGGGAAAATATTCAGATCCTGTACCCTTAAGTCACAATGAGATGAACCCTGAAGTTACAGTGGAGTAAATTTGTTTAACAAAATATAATTGTCTTCTTGGGTTTTCTGTTGAGAATACCAGCCGAACAAGATGACATCACAATACGTCAGTGATAAAACTCTGATAAACAATGAGTGATGACACTTGAAATAGGAATCATTCTCATAACATTTTCACATTTATATATCATAGCATGTCTAAAATAGGTGCATTTGACTCATTTCGATCACGTCATCCTTGTAACACCCCAAACCCGGCCTAGATGTTAGGCCCGAATCTGGTGTGTCACATGGAAGTAAAAACCATCTTTGCGATTATTAAAAACATGCTTGAGAAATACAGCCTCTTTGTTAAAACCAAAAACACTTAAGCAATTGTTAACTACTTAAAAACATAATAATCTTTAAAAAAAACTTGTAACACCCCAAACCCGGCCCATACGCCACGGCCGAATTTAGAATGCCACTGCGGAAAACGTTTGAAAAATATTTTGACTTAGAGTGAAAACATAAAAAAAAAATTATTGTCTTTAATAAAACATTGTATATTTATAAATCCAAATAAAATCAGGTTGTTACAAATTCTTCGATTTGTAATTTTAACATATATCTTTAAGATATGAGTTGCTAAAAATATAACATATCCAAATAATAAAAATTGTCAATCCACTTTAAAACATAATAATAAACTTCAAAACCTTTTAAGTGGCCCTTATTACAATAACCAAATATTCGCAAATTCTGAAAATATGTATAATATATATATAAAATAAGGAAAATAACTTCTGCATGGGCCACCTCGTATCCACTCCAACTCGGTCCAAGCTTTATGCATCACCTGTAAGGTTTGAGAAAAATTTGGGTGAGTCACACAGACTCAGTGCATAGTTATTACACATGTCCCCACATATGCGCTTGGCCCATATCCACACAGTCCACATGCAAAATTATGCAAAATGAAGCCCAACCCAACCTAGTTCCATCCATTACACCAACCTCGCACACACCGCCGCCCAAGGCCGTGGCTAATCCACCGATCACCTAAGTGATCCCACATAACTTACCTCGGTAGACTTGCTGCTCAAGGCCGTGGCTAAGCCACCGATCACATAAGTGATCCCACATATCAATTAATCCACGGTGATGCACACAGCCTATCAATCGCCGAGATGGGCACCTAGCCAACACCTCCCTTGATGGAGCACATAGCTAACATCAAGCGCCGGTGTAGCACAAGGCTAACATCGGACCACGTACATAAAGTACACCCTTTCCTTCGATAGTCACATCCCAAGTCCCATGCATATATATATATATATGTGTATCATGGCAACATATCACTTGGACAATAATGCATCACATGCCATCACATTTCATATATTCATCAATGATCATTTAATATCGTAATTCACTGACTGAGTATTCGATCACCCACCACGGGTATTCACAAACTTAGCCCTTAATTCGGCTACCATTAACATCATATCACATATATATAAATATAACACATACACACAATCAAGAGACAGTGCGATAACTACGCTACTTTTTGATATGATGAGAACTATACTTTCCCGCTCGTCGATACCTAAATATTTATCACTCTTGATTAGAACACTAACATTCATAAAACTATACAATTGATAAGTAATCTAAATCCTTACCCTCGGAATCCCGAACAACAACTATATGCGATTTCACTCCAATTGATGGTTCATAACTGATGAAGAACCACGAACAAACAATGGCTCGGAGAAGTGCGTGACGACTTCAAATAATCGATTATCACCAGCAGAGGGTCCACATCCCGGTGGAAAGTCTCGGACTCGACACACTCTTCGTTTGAAATTTGAGGGTATAGCAGAACCACCCTCTTCCAAACACTATTAATGCGCTCTTTTCGAACCCATTCTTGATTGCCCCAAAATCTTAACACTTTGATTCAATTCCGATAATCGTCACTTGCCTATGGAGTTGTCAAAATCCTTGAATGATGAGATCCTTTACCACCCGTTCTTAGTATGGCTATGGTCGACTATCAATGAAGAAATGATCAGCACTCCCCTATACCACTACAAAGATAAAAGGGTTTGTTTGAAAGAGAAGAAATAATGATTTCGGTCAAAAAGATCCTCTCAAGGAAATATACAATTTCGGCAATGAAAGAAAAATAAAAGAATTGAAAAGAGTGTTTTTACCGATTGATCAAGGTGTGAATAAGAAAAATGGTTGAGAAGTGAATATATATGAAGAGAAAGATTCGGCTAAGGAGATTGTCATCAACATTCAGCCATGGTGAAGAATTAGGGAGAGAATAATGTTGAAAGTCTCTTGTGGAAAACAAAGAGGAAAAGAAGAATAGAAATGAGGAGTTTGGGTTTCAGGTTCTCAAGAATAGAAAATGAATCAAGGAAGAACTTTGAGTCAAAGTGTGTTCGGCAATAAGGGAAAAGAGAAGAAATGGTCTTTGATGGTTTTGTAGTTTCGGTCACAAAAAGAAGAGAAAGAAGGAATGGACTTGAGGGGAGAAAGAACAACTAAAAACCAAAATGGTCAAAACTCAAATGGCCAAAAGAAAAGAAAATGGTTACCTTTTGGCCAAAATACATTCGGCTAAGAGGAGAAAAAGATTAGAGAGAAACACAAAATAACCAAAAGAAAGATGTGCTCATCTAGCACTTAATTCTACCAAAAACTAGCACCATACCATACCAAAAGCTAACCAAAAATTTCAGCCATCCCCCCTAGCCCCTAATACCGTCCAAGTTCATGAACTCCAAAGCCAAAGTTTTCCACACAAAACTTTCCATAGCAATAACCTTATATTATGCCTTGTGTTCCCTCATCATTCCTTAATCAAAAATAATTCTTTTCCCCAAATTCAAGCTTACTTAAACTACTAACCATCTTGCCATAAAAATTAGTCCTCCTTATCCATAATGTCGTCCACATTCATGGACAAGTTGGTCATGCCAAACTTTCCAAAACCTCATCCCTTAATCCAAGCCTTATGTCCCCTTATCATACCATAACACCTTGATTCCATACCTTAACTATCAACTTGCCTTTTTTTTTCCATTAGTCTACTATCCATAAATGATAAAGTCCAACCTTATCTTAATTAGAGTTGACCAACACATGCCATACAATGCAAAAATAAAAGTCACCTTATTGTCATCCATGGGATTCGAACCTCTTCCCTCATACAATTACTCATGTGCCAACACCACTTTACTACTTGCTCACTTATGCTAACATTAAACACTTAAATTAACTTAAGCATCATAATCACTTGATCCACTTCACTAAATTCTCCATACTAAAAATTATTCTAAACCAATTAATTCCAAGCCTTCACAAGACTATATTAAGCACACAATAAAATCATACCTGAATTAACTCAAGCAACAATATGATACTCAAATTTTTCCTAAAGCCCAAGGCCCAATCGGCCCAATCCTATTAAGCCCAATTTCAGGATGTTACAAAACTTTTCGCTTGCGGAAGCATATTTGAAATAAACAATTTACGAAAATGTGACGTTTATAAATAGAGTTGCAGAAGCATTTTGAAAACGTTGCGGAAACGTAGATAAAATACAAGTATTTTGAGAGGTTGTTTGATAAATTGATAATCGAAACTAATGATCTTACAAAACCGTGACTTTTGAAAACGACGTTGAAAATTCGAAAGAGAATCCAAGTCTTTTGAAAATGTCGTTAATAGTTCGAGAGAAAATATCCGTGTTAAAAATATTTGTAAAAGTTTATTTTGAAATCCATTTGTTAATCGATTTTGGAAACCATTGTTTAAGTTTTTAGAAAATTCCCTTTTTTAAACAATTTAAGAAAAATAATAAAAACATCCCAACCAAAAAGCAAAAATAAAAATAGTCCAGAGGCCTTATTACAACATTTAACCCAAAATAGTAAAGTAATAAAATAAACGAGAAAGAAGTCTAAAGTCCAAATAAACCATTTCCGAAGTATGGCCTCCCTCGAGTCATCCATAGCCCAAGTCCATATCATCAAGCATTACCTGCAAGGGTTAAGAGAAAACGGGGGTGAGTTACAAGAACCCAGTGTGAAATCCCTTTACCGTCATCCACTAGGCCTGAACCCATATAACAATCATCTTGGACCAAAGCCCATAAACAAATAATAGATAAATGAAATGAATGCAACCCATCCCATCCTACCACCGCCTAACTCTCCACCCGTACCAACCAATCTCTCCTGTGGGGATCAAGTCAACCCACCCTTGATCTCTCCAATTTGCGGTCAAGCTACCATTTATACTATTTGTGGTGAGCCACCGAATCATATACGGTAATATAATCGCACTGACCTCGGTAAAAAAATGATCGACACAGCAGTCGTTAATTCATATGTTAGGCACATAGCCCCGGTAAATACGTTTAGCACAAAGCCATAATCACGATGGCACAAAGCCATATTTAGGTTGGCACATAGTCGTTATCAGAATTTGTGGCAATGCCACCGGTCTATACTTCTCTTCATTCAAGTTTCCCATCCCATGCAAAATTATGTAAATGCAACATTCATAGTAAGGCATCATATTTACAAATATAAACAACAATTATTACTCCAGAGATTTGTTACGATAAATCGGCCCATTATAACACTTTGCAATTCGACCCATTAAGGCATACTATCAAATCAGCCCATAGGGGCATTTTCGGTAAATCGGTCCATAAGGACATTTCAGTAAATCGGTCTATAAGGACATTTCGGTAAATCGGTCCATAAGGACATTTCGATAAATCGGTCCATAAGGACATTTCGGTAAATTGGTAATTTTACCCACTAAGGGTAATTCGGTAATCTCAGTAACCTGGGGTATTTGGTAATTTACCCTCCAAGGGTTATTTGGTAATTCGGCAACCCCGGACTTAACTACTAATTTGAGCATAGAAAATTGAAACTGTCCATCTGCGTCATATTGACTAAACTGGCCATAACTTGGATTACGAAACTCAAAATTTAGATCTGTAAATTTTCCTTGAAACTAGACTCATATATCTTCTTAAGATAATTTTTCCAGAATTTTTGACTTAACCATTTAGTACAGTTTATTCCTTAAAGTTTCCCTTGTTTCACTGTCTAATGATTCTGACCTCTCTTACCTTAATTTCAAATATCTCACTATACGGTTTTCATATACTACTCCCACTTGTTTCAAATGAAAATAGGCTCACTAATTAATCCATACATATGAATTATAACCCTTAATTCACTTTGTACAATTTTATAAGATTTTTCCAAGATAGATCAGGGAACCACGAAGTCATTCAGAACCAGTCTCACTAAAATTAAGATATCTCAAAATATAAAATTCCTTTTCCTTCTCTGTTTCTTCCATATCAAAATAGACACAGTAACATTTAATCTGATATCTTATTCACTTTGTAATTCCTTTTCCCATATTTTTTTGTGATTTTTCAAAAACACATCACTGCTCCTAACTGAAACTGTTTTATTACAAAATACGATTACCATTACGATCATATGCACGCCCGAGTGATCACGGATGCCGGTTTTCGATTTTCTTCGGTATTTTGACCAAATCACAGAACATATCATACAAACTTTCAGAGACATGTGAGATTACACACCATATCAAACATGTATTTGGAAGGTACGGGATTACACACCTGATTTTGATTTCCTAAAGAACCACTCGTCGATGACCTAGAGCAATACCAACAAAAAGTTAGCCTCGAATTTCCAAAAAATTTCGTATCACTTACACTTGAATCACTTACCACTATATCCGAAGGTAAAAATATATTGAGTGATTTGTCCCTAAAACATATAGTCGATTAGTCGAAACTTCAATCCGATTTGCAACATAGCCAAATAGAGATATAACGAAAAATCCAAAAATGAACCCCCTTACCTTATCGATATTGGATCCAATTTCCACCGTTTGACTTCGGCTAGAACAATACACGGTCTCCCACTTAAAGCACTACGAAAAGAGAGTGATTAAGACATGAAGAAGTGGAGGATAACACCATTTTTGATTACGATCACGATTTACAACCGAATAGTGATAAATACTTATTCGGCTAAAGAGAAAAGAATATGATCATAGAAAAGAATTCACTTACCAATTTAATCGAAGAAAGAATGTCACCTCAAACGAGAAAGAAATTATGAAGGAGTGATTGTGGATTGTGAGTTTCGGCTATGGAAGAAAATGAACAAGAATAGTTTCGGTTATGAGGGTATGGATTAGAGGAAAAAGATAGTAGAGTTGGAGAATTTCGTGAAAAGAAAAGAAAGGTTGAGAAGGGGTGCTTATCAAATTTTGGTTTTCAAGAGAAGATGAATGAAAATAGTTTGGTCTCAATGGTTTGGTACCTACGGCAACAAGAAAGAATTGAAGAAAAGAAATGCTCACTAATGGCTTGAAGTTTCGGCAAAGATGAGAAGAAATTTCAGAGAAATGGCATAAAAATGCAAGAAGGAATTTTGACCAACCAAGCACCAAAGTTTCTACCAAAACACTAACAAAAATTTGGCTACCCCTCTTACACCCAAAACCGTCCACATTCATGATCAAAATGGTCAAAATTAGCGAACCATACTTTCTATAACATTTCCCTTGAAAAAGGCCACTTGTTCCCCCTACTTTCCCCTTTCTCTTGATTTCTTTCCCCAACTTCAACCTTGCCTTTTTCTTTTAGCCACCTTACCAAAATAATGAAGTCAACCTTGCCATGAATGCCTCTTGGCCGACACTTAAGGAAATGGTGCAAAAATATAAGTCAAAATTTGCACACAAAGTGATTCGAACCTCTTCCCTCAAGGTACTTCATGTGGCGCCATAACCCTTTTACCAATTTCTCATTTATGCTAGCAATTTACTCTTTTATTTCCATAAGCCTTGATGCCACTTACTATCTCTCCTTAATAGGCTTAAGCACAAAATTTTACTAAGGCCCAACTTGAACCCGGAACTTCATAGAAACCTCGTAACTTTCCAAAATTACCTTCTTAATAAGTCCAACTTGAAATAATGTCGTTCTCTTGTTCTCAAAATTTTAAAACGCTTCTACGCTCAAGGCCCATTGGGCTCAATTCTACTAGGCCCAATTTTGGGATGTTACAATCCTAATTATTAGGCATAAGCATGGACCCATTCTACAGGTTATGTCCTCAAGAGGACAGTGTAGTAAGGTAGATTGAAGATACCAGTCTGTCTCCCTGAGTTTGCAGTGGAGTAGATTGAAGATAGCAGATCTACCATTCCTGAAGTTGCAGGAGCAGATCGAAAACATCAGATTTGTCTCCCTAAGTTTGCAATGGAGCAGATTGAAAATAGCAGATCTAGCATTCTTAAAGTTGCAGGAGCAGATTGAAGATACCAGTCTGGCATTCCTGAAGTTGCAGGAGCAGATTGAAGATAGCAGATCCGGCATTCCTGAAGTTGCAAGAGCAGATCGAAAAAATCAGATCTTGTCTCCCTGAGTTTGCAGTGGAGCAGATTGAAAATAGCAGATCTGGTATTCCTGAAGTTGCAGGAGCAGATCGAAGATACCAGTCTGGCATTCCTGAAGTTGCAGGAGCAGATTGAATATAGCAGATTTGGCATTCCTGAAGTTGCAGGAGTAGATCGAAGACTTCGGATCTTGTCTCCCTGAGTTTGCAGTGGAGCAGATCGAAGATACCAGTCTTGCATTCCTGAAGTTGCAGGAGCAGATTGAAGATAGCAGATTTGGCATTCCTGAAGTTGCAGGAGCATATTGAAGATAGCAGATCTGGCATTCTTGAAATTGCAGGAGCAGATTGAAGATAGCAGATCTAGCATTCCTGAAGTTGCAGGAGCAGATCGAAGACCTCGGATCTTGTCTCGCTGAGTTTGCAGTGGAGCAGATCGAAGATACCAGTCTGACATTCCTGAAGTTGCAGAAGTAGATTGAAGATAGCAGATCTGGCATTCCTGGAGTTGCAAGAGCAGATCGAAGACATCAAATCCCTTCCCTCTGAGTTTACAATGAGGATCAGCCCTTATTTCCCTGAAGTTTCAGCAAAGACGATTGAGGTTACGAATCTCTTCTCCTTGAAATAACATCGGAGTGGATAGAAGTACTATTTCCTATACCCCTGAAGACGCAGTGGGATGGAATGGGGCTACTTGAAGAAAAGAAGTGCCAAGAAGCCAAGATCTTACAAGACTAGGCAAATTTGGCCCTCTTATAGTCTTTGCTCTATTCTCGTTACACGACAATGAGTAAAGAGGGGCAGCTGTAGGAGCCCAAATTTGCCCGGGCCCATACCAAGAACGAAAAAACTAAAAATAAACAGTCCCAAATAATAAATAAAAATCCAATCCAATTACAGTCCAAGTCTTTTTACATATAAGCCCAAATAGAAATACAAAACCTAATAAACCCAAAGCTATAGGGCCCAAACGACCCAAAGACTTAAGCCAAGCAGGAAACGCTAGGGTTCCCTTGGCGCCACAGCCCTCTAGCGCCGCAGGCTCCCACATCGCTCATCTCCGTACGGCGCCACGTCCTCCTTTGTACCTGCAAAAAGGACGATAATAACAGCAGCAAAAACAAAGAGAGACAGTTGTATTTTGTTTTTTGTTTTTCATTTTATTTTTATTTGGATTTCGGCCTTTAAAAAGATGAAAACAGACCATTGTAAGGGGCTTCACGATTTTTTTTTTACGAATACTAATTGAGAGACATAATACAAAATTCAGGAATTCAGAAATCAGAATAAAAAGGTTTTTCTTTTCGATTTCAATTTTTTTTTTATTTTTTTGGTTCTACTAGTATTCGATTTGCTTCTTCCTTTGCATTCGAATAAACTGAATAACGGAAAGAGTATTTTACCTGTTTACCACCGTCGCCAGATTCCTACGCGCTTCGTCGAAATCGAAGCCGGAGTGGGGGTTCGACTTTGAAATATTTCTGTGTGTTAACACAGAAAAGGGGTTATTCTTTGTTTCCATCCGATGTCGTCACTGATTTCTGAAGTATGGGGTAGTCGGATGGCCATTTGGGGCGGCAGATTAAAGAGAAATCCGAGGTGTAGAATTAGGTTTTTCTTTTCTTCTTTGTTTTAAGGGACTGATAACTTAGAATTAGGTCTAGTTTTGGGTTTTATTAAAGCGCAGGAAACGAAACCGTTTAGGCCTGACTCAGTGGCTCTAAAACGGTGTCGTATTAGATGACCCAACTTGACCCGACCCGAGAACCCTCAGGATCCGCGCATTTCTGCGGTGAAGGGATATTTGCACGTTTGGTCCCGTTCTTTCGTGCTGCTATTTGATTAACTCTGTTATACATTTTCTTTGTTTTTTAATTGACCTCTGTAATTTGTGCGTCATTTCAACTAGGTCCAATCGGCACGCTGCGTTTTGGTTGTTTAAATATTTTCTATTTTAACCCCTGATTATTTGAGCGCTTTTTAATTTGATCCTTAATTTTGTTTAAATCATTCCATTTACTTATAAAGTATCTTGTCAGTTTTATTATTATTTCAATTGAGTATCTTCTTAGTCTTTGTTTATAATCTTCGCATTTTTTATGGTATTTAAATTTATTTATTATTTATTATATAAATTGTTTTAAATTATTTGATTGATATTTCAATGTTTTAATTTGTTTTATGCTTCCATTTGTATTTTTTTTTTTATCTATTATATAATTGTTTAACTTCAAATATTTTTTATGTCTCTTGTTTTAAAGATTGGTATAGTATTCAATTCAAATACTCTTATATGTTATTAATTTATACATACATATATATAATTAGTATTAAAATTATTTTATGTATATATTGTTGATTTCATAATATTTTATGTATATATTTCCGTTTAAATTTAGTATATAGTCTATTTTTTTTAGAGATCGTATTTTATTGTACATTTTCATTCATTTCAAATACTTTTACATGTTGCTAACTACATATATACATTTTTATAATGAACTTTTCATCTCATATATACTATTTATTTAAATTAATATACATTACATCTTTTTTTGACATACATAATGTTTATTTTGAAATTTCTTTACATATTACTATTTAATCTATGATTTTTGTTCTCTTCATGTCTTATTGATTCTTAAGTTGCCATATATGCCATTTGTTCATTTTTTTTATGTATCAATGATTTCAATTCGTTCTTTTGATAAATTATTTTTTTTTAAATTTGTCACACTTTATTTGTGCTAATTGATTCGGTTTTTCTTTCTGAAATTAGTTTTTTTTAATTTAATTTATTATTTTTCAAATGTTAATGTTGATGTGTTATTCATTCTGTATAAATGTCATGCTTGTAATTATGCATGTATATTTTTTATTATTGTATTATGCTTCTAATTCAAATTTTCATCCGATTCCTAACCAAATGTTTTGAATTAGCTTTAAATCGCCTATTTAAAAGTTTTAAAACAAGGTAATATTTGATATTTGAAAATTCGAGGAAATCGTGCCTTATCGTGCTGGGTTTCGGTTTTCCGTTTGACCAAATAACCAAATATCCTTTTAAAATTTTGTCCATGTCTGCAAAATAAGGCAATATTTGTGCGTTTGGAAATTCGAGGAATCGTGCCCTATCGCGCTGGGTTTCGATTTTTCGTTTGACCAAATAACCAAATATCCTTTTAATCGTACATTTTGAAAATCAAAGATGAGCTCGATGTCAAGATATAAACGTGTCATATCCTAACGTGCTGGATGTGATGACTTTATTCCTTTGGAACGAGTGAATCTTGAGATTCAATTCAAAATTAATTAACATTCTTTAAAAAGTATCACACCTTAAACATTTTCAAGTTTTCAGCACAAGGACACTAGCTAATCAATTTGGTACCAATTTTGGGCGTTGCGAGGGTGCTAATTCTTCCTCGCACGTAACCGACTCCCGAACCTATTTTCTTATATTTCGTAGACCAAAAATTATTGTTTTAATAAATCCAAATGTTTATTAAAATAATCTATCTCAAGGTGATCCGATCACACCTCGAATAAAAGATCGGTGGCAACTCCATTCCATATTTTTAAAGTCAATCCCCGTTTTTCAAAACACGTAAAAAAATTGTTTCAACACTCACAATTAAGAATAAGCACAAGTATTTATCTCATAAATCAAATTATAATAAGATCTGTCTTAGGTTTCATCCCCTTAGGTATTTAAGGGATTTAGTTCATACTAAATGAGGGAAACATCATAAAAGAGGAAAAACAACAAAACATAAGAAAACCCAAAAACTTCTAAAGAACTTGATGGGAGATCTTCAGTCTTGATGGAGATCCTTCTCCTAAGCTGTCCCCGACGGCTGTCTTGGAGTATTTTCTCCTTCTACTCGGCGTCTATTCGACGTCCTGTCGAGCTCCCCTTTTAAGTTGCTCCCTAGGGTGTTTATATAGGCTTTGAGATGCCTTACTTGGCCCACAAGTATCCCATTCCGAATAGAATTCATCTTGATTTCGGCAGGGACAGGCCCGTGTGACACGCCCGTGGTGGACTCCCTTGACCGTGGTCGATCTTGCTCGCCACACACGGTCGTGTGATCTGCCCGTGGTCGATAGTCCAGGCCGTGGTTGATCTTTACTCGAAACACACGGTCGTGTCCAATGGTCCAGGCCGTGTTGATGTCCTAAGTAGGCCTATTTTGCCCCTTTTTGACCCGTTTCTCATTCCTTTCGACTCCCTAAGCTCTCCTGAGTATAAAACATGAAATTAAGAGATTAGGAGCATCGAATTCATCAAATTCAATGGAAAATCATCCAAAATTAAGCCAAGCATGGGGTTTAAATATGTGTAGATTATGGTTTATCAATGAATTATATTGAATTGAGTTAAATTCATTCGTATAGATCCGGTTAGACCTAGTACGAAGTTAGATCGAGGAAAAGGAAAAGTATCAGATTAGTCACCTTTATATATACGTAAACTCTTCGAGTTAAGTCCGTGTAATTAAATTGTACATTTATATGTGTTAAATTGAATTATTGTTTGTGAATTGTACAATTTCCATGAATAAATACCGGTTGTATATTCAACAATTACCGAGCCTCGTTTGAACCTTAGGAATCCGTAGGATACAAATGACATGTCATTAGGGTCACCGATTTCAGCTCTTATGAGCTTCCCATTATTCACCTCGCATGAGCTTCCCGTTATTTAGCTCGGAAGAGCTTACTGTTTACAACTCGTATGAGCATACATGTATATGAATTGATGGATTACAGTTTAGTACACCTTGTGTGTACTACCCGTGTATCCAACAATATTCTAAATGGTTCAACGGGCACAGTTCTGTTACGAGATTATATGAGTTCGATATGAACTATTATTGGTATTTATATGAAAAACATGAAATGTGATTATTTGATGAATTCAACCATGTGTGTTGGATCTTATATGTGATTTTCATGGATAATATGTTGGTGATCATGTGTTTAGGCTTTTGGCCAAATTGGTTGAGATATGCTATGTTTACTTACCTATTGTATGGATATAAGGTAAGTTAAATTCCGTGTTATACGAACTTATTAAGCTTAAATGCTTACTCTGTGTTATTTTTCTATGTTTTATAGTAATTCGGAAGCTCGTTCGGGTTGGAAGCTGGTCGGAGTTATTTCACACTATCCATCAGTCCTTTTGGTACTTTCAGTAAATTAATCTCGGATATAATGGAATGTATAGGTTATTTTGTTCAATGTTCGTATATAAATGTTTTGTTGAGACTAGCCATTTGAATGGCTTGTGTTTGGTATATTTTGATGTGTATATAAGTGGCCTTATCATATTTGTTGTGTGTTTGATATGGTAGAATGAAAAAAAGTAAATGGGGTTTGGATATGCATATATGTATTTGGTCATTTAGGTGAGTTTGGATACTTGGTTTTATGTAGTGATATTTCATGTTTAAGACTTGATTTTGGCTTGTTTTAAATGCCTTGTTATGGCTTGTTGATGTGCAAAAATGTTAAGTTAGGTTGATGTCAAATTTGGGTGAGAAATGTGGCTTGAAAATTGGCCTATTTTCATCCACACAGGCAAAGACATGAGCATGTGTCTTAGCCGTGTGTTACACACGGTCGTATGTCCCTTGTATCTTTAAAATTGTGCAAGTCAGTATGCTCAACACGGCCTAGACACTGGCATCTGACTTGGCCGTGTGGCCCAAGTCAAGGAGTTACACGGGCACAGACACAGGCTGGAACACGATCATGTGTCCCTATTTCGAATGCCCACACGGCCTGGCTACACGGGCGTGTCTCCTGGCCGTGTGAGTCACACGGCCTGGTCACATGGCCGTGTGTCCCCTGCAACTTTGAAAAATTTCAATGATTTCTGAAAAATTCTTTGAGTATCCGATCTAGTCCCGACTTATTTCTAACGTGTATTTTAGGCCCCGAGGGCGCGTATAAGGGACAATATGTATGATTTCGATTGATTTCTGATATGAATGTTATATTATATGAAAGTCTGATTAATTGATCTATAAACTCCGGTAATGTTTCGTAACCCTGTTTTGGTAATGAATACAGGTTAAGGGTGTTACAATTGTTGAATGTTATATCTTGGTATTTTAAGGATTTAGTACTTTTATGCTATTTCTAAATGCAAGCATGATTTGATTTAATTTGAGCCTTATTAATAAATCTTTACTAGCATACTTATATTGTTTTTATACCTTATGATTTTTTAAGCTTCTAAGGCTCCATTTGGTTTTAGGAAACATTGAACAATTTTGTTTTCATTTTCTTGGAAAATGGAAAACACAAAAAAACATGTTTGATCAAAAAATTTAAAAATAGTTTTTTTTTAAATAAAAATAAAAATATGTGAAAACTAGAAAACAATAAAAAGTTGTTTTCATTGTTTTCACTAAAAATGCTTTATAAAAATGAAAATAGTGAAAACAATGGTTTTTAACTTTAAATCAATTCCTCCGTTTTCAAACCCATATAAACACAAAAAATGTTCTTTTTTTAATCGTTTGTTTTTCAATTATTAAATCTGGTATCCTGGTTCGAAACCATATAAATGTAATTTTTTTTAATTTATTTGTCATGTTTCTATTATTGAAAACAATCTTTTATTTTTATTTATCAATCATGCTTTTTAATTTTAAAAAAATAGAAAATAAAATTGTTTTCTGAAAATGAAAATAAAAAAAATTATTTTCAGAAACCAAATAGAGTCTAAATTTCTCAAGCCAAGCTTTGATTTTCAAATCATTTTTAAATTAGTATGTTGTACTTTTCCTTGGCAAATTCTATTTGATATACCAAAAAGGGAGAAGTGATACCTATCAAAATTTGCAAAATTTGCAAACCTTTTAACCTATTATGTAATTGGCAATTAAAAGTCTTCAACTTAAAAACCTTTCATCTATGGTTAAAATAATTGAATTTCAATTGAACTCACAACCATTACATTTCATTGAAATTCATGATAAAATGCTTTTTATTTTTTTTTAAAACAAGTCTTCATAAAATGTTCTAAATAGAGGGGGAGAGTTACTTGAAAATAATATTTGATTTAGAGGGAGCTCTCGAGGCAAATTTTTCTAAGGTTTTCTTATATTAAAAAGGGAAGATTGTAAGTTTTTACTTTCAAATATTTTGATATAACAAAATAAATTATAATTTCCCTTAATCAAATTTGCAATAATTAATTTGACCACACTTAAATTATTTTCAAGTGGTATAAAACTAAAAAATAAGTTTCTAAATGCCTTAAACAAATTCTAAAAGTTTTTAGTACTTCGAAAACCTTTCAAAGTGTTTCTAAACCTTTTCAAAAGCAGTTTCTAAGTTAAGTATTGAGACTAAGCCTTGCAAGTCTCGAGACTCCTTAAACAATATTTAAAATGACTTTTTGGAAGGGTATGGTATCAAGACTTACTAGGAAAGTCTCGAGTCTCAACATGTGGCAGGTTAAGTCCTGAGACTTAGTTTTGCAACCTTTGAGACTTTGCAAATCTGTAACACCCCTCACCCGTATTCAATGCCAGAATAGGATTACGGAGCATTACCAAACTTATTTCGCAAATAACCATACATTTCACATACATATTCATATTTCATGTAAACATCATTTAAAAGCATTCACATTGCCCCTAATACGAGCCTACGAGGCCCTAAACATGCATCTGGAGTGGTTCGATACTAAATCGATAACTCAAAAATTTTTTGGAATACTTAGAAACTTTTTGCAAAATACAGGGGACACACGCCTGTGTGGCCCGGCCGTGTGTCTCACACGGCCAAAGACACGCCAGTGTCACAGGCCGTGTGGACATTCAAAATGGGATCACATGGCCGTGTCCCAGCCCATGTCCGACCCCTTGTAACTCTCTGACTTGGGTCACACGGCCAACCACACGCCCGTGTGCCCTTCAAAATGGCCTCACACGCTCGTGTACCAGGCCGTAGCTAAGCCGTGTCAAAACTGTAGGGTATACTGACTTATGCCACACGGCCAAGTCAAACGCCCGTGTACTAGGCCGTGTGGAGCATACTGACTTGATTTCTAATTCAACACCAGGGGACACATGGCCGTGTAACCTGACCGTGTGTCACACAAGACTGAGACACACGCCCATGTCTTTGCCCGTGTGGACAAAAATAGGCTATTTACCGAGCCATATTGCCACCCAAACTTGCATACACCTACATCCACCCAATTTGTACCAAAACATGGCATATATAAGGATTCATTTAATCTCAACCAAGCATGAATCATTCCATTTCAATACCAACCACAACAAGGCACACATGTACCACAATACACCATTCAATTTCATACCAAAACTCACTTTCACAGTACATCAAACTAACCAATTTCAAATATGCATTATTTGCCTAGATTCACTTGCATACCAATATTCATAATACCAATATCAACTAGCTTCACATGTTCATCATCAAACTCATAACACAAGCTATATGCACAAATATATACACAACCAAACCAACCAAAATAAGCCAACTCTCATGGCTATATACAAAACCAAACACTTAATATTTACAAGCCATTTCAAATGGCTAAATCCATTACCAAACCATACCAAAATGACCAAAATTCCTATACATGCCATATAACCATAAACATATATTCAAAAGTACCAAAGTGATAGTTGGATAGTGTGATGCGATCTCCGATGATTCCCGAATCCGAGCTAGCTTTGATTTCACTATAAAACACGGAAAATAAATAAAGTAAGCTATAAATCTTAGTAAGTTCGTATAACAATAAACTTAACTTACCAAATATGCACAAATTAAGCAATTAAAACATATCATAACATATCTCATTTAGAGCCATCAACCTACCAAATTTTCCATTCACAAAATTAGACATAAATTTCACAAGTTTCTTCAATTCAATGCTTGTACGGTTTATGTACATACCTGTACCACCTCGTATCAGCATTAACACAACCACATCTCTGATATACCCGTTGAACCATTCGGAATACTATCGGATACTCGGGAATCTCGCACCCTAAGTGCCACATATATAGCCGAAGCTATCTCAGTCTCGTATCACATATAATGCTCACTCTCGAGCTATCAACAGGTCTGCTCACACAAGCTGACGGTCATGAGGAAAGCTGCGCGGTCGTTGCTCACACTGGTCGACGAGTATCCGCAACACATGCCGGATGACTCAGCCACCGGTAAGACGTACGGACCAACACCCAAATCACATAACCCCTAATGACATGTCATTCGTATCCTAATCTATTCCTAATGTTCAACCGAGATTTTTCACTTGCCGAATCATCGTCGAATATGCTCGTAGTGTCGTATTCACAATTTATGCAATATCAAAGCATTTAAAACACAAGTATAATAATGTTTATTATGTACGAACTTACCTCGAATGTAAAAACGACGAAACGAGTCAGTTAGTCCAAAATCTTATTCTTTCCCCGATCTAAATCTTTATTTTGCTTTTATTGATCTAAATATAATCAAAATTAACTTATTTAAAAATCTCTCTATTCAATTTAGTCCAAAATACACATTAAGGCAAATTTACACTTTTGCCCCTAACATTTCAACATTTTTACAATTTAGTCCTTATTTCATAAAATTACAAATTCATGCAATTCAATTAAAACCCATGCTAGCCGAATTTCAATTAGGTTCCTAGCGGTCCATGTTTTTCATTTATTTCACAATTTAACCACAAAAATTACACATTTCACAATTTAATCCCTAATTAGACATTTCACTAAAAATCACTTAACAATTGTTGTTTATCTAACAACAAACATGCATTTTCTATCATCAAACATCAAAAAACACATAGATTCTTCAATGGCAAAACTCTAAACCTTTAACATTTTTGCAAAATAGTCACTGGGCTAGCTAGACTAAGTTGCAACGATCTCAAAAACATAGAAATCACTAAAAATGGGACAAAAACCACTTACAATGCAAAGAAAATAGCTTGGTCGAACCCTAGCTATGGCTTCCCTTGATAATTTCAGTCGAAGATGATAAAATGAAGAAGATGGACACATTTTTCTTAAGTTATTTTAACTTTAATTTCTAAATTACATAATTAACCTTAAGTTAAAACATTAAAATTACTTAATGCATGTCCATAAATGTCCACTAACATTAACAATGGTCTAATTCCCACATATGGACCTCTAATTTAATATTTCATAGCTATTAGACACCTTTAACTAATAGAACTCCACTTTTACACTTTACGCAATTTAGTCCTTTTTATCAAATTAAGCACTCAAACGATAAAATTTCTTAACAAAATTTTTACACAATCACATTATCATGCTGTAGACATTAAAATAATAATAAAATAATTATTTCAACTTCATATTTGTGGTCTTGAAACCACTATTCTGATTTGACTAAAAACGAGCTGTTACAAAATCAATAGCCACAAACTTATTTAGAAGAGCATGGTATCAAGACCTGTTCTATAGAAAATATTGAAACTTGCCTTCATGGTATCGAAACTCAGGCTTTTGTAATGGCCATTTTTCAACCAAGTATCAAGACCCTTGTAAGTATTGATACTTGACCCTACAAATTGCATTAAATGTGCAAAATCAATGCTCCTAGTGGCTAGAAACTTTCTTCAATGATTCCAAATGTCTTCAAGTCAATGAAAAGGTATAAATGTGGTCCAAGCACGCCCAAATGAAGACAAAAACAAGCTTACTAAGTCTATTGAGCAAAACTCCAAATCTTTCATTTGTTATGCTCCTATTTCATTAAAAACTGTAACACCCCAAACCCGGCCTATGCGTTAAGACCAGACTTGGCATGCCACACAATTCGAACTTACATCTAGTCATCACTGCTTTTAATGAAAACAATTCTTCAAAACGATTTTGAAAAAAATGGAATTTATCATAAACCGAGATTTATTTGAAAACCATAATTTTAAAACATAAGAATTTACAATTTGATTTTCATAGAAATAATTGGTGGAAATCTTAAACTTATAAAAGAGTTTTCACAAAATATTTTGGATTAAGTGATATTTAAGAAAATCCCTTTTTCTATTTTTCTTTATACGCAAGTTTAAGAAATCATTTATAAAATTTAAACAGCCCCATTTAAGTAACTAAAACATATTAAAATTCCATCCACGAATAAAAATCCATAAAATAATACCAGAGGCCTTATTACATCGCAATCAAAATAGTACTTAAATAAAAATAAAAATATTAAAAAGAAGTTCAAGTTTATAAAAACCCATTATTCATAGTATGGCCTCCACACGAAGTCATCCCCGGCTCAAGCCTCCATCAATTATTATTACCTGAGAAGGGTAAGAAAAACAGGGTGAGTTACTTAGAACTCAATGTGTAACCCACTTACCGTGTCCACTAGGCCAAATCCATTTAAGCATTAAATTGGGCTTGAGCCCATTTACAAAAATACAATATATAAATAAATATATAAAAAAATGCATGTGATATGCAATTCCCAACCAAGCCTAATTTCCATCCGCTACACACCACCCGTACCAACCATCACACCTGTGGGGATCAAGTCAACCCACCCCGCCAACACACCAATCACAGGCATTAAGCCATTTAAAATATTTGTGGCAGAGCCACTGAACTAGATTGTGACAGAGTCACCGAACTAGATTGTGACAGTGTCACCAAACTAGATTTTTGGCAATAGGCCTTTCTTCTCTTCGTCAATTATCCCAACCCATGCAGTCATGTATATATAGAATGCATCACAATATATTCATTAGGTAAATTTCAACAAAAAAAACCCGTATTACAAGTTATCAACTTGGCCCATTAGTTAAAATAACAATTTAACCCATTTAACGATCTAGCAATTTTGGCCCTTATATCGATCTAGCAGTTTTGGCCCATATATCGATCTAGCAGTTTTGGCCCATATATAAACATGAGGCCCTTTTCACAATTTTCTCACTTGGCCAATTTATCAAAAATAATTCATATGGCCCAAAATATCACTTTTTAACAATATAGCTTATTAAGGGCAAATTTGTAATTTTCACAACTTTAATACCATTTTCATGCTTTCACACCAAAAGTGCTAATAAACCGTATTTTCCAATTTTACCGACTTTACGATTTTTAATCGAATACTTACGGCATAGTATAACCCATGAGATAAGTGTGAAGTTACACACCTGATTACGGTGAGTACTATACTTCCCGCTCGTCGATACCTAAATATTTATCACGCTTAATTAGAACACTAATATTTAATATAAAGCTATTCTAATGATGAACGATCTAGATCTTTACCCTCGGAATCTCAAACAACAGCTATTTGTGATTTCTCCTCGATTGATAGTTCATAACCCGATGAAGAACCACGAACAGTCAAAGGCTCAGGAGTACGAATGACTTCAAATAATTGATTTTCACCGGATGAGGGTCCACAACCCGGTGGAAAATCTCAGATTGTTGAAACAGTCCTTCGTTTGAATTTAGGGGGAATAGTGGAACCACCCCTCTTCCAAACGCTATTAACAACCCTTTTTGTCCCTATCTTGATTGCCACGAAGTTCTTACGTTCACAAAAAGAGAGTCGATTAATAGGGTCCTTATGATAGAATCGATTAATCAATACCATCATAAGCCAAATAAAAAAATAACATAGAACCCCCCTCGAAATAAAATGAATCCCTTACCTTGAATGATGAAATCCTTTTCCACACGTTCTTATGATGCCTAAGATCGACTATCGATGAAGAAATGATCGACACTCCACTACACCACGATTGATCAAGGTATGAATAAAAAGAATGATTGAGAAGTGAATAGATGTGGAGAGAAGGATAAAGGATGCTATTTTCGGTCAAAAAACCCTCCCAAACTAATATATATTCGGCTAAGAAAAAGAAGAGAATAAAGATTCGAAAAGGGTTCTTACCGATTGATTAAAACGAAAGTTGAAAGAATAATCAACAAAACAATATAAGTGAAGAGAATATTCGGCTTTGAAGGAAAATTGGAGAGAATGGTGTTAGCACCATTCGGCCATGGGGAGAAAGAGATGGGAGACAATGTGTTTTGGTTTTTTTCAAATGTGAGAAAAGGAGCAAAGAGTGAGATTTGGGACAAGGAAGCATTCGGCAATGGTGAAGAGGAGAAGAAAAGAAAAATGGCCTTTATGCTTTGGTATTTCGGCACAAGGGAGAGAGTGTCTTGAGATGTAAGACAAAAATATGACCAAATGGTAAAAATGAAATGAAATGGCCAAAAGAAACAAAGCTTACCTAATGCTCAAATTCGGCTAAGAGAAAGAGTTTGGAGAGAAAAGAAAATTTCACACAAAATGCTAAGAATTAACCAAAACTAACTCTTAATCCTAGCCAAACTACTAACAACATTCGGCCATTCCCCCTAGCCACAAAACCGTCCATGTACAATGGCCAAAAGTCAAAGTTTTAGCCACCAAAGAGTTTCCAAGACAACATCCTTGATTCGTGCCTTGTGTTCCCCCTACATTCCATAAGTTTAGGATTTCTTTCCCCAAGTTCAAGCTTACCTTAACCATTAGCCACCTTACCATAAAAGAAATAGTCCAACCTTACCATAAATAAGGCTTGACCGACACATGCCATCAAGGTGCAAAAATTAAAGTCACCAAAATGCAATCCATGGAATTCGAACCTCTCCCCTCAAGCAACACATATGACGCCAACTCCACTTTACTACTAGCTCATCTTATGCTAGTTTTTGACACTTAATTTCCTTAAACATCAAGGTCACTTGTTCCACTTCAATAAAATACTCATTACTAAAATTTATTCTAATTCCGAATAAATCCCGAGCCTTCTCAAGACTATATTAAACACACAAATTGAATCATTCACAAGCTAAGCACCAAAAACATGCAACATATCGATACTCAAATTTTTAGGATGTTACAATTCTACCCCCCTTAAAGAAAATTTCGTCCTCAAAATTTTACCTGGTTAAAAGAGGTGAGGATATTGTTGCCGAATTGCGTCCTCAGGCTCCCACGTAGCTTCCTCTGCTCCGTGATTGCGCCATAAAACCTTAACCAACGACACAGTCTTCTTTCTTAGCACCTTAACATCACGGTCTAAGATTTTCACTGGTTCCTCCTCGAAAGGCAAGTCTGGCCTTAACTCCACTTCTTCTACCGGTACTATGTGAAATGGATCCGATCTATAACGCCTCAGCATAGAAACATGGAAAACACTATGAATCTGACTCAACTCCAGAGGTAATTCAAGCTGATAGGCCACTGGTCCTACACGCTTCAACACACGGTACGGTCCAATGAACCTAAGGCCCAACTTGCCCTTCCTTCCAAATCTGAAAATCTTCTTCCAAGGTGAGACTTTCAGAAAGACCTGATCTCCCACCGCAAACTCAATGTCCTTACGCTTCAGATCTGCATACGACTTTTGTCTATCCGAAGCTTCCTTTAACCGCGCTCGAATCACCCTTATCTTTTCTTCTGTCTCAGATATCAATTCAGGACCCAACAACTGTCATTCCCCCAATTCAGTCCAACAAGTAGGGGTACGACACCTACGACCGTATAACGCTTCATAGGGCGCCATTTGAATATTGGATTGGTAACTGTTATTATACGCGAACTCTACCAACGGTAGAAAATCCTCCCAACTACCTCTGAAGTCAATCACGCAACCTCTTAACATGTCTTCCAAAATCTGAATTACTCTTTTCGATTGATTATCCGATCGAGGATGAAAAGTCAGATCAAGTTTAACTTTGTTCCCAAAGCCTCATGCAAAGCTTTCCAAAACCGCGATGTAAACCTAGGATCCCTGTCCGATATGATAGACACTGGTACCCCATGCAACCTCACAATCTCAGATACATATAGCTTAGCCAACTGCGTGAGTAATGCATGCGATTTAAGTAGAAAATGAGCAGTCTTCGTCAATCGATCAACTACCACCCAAACGGAATCTTTCTTAGTAGGTGTTAAGGGTAACCCACTAACAAAATCCATCGTTATCTGCTCCCATTTCCATAGAGGAATCTTTACCGGTTGCAATAAACCCGATGGTAATTGATGTTCCGCCTTCACTTGTTGACACGTCAAACACTTTCCTACAAAATCAATAACCTCCCGCTTTAACCTTGGCCACCGATACTGCTCACGGAGATCCCGATACATCTTATTTCCTCCGGGGTGCATAGCATAAGGGCTACTATGCGCCTCTCGTAGAATCATTTGTCTCAAATCCGAATCCATGGGCATACAAACTCTTCCACGAAAACACAGCACGCCATCCTTGTTTAATCCAAAATCCCCTATTATACCACTTTCAACTTGTTGCATTAAAGGACCCAACTTTTCATCTAATAACTGCTTTTCCTTGATCTTTTCTAACCACAATGGCTTCACTGAAGTTTCGCTGTGATCGCCATCCTCATACAAACCGAGATGAGCAAACATTGCTCTTAACTCCGATACTACCTTACGACTCAACGCGCGTCGCCACCACGTTAGCCTTTCCAGGTGGTACTCAATTGAGAAGTCATAATCCTTTAACAACTCCACCCATCTCCGTTGTCTCAAGTTCAACTCCTTTTGGGTAAGGAGGTACTTAAGACTCTTATGGTCCGTATAAATGATCGACTTCTCACTTTGTAGAGATAGTGCCTCCAAATATTTAAAGCAAATACCACCATGACCAACTCCAAGTCATGAGTAGGGTAGTAGACTTCGTGCGGCCTCAATCGACGAGAAGCATAAGCCACCACTTTTCCACCTTGCATCGGTACACATCCTAAACCCGTGTGTGACGCATCACAAGAAGCGATAAACTCTTTTCGACCTCAGTCGAATGAAAGATCGGGCGCTTCAGTCAAAATCTTCTTGATTTCTCGAAACTTTCTTGTTGTTTATCGGTCTACACATACGGTACCCCTTTCGCAACATGACTTGGTTAGAGGTGCGGCAATCAACGAAAACCCCTCAACAAAGCGTCTATAGTAACCAGCCAAACCCAAGAAACTCCGGATCTCGCCCCATCGACTTGGCGGTTTCCAATCCAACACCGCCTCAACCTTCCGAGGATCAACTCTTATTCCTTGGTGACACCACATGACCCAAGAAAGTCACTTCCTTCAACCAAAATTCGCATTTATCGAATTTGGCATAAAGTTGCTTATCTCGCATAAAATTTGCAACACAATGCGCAAATGTGAGTCATGCTCTTCTTCATTCTGTAATATACCAAGATATCATCTATGAACACCACTACGAACCGGTCTAGATAAGGTTGAAAGACTCGATTCATCATGTCCATAAATGCCATTTGGTGCATTGGTCAAACCAAACGGCATAACCAAAAACTCATAATGGCCATAACGAGTTGGAATGCCGTCTTATGAATATCTGCCTCTTTCACCTTTAGTTGATGATAACCCGATCTTAAATCAATCTTGGAGAAAACTGAAGCTCCTCTCAATTGATCAAACAGGTTGTTAATTCTCGGCAATGGATACCTATTCTTGATCGTCAATTTATTCAACTGCCTATAATCAATTCACAAACGCATCGACCCATCCTTCTTCTTGACGAACAAAATCGGTGCTCCCCACGGGGACACACTCGGTCGAATAAATCCCCGATCTAACAATTCTTGAATTTGAGCTTTAAGCTCCGCTAACTCCTTCGACGCCATTCTATAAGGAGCAATAGACACTGGAGCCGTTCCGGGAAAAAGCTCAATGCCAAATTCTACTTCCTGATCTGGAGGTAGACCCGGAAGTTCTTCGGGAAAGACATCTGAAAATTCTTTCACCATTCTCAGACCTTCCACTGATAGTTCCTTGGCATCCAAAGCACTAATGAAGGCTAGGAATGCTCCATACCCTTTCCGCACCAACTTCTAAGCCTTCAAAGCAGATACCACATTTGCCAAAAAGTTCCTTCACTCGCCTATCATTACTACCTCCTCATCATTCATAGTCCTTATTGACATCCGCTTTTCGGCACAATCCAATTGTGCCCGGTGCTTCACCAACCAATCCATGCCCAAAATAAGATCAAACTCGTCGAAAGGTAATTCCATCAAATTCGCCAAAAATATTTCTCTTTGAATTTCTAAGGGCACGTCTCTAAACAATTTATTCACGATTACCGACTGTCCTAAAGGACTAATTACGGTCATCTCTCTATCAGTAATCTCAGATCTAATATTCAGGTTTCCAGATATGGCACTAGCAACATACGAGTGGGTAGACCCGATATCTATCAAAGCGAGAATGAATGTGTACATCAAAGATGAAGAACATACCAGTTATCACATCAGGTGCATCGCCATCTTCCCGATGCCTAACCGCATAGACCAACCCCGGCTGTCTTGCCTCTGTGTTACCTCTGAAACCATTACCTCGACCCGGTGTATCTTGACCATGTCCGTTACCATTACCACCGCGACCCGATCCACGACCTCTCGGTAGCTACTGAGTACCTCTAGCTGGCTGAGCATCAGGGTTACGAGCTTCCTGATTCGTATCAGACCGTCTAGGGCAATTCTTATACTGGTGATCCTTGGAACCACATTTATAGCAAGCACCAGTTTTCCTCCAACATTCCCCGGGGTGTCGCTTCCCACAATCAGCACAGTCCCGACTTTGATTGGTAACCACAGGCGCTCTAGCTTGAGCTGGCTCATCATTTCGAGGCCTTTTCTGGAACCTTTTAGCAGAACCCGAATACTTAAAATCCCTCTTGCCTCTAACTCTTTCCCGGTTCTGACGTTCTGAATTCTTAGCCTCTTCGATTATCTTGGCTTTCTCCACAAGCGAGGCAAAAATTCATAATTGTTGTGGGGCTATCAGTACCCGCAACTCATCATTCAGCCCATCTTCAAAGCGTACACAACGCTCATGATCTGTCGGCACTATTGTTCGAGCATATCGGCTCAAACGAAGAAATTCTGCCTCGTAAGCTGCCACTGTCTTATTTCCTTGAACCAAATTCAGGAATTCCTTCCTCCGGGTATCTACATAACTTGTCCCGACGTACTTCCCTTGAAAAGTAGCTTTGAAGAAATCCCAAGTAACCAATGCAGCCTCGGTGCCTTCTCGAACAGTAAGCCACCATTGATACGCCTCGTCCCTTAACAAAGACACAGCTCCTCTTAGTTTCTGCTCGGCGGTGCACTCCAAATCATCCATAATCCGCCCTATAGCCTCGAGCCAATATTCCGTAACATTCGGAGCTACACCGGAGACACCTCTAAAAACCTCGGCAACACTTGATTTAAGTCGTTCCGAAATTTATCCACGAACTCTTTGGACCGGTTCTAGTCCCAAAGAACCCTTTCAAGGACTCGCAACATTGCTTGAGTCAAAGCATTGTCCTCTCTCGAATGGTCATGTGATCCAGTCTCACTCCTGGGTGAAGCAGGTGCATCCATTTCCGGCATATGACCCGGCGCTTCAGTTGCATCTCTAGCACCGGTAAAGTTGTTTTCGCAATCACGTCCTATAGTCTCAATCTCTACTGTTTTGACACCTAAAACTAGAAGTTCTAGAGTGTTCCTATGTTCATATCACAATAATAAACATTTAATATACAAATACTTACTTGGCTTGGTGCCGGATGCTCGTGGTGCCATACTACCTTTAAAACATAAAGTCTAGAAATTAAAACAGTTTTAAACAAAAATTTTGTTGAACCCAAACCACGATCGAGTTTTGAAAGCGGCTCGATACCATAAAATGTAACACCCCAAACCGGCCTATGCGTTAAGACCGGACTTGGCATGCCACACAATTCGAACTTACATCTAGTCATCATGCTTTTAATGAAAACAATTCTTCAAAACGATTTTGAAAAAATGGAATTTATCATAAACCGAGATTTATTTGAAAACCATAATTTTAAAACATAAGAATTTACAATTTGATTTTCAGAGAAATAATTAGTGGAAATCTTAAACTTATAAAAGAGTTTTCACAAAATATTTTGGATTAAGTGATATTTAAGAAAATCCCTTTTTCTATTTTTCTTTATACGCAAGTTTAAGAAATCATTTATAAAATTTAAACAGCCCCATTTAAGTAACTAAAACATATTAAAATTCCATCCACGAATAAAAATCCATAAAATAATACCAGAGGCCTTATTACATCGCAATCAAAATAGTACTTAAATAAAAATAAAAATATTAAAAAGAAGTTCAAGTTTATAAAAACTCATCATTCGTAGTATGGCCTCCACACGAAGTCATCCCCGGCTCAAGCCTCCATCAATTATTATTACCTGAGAAGGGTAAGAAAAATAGGGTGAGTTACTTAGAACTCAATATGTAACCCACTTACCGTGTCCACTGGGCCAAATCCATTTAAGCATTAAATTGGGCTTGAGCCCATTTACAAAAATACAATATATAAATCAAATATATAAAAAAAATGCATGTGATATGCAATTCCCAACCAAGCCTAATTTCCATCAGCTACACACCACCCGTACCAACCATCACACCTGTGGGGATCAAGTCAACCCACCCCGCCAACACACCAATCACAGGCATTAAGCCATTTAAAATATTTGTGGCAGAGCCACCGAACTAGATTGTGACAGAGTCACCGAACTAGATTGTGACAGTGTCACCGAACTAGATTTTTGGCAACAGACCTTTCTTCTCTTCGTCAATTATCCCAACCCATGCAGTCATGTATATATAGAATGCATCACAATATATTCATAAGGTAAATTTCAACAAAAAAAAACCCGTATTACAAGTTATCAACTTGGCCCATTAGTCAAAATAACAATTTAACCCATTTAACAATCTAGTAATTTTGGCCCTTATATCGATCTAGCAGTTTTGGCCCATATATCGATCTAGCAGTTTTGGCCCATATATACACATGAGGCCCTTTTCACAATTTTTTCACTTGGCCAATTTATCAAAAATAATTCATATGGCCCAAAATATCACTTTTTAACAATATAGCTTATTAAGGGCAAATTCATAATTTTCACAACTTTAATACCGTTTTCATGCTTTCACACCAAAAGTGCTAATAAACCGTATTTTCCAATTTTACCGACTTTACGATTTTTAATCGAATACTTACGGCATAGTATAACCCATGAGATAAGTGTGAAGTTACACACCTGATTACGGTGAGTACTATACTTCCCGCTCATCGATACCTAAATATTTATCACGCTTAATTAGAACACTAATATTTAATATAAAGCTATTCTAATGATGAACGATCTAGATCTTTACCCTCGGAATCTCGAACAACAGCTATTTGTGATTTCTCCTCGATCGATAGTTTATAACCCGATGAAGAACCACGAACAGTCAAAGGCTCGGGAGTACGAATGACTTCAAATAATTGATTTTCGTCGGATGAGGGTCCACAACCCGGTGGAAAATCTCGGATTGCTGAAACAATCCTTCGTTTGAATTTAGGGGGAATAGCGGAACCACCCCTCTTCCAAACGCTATTAACAACCCTTTTTGTCCCTATCTTGATTGCCACGAAGTTCTTACGTTCACAAAAAGAGAGTCGATTAATAGGGTCCTTATGATAGAATCGATTAATCAATACCATCATAAGCCAAATAAAAAAATAACATAGAACCCCCTCGAAATAAAATGAATCCCTTACCTTGAATGATGAAATCCTTTTCCACACGTTCTTATGATGCCTAAGATCGACTATCGATGAAGAAATGATCGACACTCCACTACACCATGATTGATCAAGGTATGAATAAAAAGAATGATTGAGAAGTGAATAGATGTGGAGAGAAGGATAAAGGATGCTATTTTCGGTCAAAAGACCCTCCCAAACTAATATATATTCAGCTAAGAAAAAGAAGAGAATAAAGATTTGAAAAGGGTTCTTACCGGTTGATTAAAACGAAGGTTGAAAGAATAATCAACAAAACAATATAAGTGAAGAGAAGATTCGGCTTTGAAGGAAAATTGGAGAGAATGGTGTTAGCACCATTCGGCCATGGGGAGAAAGAGATGGGAGACAATGTGTTTTGGTTTTTTTCAAATGTGAGAAAAGGAGCAAAGAGTGAGATTTGGGACAAGGAAGCATTCGGCAATGGTGAAGAGGAGAAGAAAAGAAAAATGACCTTTATGCTTTGGTATTTCGGCACAAGGGAGAGAGTGTCTTGAGATGTAAGACAAAAATATGACCAAATGGTAAAAATGAAATGAAATGGCCAAAAGAAACAAAGCTTACCTAATGCTCAAATTCGGCTAAGAGAAAGAGTTTGGAGAGAAAAGAAAATTTCACACAAAATGCTAAGAATTAACCAAAACTAACTCCTAATCCTAGCCAAACTACTAACAACATTCGGCCATTCTCCCCTAGCCACAAAACCGTCCATGTACAATGGCCAAAAGTCAAAGTTTTAGCCACCCAAGAGTTTCCAAGACAACATCCTTGATTCGTGCCTTGTGTTCCCCCTACATTCCATAAGTTTAGGATTCCTTTCCCCAAGTTCAAGCTTACCTTAACCATTAGCCACCTTACCATAAAAGAAATAGTCCAACCTTACCATAAATAAGGCTTGACCGAAACATGCCATCAAGGTGCAAAAATTAAAGTCACCAAAATGCAATCCATGAAATTCGAACCTCTCCCCTCAAGCAACACATATGACGCCAACTCCACTTTACTACTAGCTTATCTTATGCTAGTTTTTGACACTTAATTTCCTTAAACATCAAGGTCACTTGTTCCACTTCAATAAAATACTCATTACTAAAATTTATTCTAATTCCGAATAAATCCCGAGCCTTCTCAAGACTATATTAAACACACAAATTGAATCATTCACAAGCTAAGCACCAAAAACATGCAACATATCGATACTCAAATTTTTAGGATGTTACAAAAACACTTGTTGAGTTTATTTGTATTTCTTTGTACAAGTGTTTAATTGTATTTGTGAGATCTTAATATTGTTTATTCACCTTTGAGAGGTTCTATATTCCTTCTTATTTCATTTCTCATTTTTAAGGGATTACATAAAGTTTTTGGGTAGAAAACCTTTGAGTAGAGGTTCCATCTTACTAAATTAAAAGGTAGAGATTGTGTAAAGGTTATACATTATCCTAAAAATGTACCAATTAGTGGATTGAGAAAATCCTTAGTTGATGAAAGCTAAGATAATGGAGTTACATAGTAAAGGTCAAACCACTCTAATAGTCTTGTGTCTTTCTTTTGTCTTTTCATTTCTTAAATTTTTAATCACTAATTCACCCCTCCTCTTGGTGTAATTTGAGCTCAACGAAGAGAGAAAATAATCCATATTTATTCAAACAAAGAGAAGATAATGTGGATGAATTTTGAAGATCAAATAAATCAATCTACTTACACCACATTACATGGAATCTTCCAAGCTTCTACAAGCCATGTATTGAAGTCTATATGTAGAAGGTAGCCTTGTGGGACTTTACAAAATGGGGAGAGGATTTTAGTGGGAACATATGTTCATATTGAGGAATTATTGTTGGGTGCATTTGTTATTTTACACTTTTGAACGTTTTTTTATTCACTTCCTATTAATAATTTGAGATTCAGGAGTTTTCAATAGAAAAGGCTCATCGGAGAAAGTTCATACTAAATGTGCTTAGGTGAGGTTGCACTTAGCTGAGAGTTAGTATAGATTGAGCTTAAATCATTGCTTGTATTGTAAATTTAATAGAGAAATTCTTTTCCGAGTAAAGTTTCGTAAACATAGGTTAAATTTGAATTGTATAAGTACCTTCTTGTGTTTTATTTTTTTTCATTATCTCTATATTGGTCAGATTTAGTCCCCTCACCGTAAACCACATCTTAGTAGCAAATTTGTGTTTTCACAACGTAGAGAAAATTGACCCTAATGAAAGAAGATATTGCTTTAAATTCTCCTACTGATCTAGGATTGGTGAGAACCAAAGTGATTCACCTTCAATATTATTTGCCACACCATTATATCATCTTTGTACTCTACCTCATGGGCTTGGTTGGATGTTGTTGGTCAAGGACACAATCCTATCCCAGCAAAAACTTGGGGCTTAGTAATTGTGACAGCCATATTGGGTGGTGAAATCAAGATTTACCAAAATTTTGGGTTACCTCGTAAAATTGGCTGCCTCTAAGATATAATCCTATATGCGACTTAATTTTGTTGAAGTTTAAGCTCTCATTAAAACTTATTGCTGATCCTGTATGTATAATAGCGATTATATGATGGAAAAGTTTGGACCCAAACTCGTGATAATGATGGATCGAACATCAAATTTTTTTTAACAAATATAAAATATTAAAAAATTCAATTGAACATAAACGAAAAAAGTAAACAATCATAATCAATATTGGTGCTGATTCCATTTACAATTCCATGCAAATTAAAGCAAAAAAAGACGCTACGCTACAAGACAATGTTTAAAGATATGTTAATTTCATGATCATTAAAATACATTAAAGCGATCAAGAAATATCTGTCTTGCATGAAAGAAGAGGACAAACCACTTTTATCATAAAAGAGTTAAAAGCATATTAATTTTTGCAAAGTTAAAATATATTTCTTTTTCTCTCTTTTCATTTGAATAAAAAATTATTTTTAAGATTTTATTATAAATGAAATTCAATTTTATATATTCTTTCCCTTTTCACTTTTTGAGAAGTGAAATATATTATGATAGTATTAAAAATAAAATGCAAATTAATTTTCTACTTAAAAATGTACAGCTAAAAAGTGATAACTTAGGATTCCATTCACTTAGAAAGAAATCTATCAGCAGCTTTCATTGGTTTTTTTTAAATAATAAGTGGGGTCCAAAAACCTCGGGTGAATAAAATTCAATTTGACTTGAAAAAAGTTTTAAATTTTGAGTTAATTAAGTTAACTCGAATTTTTTTTTGAATTCTGAGTTCGAATCGAGTTTAATTTTCGAATTTGAATAACTTGAATAATTTGAATAAACAGAATATCAAATTATAATATTTTATATTTTTACCCCAAACTCCTAAACCTTTTTACTTTCCCTCCAAAACTTTTACTCTCCTCTCATCTCACCCCATCTACTCCAAACCCATTCCCCCCCCCAAAAAAAAAATGTTTTTTTTTTTATATTTTTCCCCTATTTACTTTCCTCCCAAAATTTTATTTTCCCAACCCTCAAAAAGTTTTATTTTCCCACTAAACTTTTACTTTTCACCATTTACCCCAAATAAAAAATCATCAAAAAAATCCCTAAATCTAAATAGTAATAATTTTATTTATATATACTATTTATATCATTAAATTAAATTTCACATTTTGTACTATTTATATTGTCGAAACCATTTTTAATTTTATAAGGAAAAAAACGGGGATCGACTTTAAAAACGAAATGGAGTCGCCACCAACCCCTTTTTTTGTTTAGGTGTGATTGGATCACTTTGTAAAAAATAATTTTGGTCTACGAAATAGAAAAACAGGTTCGGGAGTCGGTTACGTACGAGGAAGGATTAGCACCCTCGTAACGCCCAAAATTGGTACCGGATTGATTAGTTATTGTCCTAATATCGAAAATTCGAAAGGATTTGAAAACATGATTTCTTTAAAAACTTGAACAATTTGAGTTGGAACTTAAGATTCCTTTGTTCCGAAAGAATACAAACATCACATCCAGCACGTTAGGACATGATGTTTTAAACCTTCATAACCAAAATCATCTCATGATTTACAAAATTCATTAAAAGGATATTTAGTTATTTAGTCAAACGAAAAATCGAAACCCAGCACGTTAGGGCACTATTTCCCGAATTTCTAAACACAAAACATTGCCTTATTTAAGAAAAAACTTTTGGATAAATAATTGCAATTAAAAATGAAATACATTTTCTAAAACAATGATTTGAATGAAATGTGGCATTAGAACATTACCGAACATAAATTTCAAAGAGCATTTTACTAAGTAAAAATAATAACATAACAAATAATGCAAATAATGCAAGTAATATAACAATTATACTAAGGTAAATAAAGATTACAAATTTATTCTTAAAAATATGAATGATCAAATAAAAGATAGAAAGCAAACAACAAAAAATCTATTTAAAAAAAGAAATTAAGGAATAAATATGAAAATTTTACACAAGATTAAATGTATATATAAAAATAAGATGAATAATGTATATAAAAAAAAACACTATAATAAAAAAAAACAATATGGCAAATTCTAAAAAAAAAAGATAATATATATATGAGAAAACAAAGTAAGATATATTTTTAAAGAAATAAATAATATATAACTTTAAATAAAAATATATTTATAATACAATAATCTAATACATATATGCATAAAAACTACAGATTTAAAAATAAATAATATAAACAATATATGTTATACAATATACATAATTTTATACAATATTAGGGATAAAACAATTTAAATGTTATATATAATATAATATAATAATATATAATATATAAAATTAAAAAAAATATGTGATATAATAGCTAATGTGCAAATTTTAAAATAAGATGTAATATATAAATAATATTGAACGTAATAAAATAACCTAATATTAATAATAAATAGTAATAATTTAATACATATATGATACTAAAATAATTAAAAATAAGAATTAAAAATCAAAGAAACAATGATCAAATCAGAATAATAAAAAAAATAAAGTAAAATTGTAAAAAGGATGATGTTGGAACGCACGCCAAACTATAGGGACTTATTGGGCAATTATGCACTATCTCCTAAACGGCGCCGTTCCATCACCTGCCTTTAAAATGGCCTTAGGGACCAATTCGAGACAAAAGAAAATTTTCAGGGCTGGATTAAGAAATAAATGAGAATTTAAATTGAACGAAATTAAAAATAATAAAATTGCGGAAGGACCAAAGAGGCAAATTGCCCCTTTTATAAAAACACGCGGATCCTCCCCGGATATCGGGTCAACACGCGGATCCTGGCCCTTAAACGACGTCGTTTTGGCCTCCGAAAATGATTCCCAAAACGGCGCCGTTTAACAGGTATATAAATATCATTTTTTAGCCCAAAAATTTCATTTTGTTTGCTGTTCCAAAAAAAACAGAGTGCTTTCTCTGTTTGCTCTCCCTCTAGCGTTTTCCGACGAGGGCTCCGGCCGATCGCGGCGGCCGAAATTCAAAAACAGGTAATTTTTCCTTCTTTTTTTTTTACAGTTTATTTAAATGTATATATTGTAAAAAAAAAAATAGAAACGCAAGTTATAAGTAGGCAGATTCGGGAAAAAGAAAAAATAAAAAAAATAAACCTTTACTTGATTTCTTTTGGATTGTGTATCTGTATTGTGTATTCTCTGTATTTCTCTCTGTATATTTTATTTGTGTTCCCCTTTTACAGATTTCGTTAGGGCTTTTTATAGCCCCGAAAATAAATCACAAAATAAATACAAAAGATATTGTCCTGCTGTTTCTTGCCATTTTTGCAGTGTTTTTCTTTCCTTTTGCAGGTTAATGGCGAAGATCTCGGCGGTGATGAAGGCTAGTGGCTGCGGCGCGAGGGTTTGTCTTGGGGGGAGTCTGCAGCAAGGAGGAACCCTAGGGTTCGGGGTTTCTGATTTCTGAAACCAAATTTGGGCCATTGGGCCATTCGGTTTTGGGTATTAGGTTTAGTTGGGTGTAATGGGTTTATGGTTTATTGGGCAATAGTTTGGGCTGTAAGTGGACTAAAAAAAAACTGTTTATTTTGTTTTTTTATTTTTTATTTTTTTGGTTTGTTCGGGCCCGGGAAAATTGGGCCTATTACATATATTATTGAATTTTTTGATCATATTCAATCTTTATAAATTTCTATTAAAATTGAATTATTGATGATGCCATAACTTTTATTAAAAAAGATCACATTTTTTATATTTAATATATTTTTTAATTTTAAAATGCATAGTAGTAAAAATCAAAAGATAATTAAAGCAACTAAGCAAGCAAAGAAACTAACTCGTACATAAAAGATTAATAAATAAATTATGAGGAGATGAAAGTTAATAACAAATTTGATTATGATGGGAAAATTTGATTACAATAGGTGACAGCGGTTATAAGGATCCAAAGTCATTTTTTTTAATTTAACTCAAACAAATATATTCGATTCGAACTCCATCTCACTCGACCCGATTCGAGAAAATTTCAAATCGAGTTAGGGTGATAAAATAAGATTCGTCAACTCGGTTAACTCGAAAATTTTTCATTCGATTCGATCAAACACTCACCCTATCCAAAACCAATCACAAAATTGGACAAAAGGCAAAATTAAGAAAAAATATTTATTAAGGGTGAGAGGGAAAGGGTTTGAACCCAAAATTAATGATTAATTAACAAAAGGTAAAAATAAAACCTTTCGTAAATTAATTAAGATTTTAATAAAAATACAATTAATTGAGTTTAATTTTTTTGGTGAATTATAAGAGAATGGTAAACCCCTAACAGCAACGCGACTAATGCGACTCAAACCCAGATCACACTTGAAGCGGTGAACACCCTAGCCATTAGGTCAACACGCAAGATTCCAATTAATTAAGTTTTTAATCTAAAGTTAGTAAGTAATTGAGATTTTAACATATACTTTTCTATTCAACCTCTTAATTGGTTCTTAAGTGATGATGTGGCATTTAACGTAGTGATTGGCATGATGTTTGACGTAAAAAAATATTGATGTGAATAACTTAATTAATTATTTATTTTATGAGGGCCTAATTAACTTTTTTTACTTTACAAGTTTTTAATTGATTTTTAAAAAATATAGAAAAATAATTTAAAAACATAAAAACTAAAAATTACAAAAATATTTTATTAATTTTTTATAAAAAAACTAAAAATTTATAAATAAAAAAAATTAGCAATTTTTATTTTTTAAACTATTTTTTAATAAGAATTACTATTCCTTTTTATTTTCCTTCACACACCGCCTTATATTAAACCTTTGTTGGTAAAAGTACTAAGGAAGCCCTATAGTAAGGGGCAAATTGCATTTCAACCCCTTTATAGAAAAATGGGCAAATTATCTCTTATACATTTCGAAATATGCAAATTAGTCCCTCCGTTAAATTTTATTTGTTAAATGATGATGTGGAATGTTAAATCGATGCTGAAAATTATTTTTTATGGGTAAACTATAAAAATGATCACTCAACTATGCATTTTGTTCTATTTTAGTCACCTAACTATTACTTTTTCGATTTAGTCACTAACCTTTTTGAAATTAAATATTTTAGTTGCTCTAAGCTTATGTGGGCTTTTTTTTATTGGTCTAGTAACAAATTTAGCCCTCAATGTTTACAAAATTTATCATTTTAGTTCTAATTCTAAAAAATTCAATAAATTTGGCCCTCAACATTTACAAAAATCTGTCCATTAAGTCCTAACTCTAAAAATTTTAAAAGATTTATTTTTAGCCCTTTATAACCCATCGGCTAACCCATGTGAGATATTAAAATAAGAAAAAGAGTGCACTCTTTCAAATCACTTACAAAAGAACTCTAAAAAGTTGAGATAAAACACAAAAACAAAAATTAAGAACCAAAAGAAAATAAATGCATTAAAAATGTTATATGTTCAAGTAGTAATTGATAACTCTAATTTATAGAATTATCTTAATAACATTTTAACTTATAATTTATGCAAATTCTGGGTCACTTATAACATTTCATTGTTATTGTTCATTATCTAGTAATAAATATATTATACTATGAAGAAATGTTATTTTAATAAATTTTATGCTAAATAATGTGTTTTTATATGTTTTGAGGGTCCATTTGGGAAATGTCTGGGAAAAGTCACATATTAGATAGAGTCGTAAATTTTTTTGGGAGTTTCGATAATTGTCATTGGGGCCTCAGAATGGATTAAGGCCCAACTTGGGAAGACTTGAACATCAATGTGCAACCTATAAAGGAGTAGAAGCCCAACTAATTGGCCCAACAAGGAAGCCCAATCGATTCTACATGCTTCCAATGGATAAGGAGACTTGGTCTCACTCCATTCCAACACTCCACCTTCAAACAAGGAGTCAACCAACCTCCTAAGGAGGAATACAAGGGGACGACAACTCCTCTCCTCCAAAAATAGCAAATTTGTTCCCTCCTTTCTTATTCCTAAGGGTTGGCACTCAATGGAGAAAAAAAGGGGATTTGAATTCTATTTTTAGTCATGGACGGTTGGAAATTTCAAGTATAAATAGGACATTCATTTCACTTCAAGGGGGCATCATCTCTTGAGAAGAAGTCATGCTTTGAAACCTTAAACCCTTGCCGTTATTCTTTCCATCTTTTCTCACTTTTTTCACGTCATACATACCCACCTTCCATAATTTCTTTTATTTTTCATTAAAGAGAAAAAACACATATTTGAGAGAGCAAAAACAAAAAGACTTAAGAGTTATCAAATCGACATCTGAAGGATATTTTGCATCAGAGGCATAAGAGAAGGATCAAGGAAGAGTAATATGACAGTGTCAATAGATCCACACAATTGGCTCTAGCTTCTCTCTTTCTCTTTACTTTTGTCAAGTTGATAAACATGATTTTTTTTTTTCAATTCAAAGATTATGGCTTAATTTTATTTGATGCTAGATTGATTGCAAGTCTTTGTCTAATATTATTCCTACTTTGTTGATATATTCTGTGAATCAATTGTTTACTCATTTAAGTAAAATCATGTATGTTCTTCTTGCATTATAAAGTGTTAGAAAGCATTTGAATTAATTATTTCATCAAAATAAGATGGTAATTAGTGAACACAATATCTGAATGGTTTGGTTGTTTATTGATTAATAATCAGATTAGTAATGGTATGTAGCAATATATATTACCTTGCATAGCCACTTCTTGAGAAATCTAACTTAGGTTAGTAAATGATTGATTTGTCAATGGATTTATCGTAACATTGTCAACATAGTTGTAAATACTATTAATTTAAGGAAAAGTAATTAATCTGGTTCTTTCATGTCATAGTTGTTAATATTGTGATTGTTGTTTTTAATTTTGTGATCATATTTTGTTTCCCTTAATAATGTTTTAGATTTAATTTAGTGACAGTAAATTCAAATCACCTCTTATTATTTTCCCTTATCAAATTGTGAGTAATAATTTCATAAATATTTTGTCTTTCATATACAATCCAAGTGGAGACAATAACTCTTAAATTACTACTTTATTACTTGTGACGACTGTGTATATTGCACATAGACTAACCCGACAATAATTCAGCCAATTATTCCAGATAGGTTCCAAATAATTTGGTTTGGTCAAATATGTAGCATAAATTATACTAAAAGAAATTGTTGCAAGTGACTTGAAAGAGGGTACTCTTTTTCTTATTTTAATATCTCACATGGGTTAACCAATGGGTTATAAAGGGCTAAAAATAATTTTTTTTTTTTTAAAACAAATTTAGAATTAGGATTACATTGACAAATTTTGCAAATTTTGATAGCCAAATTATTGATTTTTTTTCATAATTAGAACTAAAATGACAAGGTTCGTAAATATTGAGGCCTAAATTTGTTTAATTTTTTATATTTAGGATCAAACTGAAAGAATGTGTAAACATTAGAGGGCTAATTTTGTTACTAGACAAAAAAAAATACATCAACTCAGAGTAACTAAAATATTTAATTTTGAAAAGTTTAGTGACTAAATAAAAAAGTAATAGTTGGGTGACTAAAATAAAACGAAAGGCATAGTTGGGTGACCATTTTTATTGTTTACCCATAAAATAATATTTTTTAGCATGGATTTAACGTTCCACATCATCATTTAACAAATAAAATTTAACGGAGAGGCTAATTTGCACATTTTGAAATGTATAAAGGCTAATTTGCCCATTTTTTAAGTAGAGGAACTAATATGCAATCCGCCCCTAAGTACACAGTCTTCCTTATTGCTTTTACCAACCTTCATCCATTCTTATAAACTTCCCCGGCATCATCTCTCCTCAACCAACACTAAACTCATTATAACTCAAACCTCTCACTCAGCACCATTTACAAGTTTGATTATCACACTTCAAACTCTCCATTTCCTTATAATTGAAACCAAAGCCTCCAAACATTAGAAATAACAAAAAAAATTCTGTAATTTTTTCTATTTTTTAATAATTGTTAACAAAATTTTTATAAGTTTTAAAAGTTTTTATAATTTTTATATAGTTTTCTATAACTTTTTTTTTAATTTTTCTATAATTTCTAAAATTCCTATAATTCTGTCATATTTTTCTATAGTATATTAATAATAGTTTATAATATCTATAGTATTTCTATTTTTTTATAATTTTCTATAATTTTAATAATAGTTTTATAAATTTTCAAAATTTTAATAATATATTAATTATATTGAAATAATATTTATAATATTTCTATTTTTATAATATTTCTATAATATTTCTAAATTTCTAAATTTGTTATAATATTTTAATAACTTTTAGTCTTAAATAATTAAAATATCCATTAAGTCCTCATAAAATAATTAAAAAACTAATTAAGCCATCCATATCAATATTTTTCCACTTCAAAAACCACATTATCATTTTTCTTTTTCATGTCAACTATAATTAATTAAGCCATCCATTCCATCACTTAACAGCTCGTTAAGGGATTCAACAAAAACCTATATTTTATGAGGTTCAATTGATTGTAGTTTTCAGTTAGGAATTTAATTGAATTTTTTAATTATTTTATTAGTGTTATGAATTTCTTATTAAGTGGATGTCCATCAAAATTAAGATAAGTTTTGATGTACTTTAAATTCTAATAGTTATTAGAATTAGATCTCTATTTCATTTATACTTCTTATTCCTATAAATAGAGACTTTGAATAAGCATTGTAATCATCCCATTGATCAATAAAATATATTCTCTATTGCTTCTCATATTTTCTTTGTTCTTTATTCTCTCTATCTCTCTTTATTTTATAACACGTTATCAGCACGATTCTCAATTTTTTTTTCTAAACCCACCTCGTTCTTATTTTTCATTTGATAACCCCCCTAAAAAAATTTGAAACCCATACCTCAATTGCTTTCTATCCCTTTCTAATCCTCCATTGAATTACTTTCATTATTTTTCTAACCTAGCATTCAAATTGGTTGCCTGACTACCCCAAAATTGATAAAAAAAGAGGGTTTCAAACTTGTGCAACGATTTGCTTAAAGTTCTCGGGAGGAATCGAATTTAATCGACTTAAGGTAATCCTAAATTTTATATCATAAATTGTTTTATACTATTTCCTATTTTCATTCTTAAATACATTATTATAATTACATTTGACAAATAATTTGATTACTATTATTTTACTAATATCTTTTTTTCTTAGTGATTATAATGTCAAATCTTGTCAAACTTGAATTTGTCGCCCTAGACATCTCAGCCAAGAATTATTTATCATGAGTGTTAGATGTTGAAATTCACCTAGATGCTAAAGGTCTAGGGAATACTATAGTAGCAAATAAAGAAGCATCTAACCAAGACAAGGCAAAAGCAATGATTTTCATCCGTCATCATCTACATGAAGGATTAAATGTAACACCCCAATACCGGCCTAGAAGTTTAGATCGAATTACGGAGCTTACATTAATCACCAAAGTGATCGTGGGAAAATTTTAGTTTAACAAACCGAAAACATTACGGTATTTAAGTTTCGTAAAAACTCTCAGATATAAAATCCCGGTATTACAAAGAAACCCAGTCTCAATAATGCTTACTTGTATTTAATACAAAAGTTCAAACGACAGTTTTTAAAACAGTACTTAAACTAATTATTTAAAACGCGTAACTCCGAGACCTCCGGCGTGCCGAGTCCAGCAACAGAAATCAGGAATGTACCTGAAAGGGGAAACACTAAGGGGGTGAGCTACACGAGTTCAGTGTGAGTTCAAGACATGATCAATAACAAAATTACAGACTGAAATTCCAGATAACAGTATAACAGTGAAACGTACTTAAGCAAAGCACTTATCATCACACACAGTGTTACCAAACGTCATTACACACAAGAACAATCACAAATGATAAGTCAAACAGAAAGAACGCAGACAAACAAACTTACACCCAATCACTTAAACAGATGCTTATGAATGCAGTCAAGTAGTGCCAAAACACCTCTCCGTCCCCCGATCACACCCCAATAAAGCTGTTTAAGCTCATCAACCCAAACACACCACATAAGACCTCCAAAGGCCCATCCAACCCTATACCCCATGTATGTGGACTAAGCCACTCAGATAATAATACGCAGTAAAGCTGATGTATCTGCAGTACAGTGCATTGCGGTAAAACACTATATAGACATGTTGCAGTTTAAATCGCCAGATCAGATCAGAATCAGTCTTCCTTCTCTTCACAACCAAACCCCAAATAATTTTATGCAAGAGTATGTATACAAACATGCGTACTGAATCAAAATACAAAATTTCCAAACAGTTATTTGGACACAAAAACTCACATCTAGACAATCAATCACAGAATTCTCGTGTAGCCACAGAATGCGCATCACATACAAACTCCCACACACTAATTAAACAGATTCAAAAATGCGTACACACACTATCCCAGATTCAGAATCAATTTTATAATAACATCGAATAACCCTCAACGAGTTGCTTACATAAAGCTGTAACAACGAAAACACACAAGCCACAGCCGAAACAAAGTCTCGACCACCCTTACTGAGACTTAGTTAAGAGTTGGAACATACAAAAACACAATCAAGCCTGAAATTGACACAAATCAAAAATCAGCGAGAAATAGCCACACGGTCGGGAAATGCCTAGGCCGTGTGGAGGGTCAACACGCCCATGTGGAGGGGTACATGCTCGTGTGGAAGGATGCACACGCCCGTGTGACCTAGGGACATGGCCGTGTGATCTGACCGTGTAACTTTGTCCGTTTGTGCTAAAATGAAGTACATGGCAGACACGACCGTATGAGGGTCTCACACGCCCATGTGAAATCCCTAAATCCCCAAATTACCCCAAAAACTCTAAATCCCAATTACACACAACCATGTGAACCGCCCGTGTGGCCACCCATGTGGTCACGAAACCCCACCAAAATTGACTGAAAGTCTCGTTTTCCGATCAATAAAACGACCTCTAATCAAAGTATTTCAGAAACCACCACAATAAACCGAATTCATGCTATTTAAAGCCAATACAAACCTTAATTGCTCAGCTACCAAATCACACAAAAAGGGTTGTTGAATTTCAAAGCAATTCAATACCGAGTTATACTGTTCAGAACATACTTATTCTGTCGAATTATCCAGAATCAATTCAATATTTCAATAACAAAAAGGAAAGTTCAGAACCCACACCTTAATTCACGATCGAAATGCCCAAAATGATCGACGCCTCAAACTCGCCAATTTCGATTCACACCTGATGACTTAGCGAATAATTCCTTTAACGAAAACGCTTGGAGACTCCAAATGAAAGATCAAGGCACCAGAAAATAAATAACAGAACAAAATTGGGAAAAGAAAGAAAAAGAAAATAATTAAAAAACTGAAGAAGAAACAGAGAAATGTGGGAACGTGTAAAACAATTTGGGGTCCCCTTCCTTTTTTTCTCTTTCCCTCAACTAAAATAAAAAATAAACTAGAAATAAAATAGTAAACAAAATCTACTATACTTAAAAACCATACTAAAGCAAAATTGTTTCCCTAGAATGCACACAAGATGACTCGAACCAGGGACCCAGAGACAAACTAACACACAACCAACCACCAGAACAGCAGGCCCATTCTGAAACTAAAATGCGAAAACAAACATAATTGGTCAAGCTATGCGCAGACCCTAATCACAAATCTCAAAACTTCTAACCCCAAAATTCGGGGCGTTACAACTCACCCCTCCTTAAAGAAATTTCGTCCCTGAAATTTCTAACTAACAAACAGTCGCTTAATCCAGGGTCCACCACTACGCTCCCGCTGCGCACTCTAAACTCGAGTAGTACCATACCAAACTTAAGACCTCAAACACACATCCAGAACACTTAACCACTGAAGCAGATACACATTTGTGTTTCACGCATAGAAACGTTATGATTCTAAAATTACAGAACTAATATTACTTTTTCTCAAAGTTCACATGGACCTGCATTGGAGTCTTGGACATCTCATTTTCATGAAAGCTTATTCCAAAATACAAATCATTTCAAATTACTGTGGTAAAGTTTCTTAATTTTTTTAACCAACGACCACGTGCGCACACAGATACGTAAAAACACAGGCTGAGTTTTTGCAAATCTGGCTCTGATACCACTAAATGTAACACTCTAATACCTGGCCTAGAAGTTTAGACTGAATTTCGGAGCTTACATTAATCACCGAAGAGATTGTTGGAAAATTTTAGTTTAACAAACCGAAAACATTACGGTATTTAAGTTTCGTAAAAACTCTCAGATATAAAACCCCAGTATTACAAAGAAACTCAATCCCAATAACGCTTACTTGTATTTAATACAAAAGTTCATACCATAGTTTTTAAAATAGTACTTAAACTAATTATTTAAAGTGCGTAACTCCGAGGACTCCGGCGTGCCGAGTCCAGTAACAAAAATCAGGAATGTACCTGAAAGGGGAAACACTAAGGGGGTGAGCTACACGAGTTCAGTGTGAGTTTGAGACATGATCAATAACAGAATTACAGACTGGAATTTTAGATAATAGTATAACAGGGAAATGTACTTAAGTAAAGTACTTATCATCACACACAGTGTTACCAAACGTCATTACACACAAGAACAATCACAAATGATAAGTCAAACAGACAGAATGCAGACAAACAAACTTACACCCAATCACTTAAACAGATGCTTATGAATGCAGTGAAGTAGTGAAAACCCACCCACCCATCCAGCCAAAACACCACTCCATCCCCCGATCACATCCCAATAGAGCTTTTTAAGCTCATCCACCCAAAAACACCACATAGGACCTCGAAAGGCTCATCTAACCCTACACACCATGTATGTGGACTAAGCCACTAAGATAATAATACGCAGCAAAGTTGACGTATCTGCAGTATAGTGCATTACGGTAAATCATTGTACAGACATGTTGTAGTTTAAACTACCAGATCAGATCAGAATCAGTCTTCTTTCTCTTCACAACCAAACCCCAAATAATTTTATGCAATAGTATGTATGCAGACAAGCGTACAGAATTAAAATACAAAATTTCCAAACAGTTATTTGGACACAGAAACTCATATCTAAACAATCAATCACAGAATTCTCGTGCAGCCATAGAATGCACATCACATACAAACTCCCACACACCAATCAAACAGATTCAGAAATGCGTACACACACTATCCCAGATTCAGAATCAATTTCATAATAACATCGAATAACCCTCAACAAGTGTCTAACATAAAGCTGTAACAACGAAAACACACAAGTCAAAGTCGAAACAAAGTCCCAACCACCCTTACTGAGACTTAGGTAAGATTCGAAACCTATAGAAACAGAATCAAACCTGAAATCGACACAGATAAAAAATCAGCAAGAAAGGACCACATGGCCATGTGCCCTGGCCGTATGGAAATGCCTAGGCCGTGTAGGGGGTCAACACACCCATGTGGAGGGGCAACGCCCGTGTGGAAGGAGGCACATGCCTGTGTGACCAAGGGACATGGCCGTGTGATCTGGCCGTATAACTCTCTGTTCGTTTGTGCTAAAATGAAGTATAGGGTAGACACGGGTGTGAGATCCCTAAATCCCCAAATTAGCCCAAAAACCCTAAATCTCAATTGCACACGGCCATGTGAACCACCCGTGTGGCCACCTGTGTGGTCACAAAACCCTACTGAAATTGACTGAAAGTCTCATTTTTCAATCACTAAAACAACCCCTAATCAAAGTATTTCAGAAAACACCACAATAAATTGAATTCATGCTATTTAAAGCTAATACAAACCTCAATTGCTCAACTACCAAATCACACAAAAAGGGTTGTCGAATTTCAAAGTAATTCGATACCGAGTTATACCGTTCAAAACACACTCATTATGTCGAATTACCCAGAATCAATTCAGTATTTCAATAACAAAAAGGAAAGTTCAGAATCCATACCTTAATTCGTGATCGAAATGCCCAAAACGATCAACACCTCAAACCCGCCAATTCCAATTCACACCTGACGACTTAGCGAATAATTCCTCTAACGAAAACGCTTGGAGACTCCAAACGAAAGATTAAGGCACCAGAAAATAAATAATAGAACAAAATTGGGAATAGAGAGAATGAAAATAATAATAATAACTGAATAAGAAATAGAGAAATGTAGGAACGTGTAAAAAAATTTGGGGTCCCCTCCATTTTTTTCTCTCTCCCAAACTAAAATAAAAAATAAACTAGAAATAAAATAATAAACAAAATCTACTATACTTAAAAACCATACTAAAGCAAAATTGTTTCCCCATAATGCACATAAGAGGACTCGAACCAGAGACCCAGAGACAAACTAACACACAACCAACCACCAGATCAGCAGGCCCATTCTGAAACTAAAACGTGAAAACACACATAATTGGTCGAGCTACGCGCAGACCCTAATCACAAATCTCAAAACTTCTAACCCCAAAATCCGGGGCGTTACATTAAAAGTGGAATATCTCACTGTGAAAGACCCTCTTGAGTTGTGAAAAATTTTGAAAGAACAATTTGACCATCAGAAAGTGATGATCCTCCCTAAAGCTTGTTATGATTGGATGCACTTACTGTTGCAAGATTTTAAGACTGTAAGTGAATACAATTCAGAACTTTTCAAAATTATTTCTCAACTAAATTATGTGGAGAGAACATAATTTATAAGGACTTGTTAGAGAAAACCTTTTCAACCTTTCATGCTACTAATGTGCTCCTGCAGCAGTAATACCGTGATAAAGGTTTTAAAAAAATATTCTGAATTGATTTCATGCCTTTTAGTGGCTAAACAAAATAATGATTTGTTGATGAAAAATTATGGAATTCGTCCTACTGGTACTGCACCACTCCCTGAAGTGCATGATGTAGTACACAATAAATATGGAAATGAAAAATATAGAGGTCGCGATCATGGTCGTGGCCATGGACGTAGTAGGGGGTGTGGTCGAGGACATACTAGTAACCGTTATCATGGTGCTCATAATAGTTGTATTCCTAACCACCAGAAAAAGAATAGCAACGAAGGACAAGAAATAGGTAGTCAAAATCATCCTTCAAAGGTTATTGAGAATTTATGTTACCGATATAGAATGAGGGGACATTGGGCATGTACCTGTCGTACGCCTGAACATTTAGTGAAACACTTTCAAGCATCCATTAAAGGGAAGAAAAATAATATTGAGACAAATTTTATATCCCAAAATGATGAAATGGAGGCAAAGGAGGAGGGTGATGTAATTCATGGCCTTAATGATATAACTCACCTTAATATTTTAGATTTCTTTGAGAATCATTAGAAAAGTTGGTGTTATTTTAGCATTTTATGTTGTTTTTAAGTATGTTTCGTTCTCGCATAAAGAATAAGTTGGTGTTATTTTGACATTTTTATGTTATTTTAAGTATGTTTATTTTCTTGATTCAAAAAAATATATGTTTATTTTCTTGCAAGTTATACATATTCAATAAACATTTGCAACATTTCTAATGTTATATTTTATTTATTTTTATGAAGAATATGAATGATCAACAAAATTTTGTTGGATCCAAAATCAATGTAGACATGTGTCTTGTTGATAGTGCTACAACACATACGATACTTAAAGATAAAAAATATTTTTCTCATTTAACAATAAGTGATGCTTATATTAATATACTATCGGGTAGTTTAAAACTTATTGAAGGCTCCGAAAGAGCTATTATATTATTACCCAAAGGTACAAAATTTGTCATTGATGATGCTTTATTTTCTAGTAAGTCTCAAAGAAATTTATTGAGTTTTAAAGATATGTATTAATGGATATCATATTGAGACTATGAATGAGAAAAATATTGAATATCTATATAGTACAAATGTTGAATGTGGAAAGAAATATGTTTTGGAAAGACTACCTGCTTTTTCATCAGGTGTATATTATACACATATTAGTGCAATTGAGGCACGTGTTACTATAAACTAGAAGTTTGTAGAACCACATACTTTTAGTATTTGACATAACTGGTTAGGCCATCCCGGATATATTATAATGCGAAAAATAATTGAGAATTCAATTGGGCACCCATTAAAGAACCAAAAGATTCTTGAAACCAAAAATTTCTCTTGTGATGCTTGTTCTCAAGGTAAACTGATTATTAGACCATCACTAGCTAAACTGCCACATTTCTAGATAGTATTCAAGGTGATATATGTGGGCCTATTCATCCACCATGTGGACCATTTAGATATTTATGGTATTGATAGATGCATCTAGTAGATGGTCACATGTATGTTTATTATCGACTCGTAACCTGGCGTTTGCGAGACTACTTGCTCAAATAATCCGATTAAGAGCACAATTTCCAAATTATGCAATAAAAACTATTCGTCTTGATAATGCTAGTGAGTTTACATTTCAAGCTTTCAATGATTATTGCATTTCAATTAGGATAAAAGTTTAACATCATGTAGCTCATGTTTACACACAAAATAATTTAGTTGAATCGTTTATCAAACGCCTCCAACTAATAGCTAGGCCATTGCTTATGAGAACAAAGCTCCCTGTTACAGCTTGGGGATATGCTATTTTGCATGCAACAACACTTATGCACATCAGGCAAACAAGTTATAATAAATACTCCCCATTGCAATTGGCTTTTGGTTAGGAGCCAAATATTTCCTATTTTAGAATTTTTGGATGTGTAGTATATGTTCCAATTGCTCCACCACAATGAACAAAGATGGGTTCTCAAAGGAGGTTGGGAATATATGTTGGTTATGAATCTCCTTATATAATTAAGTATGTTGAACCATTAACTGGAGATTTATTTACTGCACGATTTGTTGATTGTCACTTTAATGAAAAAATATTCCCAACATTAGAGGGAGAGAAAATACAACTGGTAAAAGAAATTATATGGAATGGATCATCATTATCTCAATTAAATCCCCGTACAAGTCAATGTGAACAAGAAGTTCAAAGGATCATACATTTGCAAAACATCGCCAATCAACTATCAGATTCATTTACTGACCTAAAGAGAATTACAAAATCTCACATATTAGCTGAAAATGCTCCAATACGATCCCAATAGGGCAAAATGTTAGGCAAAAGAAAGTAATCCATGCCTGAAGCATGAAAGACCAGTTGGTTCCAAAGATAAAAATTCTCGTAAAAGGAAATGAGCAAATACTCAAGGTGATTATATTATGGAGACAAGTTCCCAAGAAGAGACCAAAGATATAACTAATCATAATCATAAAACCCTAGAAGGGATTCAGGTACTTGAAAATGATAACAACAAAGAGATCTAAATAAGTTATGTTACTTTGGGGAAAAGATGGAACCAGAAAAATATAGTTGTCAACAACAACTTTGCATATAATGTTTCTATTGAAGTAGAAAAAGAAAATGATGATCCTGAGCCTAAATCTATTGAGGAATGTAGAAATAGAAAAGATTAGCCAAAATGGAAAGATACAATTCAAGCAGAATTGAATTCACTTTCTAAACGTGAGGTTTTTGGACCTGTAGTCCAAACACCTAAAGGTGTAAATCTGGTAGGATATAAATGGGTATTTGTGCAAAAACGAAATGAAAAAAATGAAATCGTAAGATATAAAGCACGACTTATAGCACAAGGATTTTCGCAAAGGCTCGACATTGATTATGAACAGACATTTTCTCCTGTGGTGGATGCAATCACGTTTAGATATCTTATTAGTCTGGCAGTACGTGAAAAACTTGACATGCATCTAATGAATGTTGTTACAGCCTATTTGTATGGTACACTTGATAATGAAATTTATATGAAAATCCATGAAGGATTTAAAATTCCATAAGGATATAGAGATGCTTGGGAAAATTGCTCAATCAGATTAAAGAAAAGTTTATATGGATTAAAATATTCTGGACATATGGTGTACAATCGTCTTAGTGAATACTTGTTAAAAAAAGGTTACCAAAACGATCCAATTTGTCAATGTGTCTTTATAAAAAGGTTTGGATCAGATTTTATGATAATTGTTGTTTATGTTGATGACCTAAATATTATTGAAACTCCTGAACACTATAGCAAAACAGGTTTTTAGCGGCATTTTTTTGGGCCTATAGCGGCGCCGCTAAAACTATTTGTGGCATTTTAATTAGCACCGCAAAAAATGCCGCTATAGACAATGCCGCTAAATTTTGTGGCATTTATTTAAAAAAACGCCGCTGTAGAGCATGACCTTTAGCGGCGCTTTACCCAAAAATGCCGCATAGAACATGACCTTTAGCGACGCTTTTACCACAGACGCCGCTATAGAACGTGACCTTTAGCGGCGCTTTTACTAAAAACGCCGCTATAGAACATGAGCTTTAGTGTCGCTTTTGCTGAAAATGCCGCTAAATGTCATGTTCTTTAGAGGCATTTTTGGTGGAAGCAGCGTTAAAAGTCTTGTTCTTTAGCAGCGTTTGTGAAAAAAGCCACTAACTTTAGCAGATTTCTAACATCCCATTTTCATTCATATACAACCCTTCCTGTAATAACCAAAAATAGCAAATACAAACCCAAACAAAAACAGCAAATCTAAATAATACTTCAAATCTAACGAAAGATATATAATCTAAATTAATAAATGAAATAACAAAATATTCTTACAATAATGTTAAAAGTTATAATGTTAAAATATTCTTACAATAAAAAAACAAACGTCTCAGATGGCGGATTCTGCGACTGCTGAAACATCTTCATCATATTTTGAAGCTGTTGCTGGAGTTCGTCGTATTTTCTTCTTTGCTCTGCTTCCCTCGCTGCTGCCTCCGCTTTAATTTGAGCAATTTTCTCAACTGTGCTTGCTTGCATATGAGCTAGCTGGTCTCTTAACCTCTGAACTTCAGCTTGAGTCTGACTCCCCGAAGGCATGTATTCTCTTGAGTGGATCCAAAATATTGAAATTTGGGTTTACAAAAGATCCTTGAAATCGAACCCGACCATACCTTTCTAGACCCAAAACTTCAGTAATAACTCGGTTATCAATGTCGTCAAGTTAACAGAACTAGCACTCGAAGCAACCACTTCATACTCCGCCCTTTTATCCTTTAGTTTCTCCTAATAAATCAATCAAAGAGTTAGAAACGAAATATATAATAAGAATGCAACATAACTTAACATTATTTGCATTACAAATGATGAATTAAATCATTATAATTAAACATGATAAATATTTAAAATAATTCAAAATTTATTAAGTAAATATACCATAATTTCTATAGCTTCAGTAGTCATAGGAAATCCATTTTCTTTCTATGTGTAATGTCAAAAAGCTGAAGGCATCCAACTTTTTGACCAGACGATTGTTCCTACAATATAGTAGTAAAAATATTATTTAATAGAAATTAATTAATATTTAACAGAATTATTAAATTCAAAATACCTCGTCATCAGCTACACAAGCAAAACTTTTCGACCCAGCTGTGTGCGTGAATTTTGTTTTTGCCTACTTGTAGTTCCAACGCGCTCACGATCCTACATTATGAAATTATTATTATTATGTATATAGTAAATACTATAAACAGAAATAATTATACGAGTTTGGAAGTACGTAATACCTCTCTTTTCTTTGAATTCCAAAATCTAACTGCATCTTCCCATTGGTACCTCAGCATTCCCGGCGGGACATTTCGCAATTTCTCTTCGAGACTTATATTTTTATTAAAATATTCCTTCTTTAAAGCACTTTTATGGTCTCTCCATTTTTTTCCTAATGCCTTCTTCACATAATTATCCGAGACCTCTAGAGCAAATCTCTCCTGCAAAAAACACAAGTTTAGAAAGTACATATAAATGAAACTTAAACCAAAGTATTATAAATTACATTCACGTTATTACCTTAATATTATCGAGAGCTTGATTTTTATTACTATCAGGCATATGATGCCATGACTCGTAGTTGATAGGCAACAAACTGGCATTTCGTGCTATAATGCCCAAGTATCCTGGTAAAAGTCGAGCTTCTGATCCAACAGGCTGACCAAGACTGTTTCTAGCTACTTTGACACGCTCGATAGAGTTTAACTCGTATAAATCTTTTAGTAGCGTACATCCTTGAGTTCTGCGCGTCCCACCGCTTTCAGCTAAAAAATGGTATATTATAATATAAGAATTTGAAACAGAAATCAATAATAAAAGTCAACACGCATGTAAATTAAAGTTTAACATTACTTTGAACTTCTGCTGGTTCGTCAACTGTATTCGGAACATTGGAAGACCCAATACCAGTTTGTTTTTCACTATTTGTTTCTTCCGAATTTGGAGGATTTTGAACAATACTTAGATCTCGCAATCTTCTTCTGGGCATTTTATCTACAATACACATAAAATAGTTTAAATTTTAGTAATTAATTACAACAATAATAGTACATATAAAATAGTTGAAATATTTAACAAGATCAAGATTTAAATTATAATATTACATATAATTAAAAAATCGTAAAATCTTACTACATCATAATTCGTAAATATCTTCATCCACATCCTGGCGAACTCATTGAAATTGTGTACTAGTACTAGGGATATTTTCATTTAAGTTTTGTTCTGGAAAAGGCAAAGTTTCTGATCTTTTTTCGATGTCATCTCTACTTCCATTGCCCATGTCAAACAAGTCTCTAGGGGTGTTACGGAGTACAACGTGCCAACCCTCATCAGTTGGATCTTTCGAGTAAAAAACTTGTTTCACTTGAGAAGAAAATACATACGGCTCGTCTATCAATTGTTGTCCAGTGTGAATTAATCGAGAGAAGTTCACCATTGTAAAACCAAATTGATCTTTTTTAATTCCGCGAGCAGTATTAACATCAGCCCAATCACATCGAAATAAGACAACCTTTCGTTTGCCATAGTAATCCAACTCAATAATGTCAGTAAGAAGTCCGTAATACTCCACATTTCCCTCAACAGAATTACTGTCCCTAGCACTAGCATAACTTGTAATTGAATAATTAACAACTATTCCACAATTTTGAGTCATCCTCAATCTTTCACAAGATTTTGTATGAAACCTGGATCCATTGATGAGGAATGCACTATACCTTTTTACTACTCTATTCGGACTTTGGGAAAGCCATTTAATTTCGTCATTGACGTCTTTTCCACTCCAAACCTATTGAATCATAAGTAAATTGATTAATTGTAAATGTTATGAGAAAACATTATTTTTTGTTTATGAAAGCTTCAGTTGCATACCGTTTGCCCTAACCATTCATGAAAAGAATCTGTGAATAAATTATGAATCTCTCGATGCTGTAATATTCGGGAGCATGAACGAGATCTTAAGACTTGTTTGTACTCGTTATGTTAAAAAGTGGATTACTTGGTTAGAAGATAAACAAATTAAAAAGATGAATATTTATCAAAATTTAAAACTTACTTGCGTAATGGTTCAATTGAATCGTGGTGAAAAAGAACATATCGATGTGCTTGTACCCAAGATCTATCATCTAAGTGTGTGCAATTTCAACTTTACCGATTGGTTCTCCATAACTTCGAAATAAATAAGTTTCGGCTAAGTTTTGATCAGTGAGCCCAGCATTTCTACTTGGTCTATTCAGTCTTGTTTCAACATCTTCTAAATATCTAGAACAGAAAGTCATACACTCCTCTGCCAAGTATCCTTCAGCCATTGATCTGTAACACCCATTACCCGTATTCGACACCGGAACAGGGTACGAGGCATTACCTGACATAAACACAAGCAAACATACATTTCCGAGTCATAAATTTCCATTCAAATTAAAACTTTTCATACGCATTCATATCATCCCTAAAATGAGCCTACGAGGCTCAATACATGCTTTGGAAGTGGTTCGAGACTAAACTGAGAACTTTAGAAAATTTTACAAAACTTAGAAAATTTTTCATGTTACAGGGCTCACACGCTCGTGTAGTCCAAGGGACACGCCTGTGTGACCCTTAAACACGCCCGTGCTACAGGCCGTGTTCAAAATAGGGTGCTCTCTAACTTGTGCCACACGGCCGTGCCACACGCCTGTGTGCTAGGCCGTGTGGTCAATTTAATTTTCATAATTTTTCATAAAATAGGTGTAACAGTCCGGTTTTAGCTAAATTGGAACAGTGGTTTTGGAACCACAAATTTGAGGTCAAAAAATTATTTTAATATTATTTTTGGTGTTTATAGCATGTGATTATATATGTATGAAAGTTTCGTGAAATAATTTTAGCGTTTGAATGCTTAATTTGATAAAAGGACTAAATTGCGTAAAATGCAAAAGTTGCATTCTATTTGTTAAAAGTGTTTAATTACTATGATTCATTAAACCAAAGGTCCTTATTATAATATTAGCCCATTGATAGTAGGATTTGACATAAAAGGGCATTAAATGGATGTTTTAAATGGTTTTTTATTTAAGGTTAAACATGTAATTTAGTAATTAAACATAACATAAATAAAACAAAAGCCAAAATCATCTTTATTTCCTTCATCCATAACCGATAAGATAATAAAATGTTGGAGAGCATTTTAGGGTTCGGCACTTGCAAGCTTGATTGGTAAGTGTTTTGAGCTCGATTTTTGATGATTTTTACGTTTTTGAAATCGTTGCTTTGTATTCTAGCTAACCCATGCCTTAATTTTTGAAGTTGTTAATGATTTTGTGAAGTGACATTGATGAATACTTGAGCTTTTGAATGTTTTATGATGAAAAAATGAATATTTGTTGATAGTTACATAAGTTTTGTAAAGTGATTTTTGACAAAAAATGTCAAATAGGGATTTATTTGTGAAAATGTGAAAATGTGTGGTTAAATGTGTGAATAAATGATAAACATGGGCTGATATGTGCACTAGGAAATTCGTCTAGCTTAGGAAGGTATTAAATTGCATGAACTTTGTGTATTTGTCAAATAGGGACTAAATTGTAAAAATGTGGAACTTTAGGGGCTAAAGTGTAAAATTGCCCAAATATGTGTTTGTGGACTGAATTGAATGATTTGATGAATAAATGAGTTAATTTTGAATGTATATAGATCAAGAAGGAAAGAAACCGGATTTAGATCAAGGAAAATCAAAGGTTATTAAATAGTCGATCTAGTCCGTTTATCCCGGATACAAGGTAAGTTCATATGCAAATAAATGTCTTCAAATTGAATTATATATGTTTAATTGTCATTGAACTGTTATGAATGTTGAATGATCAAATACGAGCAAGAATCGACAGGGTTACAATATCCGAAAGTCCCGTACGAACCTTAGGAATAGTATAGGATACGAATGTCATGACATTAGGATTAACGAGATGTGAATATGTGTAAGACCATGTCTGGGACATTGGCATCATTATGTGATTACGTGTAAGACCATGTCTGGGACATTGGCTTTGTTATTTGATTTCGTGTAAGACCATAGCTGGGCTATCGGCATCGATATGTAATAACATGTAAGACCATATCTGGGATATGGCATTGTACGAGCTATATGTGATTTCCGAGTATCCTTAATGATTCCGAAAGGTTCAACGAGCAAAGTCAAGTCGAGGAAGAATGTGTGAATGAGTTAAGTGACTCAGGTACGTACGAGATTCATACGAGTATTGATAAGGGAAGTATTTGATGAATTCACTTATGATTTTGAAGATATGTTCAATGGGAAAGGTTTGTGAGCTTTTATATGCTTATTCATGGTTTTCCTATTAATGAAAATGATGTTGATTTATGTGGTAATTTTATTTGTATATGGCTTACTAAGCATTTAAAGCTTACTTTGTGTGTTCTTTCCCTGTTTTATAGTTAATTGAAGCTAGCTCGGGCTTGGGGATCATCAGTAACATCGTCACACTATCGATCAACCTGTTGGTACTTTTGATGCTTTGTAAATATGGTATATGGCATGTATAGCATAGTGATATGATGATATGTTTTGAGTTATGATATTATCCATGAATATTGGGTTGTAAATGTTGATGTGTATTTGGCCATTTAAGTTGGCTTAAATCGTAAGTTTGATAAGTGATATATGATGCATATATTGCCTTGTGTTTTGGCATGTTTGGTATGGTTGTTGTGATGGTTATATGGTTGCTCAATTAGCAAATTATCAATTGGTGTATTATTGCTTGAAAAATGGTATGTTGTGGCTTAGTTTTAAGATGATGATTTGGTATGTTTTATGGCATGAATTAGTTGATAAAATGAAGAAAAAAAATGCATAGGGAAGATAAGTGATGTAACACCCCAAACCCGGACAAGACACCACGTCCGAATCTGGTATGCTACGGGGAGATCATTTTTGAAAAGTTAGAGTTTCCGTTTAGAAACCTAGTGAAAACACAGTGTATTTTGAAGACAATTGGAGTGGACTTGTTTGAAAACAGTTGATATATTTGAAATCCGGAGATTTTGAAAACTTAGCCAGAATGTGTAGTTAAAACGAGTTATTACCATTTAAAACCTCATTAGTTTCTTAGTGATACATAAAACACTTTTAACTTAGAAGAATTACAAGTTTGACTTGAAAACGGTTGTATTTGATTAGCATGAAAACTCGAGTGTGATACCCGATGGCATAGTTTAAAACCCAGTGCGTTATAATTTTGAAATCATTATCTTTCCAAGTTTTAGTAAAGCTTATTCCAAGTTACGTTGTTAAGGCATGTCAAAAATCAACTTAAAGCGTAAACAACATAAAACATAACTTTAAAAAGGCCTTTTACAATCCGAAATAAAACCCAATTTAAAGTAATAAACTAAAGTACCCAAATAGTAGAGTCTGAGCAAAACTTTATTAGAGCATGGCATGTGCACCCCGAGTCCATCCCGACTCCATGTTCGCGTCTACGGGTCACCTGAAAAGTCAAAGGAGAGGGTGAGTCGAGTGACTCAGTGTGTAAATCCCGCTCCCGATAAAACCACATGCTAACACACATCATACATAGCAACATAATTAATGCAACCCAATCCTAACCATCCATATCGCCTTTTCTACCGTGTGGTACCAAACCCTTTGGTGGTGCCAAACCACTTTGGTGACATATAGTCACAATGTGTTACCAAAACACTTTGGTGTCCCAAAGACACAATATCCAGTCATTGTGGTACCAAACCACTTTGGTGTCCCAAAGACACAATGTGCTACCAAAGCTTTGGTGACCAAAGTCACAAATCCAATGATGATGGGGCCAACCCATCGTGTGATACCAAATCACTAGCGGACGATCCCATATCTCAAGTGGGGCCAACCCACGGTGGTCAAACCACGGGGACAAGTCGCAATGAGGTGCCAAACCTGCGGTGTCCCAAAGACACAATGTGCTACCAAAGCGCCTGGTGACCGTAGTCACAAATCGGTGATGGGGCCAACCCATCGTGTGATACCAAATCACCTGGCGTCAATCCCGTATAATCATCCGTGGGGCCAACCCTTTGTGGTGCTTGAGCCAGCTCGGGACGAGACGAGGTACCAAACCTCTGGAGGTGCCAAACCTCTGGTGACCCAAAGTCACAAAGTTGTGCTACCAAAGCTTTGGTGCTCGTCGACACAATATACCCTTTGCTCCCTCCTCTCGAATCACCCACACATATCATACTCATGTAATCGTATGCGTATCATACAGTCATGCATGTCATACAATCATGCATATCATACCAATATATCTAATCTCATATCCCATGTCACATATAACCACAACCATGGTATCATGTAAGTCATCGATAAATTTATAACAATAGTGATCTTGACTTACACGAGTCAGAATCATACCCATTAGGGTATCATAACATGATCTCTGTATTACATTAGTTATCACACAAAGGTTATCAAACATATTACTAAATATAAGTGTGTTAGTATACACACCTGGTAAAACCGAGTCTAAGGATCCCTACGAATCACTCTGAGTCCCTTGATTATCAAACCCCTAGAACAATCGACCAACATAGGATTAGGCACTAAGACCATTCGGCCAAAGACCATCAACCAAAGAATCAACATTAATCATTACCCTACACTTGCGAATGGTTTGGTTTCCAAACAAACCCCGAACCAAAAGTGGCTCTTTTGACAATCGGCCTTCACCTAGAAATAGAATCATTAATCTCTTGTAGCCTACCTTAATGAAATCAAACGAGTGAAGTAATATCACTTACCACACTTACCTAATCACTTAACAGATGAAGATGGCTCCTCTTGTTTGCTTGAAACCCTTTGGTGTCCTATAATGAAGGGATTAGAATCCTTCAAAAAAATGACCATAGTCGGCCCTTAATCAAACCAAAACCAACAAAGATCAAAAGAGGAAGATATGGCCATTCGGCCTTGCACTTACCAACACCCAATATTCGGCCAACCTATGACTTCTAGGAGAGGAGAGGTTCGGCCAACTTTTAGAACAAGATGAAGAAAGAATTGGCTTATTCCCAAAGAAGGAACACAAGAGAAAGGTGTATAGAAGGGATTGGTATTCGGTCAACGAGTGGAAGGAAGATTCGGCTCACAAGTGTTAAGATAGAAGGAAAACAAAAATGGGTAAAGGGAGAGTACTTACGGTTTTGAAAGAAATAAGGAATGGAGAGAGAGCTTTGGAGAATGGGTTTCGGCTATCAATAAGAGTCAAGGGGAAACAAAGAAATTTCGGCAAGGTGAAATTGCTTAAGCTTTCGGTTTTTGAAGAACTTACTTGGAGAAATTCGGCTACTAGGAGGTTGAAAGAAAAACAAGCAAGTTCGGCACTAGATGTTTACACTTTCGGTTTCCACAAAGAAAATGAAAGATAACTTCTTTAGAATTTGGCTTTGGTTTCTCAAAAGAAAGAATTTTGGCTTACTGAATGATGACCGAAATGCTAAGAAATTTGCCAAAAGATTCGGCACTACCCTTCCCACACCCAAACCAAAACCGGCCACTACCCATCAAGTTCCCAAGTTTCGGCCAACACCTCCACAAACCCCCAAACATTCGGCCACATCCCCCCATTCACTCCCAACCACCATTTCAAACTACATGACCAAGTCTCCCTCCAACAAATGCTCTCCACCCTCATTTGAATATGAAGACTTGGTCCAAGGTAGTGTTCTAGTTGCTCTCTACCTCTACTCCCATGCCGTCCAAAATAGGTAACAAAAGGGGACTCTGCTGCTCGAACACTGGACCTCCACTCCTTGAAGTTGGCGCCAAACCAAGCTCCATGTGGCGTCCCCCTTGCCACTTTGCTAGCTCCTCATTTGTGCTACTAAACACCAAAAATAAAATAAAACCCCACTTCCTCGGCTCCTCTCTTATAAGGCCTAAAAACTAAAATTCTCCCAACCACTCAGGCATACACCTAGGCTATAATTAACCCCTAAAACACCGAAATAACAAACACAAACACACTACATACATGCAAGACATGCCATGACAAAATAGCCCCTAACCCGGGATATTACGATTCTACCCCCTTAAAAATAATTTCGGCCTCGAAATTACCTGATCAAAAGAGTTGCGGGTATTGCTGTCTCATCGTATCCTCGGGTTCCCATGTCGCTTCTTCTACTCCATGATTCCGCCAAAGCACCTTAACCAAAGGCACAGATTTCCTACGCAGAACCTTCACATCTCGATCAAGAATTTGCACAGGTTCCTCCTCCATAGTCAAGTCTGGATTCACCTCGATCTCTTGCACTGCTACCACATGCGACGAATCTGAACGATACCTCCGAAGCATCGAAACATGGAAAACATCGTGAATCTGACTAAGTTCTGCTGGCAACTCAAGGCGATCACGCCATCGCCCAACTTCGCCTCAATACCTTATACGGCCCAATGAACCTCGGACTAAGCTTGCCTTTCTTCCCGAACCTCAACACCTTCTTCCAAGGTGAGACCTTCAGAAACACTCGATCCCCCACAGCGAACTCTATATCTCTTCGCTTAAGATCGGCATAGGACTTCTGCCGGTCCAAGCTTCCTTTAATCGAGTGCGAATCGAGCCTTAACCTTGTCTTCGGTCTCGAGAACCAACTCGAGTCCTAACAAGCGGCGTTCACCTAACTCGTCCAACATGTAGGTGAGACGACACTTCTACTCGCCATACAACGCCTCATACGGAGCCATCTTAATGCTCGCTGGGTAGCTGTTGTTGTAGGCAAACTTCACTAATGGTAGAAACTCCTCCCAACTACCCTCGAAATCCGAACACAACCTCTCAAAGCATGTCTTCTAAGATCTGAATGACCCTTTACGATTGACCGTCGATTGCGGTGAAAAGCCGTCTTTGAAATCCAAACGAGTACCCAGAGCTTGATGCAACGCTTTTTCGAACCTTGACGTAAATCTAGGATCCCTATCCGAGATTATCGAAAACCGCACGCCGTGCAACCTCACTATCTACGAAAACATACGGCTTACGCTAACTTCAAGTGAGTAGTCAACCCTCACGGAATAAAGTGAGTGATTTAGTCGATCGATCCACCACTACCCAAACCGAATCCTTCTTGCTTGGCGTAGCGGTAACCCCTTGACAAAATCCATGGTTATCCTTTCCCACTTCCATCGAGGAATCTTTACAGTGAAGCAATCCCGACGGCAAGCGATGTTCAGCCTTGACTGGCCGACAAGTCGACATTTCCCAACAAACTCTGTCACCTCTTTCTTCAAACCAGGCCACCAAAAGCGCTCTCTAAGATCCTTATACATTTTGCTACCTCCGGGATGCATAGCATGAGGACTCGCTATATGTGCGTCTGAAGAATCTTCTCGCCTCACTCAACATCTTTGGGCATACAAGCCTTACCTTGAAAACACAGAACCTCGTCCTTTGGGCAAGCTGTAACCCTCCAAACCACCATCTTGCACTTGCAACCTTCGCGCACTCAGAACCTCATCCAACAACTGTTTCTCTCTGATCTGCTCAACCCAAGTAGGCTTAACCTGCAGCTCTGCCAGAATACTCCCGTCGTCATACAAGCTCAAATGGGCAAACAATGCTCTTAAGTCCGAAACAACCTTACGGCTCAACGCGTCTGCCACCACGTTAGCCTTGCCCGGGTGATACTCAATAGAACAGTCGTAATCTTTCAGCAATTCAACCCATCTGCGCTGCCTCAAATTCAAATCCTTCTGAGTCAGTAGATACTTCAGACTCTTATGATCCGTATAGACTATAGATCTCTCTCCATATAAGTAGTGCCTCCAAATCTTTAAAGCGAAAACTACAGCCGCTAGCTCCAAATCGTGCGTCGGATAGTTAACCTCATGTGGCCTCAGCTGCCTAGAAGCGTAAGCCACAACCTTACCTTCCTGCATCAACACACAACCCAGACCCGTATGTGATGCATCGCAGTAGACTGTGTATTCCTTACCAGCCTCAGGTTGAATCAGAACCGGAGCCTCAGTCAAAATCTTCTTTAACTTATCGAAGCTTTCCTGCTATTTCTCAGTCCATACAAACGGAACCTCTTTCCTTAACCACTTAGTCATCGGCGCTGCTATCAACGAGAAACCCTCAACAAACCTTCGGTAGTATCCGGCCAAACCCAGAAAACTACGAATCTCAGCCACTGACCTAGGTGGCTTCCAATCCAAGACAGCCTCAATCTTACGAGGATCTACACGAATCCCCTCAGCCGACACTACATGACCCAAGAACGCCACTTCTCTAAGCCGTAACTCGCACTTATGCGAACTTAGCATAGAGTTGCTTTTTCCTCGAATCTGCGGCACCACCCTCAAATGCGCATCATGCTCTTCCTCTCGCCCTTGAGTACACCAAGATGTCGTCTATGAAAACCACCACGAAATGATCTAGATCTATCTTTGAAACACCCTATTCATCATATCCATAAACGCTCTTTGGTGCGTTAGTCAACCGAATGGCATTACCAGAATTCGTAGTGCCCATACCGAGTCCAAACGCATTTTTATGGATATCCGCCTCCTTAACCTTTAACCGATGATACCCGGACCTCAAGTCGATCTTGAAAATACCGCAGCACCCTTTGGTGATCAAACAAATCGTCTATCCGTGGCAGCGGATACTTGTTTTTAATCGTCGACTTGTTCAATCTGGCGGTAGTCTATGCACATCCGCATCGAGCCATCTTTCTTCTTAACGAATAATACCGCGCACGCCACGGCGAAACACTTGGCCTGATAAAACCTCGATCCAATAACTCCCGGATCTCGAGCCTTAAGCTCCACCAATTCCTTTGGTGCCATCCTATACTGAGCAATAGACACCGGCGCGATCCGGGCAACAGATCTATCCCGAACTCAACCTCTCGATCGGCGGCAAACCCGGAAGCTCCTCAGAAACACATCAGCCAAATTCCTTAACAAGATGCGAACCTTCTCAACAAGCGGACTCTTTAGCCTCCAAGGCATACACATGAACTACATACGCTTCACGACCTTTCTCGACCATCTTCTGCGCTTTCAAAGCGGATACCACATTTGATAAGTAATCCCTCCGATTACCTATCATAGCCACCTCCTCACCATCAACCGTCTTAAGAACCATGCGCTTGGCGCGCAATCCAACCTCGCCGGTACTTAACCGGCCAATCCATCCGAGAATCGGATCGAACTCCCCAAACGGCGGTTCCATCGGATCGCGACAAATACTACCCCTTGGAGTTCTAGAGGTACATCTCTAAACGGCTTATCTACTACTACTGCGAGTGACCTAACGGACTAATTACAGTCATCGCGCTAGAAGATATCTCGAGTCTAAGTCCATTGTCTCTACTATACTACGGCAACATAAGAGTGCGTAGAACCCACATCAATTAAAGCAGTATAAGGGGTACCAAAAATCAAAAACGTACCGGTTATGACGTCCGGTGCGTCGCCCTCCTCTCGGCACCTCGCAGCATATACGATCCAGCCGTCTAAGCGTCGAACCACTGCACCTCTGCGCCCGGTGCTCCACGGCCCCGACCGAACCATTACCACCTCTACCATTACCACGGCCCCTCTGCGGTGGCGGTCCATAACCTCTGAACTGATTACGGCCCTGACTCTCAGACTGAATCCTGGCCATCCTACGCGGACAATCCCTAATGCGATGATCCAGAGAACCACATTCGAAGCAACCTTTTCCACCAGTCCAGCAACCACCCCAATGAGATTTCCCACACTGATTACACTGCGGTGGTCCCTGCCTAGCAGCAACAACCCTAGCAGCCCGATTACGCCCCACTCGGTCTAGCCTCTTCGCAGATTACCCGACGAACCAGAAGACCCGAAGCTCCTCTTAAGCCTACTCCTGTCCATACTCTGCCTCACGGACTCCTTAACACCTTCGGCTACCTTAGCCTTCTCAACTAAGACAGCAAACTCGCGCTCCTGCTGAGGAGCAATCAGCAGCCTCAACTCGTCTCGCAGACCATCCTCGAAACGAACACACCTCTCATGCTCAGTGGCTACAATGCCTCTGGCATACCTACTCAGCCAGGAACTCACCGTGACTCAAGAACGGATTTACTCCCCTGAACAAGCCTCAAAAATGCCTTTCTCTGGGAGTCGATGTAACTAGCCCCGATATACTTCTTTTGATATGCAGCTCTGAAGTAATCCCATGTCAAATCCTCTGCTGCCACACTATCCCGAACCGTGAGCCACCACTGATATGACTCATCCCGGAGAAGCGATACGATACCCTTCAGCTTCTCTTCAGCCGTCAAGTCCAGATCATCCATGATCCGCTCAGTTGCCTCCAGCCAATATTCAGCAGTGCTAGGAGCAACCCCAGAGACACCTCGGAAGAATTCAGCCCCATTAGCCCGGAGTCGCTCGAGAGCGATTTCCTAACTCCCTGCACCACCACCGCCCAGCTACCCTTTCCAACACTCAAAGATCGCTTTGTGACACTGCGTCGTCTCGGTCGATCTTGGAACTCACCACCTCCGGTGGTGGCGAACCGGTATCTCATTTTCTGAACCCTGCCCAGATCCTACGGGCTCAGAAACCGTCATTCTACCCCTACCTCTACCACGAGTATTACGACCACGTCCGCCTCGAGTGCTCATGTCTAATCTTTCTACGTATCTGGTTAAGGAATTTTATGCATCAGTATCTATTCCACTTGTTTAAAAGCAAGTCTTATGAATATTTAATGAGGATTTGTTCTCATGAGTTCACGAATCCTATCGGCCTCAATCTCTAAAGTAGCATACTACGCTAATCATCAAATCATATCATATCCAATCAATTCACAAAGAATAGTCGGGGTACTTACGGGCGAATCGGCTGAGTCTTAGGAGACTCGGTGCCATGCCTTTCAAACCATACTTTCAAAACAACCACTTAACAGACTTTTAAAAACCATTTTGGGCCTCAGGCCCACAGCCGAGCCTTTGAACTTGGCTCTGATACCACAAATGTAACACCCCAAACCCGGACAAGACACCACATCCGAATCTGGTATGCTACGGGGAGATCATTTTTGAAAAGTTAGAGTTTCCGTTTAGAAACCTAGTGAAAACACAGTGTATTTTGAAGACAATTGGAGTGGACTTGTTTGAAAACAGTTGATATATTTGAAATCCGGAGATTTTGAAAACTTAGCGAATGTGTAGTTAAAGCGAGTTATTACCATTTAAAACCTCATTAGTTTCTTAGTGATACATAAAACACTTTTAACTTAGAAGAATTACAAGTTTGACTTGGAAACCAGTTGTATTTGATTAGCATGAAAACTCAGTGTGATACCCGATGGCATAGTTTAAAACCCAGTGCGTTATAATTTTGAAATCATTATCTTTCCAAGTTTTAGTAAAGCTTATTCCAAGTTACGTTGTTAAGGCATGTCAAAAATCAACTTAAAGCGTAAACAACATAAAACATAACTTTAAAAGGCCTTTTACAATCCGAAATAAAACCCAATTTAAAGTAATAAACTAAAGTACCCAAATAGTAGAGTCTGAGCAAAACTTTATTAGAGCATGGCATGTGCACCCCGAGTCCATCCCGACTCCATGTTCGCGTCTACGGGTCACCTGAAAAGTCAAAGGAGAGGGTGAGTCGAGTGACTCAGTGTGTAAATCCCGCTCCCGATAAAACCACATGCTAACACACATCATACATAGCAACATAATTAATGCAACCCAATCCTAACCATCCATATCGCCTTTTCTACCCCGTGTGGTACCAAACCACTGGTGGTGCCAAACCACTGGTGACATATAGTCACAATGTGTTACCAAAACACTTTGGTGTCCCAAAGACACAATATCCGTCATTGTGGTACCAAACCTTTGGTGTCCCAAAGACACAATGTGCTACCAAAGCACCGTGACCAAAGTCACAAATCCAATGATGATGGGGCCAACCCATCGTGTGATACCAAATCACTAGCGACGATCCCATATCTCAAGTGGGGGCCAACCCACGGTGGTCAAACCACGAGGGACAAGTCGCAGTGAGGTGCCAAACCTCCGTGTCCCAAAGACACAATGTGCTACCAAAGCAACGGTGACCGTAGTCACAAATCCGGTGATGGGGCCAACCCATCGTGTGATACCAAATCACCGGCGTCAATCCCGTATAATCATCCGTGGGGCCAACCCATTGTGGTCTTGAGCCACCGACGAGACGCCGAGGTACCAAACCTCCGGAGGTGCCAAACCTCCGTGACCCAAAGTCACAAAGTTGTGCTACCAAAGCACGGTGGTGCTCGTCAACACAATATACCATCGCTCCTCCTCTCGAATCACCCACACATATCATACTCATGTAATCGTGCGTATCATACACAGTCATGCATGTCATACAATCATGCATATCATACCAATATATCTAATCTCATATCCCATGTCACATATAACCACAACCATGGTATCATGTAAATCATCGAAGAAATTTATAACAATAGTGATCTTGACTTACCCGAGTCCGAATCATACCCATTAGGGTATCATAACATGGGCCACCATGTTACATTAGTTATCACAAGGTTATCAAACATATTACTAAATATAAGTGTGTTAGTATACACACTGGTAAAACCGAAGTCTAAGGATCCCTACGAATCACTCTGAGTCCCTTGATTATCAAACCCCTAGAACAATCGACCAACATAGGATTAGGCACTAAGACCATTCGGCCAAAGACCATCAACCAAAGAATCAACATTAATCATTACCCTACACTTGCGAATGGTTTGGTTTCCAAACAAACCCCGAACCAAAAGTGGCTCTTTTGACAATCGGCCTTCACCTAGAAATAGAATCATTAATCTCTTGTAGCCTACCTTAATGAAATCAAACGAGTGAAGTAATATCACTTACCACACTTACCTAATCACTTAACAGATGAAGATGGCTCCTCTTGTTTGCTTGAAACCCTTTGGTGTCCTATAATGAAGGATTAGAATCCTTCAAAAAAATGACCATAGTCGGCCCTTAATCAAACCAAAACCAACAAAGATCAAAAGAGGAAGATATGGCCATTCGGCCTTGCACTTACCAACACCCAATATTCGGCCAACCTATGACTTCTAGGAGAGGAGAGGTTCGGCCAACTTTTAGAACAAGATGAAGAAAGAATTCGGCTTATTCCCAAAGAAGGAACACAAGAGAAAGGTGTATAGAGGGGATTGGTATTCGGTCAACAAAGTGGAAGGAAGATTCGGCTCACAAGTGTTAAGATAGAAGGAAAACAAAAATGGGTAAAGGGAGAGTACTTACGGTTTTGAAAGAAATAAGGAATGGAGAGAGAGCTTTGGAGAATGGGTTTTGGCTATCAATAAGAGTCAGTGGGAAACAAAGAAATTTCGGCAAGGTGAAATTGCTTAAGCTTTCTGGTTTTTGAAGAACTTACTTGGAGAAATTCGGCTACTAGGAGGTTGAAAGAAAAACAAGCAAGTTCGGCACTAGATGTTTACACTTTCGGTTTCCACAAAGAAAATGAAAGATAACTTCTTTTAGAATTTCGGCTTTGGTTTCTCAAAAGAAAGAATTTTGGCTTACTGAATGATGACCGAAATGCTAAGAAATTTGCCAAAAGATTCGGCACTACCCTTCCCACACCCAAACCAAAACCGCCACTACCCATCAAGTTCCCAAGTTTCGCCAACACCTCCACAAACCCCAAACATTCGGCCACATCCCCATTCACTCCCAACCACCATTTCAAACTACATGACCAAGTCTCCCTCCAACAAATGCTCTCCACCCTCATTTGAATATGAAGACTTGGTCCAAGGTAGTGTTCTAGTTGCTCTCTACCTCTACTCTCATGCCGTCCAAAATAGGTAACAAAAAGGGGACTCTATTTGCTCGAACACTGGACCTCCACTCCTTGAAGTTGGCGCCAAACCAAGCTCCATGTGGCGTCCCCCTTGCCACTTTGCTAGCTCCTCATTTGTGCTACTAAACACCAAAAATAAAATAAAAACCCCACTTCCTCGGCTCCTCTCTTATAAGGCCTAAAAACTAAAATTCTCCCAACCACACTGCATACACCTAGGCTATAATTAACCCCTAAAACACCGAAATAACAACACAGCACACTACATACATGCAAGACATGCCATGACAAAAATAGCCCCCTAACCCGGGATATTACAAGTGAAATTGTTGGTAATGACATATTGTTTTGGTATGTTTATGGTTATAATTTGAGTAGTGAAATGGTTGAAGATGAAATGGCATGATTTGTATATGAATTGGCATGTTTTGGTTGCCTATAAATGTATTGAAATGGTATGAAATGATGTGGTTTAGGAATGCTTGAGGAGGGTGAGAAATGTGGCTTAAACCAAGCCTAATTTCGCCCCACACGGTTGAGCACACGGGCGTGTGATTCGACCGTGTGTCTGCTATAACTTAATAAAACAAGTCAGTGAGTTGCACGGCTTAGACACACGGGCGTGTCCACTAGCTGTGTGTGACACAGAGGCTGGCACATGGGCGTGTGGCTGGACGTATGACCCAAGCCAGTATACCCTCCAGACTTCACACGGCCATGGCACACAGGCGTGTCTCCGGCTGTGTGATGTAAGTCAGTATGTATGCCCTGTTTCCACACGGCTTATGGCACGGGCATGTCTGGTGACCGTGTGAGGCACACGGTCTGTTCACACGGGCGTGTCATCCATGTATGCATGAAAATTTTATAAGTTTCCCAAAGTTTTCAAATGTTATCGGTTTAGTCCCGAACCTCTTCCAGGCATGTTCTAAGGTCTCGTAGATCCTTATAAGGGACAATGTAAATATATTTGATTGATATTTAAGTGATAATGGATTTGTGTTTAAGAAATGTATGTTGTATGTTGTGATTTGATCGGTGATTCCTCGTAACCCTATTTCGGTGACGGATACGCGTTAGGGGTGTTACAATAGATGCAGACTTCACACGGCCGAGACACACGCTGGTGTCCAAGGCCGTGTTGCACACACGGCCGAGACACACACCTGTGTCTCTACCCGTGTGCTATATTTTGGACTTTTTGTTTCTCAAAATTAAGGTGCAGGGGACACACGGCCGGAACACATGCCTGTGGGGCAGGCTAGACACATGCCCGTGTGTCTACCCATGTGGACAAAATAAGGCTATTTACCAAGCCATTTTGCCACCCTTACTTGTACATACATACACAACATCATATGGCACCAATCCAAGCATTTACATACAACCAAATCAGCCACAATCAAGACATCAACACATCATTCACATGCTACCATCTAGCATACACAAACATCACATGCTTATCAACTCAAATCATGTAAATTCCCACATCTATGAAAGGCATCATCATATAAATTGCTCATACCAATTGTAGCCAATTTTCAATGGCCTTATACAAAATGAAATTTCAACCAATATAAGCCAACACATTTGGCCAAATCAATTATGACATATAAAAAAATGACCAAGTCCCTTATACATGCCATATCTCAAAATGTTGAATTCATTGGTACCAAAATAATAGTTGATAGTGTGAATGGATCTCTGACGATCTCCAATCCCGAGTTAGCTTGGTGACATTATAAGACAAGGGAAAGAAAAGGGAGTAAGCTATATAGCTTAGTAAGTTCATATGCAAATAATAAACAACATTAACCATACAATTGCCATATAAGTAACATACGTATATCAACCTAAATGTCATTAAAACCTCATGAACATAACATACTCAATCACATTCTTACCAATAGTTCATCATATACTAAATTCATTTCCTTTGAGTTTTTCGTACATACTTGTACCAACTCGTAACATAATCACATACTTTCTCGTCTTTGACATACCCGTTGAACCACTTGGAATATTGTTGGATACACGGAAAACTTTGCATATAAGTGCCACATATGTAGCCAATGCTATCAAAATTCTCATAACGCATATAAGCTCGCTCTCGAGCAAATCCACGGGCCTGCTCATACAAGCTGTCAATCAAGACGTAGCTACGCAAAGATCATCGCTCACACAAGCCGTCCGTATATCGCAACATATGCGGGTATACCCAGCCACCGGTAGGATGTACAGGACCAGCACCTGGGACACATAAATCACATAATCACATGGGTTCCTAGTGACATGTCACTTGTATCCTAATCTATTCCTAAGGTTCAACCGGGATTTCTCTCTTGCCAGAACTTCGTCGAATATACTCATAGAATCAATCATACATTTCATGCAATATCAAAACATTAAAATACAAATATAACATTGCATTATTTACATACGAACTTACCTCGGTACAAAAATAGTAAAAATGGACCTAATCGTCAAACACTTTGTTTTTCCCCCGATCTAGGTCCGAACTTCGTTTTTCTTGATCTATAATAGCAAATTCAGCTCATTTAGTACTCACATTATTCAATTCAGCCTAAAAATCACATTATGGAAAAATTATATTTTTGCCCCTAACTTTTCAACTTTTTACATTTTAGTCCCTAGGCTCGTAAAATGAAATATGTTCAATTTCTTTAATACACAAGCCTAGCCGAACTATTTTTATGCTCATACCAGCCCACATTATTCATTAAATCACACTTTTACTACTCATTTTATAACCTTTACAAATATGTCCTTTTAAGCATTTTCATCAAAACTCACTTAGTAAAAGTTGTTTATCCAACATCAAACTTGCATCATCTACCATTAAACATCAAAATCCACAATTATCTAACATGGGTAAAATTTTAGACATTGATTTCCTTTCAAATTAGTCCTTGAAATAGCTAGATTAGGTTACAAGGATCTAAAAACATAAAAATCATTAAAAACGGGGCTAGAACGGACTTACAATCGAGCTTGGAAACTTGACAAACCCTAGCTATGTTTCCTCTTGCAATATTCGGCCATGGGGAGGAAATTTGGAGAGGATGGACACTTTTATTTTACTTATTTTGGCTTTATTTACCAAATGACTAAAATGCCCCTAACTTAAAACATAAAAAATTCTCTTACTCCATGTCCATTTTTGTCCATACTAAGCATAATGGTCTAATTACCATCTAAGGACCTCTAATTTAAAATCTCATAGCAATTGGACACCTATAACATGTAGAACTTAATTTTTTCACTTCTTGCAATTTAGTCCCTTTAACTAAATTGAGTGCCCAAACGTCAAAATTTTCAAACGAAATTTTCATGAAATCATTTCATAAAACTGTAGACATAAAAATATAATAAGAATAAATTTTACTGAGTCGGATTTGTGGTCCGAAACCACTGTTCCGACTAGACCCAAAATCGGGCTGTTACAACTCCCCCCTTAGGGATTTTCGTCCCCGAAAATCTTACCAGAAAATAGGTTTGGGTACTGTTTTCACATTGCTTCCTCAGGTTCCCACGTAGCCTCTTCGACTCCGTGTCGTTGCCACAAAACTTTAACTAGGGCTATGTTTTTATTTCTCAACTGTTTAACTTCCCGAGCCAAAATCTTGATCGGTTCTCAACCTCTGTCGAAGAAATCACATGTGAAGGGTCTGATCGATAACGTTGCAACATCGACACATGAAATACATTATGAATCCTTTCCAACTCTGTCGGAAAAGCTAATAGATATTCCACTGGCCCTATTCTCTCAATAACATCATACGGCCCAATGAAACGCGGACTCAACTTGCCTTTGCTACCAAATCTCAAAATTTTCTTCCACGGGGATACTTTCAAAAATATTTTATCACCAACTTGAAACTCAATCTCTTTTCTCTTCAAATCCGCATACGACTTCTGTCGATCTGAAGCTGCCTTCAAACAGTCATGAATTACTTTCACTTTCTCTTCGATCTCTCTAACCAAATCGACCCCATGTATCTATTTCTCACTAAGCTCGGTCCAATACAACTGAGTTCGACACTTGCGGCCATACAATGCTTCATACGGTGCCATCTTTATACTCGACTAAAAACTGTTGTTATAAGAAAATTCGACTAAAGGTAGACATTTTTTCCAACTACCTTCGAACTCCAAAATACAACAGCGAAGCATATCTTCGAGAACCTGAATCGTTCTCTCAGAGTAGCCGTCAGTTTGCGGATGAAATGCGGTACTAAAGTTCAACTTTGTACCCAAAGCTTCTTGCAACTTCTTCTAGAATCGTGAAGTAAACCTCGTATCTCTATCTGAAATAATAGAAATAGGTACTCCGTGCAATCTCACAATTTCAGCAATATACAATTCAGCTAGATTATCAAGTGAGTAATCTGTACGTACCGGTATAAAATGAGCCAATTTTGTCAACCTATCGACAACGACCCAAACTTCATCTTTCTTTTTCGGAGTCAAAGGCAAACTCGTTACGAAATCCATCGTAATTTTGTCCCATTTCCACTCAGGTACCATCACTGGTTGAAGTAAGCCTGAAGGTATTTGGTGTTCGGCCTTTACTTGTTGACAAACTAAACATCTCGAAACAAACTCCAAAATATCCCGTTTCATACTTGACCACCAATACCATTTTTTCAAATCATTATACATTTTCGTACTACCCGGATGAACTGATAAGCAACCACTATGTGCCTCGTGTAAAATCTTCTTAATAAGGTCATCGTTTTTCGGTACACATATTCTATCTTGGAACATCAAATAATCATCCAAACCGATCCGAAAGTCTAAATCATTACCAGATTCACACTGAGCTCTTTTAGCTTGCAATTCACTATCACTTTTCTGAGCTTCACAAATCTGCTGAAGAAATATCAATCTAGCTCTCAACTCAGCCAAAATTTAACCATTATTAGACAAAGTCAATCTCGTACTCATAGCTCTCAAAACAAATAAGGACTTTCTGCTCAAAGAATCTACCACTACATTCGCCTTTCCGGGATGGTAATCAATCACTAGCTCATAATCTTTTAGTAGCTCGAGCCATCTCCGTTGTCGCAAATTCAGATCTTTCTGAGTCATCAAATACTTTAAACTTTTATGATCCAAAAATATATGACATTTCTCACCATACCAATGATGCCTCCAAATCTTCAAAGCAAACACTATGGCTGCCAATTCTAGATTGTGCGTCGGATAATTCTTCTCGTGCGGTTTCAACTGTCTCGAGGCATAGGCTATCACTTTTCCCTCTTGCATCAATACACATCCTAACCCATTCAGTGACGCATCGCTATAAATCACAAACTCTTTTCCCGGTTCAGGTTGCACTAAAACTGGCGCCTCAGTGAATAATGCTTTCAACTTCTCAAAACTTTGCTGACATTTTTCGGACCATTCAAACTTAACATCTTTTTGCAACAGCTTAGTCATAGGAGTAGAAATCATCAAAAATCCTTTGACAAAACATTGGTAATAACCGACTAAGCCCAAAAAGCTTCTGACCTTTGATACATTCTTCGACGGTTTCCAATCAACAATTGCCGATATCTTACTCGGATCAACCTGAATACCGTCTCCAGAGACAATATGTCCCAAAAATCTGACTTCTCGGAGCCAAAACTCACTTTTACTGAATTTAGCAAATAATTTCTTATCTCTCAAAGTCTGCAATACAGTTCTTAAATGCTCGGCATGCTCAGACTCATCTCTAGAATAAATCAGGATGTCATCGATGAACACAACCACAAACTTATCTAAATACGGTCAGAAAATTCGATTCATCAAGTCCATAAAAATAGTAGGAGCATTAGTTAGTCTGAAAGGCATGACAAGAAATTCATAGTGCCCGTACCTTGTTCTGAAAGATGTTTTCGGCACATCTGACTCTTTAACTCTCAACTGGTAGTAGCCAGACCTCAAATCAATCTTCGAAAACACTGTTGCCCCTTTTAACTAATCAAACAAGTCATCAATTCTTGGCAAAGGATACTTGTTCTTTATAGTCATCTTGTTAAGCTGTCGGTAATCGATACAAAGTCTCATGGATCCATCTTTCTTCTTGAGAAATAATACCGGTGCACCCCATGGTGAAAAACTCGATCTCGCAAATCCCTTATCTGTCAATTCTTGTAACTGAGACTTCAATTCCTTTAACTCAGTTAGAGCCATTCTATACGGGGTTATCGATATCGGTGAAGTCCCTGGTACTAAATCAATACCAAACTCAACTTCTCTAATCGATGGCAACCCAGGCAACTCTTCTGTAAAAACATCTGGATATTCACTAACTACCGGCACTGGTTCAATTTTCAATTCAGACACTTTTGTATTCAACACATAAGCAAGATAAGCTTCACAACCCTTTCTCACATATCTCTGGGCAGACATCGAAGAAATCACAATAGGTAACTCACCTGACTCATCTGAATCAATCCGAAGAATTTCACCATTTTAACATTTCAATTTAATAATTTTCCATCTACAATTTACTACCGCATCATGCAGTGTCAACCAATCCATACCCAAAATAACATCAAACTTATCAAATGGCAACAACATTAAATCAGCCAGAAAACAGTGACCTCGAATCATCAAAGGACAATTCTTGCAAACTCTATCAACTAATACATGTTTGCCTAAGGGGTTTGACACTTTAATCACAAATTCAGTAAACTCAACAAGCAAGCTCTTACTAGCTACCAATTTCATGCAAACATAAGAATGAGTCGATCCAGGATCAATCAATGCAACTACATTAGTATTATAGAGAGAAAAAGTACCAGTGATAACATCGGGATATTCTTCGTGAGCACGGATAGCATAGGCTCTAGTAGGTGCCCTGGCCTCGGATCTCACAGCTGTATCTTTGGTCACACCTTTACTACTAGCTCCATTTCCCGTGTTCCTTGGTGGTCTCCCTCTAGAGGCGGTGTTGCCCAATCTTGCAGTCTGAAACTTATCCTTTTCAACCATCTCTGGGCAATCTTTAATAAAGTGGTCGTGAGAGCCACACTTAAAACAAGCCCGGTCACACATTCTACATTCGTCAGCCAAATGCCCCACGGTCTGGAACATTCAAAGCTCACTCGGACTTAAGCGTTACCAACGCTTGCTATTGATGTAGTTTGGGCTTTAAAATCCTAGTATTGCTTCCCACGATCTCTGTTGGGATACCCAGCTGAAGCACTTGATCGAGCGTACAAATCTCTCGATTTCTTAGACTGATATTGAAATGACTTACTCACTGGCCTTTTTCTTGCATCTCTAGCCTCAGACTCAGCTTTTCTCTTCTCATTTCTTAATTCTTCAGCTTTACAAGCTCGGTCGAATAGCACCACAAATTCTTTCAGCTCAAGAACTCTAACAAACAATCGGATGTCCTCATTCAACCCATCTTCAAACCTTTTGCACATGATAGCCTCGGTGGAAACACACTATTGAGCATACTTACTGAGGCTGACAAACTCTCGTTCATACTCGGTTACATACATTCGGCCCTGTTTCAGCTCTAAATATTCTTTACGTTTCTGATCAATGAACCGTTGACTGATATACTTCTTCCTAAATTCATCATGGAAGAATTCCCAATTAACCCTCTCTTTCGGTACTACTGACACAAAGGTTTTCCACCACTGGTATGCTGAGTCTCTTAGAAGTGATACGGAACATTTCAGACATTCATTTGGTGTGCAAGACAGTTCATCAAATACCCTAATAGAATTCTCAAGCCAAAATTTTGCCCTCTTGGGATCATCGTCAACATTTTCTCTAAAATCTTCAGCCCAATGCTTTCGAATCTTATCAACCGGAGGCTTATTCACTCTTACGAATTCCATACCTTGTGGAGCTACGGGAACCGGCTGAGGACTAGGAGGGGGTGGAGGGGGTTGAGCATTCGGATTTGTTCGAACAAACTCCGTATACCACTCGTTCATCATGTGGAGGAAGGCTTCTCTAGCCCCTTCTCCTCCTCCCTTACTAACCGTGGGAGGTCTACTTTCAGACGGCGCTGCCCCTTAAGTGAGAGCCGACGCATTACTTTCTACGTCATCAGCTTCAGCTCGATTGGGATCCATTTACTATATGAAAACACATTTTAAAATTGTCAGGAGTCATCACACTATCACGATTTATTTATGACATGTATAGCTAAACTTTCACACATGCTACGTTAGTCTGATAATCGACTAAACCGTAGCTCTGATACCACTAAATGTAGCACCCCTTATCCGTATTCGACGTCGGAACAGGGTACGAGGCATTACCTGACATAAACACAAGCAAACATACATTTCTGAGTCATAAATTTCCATTCAAATTAAAACTTTTCATACACATACATATCATCCCTAAAACGAGCCTACGAGGCTTAATACATGCTTTGGAAGTGGTTCGGGACTAAATCGAGAACTTTAGAAAATTTTACAAAACTTAAAAAAAAATTCATGTTACAGGGCTCACACGCCCGTGTGGTCCAACGGACACGCCCGTGTGACCCTTAGACACGTCCGTGCTACAGGTCATGTTCAAAATAGGGTGCTCTCTGACTTGTGCCACACGGCCGTGCCACACACCTGTGTGCTAGGCCGTGTGGTCGATTTAATTTTCATAATTTTTCATAAAATAGGTGCAGACTTCACACGGCCGAGACACACGTCCGTGTCCAAGGCCGTGTAGCACACACGACCGAGACACACACCCGTGTCTCTGCCCGTGTGTTATATTCTAGAGATTCTATTTCTCAAAATTAAGGTGCAGGGGACACACGGTCGGAACACATGCCCGTGGGGCAAGCATGCCCGTGTGTCTACCCGTGTGGACAAAATAAGGCTATTTACCAAGCCATTTTGCCACCCTTACTTGTACATACATACACAACATCATATGGAACCAATCTAAGCATTTACATACAACCAATCAGCCACAATCAAGACATCAACACATCATTCACATGCTACCATCTATCATACACAAACATCACATGCTTACCAACTCAAATCATGTAAATTCCCACATCTATTAAAGGCATCATCATATAAATTGCTCATACCAATTGTAGCCAATTTTCAATGGCCTTATACAAAATGAACTTTCAACCAATATAAGCCAACACATTTGGCCAAATCAATTATGACACATAACAAAATGACCAAGTCCCTTATACATGCCATATCTCAAAATGTTGAATTCATTGGTACCAAAATAATAGTTGATAGTGTGAATGGATCTTTGACGATCTCAAATCCCGAGCTAGCTTGGTGACACTATAAGACAAGGGAAAGAAAAGGGAGTAAGCTATATAGCTTAGTAAGTTCATATGCAAATAATAAACAACATTAACCATACAATTGCCATATAAGTAACATACGTATATCAACCTAAATCTCATTAAAACCTCATGAACATAACATACTTAATCACATTCTTACCAATAGTTCATCATATACCGAATTCATTTCCTTTGAGTTTTTCGTACATACCTGTACCAACTCGTAACATAATCACATACTTTCTCGTCTTTGACATACCCGTTGAACCACTTGGAATACTATCGGATACACGGAAAATTTTGCACATAAGTGCCACATATGTAGCCAATGCTATCAAAATTCTCATAACGCATATAAGCTCGCTCTCGAGCAAATCCACGGGCCTGCTCACACAAGCTGTCAGTTAAGACGTAGCTACGCAGTGCTGCTCACACAAGCTGTCAGGTATCTGCAATATATGCCAAGTATACCCAGCCACCGGTAGGACGTATAGGACTAGCACCCGGGACACATAAATCACATAATCACATGGGTTCCTAGTGACATGTCACTTGTATCCTAATCTATTCCTAAGGTTCAACCAGGATTTCTCTCTTGCCGGAACTTCATCGAATATACTCATAGAATCAATCATACATTTCATGCAATATCAAAATATTAAAATACAAATATAACATTGCATTATTTACATACGAACTTACCTCGGTAAGAAAATAGTGAAAATAGACCTAATCGTCAAACACTTTATTTTCCCCCCGATCTAGGTCTGAACTTCATTTTTCTTGATCTATAATAGCAAATTCAGCTCATTTAATACTCACATTATTCAATTCAACCCAAAAATCACATTATAGTAAAATTACATTTTTGCCCCTAACTTTTTAACTTTTTACATTTTAGTCTCTAGGCTCGTAAAATGAAATATGTTCAATTTATTTAATACACAAGCCTAGCCAAACTATTTTTATGCTCATACCAGCCCACATTCTTCATTAAATCACACTTTTACTACTCATTTTATAATCTTTACAAATATGTCCTTTTAAGCATTTTCATCAAAAATCACTTAGTAAAAGTTGTTTATCCAACATCAAACTTGCATCATCTACCATTAAACATCAAAATACACAATTATCTAACATGGGTAAAATTTTAGACTTTGATTTCCTTTCAAATTAGTCCTTGAAATAGCTAGATTAGGTTACAAGGATTTCAAAAACATAAAAATCATTAAAAACGGTGCTAGAACAGACTTACAATCGAGCTTGGAAACTTGACAAACCCTAGCTATGGTTCCTCTTGCAATATTCGGCCATGGGGATGAAATTTGGAGAAGATGGACACTTTTATTTTACTTATTTTGGCTTTATTTACCAAATGACTAAAATTCCCCTAACTTAAAACATAAAAATTCTCTTACTCCATGTCCATTTTTTTCCATATTAACCATAATGGTCTAATTACCATCTAAGGACCTCTAATTTAAAATCTCATAGCAATTGGACACCTATAACATGTAGAACTTAAATTTTGCACTTCTAGCAATTTAATCCCTTTAACTAAATTTAGTGCCCAAACGTCAAAATTTTCGAAAAAAAATTTCATGAAATCATTTCATAAAACTGTAGACCATAAAAATATAATAAGAATAAATTTTAATGCGTCAGATTTGTGGTCCTGAAACCACTGTTCCTACTAGACCCAAAATCGGGCTGTTACATGATCCTTCTGGATAACGCTTATTAGACAATAAGACTTCAAATTGAATAGGAACCTAAACACGATATACAACATTATCAAAAGTTGTAACTAAAGGTATATTCATGAATGAATAAAAAACTTTACAAATAAATTAACACATTTCTATAGGATATATCCACCGATAGAAAACTGGTCCACCAAGTTTTACTTCATAAGGACGATAGATTACCAAGTGCACCATAATAGTGAAGAAGGAAGGTGGAAAGATCTTCTCCAAATTGCATAAAGTCAAGGCGGCTCGATCTTGTACTTTCTCAAGTTCTTCAACATTCAAAACTTTGCCACAAATAGCTTTCATTATATTGGATAGTTTAATTATACAAGACGTTACCTTTTTTAAAATACAACACCGTAAAGAAACTAGCAGTAAATCTTGCATCAAGATGTGATAATCATGTGATTTTAGGGAATATAGTCTTCGATCTTTAAGACTCATACATCGAGATATATTTGATGCATTGCATCTGGGACCTTTATGCCCTTCAACACTGTGTAGAACACTTCTTTTTCTTTCTTCGACATTGCAAAAATAGAAGGCGGCAACCTATATTTCCCATTCGGAAGTACTTGGGGATGAAGTTCACGCCGAATTCCCATGTCAACTAGATCAAGTCGACTCTGAAGATTGTCTTTCAATTTTCTATCGACATTCAGAATTGTCCCAATGATGTTCTCACAAACATTCTTTTCAATATGCATGACATCAAGATTGTGTCACAAAATGTGATGCTCCCAATAAGGCAACTCAAAAAAAATACTTCTTTTTTTCCACAAGTCTTCCTCATTAAAATCATCCTCTTCATCAGATTCATCATCAATCTACCCGTCAACATCGCCAACATACGCCTCCCTCAATCTTCTCTTTGTTTGCATTTTGTGTGGTTGATTCATCTTCCCATAACTGAAATTGATATCTTTTAACATGAACAAGATTTCAGATTCAATGGTCTGCTCAGGAGCTTCTCTAAACTCTTTAGTACCATCAAATAGAGTCCTCTGAAATCTAAATCTATGATTTCCATCTAAGCACCGACGATGCCCCATATAAGAGAACTTCTTCCCATTATATAACCACTTCAAACATGTTTGCGCCGCACAATAAGGACAAGCATAACGTCCTTTGGTACTCCAACCAGATAAATTGGCATAAGCCGGGAAATCATTAATAGTCCACAACAAAGCTGCACGTAAATAGAAGTTCTCCTTTCTCAAGAAATCATATGTTTCAACACACGCCCATAATTGTTTCAACTCTACAATAAGTGGCTGCATATAAATGTTAATATCATTTCCGGGACCTTTCTCTCTAGGGATAATCATAGATAAGATAAAAGAAGATTGCTTCATGCAAATCCATGGAGGCAAATTGTAAGGAACAAGCACTACATGCCAAGTACTATACGAAGTACTCATGATTTTATAAGGATTAAATCCATCCGATGCTAGCCGAAGCCTCACATTCCGAGGATCAGTTGCAAAGCTTGGAAATTTACTATCAAATGATTTCCAAGCTAAATAATCCAAAGGATGCCTTAATAATCCATCATCGGTTCATTGATCATGATGCCCCCTCATAGACGCGGTTGTCTTTGACGACATGAAAAACCTTTGAAGCCTTGGTATTAGTGGAAAATATCGCAAAATATTTACTGGCTTCTTTCTTGACTGTGCCTCACCTTCATCCTCATTCACATCTTCTGTATTCATATTCATCCAACGAGATTTATCGCAAACATGACAAGACTGTTGGTTTTTCCGATCACCCCAATACAACATACAGTCATTTGGGCAACTATGAATTTTGTCGTACCCAAAGCCTAAATATGTTATCAGTTTCTTCATATCTTTGCATGAATGATAGATTTTTGCAAACAGAAACATATCTCTCAAAAACTCTAACAGCATTGTAAAAGAGTTTCCGGTCCAACCTCCAAACATTTTAAGTGAAATAGACGAATGCAGAAGGACATTTTTGAATATTTTGATCCCTCGTAAAGTTCTTCATTCATTTCATTAAGTAACTTGTAGAACTTCGCCGCTTCTCTATTTGGCTCTTCATCAGGTACATTTCTTCCCGTTTCGGTAAAAGCATTTCCACCAATATTACAATCATCGGATGCAATAAACTCAGGTGGAAACGATTGCAAACCATGACTGTGTATATTAAATGCATCCCGCAACATACCTTCCATGTCATCTTCTCTAACAGACTGATGGTAAGCACTAAGAGGATAAGCCGGATTAATCATTGAAGAGGTTCTACTAGGTGTACACTCTCTATGGAAAATCCATTTTTTATACCCCCGAATAAAGCCATCAACAATTAGCTGTTCGTATACAACTTCACAAAAATGCCAATTGATGTTGCCACACTTCTTACACGGGCAAAGAATCATATTCTCTTGGCTTGCATTTTGAAATGCAAAATATAAAAAAGTTTGTACTCCATTTCTATAGTCGTTGCTTACCCTTGACAAATTCATCCAACTCTTATCCATTTCGTAGTTCTTGAAGTCTAAAGTTGACAATAAATTACACGGGTAAGTTGTTTATTTATAAGTATAATTAAGTTATGTAAGTTATGACATGATATATATTTATGTAAGTTATGTAAGTTATGATATGATATATATTTATATAAGTTATGTAAGTTATGACATTTATGATATGATATATATTCATGTATTATGTAAGTTATGTAAGTTATGATATGATATATATTTATATAAGTTATGTAAGTTATGTATGTTATGTGAGTTATGTAAGTTATGATAATTTATATATTTATGTAAGTTATGTAATTTTAAAGAAATGAAAACGAATTCATCGTTTGATTTTAAAAGTTCATACTAGTTGAATTCAGATTACAATATTTGGACTATCAACATTTCGAATATCTTGTAATATGTGCTTTGCATAAAATAAACATACGCATAAAATAGCTTCCACAGTGAGAATTTTTATGAGAATTTTGTACTTTAATAACAATGAAAAATTAAAACAAGTTAAAATCAAAATATTTACATAAATCGCAAAAGAAAATTTAAAAAGAATATTCCATATTTCTTTAAGTTGAGTAAAAGCAACCATTTTTTCGACATAAACCATATTAATAAGGTTATGACATTTATGATATGAGATATATGGAATCCCAAAAATAAATATTACCATATTTTTTTCATTTAAATTTCATAATATTATATTATTTTATAAAAAAAAATAAATTGCTAGCTTTGTTTAATATTGTTTCAATAAAGAAAAGGTAAATTGGCGGCAGTCCGATAAAGCTATTTGATTGCCCATTTTATGATTCTTCAAAACCATAAGCCTATCATTTTAAAGAGAGAAACATCTAAAACATAAGTTTAGTAGATTGATTGAATTTAAAAGAAAAAAAAATTTGGAAATTAGTTTTTCAATATTTGGATTTAGATTTTTAAAATAATGTAAATTGAGTAATATTTGTTTAACATTTTCCACGATAAAAAGTCACTATCGCTGTCCTCACCTTGTTGCCTATCATAAAGGGAATTATTTACTATAACATAAAATATTTTATATAATTTTAGTTGAGGAAATTATCAAACAATAAAATTGCTAGCAAACTATTAAGCCAAAAAAACAAAAAAGGAAAAAGGTGGGTTCTTTGGAAATCTTTTGCTTAGACAGGAATCTATTTCTCAAGACAAAATAAGGAGAGGAGATAAAGAAAAAAAGAAGCAAAAATGAAAGGGGTGGAGAAAGGAGGCAAGGAAACAACGGCAGCAACATGGTTAGTTTTTTCACTTAAGTTTGGTCTAGGTTAATAATAAATATAATTACCAAGTCTAATATTTCAGCTTTATAAGGAAGCAACTCGATTTCGTAAATAAAATTTAATACAAAGCAACTGATTCACTTCAAAACTATCACTACAAACACTCAGATACTTAGATCGTGAAAACAAACAAACTCTCACAATTATAAGTTGCACTCAATTACATTCAAAGGAAAGTGTAACGCCCCAAATTTGGGGCCTAGAAGGAATGGGCCTTGAGCATGGGATCAGCTAGGAGACGGCACATAAATATTTATGTGTGCAAGAAAATGACACAAATTGCTTGTTTGCTTTAGTGGCTAAGTGATTTAGGAAGAGTTGGGAGTGTTGGAGAAGTCCTGGGTTCAAACTTGGGTTTTAGCAAAAATTTTTCTTTTTGCTCTTAAGTGAATCTTGGCCTTAGCTTGAAGGTTTTATAAATATTTTTGGTGAAATCATGACACAAGGAGTCTGCTGGTAAAGGTGGAAAGTGGCGTGTGGAGTGTACTAGTGGTCTGATATTCGAATCCCTTGGCATGCAAAAGAATATTTATTTTATTTCCTTTCAGCAGGAGAAGTGGAGTTGGACTGAGACTCTGCAAGGTGAAGTTTGAATTTGTCTTGGAGTTGTTATGGAGGATATCAATGAGGGATAAGGGGAGTGATTTGTGGAGATTTTCAAGGAGTTTGAATGTGAGGGGAGTTGTGGCCGAATGGGACTCTGAGGCTTAGTGGAATTCGGCTAAGGTGAAAAGAGAGAGCATTTTCGGCACTAGGCATTGTGTTGATAGGAGAGCTGCCGAATTCCCTTGCTGGCAGTTTAGGTTTTGCACTTTTTGGCATTTCGGGTTCTCTCTAATTATTTTTGTGCTACGAAACTGACCATTCGTGTCATTTCTTCTCTGCATCTTTGCTAATCTCTTCCTCTCTTCTTGGCCGAACCTAACATCTATTGTTCCTTACCCTTTTCTTTTGCAATCGGATTCTTTCATAGCCTAGCCGAACCTTCCCTTTCTCTTCTTTTAACTTCTGTTCATCTTCTATTCTAGGCTGGCTGAATATCACTGTTAGTAATCCTTCTCTACGTCGATCTACTGCAAAGGTTCGGACTATTGGTAAGTGTTCAAAATCTATTCTCTGCTTTTCTTGTTAAAACCGAATACCCCAAGCTCTTCTTCCTCTTTTCCAAAACCGAATACTCTCTTTTTCTAATCGATTGTCATTTCCTCCTTCACGTACTCGTTGCGATTCTAGGGTCTTCTTCAAGGAGTGGTGAAGTGTGACCGATTAGGAGGAGTCACACTTTCGTCCTCAATGTACTGTTAAGGTAAAAGTGTTACCTTAGGTTTTTGGGGTTGGCCGAATGTGCCCTATCAATTACTAATCGGATTTTTATTGTACTATAGGAATCGACAAGGGTGGGTGATCGTTTCTGAATAGGGATCGTAGAGGGACTAAGGTCACCCTCATTCAAACAAGGTAAGAAGTGTGTTTCGGATTAAGCGTCAATAAGAGGGTGCTTTACCCTATTGGTTAATGGACTAACGTTGGATCTTGCTTGAACCTAGGTTGGGTGCTCGTGGAGCATAGAGCAATATCGTAATCAGGTGTGTAATCACACTATCGTTTCCGTGAATCGGTAAAATCTGAAAAGCCGAAAAGCCAAAACTACGGCATTTGAAGCCTCACGAGCGTGCGACCGCTCGTGTGGTAAAACCGAGCCCACAACCGTGGGCGATAGACTGAAGAGGCCACCACGAGTGTTCTCGTGCTCTTGGGCCATTATGGGTCTCATTTGGCTGAAATGGGTCGTGCGGGCCCAATAGACTCGTGGACCCCGCACGGAATAAATCCACGATAAGTGGTAAATACTGGACTGGGCTATATTGTTCGCATAACCGTGACTGAATATGGGCTAAATTGGCCACACGAGCGTGTGGGCCCACTTGGGCTGAATATTGGGCTTTGGGCCCATTTACACCATTTTGACCATATATGTTATCTGTGTCGCTCGAGGCGACTGTAGACCTTCGGGAAGATTGTTATATGACTGAAATACCCCTAAAGAGTAAAATGACTAAAATACCCCTACAGAGTAAAATGACTAAAATACCCCTATAGGATAGAATGACCGTAATGCCCTTGTAGGGTAAATGACCGTAATACCCCTATAGGGTAAAATGACCGTAATACCCCTGTAGGGTAAAATGGCCGAAATACCCTCATAGGGTAAAATGACCGTAATGCCCCCATAGGGTAAAACGACCGTAATACCCCTGTAGGGTAAAATGACCGTAATACCCCCGTAGGGTAAAATGATCGTAATGCGCTTGTGGGGTAAATGATCGTAATACCCCTGTAGGGTAAAATGACCGTGATGCCCCTATAAGTAAAATGATTGTAATATCTCTGTTAGGTGAATTGACTGATATACCCCCAAAGGGGTAAAATAACTATTTTGCCCCTCGAGGGTAAATGATTGATTTGTTTGCGATGCAAATGATTGATTTGTCTGTGACGTAAATGACTGATCTGTCTGTGATTTGTATGTCTGAATCTGAGCATGTCATTTTGCATACACGACATACTGCATGGGGTTAGGATACTGTTATGGAGGAAGTATCGCATCTTGGTGGCTCGCCACAATCATCTTTGTCATCGTGGCTTTGCCACATATACTATTATGGTAGCTTTATTGCGATATCGTTATTAGCGCGACTTTATCGCGATACCGTTCTTTGGCGACTTTCATCGCGATGCTGCGATGGTTGTGTGTCGATCATATCACTGCTACTGATGACTTTGTGCCGATCATATCACCATTACTGATGGCTTTGTGCCGATCATAGTACAGCTACCAATGGCTCTATGCCGATCATATTACAGCTACTGATGGCTTTGTACCGATCATACTACAGCTGCCGATGGCTTTGTGCCAATCATATTACTGTACTCACGGCGTTATAGCTATCCTGTTTACGGCTCTTAGCCATTCTAATTATTGGCAGCTTTGCTGCGATACTGATTAGTGTCGCAACCGGTGCTGGTATTGGTGTGTTGGCGGGGTGGGTCAATTTAATCCCCACATGGTGTGTTGGTTGGTACGGGTGGTGTGTTGGCTGGATTGGGATGGGTTGCATGATTACATTGTTGCATTTGCATCGCATCGATCATCATCCATCGCATCGGGCTTAGGGCCACATGTATTATGTTTCTAATTCTGATACTGTAATGGGCTAAGGCCCACACTACACTGTTATTGTAATGGGCTAAGGCCCATCTGCATCTTATTCATGAATAGGGCTCCGCCTGCATCATTATTGTATGATAGGAGATTACACACTGAGTTCTCATAACTCACCCTTCTCTTTTAACTGTACAGGTAATCCCCAGCCTTAGATGATTTTGAGCTGCGAGGGACTCGGAGGTGGCCACACGTTCGCTAGTATTTTATTCTAGACCTAATTATTTAAATTTTTATATTGGGTTGATATTTATGTAATAAGGCCTCTGGTGATTTTAATTTCCTTTAATTGGGTTTAATTTCATGTTTTAAACTACCAAACTGATACAAACAAATTTTCAAAAATAATAACTATTTTAAAAAGACAAACTCACATTTTCAAACTTCAAAATGACATTCATTAGAGTAGCTTCCGCGGGTTTTTAACTAACTAAGAAACCAACAGTAACAAACATGGCTATCGTTTAAAAACAGATTTTTCTCAACAAGCCTGATTTCGTAAAACACTTCGATGTGACACGTCAAATTTGATCGTAACGTCTAGGCCGGGTTTAGGGTGTTACATTTAGTGGTATCAGAGCCAAGTTGCAAAACTCGACTATGGATTGGGTTTTCAAATTTTTGGATTCCAAAAGGTTATTTTCGAATATGTGAAGTGTTTTGAGATACTTCTTCTGAAAAGTGTGGCACACCGAGTCTCCGGCATTGAATCCGTAAGTTTTCTAAATACTTTTGTCTGTTTAGAAATTTAAATGCGGTAAGTTAGGAAATACTGTGACTACTTTAGAAATTTGATTATACTACTCTAGATAGAGCAAACTGAAACCATAGGGGACTGAAACTGTAGTGAAACCTCGATTTGCATAAAACTGTTAGTTCGGATAAAACGCGAATAGACAATGGGCACAAGAGGTACACGCGAACGTGGTTTAAGAGGCTGTAGTAATGTTTTGAAATCAGAGTGCGCAGCGGAAGCGTGGTGGTGAAGCCTGTGTGGTACGACTATCTTGTTATTTTGAAATTTCAGGGACGAAATTTCTTTAATGAGGGGTGAATTGTAACGCCCCAAATTTGGGGCTTAGAAGGAATGGGCCTTGAGCGTGGGATCAGCTAGGAGACGGCACATAAATATTTATGTGTGCAAGAAAATGACACAAATTAATTGTTTGCTTTAGTGGCTAAGTGATTTAGGAAGAGTTGGGAGTGTTGGAGAAGTCCTGGGTTCAAACCTGAGCTTTAGCAAAATTTTTGCTTTTTGCTCTTAAGTGAATCTTGGCCTTAGCTTGAAGGCTTTATAAATATTTTTGGTGAAATCATGACACAAGGAGTCTGCTGGTAAACATGGAAAATGGCTCGTGGAGTGTACTAGTGGTCTGAGGTTCGAATCCCTTGGCATGCAAAAGAATATTTATTTTATTTCCTTGCAGCAGGAGAAGTGGAGTTGGACTGAGACTCTGCAAGGTAAAGTTTGATTTGGTCTTGGAGTTGTTATGGAGGATATCAAGGAGGGGTAAGGGGAGTGATTTGTGGAGACTTTCAAGGAGTTTGAATATGAGGGGAGTTGTGGCCGAATGGGACTCTGAGGCTTAGTGGAATTCGGCTAAGGGGAAAAGAGAGAGCATTTTTGGCACTAGGCATTGTGTTGATAGGAGAGCTGCCGAATTCCCTTGCTGGCAGTTTAGGTTTTGCACTTTTTGGCATTTCGGGTTCTCTCTAATTCTTTTTGTGCTACGAAACTGACCATTCGTGTCATTTCTTCTCTGCATCTTTGCTAATCTCTTCCTCTCTTCTTGGCCGAACCTAACATCTATTGTTTCTTACCCTTTTCTTTTGTAATCGGATTCTTTCATAGCCTAGTCGAACCTTCCCTTTCTCTTCTTTTAACTTCTGTTCATCTTCTATTCTAGGCTGGCCGAATATCGCTGTTAGTAATCCTTCTCTGCGTCGATCTACTGTAAAGGTTCGGACTGTTGGTAAGTGTTCAAAATCTATTCTCTGCTTTTCTTGTTAAAACCGAATACCCCAAGCTCTTCTTCTTCTTTTCCAAAACCGAATACTCCCTTTTTCTAATCGATTGTCATTTCCTCCTTCACGTACTCGTTGCGATTCTAGGGTCTTCTTCAAGGAGTGGTGAAGTGTGAACGGTTAGGAGGAGTCACACTTTCTTTCTCAAAGTACTGGTAAGGTAAAAGTGTTACCTTAGGTTTTTGGGGTTGGCCGAATATGCCCTATCAAATACTAATCGGATTTTTATTGTACTATAGGAATCGACAAGGGTGGGTGATCGTTTCTGAATAGGGATTGTAGAGGGACTAAGGTCACCCTCATTCAAACAAGGTAAGAAGTGTGTTTCGGATTAAGCGTCAATAAGAGGGTGCTTTACCCTATTGGTTAATGGACTAACGTTGGAACTTACTTGAACCTAGGTTGGGTGCTCGTGGAGCGTAGAGCAATATCGTAATCAGGTGTGTAATCACACTATCGTTTCTGTGAATCGGCAAAAGCTGAAAAGCCGAAAAGTCGAAACTTCGGCATTTGAGGCCTCACGAGCGTGCGACCACTCGTGTGGTAAAATCGAGCCCACAACCGTGGGCGTTAGACTGAAGAGGCCACCACGAGTGTTCTCGTGCTCTTGGGCCGGTATGGGTCTCGTTTGGCTGAAATAGGCCGTGCGGGCCCAATGGGCTCGTGGACCTCACACAGAATAAATCCACGATAAGTGGTAAATACTGGACTGGGCTATATTGTTCGCATAACCGTGACTGAATATAGGCTAAATGGGCCACACGAGCGTGTGGGCCCACTTGGGCCAAATATTGGGATTTGGGCCCATTTACACCGTATTGACCATATATGTTATCTGTGTCGCTCGAGGCGACTGTAGACCTTCGGGAAGGTTGTTATATGACTGAAATACCCCTAAAGAGTAAAATGATTGAAATACCCCTACAGAGTAAAATGACTAAAATACCCCTATAGGGTAGAATGACCGTAATGCCCCTGTAGGGTAAATGACCGTAATACCCATGTAGGGTAAAATGACCATAATACCCCTGTAGGGTAAAATGACCGAAATACCCCCATAGGGTAAAATGACCGTAATGCCCCCATAGGGTAAAATAACCGTAATACCCCTGTAGGCTAAAATGACCGGAATACCCATGTAGGGGAAAATGACCGTAATACCCCCGTAGGGGAAAATGACCGTAATACCCCCGTAGGGGAAAATGACCGTAATACCCCCGTAGGGTAAAATTACCGTAATACCCCTGTAGGGTAAAATGACCGTAATACCCCTGTAGGGTAAAATGACCGTAATACCCCTGTAGGGTAAAATGATCGTAATGCGCTTGTAGGGTAAAATGACCGTAATACCCCTGTAGGGTAAAATGATCGTGATGCCCCTGTAGGTAAAATGACTGTAATACCTCTGTTAGGTGAATTCACCAATGTACCCCCAAAGGGGTAAACTGACTACTTTCCCCCTCGAGGGTAAATGATTGATTTGTCTGTGACGTAAATGACTGATCTGTCTGTGATTTGTATGTCTGAATCTGAGCATGGCATTTTGCATACACGACATCTTGCATGGGGTTGGGATATCTTGTTATGGAGGAAGTATTGTCTTGGTGGTGGCTCGCCACAATCATCGCATCGTGGCTTTGCCACATATACTATTATGGTAGCTTTATCGCGATCATCGTTATTAGCGCTTTTTATCTGCGATACCGTTGTCGGTGACTTTCATCGTGATGCTACTGATGGCTGTGTGTCGATCATATCATTGCTACTGATGGATTTGTGCAGATCATATCACCATTACTGATGGCTTTGTGTCGATCATAGTACAACTACCAATGGCTCTGTGCCGATCATATTACAGCTACTGATGGCTTTGTGCTGGTCATACTACAGCTACCGATGGCTTTGTGCCAATCATATTACTGTACTCACGGCGTTATAGCTATCCTGTTTACGGCTCTTAGCCATTCTGATCACTGGCAGCTTTGCTGCGATACTGATTAGTGCCGCAACCGGTGCTGATATTGGTGTGTTGGCGGGGTAGGTCGATTTAATCCCCACATGGTGTGTTGGTTGGTATGGGTGGTATGTTTGCTGGATTGGGATGGGTTGCATGATTGCATTGTTGCATTTCTGTTACTGATACTTTCACTGTATTAGGCTTAGGGCCACATGTATTCGCTTCGATTCGATCATCAGAATGGGCTAAGGCCCACACTACATTATTCATCGAATAGGGCTCCTACTGCATCAGCATCTTGTATGATGGGATTACACACTAAGTTCTTGTAACTCACCCTTTTCTTTTAACTGTACAGGTAATCCCCAGCCTTAGATGATTTGGAGCTGCGAGGGACTCGGAGGTGGCCACACGTTCGCTAGTATTTTATTCTAGACCTAATTATTTAAATTTTTATATTGGGTTGATATTTATGTAATAAGGCCTCTGGTGATTTTAATTTCTTTTAATTGGGTTTAATTTCATTTTTTAAACTACCAAACTGATACAAATAAATTTTCAAAAATAATAACTGTTTTAAAAAGACAAACTCACATTTTCAAACTTCAAAATAACATTCATTAGAGTAGCTTCCGCGGGTTTTTAACCAACTAAGAAACAAACAAACATGGCTATCTTTTAAAAATAGATTTTTCTCAACAAGCCTGATTTCGAAAAACACTTCGATGTGACACGTCAAATTCGATCGTAACGTCTAGGCCGGGTTTGGGGTGTTACAGAAAGAATCATTCTTTAACTTTAAGGGAATAGATTGGAAAGGCATAATCTCCATTAAAAGAAACAGCAGAAAACCTTAACAGAGGGATATAATAATAATTCAAATCAACCCAAAATAACCATTTAAATGACTGTATCAAAATTGATAGTAAGCACAAAAATTGTAAACTAAAATTAATTGTATCACTAATACAAGACTAATTTCCAAGACAACACTAACCCTAATAAGCTTCCCAAAACAGTAGGTTCAACACCAAGCTTCAATCCACTAACTTCTCTTCACCTTTTATACTCCTTTAACCCTTGTTCTCTTCTCTAGCTTCAAGCATATACCTAACATTTTCTATGATAAAAAGTTACTGTAAAACCAACATTTATTAAAACCCAAAAGTTAAAATCTAGCCATGTTAAATCTTAGAAAAGCGACGATAGAGGAGTGAAATTTACCAATTAGCTACGGCAGCGGAGAGCGACGGCGACGTCGACACATCAAAGGGGTTACTCGAGGGCGATGCAGCAGGTGGTCGGGTCGGCGTCTTCAGCGGCAGATGGGTTGGGATTTTGATTTGGGGAAAATTTAGGGATTAGAGGAGAATTGAGGGAATTGGGGAAACTTTGTTAAGGGGAAAAATAGCAACTATCGGGAGTACTTGGGGTAAAATGGATGAAAGCAAAATGACGCAGTTTTGGTATAAACAAAAAGACAATTGCGACGTTTTTTAAAAAGCGCCGCTAATGCTGATCTATTGCGACGTTTATAAGCTAGCGCCGCTAATTCCACTAAAACGCCACTTAAAACGGCAACGTTTTCATTCAATTAAAATATTTTTTTTGCGGCGTTTTTTAAAAAGCATCGCTAATTCTGATCTATTGCGGCGTTTGTATGCTAGCGCCGCTAATTCCACTAAAGCGCCACCTAAAACGACGACGTTTAGATTCAATTAAAAAAAATTTTGCGGCGTTTTTTAGCTAACGCCGCTAATGCCACTGAAGATGCCACTTAAAACGACGGTGTTTTGTTTAAGTAAAAGGTTTTTAGCGGCGTTTTGTACATAGCGCCGGTAATGCACGATCTATTGCGGTGTTTTTTACCTAGCGCCGCTAATGCCAACCTAAAACGGCGCCGTTTTATTTAAAGTAAAATGTTTTTTGCTGCGTTTTAGTCAAAAACGCCGCTAATGCGTTTGATAGTATTAAATTTTTATAGTTTAATTATTTCTAAAATTCCTTTAAATTAAGTTTGTTTTGTTTCAAACAATATATTTAATTTGTAAAATTTTATAATTGTCTACGAAAATAATTTTAAACAATGAAAGCAAACTTCCGTACGAAGAGTTTGTATCCACGAGTTTAATTTTTTTTTTTTGCAGCTGATAGAATTTATCCAAATTGATTTTGATAAAATTTAACTTCTCAAATTTTATCCCTAAACCTTACACCTTAAAGCCTAAACCCTAGACCCTAAACATATGCACCCTAAATATTTCTTAACCCTAAACCCTATATATATAACACAAGGTACAAAACTAATTAAAAAAGAATCTTATTGCTTACTAAAACCCTAAAATGACTTAATTTCTTGTCATTTTTATCAAAATATCTAACCCTAAACCTTAATACCATAACCCCTAAAACCATAAACACTAAGACCCTAACTATAAAACACTAAACCCTAAACCCCAAACACTAAACCATAACCCTTAAAACACAAAACCCTAAACCCAAATTACTAAACATTAAGCCATAAACCATAAAGGCCTAAACCATAGACTTTACACCTTAAATTCTAAACTTTAAACCCTAAAATAAAATAATTTTTTTGCGGCGTTTTTATAAAAAATGTCACTAATGCTTGACATTTTGCAGCATTTTTATCATAAACGCCGCTAATGCTTGACCTTTTGCGGCGCCGCTACTGCTTGACCTTTTGCGACATTTTTGTCATAAAAGTCGCTATAACTCTAACCTTTTGCAGCATTTTCCTATTAGCACCACTAATGTATAACTTTTGCGGCGTTTTTGGTCCAAACACCACTAAAAACGCCGCTAAAAACCTGTTTTGTTGTAGTGGAAAAGCTCAAAAATATAATAAATTGTTTAAGAAAGAATTTGAGATGAAAGATCTTGGAAAAATAAAATTTTGTCTTGGCTTACAGATCGAGCATCTAAAAGATAGAATTCATGTTCATCAATCAACTTATACGGAAAAGACATTAAAGAAATTTTACATAGATAAAGCACACCCATTAAGTACTCCGATGGTTGTACAATCGTTAGATGTGAATAAAGATCAATTTCATCCTTGCGAGAATGATGAAGAGTTTCTTGGTCCTGAAGTACCAGATTTAAGTGCCATAGGGGCATTGATGTATCTTGCAAACAACATAAGACCTGATATAGCTTTCGTTGTAAACTTGTTAATAAGATTTAGTTCTTTTCTAACATGTAGACATTGGAATGAAATTAAACATGTATTTAGATATCTTAGATGGACCATTGATATGTGGTTATTTTATTCAAATAATTCAAAATCCCTATTAGTTGGCTATGCTGATGCTGGATACTTATCGGATTCACATAAAGGTCAATCTCAAATAGGATATTTCTTTACATATGGGGGTACTGCCATATCATGGTGTTCAATAAAGCAAACATTAGTTGCTGCTTCTTCAAATCATGTAGAAATAATTGCAATGCATGAGGCAAGTCGAGAGTGTGTTTAGCTAAGGTTATTGACCCAACATATCCAAAAGATATATAATTTTCCTTTACAAGAAAAGATGCCAACTATATTATACGAAGATAATGCAGCATGTATAGCTCAATTGAAGGGTGGTTACATCAAAAGTGACAGAACGAAACATATTTCACAAAAATTATTCTTCACTCATGATCTTGAGAAAATAAGTGATATAAATATTCAACAAATTCGTTCTAGTGATAATTTAGCAGATCTTTTTACTAAAGCATTGCCAACTTCAACATTTGAAAGACTTCTACACAAGATTAGAATGCGTCGACTCAAAGATGTAATGTAATGTTGCCATTAGAGGGAGTCTAAAAAAAAGTTGTACTATTTTCTTTTAACCAAGGTTTTGTCCCATTAGGTTTTCCTAGTAAAGGTTTTTAACAAGACAGCTTGTAATAGAAGATTGTGTACTCTTTTTCCTTCATTAGGTTTTTTTATCCTACAGGGTTTTTTGTAATAAGGTTTTAACGAGGCACATTATCTACCAATGGACATACAAAGAGGAGTGTTATGAATATCTTATTAAGTGGATGTCCATCAAGATCAAGATAAGTTTTGATGTATTTTAAAATTTTTGGTATGGTTAGAAGGAGAAAGTATTGTATGAAATTAAGTTAAAGATTTAGCACGGCTTAGAAAAAACCCTCTGAAACCAAGAGTGCTGTCCATAGAGCCCTAGAGAGAGCAGCTTTCTATTGCGGCTTGGGATGAAGGAGAGTGCTGGCAGAGAGAGGGTTTCCGGTGAAGAGATCACTTTGCTTGCAGAAGAACTTGTCTAACTGTCCATTAAGAGATCTATGGTTATTCCAACCGATAAACCCACTTTGATCTGTTGATTGTGTGGACCAAAAGCGATTTAACTTTGAAAGTTTTAAAGGCGCAAATGCGAAGTATCGAAAAACAAAAAGAAGTTTGAGATCGATTTGAAGGGATGAATTTATTCTCGTAATTTTTATTTAGAGGATGATTTGGAGCAGATTTTGGAAGGACGTCCACGGTTATTTCGTAAGTATCTTATTCTTTTTGATAAATTAGTTAGTCCAATTGATAGAGATTTAATCTGTCTTAATTCATTTCCATATTGGATTAAAATTGGCCCTTGCTTATTGGATTTTGACAAAAAAGATCTTTTGCATGCAATTGGTAGTACTTTTGGTGGGGTTATTAGATCTGAGATTTATGATGAATTTTGTCGACTGAAAGTTGTGTTAGACGTCCGGAAACCTTTGAGGAGAGGCATCTTTGCTTCTAGTGGTACTAGTGTTTATTCATGGGTTCCATTCAAATATGAGAAATTACCAGTGTTCTGTTTCGGATGTAGACATTTGGGTCGTGGTCTCCAGGATTGTGAGTTAATGAGTCTGGAAGAAAAAAATAACATTAAAGATGACCCCCCTTTCTCTGTTGCGCTGAAAGCGGAATCTAAGGCAGGGGGGAAAGAAAGCATGAAATTTGCAGCATTCTCAAAATTGCAAAGAGTTCAAAGTTCATACACAGGGTGTTCAAAAGAGGGGATCGTAGGTTGTACTAGGAGAGCTGATTCCATGGAAAATTTAGAGAGTTTAATTAATGGAAGACCACTGTCAAAGTGGGAGGATGGCCTAACGCATAAGGAAGTTGTTGAATTGGTGGATCAGGGAGTGGTTAACAAGCCGATGGAGACAGATAAAGAAGGATATAAAAAGAAGAGCTGGAAAAGAATAGAAGTAATAAATAAAGGCGAAAGCAGTATAAGTGAACAGGTGGCGGGAAAACGCAAATTTCTTGATAATGGGGGTGATTTAAATTTTGAGGGAGGCTTCGGAATGGGATGTGTGAAAAAGAAAAAAGTAGATGGCGTTAAAGATATAGCTGGGAGTGCAATTATTGAGATTCAGGTGGATTATGCAGATTTAGATTCTTTTAAATTGGCAGCTGCCATTAGGCAAGCCGACCGAACACAATGAAAAGCCTATGTTGGAACGTCCGTGGGTTGGGGAGTCCACGGGCAATTCGGAGGCTGTTCTTCTTAGTTAAGTAGCACAATCCCCATTTGGTCTTCTTAATGGAGACGAAACTGGATAAGAAAAGAATGGAAAAAGTTCGAAAAAGATGTGGTTTTGTAAATGGAATTAAAGTTGAAGTGGAGGGCTCTAGGGGAGGTCTTTGCATGGCATGGAAGAAGGAAATTACTATTAGTTTGAGAAGCTTCTCCAAACGGCACATTGATGTTTTAATTAAGGAGGATAATGTGGAAGAGGAATGGAGATATACTGGTTTTTATGGCTCTCCCTATTTAAAAGATAAAAATTTAGTTTGGAATCTACTAAGAAGACTAGCTCAAGAGATTAATTATCCTTGGCTTGTCGAAGGTGACTTTAATGAAATTCTTTATTCTTTTGAGAAATACGGAGGAATTCCAAGGGATAACAAGCGAATGGAGGCTTTTAGGGAGACGCTAGTGGACTATCAGCTGTTTGATATTGGGTTTTCGGGGGTCTGTTTTACATGGGAAAGAGGAAATCTGCCAGAAACAAATATAAGAGAGAGGTTAGATAGGGGGTTGCAAATGAGAAATGGCTTAAGCTTTTTCCATTGAATACTCTTCAGAATCTTCCTTATTCCATTTCAGATCATTGTCCCCTTCTTTTGAATACAAAAAATCTATACTTTTCACTAGGAGTGGAAAATTCCATTTTGAAGCTTGGTGGACCATGGAAGAATCTTTAAAAAAAGTCATTAGAGAATCTTGGGAGGTAAATGAAGGAACGCTATTGGAGAAGTTAAGAAAATTGTAGCTGTGTTTGGAAGATTGGTCACACAAAAATAGAAAAGATAAGGAGGGCTTAAAAAGAAAATTAATGAAGGAGTTGGAAGACCTGGCAGAAAGGGAGAGGGATGATGACACTTTGGCTAAGCTCATTGATACTAAAATTTATTTGAATCTGGAAATTGACAAAGATGAGATGTATTGGGAGCAGCGGGCAAGACAGAATTGGTTAAAGCTCGGGGATAAAAACACAGCATACTTTCACAGATGTGCTTTCACTCGGAGGCAAACAAACACAATTTCCAAGCTGGTTACAGAGGAAGGTTTGGAAATCGAGGAGGAATCAGAAATTTTGAGTGCGGCCTCTTCATTTTTCCAGAATATTTTCAAGTCAAAGGGGGTGGTAGATCCTTACAAGGTTTTAGATGGCATTGAAAAAATAATAACGCAGGAGGATAATGAGTTTTTATTAGCTCCCTATCGTGAAGAAGAGATACAGACAGCATTGGAAGGAATGGGTCCCATAAAGGCTCCAGGAGCAGATGGATTTCCAGCTCTATTCTATCAAAGGTATTGGCACGTGGTAGGTCGAGATGTCACTGAATTCTGTTTGGGTATTTTGAATAATAATCAGGAGTTTGGGGGTTTCAACAGTACATATATTGTTCTCATTCCAAAAGTCCCAAAACCTACGCAATTAGTCAACTTCAGATCCATCAGTTTGTGTTCAGTTATCTACAAGGTGGTGGCCAAGACTATAGCCAATCTCTTGCAGAAGATCATTGACAAATGTATTGATAAAGTTCAGAGCGCTTTTGTACCTGGGCGACTTATCACAGACAATGTGCTTCTAGCATATGAAATTTTTCATACGATTAAGCAAAAACGTTCAGGAAAGAAAGGCGTTATGGCAGTCAAATTGGATATGAGCAAGGCGTATGACAGGGTGGAATGGGGGTTTATCGAGGATGTTATGACAAAAATGGGTTTTGCTTGTGAATGGATGGAACTTTTACGTAGGTGTATTACTTCAGTCAGTTATGCGGTCAACATAAATGGAAGGAGGGGGAATTTGTTTCAGCCATCTCGAGGACTTAGGCAGGGGGATCCATTAAGTCCTTTTCTCTTTTTGATTTGCAGTGAGGGACTCTCATCTCTTATGAGAACAACTATGAAACGAGGTTTAATCAAAGGTGCTAAAGCAAGCAGGCAGGGGCCAGCAATTTCGCATTTGCTATTTGCAGATGATTGCATTCTTTTCGGGGAGGCTTCTCACAAAGGAGCAAAACTTCTGAAGGACATTTTACAGGACTATGAGATTTGTTCAGGTCAGTGTGTGAATTTTTCAAAGTCAACAGCCTTTTTTAGTCTGAATACTATTGAAGAAGATAAGGCAGTGGTGTCTAGCTTGCTAGGAGTCAGAGTTGCTACTAATCCAGAGAAATATTTGGGCCTTCCGAATATGATTGGTAGAAGGAAAAAAGAATCGTTTCAAAATCTCCTAGATAGAATTTCTATGCGTATTGAGGGGTGGAGTAACAGAATGCTATCGCAAGGGGGTAAAGAGGTTTTCATCAAATCGGTTCTTGAGGCTATCCCTATTTTTGCTATGTCATGTTTTCTTCTACCGAACTCTTTATGTAAAAAGATGGAAAGCATTTTTGCTAAGTTCTGGTGGCAGAAGGGTAAGGGCAGGAAGGGCATTCACTGGTGCCAATGGAGTCATTTATGCAGACCAAAAAATGAAGGGGGCTTGGGTTTTCATAATATGGCCCAATTTAATACAGCTATGTTGGCTAAACAGGGATGGCGTTTTTTAGAAAATCCAAACTCTTTAGTTTCGCAGGTGTTTAAGGTAAAATATTTTCCAAAAAGTGATTTTCTTAATTCGCAATTGGGAAATAGAAATTCTTATGCTTGGCGTAGTATTTGGGCTGCAAGGGGTATTTTGGAAAAAGGGCTGATTTGGAAAGTTGGAACGGGCACTAGTATCTCTATCGTTAATAATGTGTGGGTTCCAGATCTTGTTAATTCCAGTTTATTATCTTCTTATACAGGGTCAAGTGATAATAAAGCTGATGTACTTATTAGTTGCCAAACAAGAGAATGGAATAGGGAGGTGATTGAATATACCTTCGGAGCTGATGAGGCGGAAAAGATCCTTCGCATCCCTCTAGCAAAGTATCCGCACGATGACCTTAGGGTATGGAGGGGTGAACCAACTAGGGTTTTCTCGGTCAAAAGCACCTATAAACTATTACAGAGCCTTGATCCTAACGCTTATGCGTTACAATTTTGCTACTTTGATTTTTACAAAAAGCTATGGTGTATTGATCTACCTACAAAGATTAAAATCAACACATGGATAGCTTCCTGGAACTACATACCCACAAGGGTAAATTTATCACTCAAAAAGTTAACTTCAGATATTTCTTGCCCTCGTTGTGGCACAGGATCGAATCGTTGAGTCACTGTTGCTCGAGATTGTCCAACATCAGTTGATATATGGTCACATTTAACTGAAATAAAATTGATACAAGACCCTACTGCAGATTTTAAACAGTGGCTCACCTCGTCCTTTGCTATTCTATCTTTAGACTTATGCCGACTTTTCTGTGTAGCTCTTTGGGCCATCTGGGGGGATAGGAATACTCGGGTTCATGAAAAGAGAAGTAGAACGGGTAAGGAGATTGCAGTTCTTGTAAGAAATTATGTAACAGAACTTGACGGAGCAAAACCCAAAGTAGTCAAAATTTCAAAAACTGTAAACAGATGGCAACACCCACCTTTCCAGACTGTGAAAATCAATTTTGACGGCGCTTTTGACATAAAGGAGCACCTCTCAGCATCAGGAGTAGTGGCCAGAGACAATGAAGGAACTGTTCTTGTTTCAAAGTCCAGATTACACGAGAAGGTGGCCTCAGCTTTCGCGGCCGAAGCTTTGGCTTGTCGAGAAGCGGTTCAGTTAGGGATTGGCATGCAAAAGGAAGACGTTATCATTGAGGGCGATTCACTATGATTATCAAAAATGTAGAAATGATTCGCTAGACAGATCTCGGATCGGCTCATACATTTTGATATTCACCAAAAGAAGTCGATTTTAAAGTGTTAAGGTTCGATTTCATTTCTAGATCTGTAAACATCCTAGCACATATGATAGCGGCGAGTCTTTGAAGAATAAAGAAGAATTTTACGGACAGGAGTGCCGTTCTATCTGTCAAGCACGGTGAGGAACGATAGTTTAAGGGAGCAGACCGATCGTCACGAGATAGGAAGGAGAAGAGGAGCGGAGGGATACTGAAGGATCCATTTCATCATTCAGCGCATGGAGTTTTCTCGAGTAGAGCTTTTGGGTTCAAACAAGGTAGAAGAGGAAAGGCGAGAGAAAATGAAAGGGCTAAAGGTTAGGTAGCGAGAAAGTTTATCAATTTGCTCGAAAACCGCTACCATTAATGGTCGGCTGGTCGGTGGGGATTTGTGAGTGTGTAATTAATGGAGTCCGGTTGTTATTTGATTTGGTAGGTTAATTTTTGAATTTGGCAAGGTTTTTTTTCTGTTTTGATGCTTTCGGGCTTGCTTCATTGTTAGTAGGCTGCTTGCTTTTTTTTATTTCTTTTTTCTAGTTTCATTCTGATTGTTTTTCTAGACTAAAGCCCAACAAGTTGGTTTTATTTTTATCATTTAATAAGAATCCAGTCATGTTATTTCAAAAAAAAAAATTTTGATGTATTTTAAATTCTAATAGTTATTAGAATTAGATCTCTACTTTATTTATACTTCTTATGCCTATAAATAGACTTTGAAGAAGCATTGTAATCATCCCATTGATCAATAAAATACATTCTCTATTCCTTCTCATATTTTCTTTGTTCTTTATTCACTCTATCTCTCTTTATTTTATAACAATTAGTGTTTTTTTTTTTAAATTTATTCCTAAATAAAAATAAAAAGCAAACAATCCTCATTTTTATGGTTAATGCATAAAGCAACAAAAGGCTACTTCAACGGCATGTTGTTTTGAAATTATAGCATTTCTTGCTTATTTATTTATAATTTTTGTCTTACTTTTTTAAAGAAAGGGAACTAACATTTGACATTATTAGTTTTCCCTTTGTTCATTCCTTTCAAGTCTACCTTTCGTAGTCATTACTACCATCAATCTACTCCTCATAGAATCCATTGTCGAACTCTTTATTGCCACCCTCACTCTCTCCCTCACCCAAGGCCCACAGCACTCTCCACTCTAGACATGTCCACACCATGCCTCAAGTCACTATCTTTAACACTCTCGACCACCACTTATCACTATCACCTAAACTTAAACCAATACCAAAAATCACAACAACTCAGCACAAAGAAAAGGAAAGAACTTGCAAGAGAAAAGAATCAACATTAAAAAAGAAAAAAAAAAAAAAGAGAGAACAAAATCAACATTAAAGAAGAAGTAGAAGGAGGACCCATTTTGGGTCTATTTGGGTTGTAAAATAGCAAGGATTGAAATCTGAATGGTGTGAAGGTAATCATCAAAAAGGAGATGAACATATTGAAATCACAACTTGATCTAATGATAAAAAAGACAGATCACAGTAGTCGAATCCAAACTTCCATTTGAAAATTTGCAATTTCCACATAGCTTCACGAAAATCCAAGCAGTAAGATGAGAAAAATCATATGACGTCAGATCAACTAAAGAAGGCTATAGATGACAATGACTTATGACAACGACTAGGATTGTGAAGGGAAGGAAAAGAAGAGAAAATAGAAGATATTTTCTAAAATTATATTAGAGAAGTGAAATTGACAATATGTTAAAATAATCGTTTTATTTAGTGAACTTATCACGTATATTGAAAATTATTTATTTTTTAAATATAGATATTTGTAAGGAAAATGAGAAATTTTTGTATTGTTAATCTTGTCACTTTTTATTCTTTGACCTTATCACGTATATAAAAATAAATTTAAATTCTATATATTACGAAATAGAATTCTAATCTTTAAAATTTTAAATAAATATAACTTAAATTTTTTGTAATAAAAATATTATCATTTAATATTATTCATATTATTAAATTTTTATAAAAATATTAAATAATATATTTTCTACTATTCATGTTATTTAATATATTTTATTAATTTAACTTGTCACAATATTTAAAACTATTAAAATTTGTTCGCAAGTGACAACAATATTCCATAATCGATCGTGACATTAACATTCTATATTTTAAACATAACCGATTCAGGGTCGGTTCAAACTATTAAAATAGAGCAAATTTTTTTCTCTACTCACCTAATATATATTTTTTAACTTTATCGCAAAATTTTAAAATTATTAATTAACTCTAAATTTGAATAATCCACATATCACCTTCACATAAGCTTTTTCACTTAAACCTTATAATAAATATTATATGATTTAATAAATATATAAAAATAGAAAATATATAATTACATCATGATTTATATAAATACTAAATATTTACATAAATAAAAAAAATTCTATACATATCATTATTTGATTAATGAAATATAACTTCACATATTTTTAATAATTTCATAAATATCAAATAATCTCTGTCGAAACCATTTTTTTGTTTGGAAAACGGGCCGACTTTAAAAATATGGAAACGGAGTCGCCACCAATCTTTTTTTTGAAGTGTGATTGGGCCACTTATAAAACATTTTGGTCTACGAATTTTAAGAAAACGGGCTCGAGTCGGCGGTTACACGAGGAAGGGTTAGCACCCTCGCAACGCCCAAAATTGGTACCGTATTGATTGATTAATGTCCTTAATATCGAAAAATTAGAAAATATTTTAAAATATGAATCTTCAAAAATATTTGGATAACCCACATTGGATATCGAAACTCTCTTGTTCCGAAAAGATGAAACACCACATCCAGCACGATAGGACGCGATGTTTCAAACCCTCGATACCAAGATTGTTTCATGATCTCTAAATCTCATACATTGCAATTTGAAAAGGGTATTTCACTATTTGGCCAAACTAAAAACCGAAACCCAGCACGATTGGGCACGGTTCCTTGAATTTCCAATCATGGAATATTGCCTTTATTTAAGAAACACGATAAAAGAATCTTTGAAGGATATTTAATTGTTTGGACGAACAGAAAATCGAAACCCAGCACGATTGGGCACGAATCTCTCGAACTTCCAAACACGAAACATTGCCTTATTTTAAAAACGTGATCAAAATCTTCAAAGGATATTTAGTGAGCTAGACGAACGAAAAATCGAAGCCCAGCACGATTGGGCACGATTTCTCGAACTTCCAAACACGAAATATTACCTTTGTAAAACCCTTTTTATGAAAAAAAAATAAGATACTAATATTGAAATGTGAACACGATAATAATAAGGGAGAATAATAATGGGAATAATAAACATAATAATAATAATAATAATAATAATAATAATAATAATAATATATGTACATATATAAATAATGACAAATAAAAAAGGATGATAATAACTCTAACGAGTATAATAATTAAAAAAAATTAAAAAGATATGGTAATGGTGAGGTTAAAATAATAATTGCAATAAAAAAATAATATACTAAATTAGTAGTAATAATAGTAACATTTATAATAAAAATAATAGTGAATATAGAGAGATGAGAAATATGATTATAAAAAAATAATAGTAATAGTAAAATAATAATACATAGGAATATAATAATAATAGAAAAAATAATTAAAAATGAAAAAACTATAGTAGTAATAATATTAAAATAATAATAATAGAATAATAATCATAAATAGCAAAATAAAAAAATAAGAAAATAAGAAAATAATAATATTAATAAAAATAGTAGTAATAAAAGAAAATAAAAGTATTTGATAATAATAAAAAAATAATGGATATAATCATAATATATAAAAAATTAAAGTAAACAAGGATATATATAACAATAATAAATATAATAGAAATATACTAATAATATACATAAAAAGTAAGCAAAATAACATATATATAATTATAGTGAATATAAGAAAAATAATAAAAATAGAAATAATAATAGTATGTACGTATATAGTAAAAAAGTAACATAATAGTATAAATAGTGATAATAATAATGATAAGAAAAATAATAATAGACGTACTACATATATAATAAAATAGAATAAAAATGATTTTAATAATAATAATAGTAATATATGCAAAATAGGGTACTGATAATAATAAATATAATACTAAGAATAAATGTGATTATAGTAATAAAAAAATTAACAGTAATAATAATGGTAAAAAAATGAACAAGAATAATAGTAACAATATTTACAATAATAATACTAAAATTAATAAAAGGGTAAAAAGGGATGAAATTGAAATACGCGCCAGCTAATAGAGACTGAAAACGAAATTATTCTAAGCCCTAAATACTGTGCCTGAATGCGGACTAAATCAAAAAGGCGCATAAACTTCAGGGGCAAATTTAAAACAATAGAAAAAAGTTGAAGGGGATGCAATTAAAACAGGGGCGCAAAAGAGAGGACCAACTGCGCAATTTACCCATTTATGGAAAAATTGCACAAATTCACATGTGGAACAGGTGATTGCGCCTGGCTCCATGCCCTTAAAAGCTAAAAAAATATTTCCTTCATTTTTTAACCCTCTGTTTCAAAACAAAAGAACAGAAACCCTTCACCCTTTCGTGTTCTCTCTTCTGGGTGGCCTCCGATCGAGACTCCTGTGCCGGATCGCCATTTTCACTCCCTCCGGCCACCCCAAAAAGACCCCAAAACAACTACTTTAAACCCTATATTCTAGATCTGCCTAAAAAAGTCCAAAACAACCCTCGAAGATCACCGAAAAACCGAAAGATTAATCGGCTTCCTCCCTTCCGGCCACAAGCAGGTATTTTTATTCTTTTACGTTTTAATATATAAATGTGTACAGTGTAAAATAATGAAAAAAACAAAAATGTTACAGAAAACATATTAAAAACACAAAAAGGAAAAAAGAAAATAAACCTTCATCGCTCTTTTTGATTCTGTAGCTATAAAAATAATGTATTGCCTTTGTGGGTTTCTTGTGTAAATCGTGTAAAAAAGGTCCCTTTACAATAATATTCTTGGCTTTTTATAGCCTTTTCCAAGCTTTCCTCAAAGACTAGAACTCTAGTTATTTGTTGCTGCTTTGCTTTTCTTTTCTTTCGCAGTACAACGATGTGGAGGCGCCGAACACGGAGCTATTTGGAGACGTCACGGCTTGGGGTTGTTACGCACGACGTGGAGAGGGTGCTTTGAGGCATGCGCGCTGACGATCGCTAGGGTTTTCTAACCTGTTCGATTGCATTTTGGGCCAAAATTTGGGCTTCGTTTAACTTTGGGCCTCGGGGTTTATTAATTTACGCTTTTGGGTTTTTAATTTGGTTAATGATATTGGGCCGGGTAATAATTGGGGTCTCATTTGCCCCTCTTTGCTCGTTGTCGTAACAGGAACAAGCAAAGACTTTAAGAGGACCAATTTTACCCGATCTTGCTGAGTCTCGGTGCTTCTTGATGCCTTCATTTTTTTGGGTAACCTCGTTTTAACCCATCGCACCCTCATGGGTATAGGAATTTTGTTTCGATCTACTCCACTCTCGCTTTCGGTGGAGACAAGATCTGCTACTTTCGATCCGCTCTACTCCCGCTCAGTGGAGATAAGATCTCGTATCTTTGGCCCGCTCCACTCCCTTTCAGTGGAGATAAGGCTTGGTCTTCGATCCGCTCTACTCCCTTTCGTAGAGATAAGATCTCGTTGTCTTCAACCCGCTCCTCTCGCTCGGTGGAGATAGGATCTACTATCTTTAGCCTGCTTCACTCCTGCTCAGTGAAGATAAGGCTTCAATCTTCCGATCTGCTCTACTCCTGCTCAGTAGAGATAAGATCTGTTGTCTTCGATCTACTCCACTCCTGCTCAGTGGAGATAAGATCTGTATCTTTGGCCTGCTCCACTCCTGCTCAGTGGAGATAAGGCTCATTATCTTCGATCTGCCCCACTCCTGCTCAGTGGAGATAAGATCTACTATCTTTAGCCCGCTTTCACTCCTGCTCAGTGAAGTAAGGCTTCAGCCTTTCGATCTGCTCTACTCCTGCTCAGTAGAGATAAGATCTGTTGTCTTCGATCCGCTCCACTCCTGCTCAGTGGAGATAGGATCTACTATCTTTAGCCTGCTCTACTTCTGCTCAGTAGAGATAAGGCTTGATCTTCGATCCGCTCTACTCCCGCTTTCAAGAGAGATAAGATCCACTATCTTTAGCTCGCTTCACTCCGCTTTCGGTGAAGATAAGGCTCATTATCTTCGATCCGCCCCACTCTCGCTTTCGGTGGAGATAAGATCTCATTGTTTTCGATTTGCTCTACTCCCGCTCGGTAGAGATAAGATCTACTATCTTTAACCTGCTCCCTCCTGCGCCAGTAGAGATAAGGCTTGATCTTTCGATCCGCTCTACTCTCGCTCAAATTAGAGATAAGATCGTATCTTCTGCAACTCCCATCAACTTTGCTACATTGTCCTCTCTGGGAACCTACCGTAGAATTGACTTCATAGGGTCTATGCTTATGTCAAATGATTAGGATGTCATGATTGAAAGATGCTCCTAACCAATGTATTGCGAATGAATGGATGCATGCAAAATGTCATGGGTATGATCCAAATTTTTTTAACTTTTGGGTTATCACTGCTCGCTGCTTGTTAGGGTGATACCCCTGACGTATGTCTTCAATTGAACTTCTAACAGAGAATCCGAAAATGTCGTCACTGCTTAGACTCTTAATTCAAGGGTTCCGAGCCCTTTAAGCCTGGTGAGTTCTAAATAATTGTCCTGTTTCGGATTCTTGTATTATTTAGAGATTTACAGAGTAATATCCAGAACTTCTTTCATGAAAACATTATTTGTTCAGTAATCATTACTTCAATATGAAATGCTTGGAAAAAGATTGTAGAGATGAATGAAATTGGAATTTATTCGGGACAAAAACCCGTGAAGAATGAATTGAACAAAGGCAGTAAATTTTGCTAAGGTACAAAATGAGTAAGAGCGGAACTGATGCCCCAGATATCATAGCCCGAGCTTCTCTCAGACGTACTTCTTGAATACCATTCTGAGCTCAACATGTGTCTAGGAGAACCATGGTACTCTGTCGATGTCCTAAAACATAACATACCTCCTCACTGTTAATTCCGATGCAGCGAAACCACTGTATGCCCCATCCGAGTTGATCATAATTTGAGCCGCCCTTTTCGAGTTTTCGACCCAAAGCCCCTTTGGTCTCAAAGCGCCCCTTACGGGTTTTCGCCTTGGCCTCTCCTTTTTTTTTTTTTTTTTTGAACTCAAGACGCCTTTGCGGGTTTTCGCCTTGACCCGTTTTCATGCAAGTAGTACTTGACCGAGTGCATTAATTGGATTTGGCGGACTCTCATCGTCCATCTCGGCTAGTATCAAAGCTCCTCCGTAAAAGGCCTTCTTTACAACGTACGGTCCTTCCCAATTAGGCATCCACTTTCCCCTAAAGTCCTTTTGCATAGGGAGGATCTGTTTCAACACCAAATCTCCTTCGTGGAATACTCTGGGGCGGACTTTCTTATTGTAAGCCCGCATCATCCGCTCTCGTACAATTGACCATGGCGAATGGCTCTTAGCCTCTTTTCCTCAATTAGGTTCATTGATCATATCGAGATTGAACCCATTCTCGCTTCGCCCAACTTCAACTCACGATAAAACCGGAGTGAAGGGATTTCAACTTCAATAGGCAAGACTGCTTCCATCCCATAAACCAATGAGAAAGGAGTTGCCTCGGTAGAGGTTCTAACCGATGTTCGATAGGCGTAGAGAGCAAGTGGTAACTTTTCATACCAATCCTTGTAGGTCTCAAAAGCCATTTTCCCCACAATTTTCTTGATATTTTTATTAGCCGCCTCAATCTGCTCCATTCATTTTTGGGCGATATGGCGACGAGTTATGGTGCTTAATGTTGAACCGATTGCAGACTTTCGCTATCGTGATCGTTGTTCAAGTTTAGTGCATTGTCGGACACGATTCTTTCTCGCATACCGTAGCGACATATGATCTCTTTCTTCAAAACTTACTAACCTGCCGTCTTCGTGACATTAGCATATGAAAGTGCCTCTACCCATTTGGTGAAGTAATCAATGACCACGAAAATGAATCGATGTCCATTAGAAGCCTTCGGTGAGATTAGTCCAATGACGTCCATTCCCCACATTGAGAAAAGCCATGGGGAAGTCATAACATGAAGAGGTGAAGGAGGCACATGTATCTTATCTCCATAAATCTGACATTTGTGGCATTTCTTGGTGTAACGAATACAATCTCCTTCCATCGTGGACCAAGAATACCCAAATCTCATGATTTGTCGGCCATTGTAAACCCGTTGGCATGCGTCCCACGGACACCTTCATGGACTTCTTCCAGGATTTTCCTAGCCTCAACAAAGATCGACACATCTTAACAACACTGATCTTTCCTCTTTTTTATACAGATCTCCCCGCCTAAGACATAGTCATTGGCTAGTCTTCTCAATGTTCTCTGTCATTTTCTCGTTGCTTGATCGGGATATTCACGACTCTTTACATATCGCAAAATATCCACGATACCAAGGATGATCATCTCTTTCCTCTTCTTCACTGATATTGCAGCAGTGAGCCGGAGTCTCATAAATACTCATTTGGATGGGCTTCATACCCTCTTGCTCGTTTACTCTGATCATAGAAGCTAGGGTGGCCAAGGCATCAGCCATCTGGTTTTCATCACGCGGGAGGTAAAAGAATGCGATATCATCAAACTCCTCAATTAGTTCCAGAATTAACTTTCGGTAGCTGATCAATTTGGGATCTCTTGTTTCCCATTCTCCTTTGAGCTGGTAGATTACCAGCGCGGAATCTCCATATACTTCTAGCGACTTAACTTTGCGGTCTATGGCTGCTCGAATTCCCAAGATACATGCTTCAGATTCTCGCCATATTGTTCAAATGCGGTCAAAATCCAACTTGCAAGTGAATGGATAATGGTCTCCATTCGGGATATCGGATTGTTCCAACTCCATTACCAACGACATTTGATGCTCGTCGAAGTTTAGTTTCCAGAGACGATTTTCTAAGATATTTTCTTCAATTGTCACTACAAACATCGATCCTCATTGGGAAAATCAAAATTGTGGGTTCGTAGTCGCGTCTAGCGCCTGCTGCTAGAAAATGCTGCTATTGCACTTCCCTTCACAGCCTTCTGGTTCACGTAAACTATGTCAAACTCGGAGAGCAAAATTTGCCATCGGGCCATTCTTCCATTCAAAGCGGTCGACTCCATCATGTACTTGAGAGGGTCCAATTTTGAGATTAACCAGGTTGTGTGGTACAACATGTACTGCCTCAACCTCCGAGTTGTCCAGATTAATGCACAACATAATTTCTCAATGGGCGAGTATCTCATTTCACACTCGGTGAATTTCTTGCTGAGGTAGTATATCGCCCTCTCTTTCTTCCCTGTCTCGTCGTGTTGGCCTAGCACACATCCCATTGAATTATCGAATACCGTTAGATATAGAATCAATGGTCTGTCAGGACTGGGCGGTATTAGCACTGGAGTATTAGACAAGTACTGTTTAATTTTGTCAAATGCCTTCTGGCATTCATCGTCCCAAATGCTTGGGTTGTGTTTCTTAAGAAGACGAAATATGGGATCGCACTTCTCAGTCAATTGCGAAATGAACCGAGCGATGTAATTTAGTCTTCCTAGAAAGCCTCGGACTTCCTTTTGAGTGCGCGGCGGAGGCAACTTTTGCACGGCCTTGACTTTATCCGGGTCTACTTCGATTCCTTTCTCACTGACCACGAAACTAAGTAGCTTCCCTGATCGAGCCCCGAAAGTACACTTATTTGGATTGAGTTTCATTGAAATTTCCTCAACCTCAAGAATAGTTTCCTCAACACTTGCACATGCTCCCCTTCCGTTCGAGACTTTGCAATCATATCATCGACGAGACCTCAATCTCTTTGTGCATCATGTCGTGAAACAAGGTTACCATAGCCCTTTGATATGTTGCCCCGCATTCTTTAACCCAAATGGCATCACTTGGTAACAAAAAGTTCCCCATAAGGTTATGAAGGTAGTCTTTACCATGTCCTCGGGATGCATCTTTATTTGATTGTATCCTCGAGAAACCATCCATGAATGAGAAGAATGAGAAACTCCGCCGTGTTATCCACCAGAGTGTCAATGTGAGGCGGTGGGAAGTTGTCTTTGGGCTGGCCTTGTTTAGGTCTCTCGTAGTCGACGCACATTCGTATTTTTCCCATCTTTCTTAGGAACGGGGACAATGTTGGCTACCCATTCTGAGTATTTCACAACTCGTAAGAACCCAGCGTCAAATTGCTTCTTGATCTCCTCTCTGATTTTCATCGCAACATTGGGTCTCATCCTTCTGAGCTTCTGTTGAACCGGCTTGCAATCTTCCTTTATTGGGATACGATGTACACCATAATATCGTGGCTCAACCCTGCATGTCTGGTATGACCAGCAAAGACATCTTTGAACTCTAAAAGAAGCTCGATGAGGTCCTCGCCTTGTTTCCCCGGGTGATGAGGGTTCCAATTTTCACCTCTTTTCATTCCTCCGAGTCACATTCTCAATCTGTCTCTTTGTGAGGCGTAATCGCTTTTTCTTCTGCTCCACCATCCTAACAGATCCGGGGATATACTACAATCTCCGTCATCAGTAAAGTCTTGAGGTTCTTACGGGCACATGTCTTGCTCATCAGAAATTCGGGTCCAGTAACAGCCGTTGTTCATGACATCGATATCCGGGGACCTATGGTAGGTATGAAAGAGTATTCAATGAAAATGAATTTAAGAAATACTTATGCGTTATGGTTATGAATGGAATGGAAAAGAAACAAAAGAATAATCGCACGGTATGAAAGGAAAATGCACTTTTATTGAAAGTAAAGATGCTTAAACATGAGCCTATTTCACAAAAGATTCTCGTTGTTCCCTAGGCTCGAAACAACAAGTGTGTTTTGAACATTACTGCTGTTTTAGTCCTAAAAACTACAGAATTTCTTCCCAGATCCAGCTTGTCCGAGCACTTCCTGGGCTCGTAAGGGCGAATACCCGCCAAGTTTTCTCTTCTCGAACTTTCTTCGAGACACACGACATTAATGTTCAAAGCCCCATCATATCCTCACCGCTTCCTTACTCACGCTCTCCCGTCCCGAATGAATAATTCCCCGACACGAATGTATTAGATATATGGGGAAAGGTCATTGGACCCCACTCGATCTCTACACCATTCGGGCCGTGCCCTTCGCTTTCACGCTTCCTCTCCAGCCTCCTCCTTTCTCTCGTCTCGGTATCCGCCTATACCCTGCACCAAAGCGATCATGTTTGTCAACCAATCCTCGGCACTCTAACCGGCCCCAAAGTATTTTCCGAGTCCCCTTCCAGTGCAATGCTCCTTTTCCTACCATCACCGTAGGCCCATCCTTGTGGCTTCGTGAGATTTTTGGCACTGGGACCTTGCCACCTTCATCGATGAAAGTCGATTTATAAACTCTAATGACCTGAAGGAGCACTCTATAGCCTCCGTATCATTCTCTATATACGGTGCATCACTAGCAATGCAGACGCAATGATATCCTCCTCTCTGCATTTATGGTTATCAATCGGCCCTCTGTCACCAGCTTCACTTTTGGTGCAATGACGATGGTACAGCTCCCGCTGAGTGGATCCACGGCCTCCCCAATAAGCAATTATAAGAAGGCTTGATGTCCATCACGAGGAAATCTACCTCGTACGTGTTTGGCCCAATTAGAAGGGGTATCTCGATCCTCCTATCACTTTTCTCTCAGTGCCATCGAAGGCTCTGACTATATTCTGGCATGTTTTCATGTGAGAGCTATCTACAGGTAACCTGTCCAGTGTAGATAGGGGCAAGACGTTTAGTGCCGATCCGTTGTCAATTAATACCCCTGGCAGTGTATACCCTTTGCATCGGGTAGTGATGTGCAAAGCCTTAGTAGATCCCATGCCCCCCGGCGGTATTTCATCATCACTGAAAGAGATGAGATTGTCTGCGCTTATGTTACTAACGAGGCGGTCTAGCTTGTTTACCGAAATGTCCTCGGCGACATAAATTTCGTTCAACACCTTCATTAGCGCATTGCGATGTACCTCTGAGTTTAGGATCAAAGTCAGTACTGATGTGCGTGCTGGCTGCTTGTGTAGTTGCTCCACGACACTGTACTCACTGTGCTTCAGGAATTTTAAAAACTCTCTCTTACTTACTCTCTGCATCGCTCATTAACCAGTGGTCTTGTCTTCTCGTCTCCCTTCTCATTATAGAGGACTCACACGGGTTGGGTGTCTTTGGCGAACTCTCTTTTCCGTAAACTATCACAAGGCAATTGTAATTCCAAGGTGTCCTCTTGTCATCTTTATATGGAAAAGTCATGGGTTTTGAATTATAATCCTCGGAGGAGAAGTTACGGGGTTTTCGATTACAAACCCGGTGTACCCTTATAAGGAAAAGTCACGGGTTTTTAATTTCGACCTCGGTTCTACCTTCACTCCGGTGTCGTCGACCCCTGGCCGTGTGATAATCACTAGTGGGTGATTGACTTTAGGATCCTTCTGCAGACCCTCTTCCGTGGAACATACGTCATCTCCTTCCATTAAAGTCAAAGAACTCCAGCTCTTTATTATCCATTAGCCCTCGCACTAGGGCTCAATTCGTTACATTCTTTGGATTTCATGGCCTTCTTTGTCATGGAACTCACATTAGTTCCTTGTATCTTGAGATCTGTTTACATTCTCTTGCAGAACTAACCCCATTTTCTGCATTTCTTTCCAAACCTCTCTCAATGGGGTTTTGACCTTAGCAATCTCCTGTTTGAACCTTCTTCCCCTGTTTTCAACTATTGCATTTACCCCATTATCAATATGACTGGGTAACGGATTTCCTTCACCAGCGTGGTCATTGAAGTCTACCACCCCGCCTTGATAAGTCTCTCAACTAGTCTTTTAAATGAAGTACGATTCTCTATTGAGTGACCTACTACATCCGCATGGTACTCACATCGAGCGTTTGTGTCATACCACTTGGGATATGGAGGTTGCAATGGCTTCAAGTAAAACGGGGATACGACGTGCGCATCGAATAAAGTCTTATACAACTCCTTATACGTCACCGGTATAGGAGTAAATCAAACTTCTCGGTCTTCTCGCCTCGTGCTAGGCTCTTGTCTTGATGGGGCTCTTGGCCCATGGTCACCGCCTCTTGGTTGATTAATAGTAATAGGTTTGGGATAACCCGAGCTTACATTACCCACTTCATTCTCTCTTTTCTTTGGAGCCGATCTTTTCATGCCCTCTCCACTTCTATTTTCCCACACCTTATTAAGTGTTCTCTATCATTTTTCGCAGACATCACTATGTCTGTGAAACTCTTGGTCGCGCTCCCCAACATGTGATTGATGAAAGGTGCTTTTGTGGTATGAATGAAGAGCATGGTCATTTCTTTTTCTAGTAGCGGTGTATTTGAACTTATGTAGCGACCTCCCTCCACCTTTGGGCGTATTTCCTAAAACTCTCGCCTCGACTTTTTCTCCATATTTTGCAACGTGATCTCACGGTGCTATATCGGTCACATGGCCGTAATGCTTCATGAAAGCTTTGTGCCAAATCTCTCCACGATTTGATTTGGGTACAACTCGGTGATTGTACCATTTCTTCGCAGACTCCCGGCCGATATCCCAAAGCGGTGGATCAATAATCGGTCATTGTTGACATATCCCGTCATTCTCGCGGCGTAACATCGTAATATGGGCCTCAGGCAGTGGTCCCGTTGTACTTTTCAAACTCGCATCTTGAACTTCGGAGGAAGTACCAAATTTGGGACTAGACTCGGCTTCTTAGCATCCACCTCGCATTGGTAATCAACACTTTCCAATGCTTTAAACTTCTCCTCCACCATTTGTAGCGATCCTCAAACTCCTTTGGAAACTCCGCTTCGCTTTCTCCCCTCATCGCATCGTCGAAATCGGGGACCATGAACTTTGGCAAATTGTCTCCGTGGTTAGAGCTCAAGCCCATCGGAAGTTTGCTTCGTGCCGAGGCACCGGTTTGATCTTCGAGGCCCGATATTAACAGACACTCTCTGAGGTCGCGCTTGAGAATTTACCGGGGCTAGGCGACGGATAAGCGTAATTTTCATTTTCATCCCCAATATCGACCATAGGGCCTTTTCCTTTATCCTGCGCTCCGGCCAACAACAAGCGGCGTTGCTAATCGCTCATCATACTTCTCTGGGATTCCAAAGCATTTGATCCTCACGTCTTGTTGGATTTTGGCCAATCGCTCTTGCATCTCGAGTCGCAATGGTCTTGCATCTCTTTCTCAGATTCGCTCCAACCTTTCCAACCTTTGATCCATGGATTTTTTTTCCTTCGTGTATAGTAGTGGTGTTCCGGGATAACTAAAATACGACCTCTAGTTAATAGGTTTTTTATGAAATTTAATGCAAATGATATGATGCAATGCCAATGCATGAAATGCAATGTAAATGAATGAATGCAAAAATGCGTCAAGTCCAGTTTAATTTCTTATAGAAAACTTATTTAAAAACAAAATCTTTTACATAAAACAGAGTCACATATACGACCTAGCCCTTATGCCCAAAGTTTTAACTTTCTTAAGAAGAGAGGCTAACTCTCGGCCCTGACCGACTCGACTCATATACTATACTTAATACATCGGCCGAACAAATTAAGGTTTGTAAATGCTCACCACTTCTCAGATCTCGAATCACGGCCTCGCCCATAAAGTAGTCTCTTTCTCGATTTGGTTCGAGAACGTTGAAGTTGTTCTTCCCGTCGCCGTTATTTGCCTCCAATAGTTGGATCCGGAGCTCACTATTTTGCAAAGACCGTTTCAAGTGTTACCACCTTTCCTTTCAACTCTTCAATCTGATTTAGGCTTGATTCTAATTTCACCGTAGAGCTATGCCTTCGAGACAATGCCCTTTCTAGCTCGCTACTCGAGCTCTTAACATCTCATTCTCACTTTGGCTCTCACCTACAGTCCTTTCTCGAGTATCCTTTGTGCCCGAGCCTCATGGAACCCTCCTTCCACCGATCAACCTTGGCCTTCTCTTCCGAACTTCTTGATGCCATTGTTCGAGGTTTTACCCAAACCAGAGTCCTCATCGATCGATGCAACTTTTTGTAATCAGTCTTCAAGCTATCCAAATCTTCTTGGCCTTTCCTTTTTCCTTTCCTCGACTTTTCACCTCCGACTTACGGATATCAATATCTAACCCCAAGCTCATTTTTTCCTCTTCCCGCTTGTTCTATCCTTTTCCCTAACTCGAATTTTTACTTTCAAAGTCTTGTTTCGTGATCTCCAACTCGTAAGGGACTACTTGTAGGTATTCCTCTATCGATCGATCAAGCATCTGTGTCGGTCAGGAGATATTATCATTTAATCTCCTACTCCGCTGTGTATTATATTCGAGGTTGCCATTGGACCCATTGCAACTCTTTTCATTTGGTGAATCGCTTCCAAGCATCGTGAAATCTCTCGAACTCTCTTCTTATAATTATTCCCACTATACGAGAATTCAAACTGAGCTAGCCCATGCGTTACCGGTATAAACTGTCTCGATTGGTACTGCCTTAGCACGAGCAAAGGAGCATACCCAACGGCTCCCCAGATCCCTAACAGAGGAACCCAATCATAACTCCCACACCGGTAGAGAATTTCATCCGGAACGAACCAAGAAGCTCTCCATTCCACATCTTTTTCTTGAAGATTCTGAAGAAGCGTGATCCAGTTCTCTTCTGACACGTCATCTCTCCTGGGTGCGGCTGCTAACTCCTTTAATGGGGAGTACTTCGCAAAGAAAACCCGACAAGAAGATCTATCTACTTTCCAGAAATGGCTATGGAACCACACCAACAATAGTTGCGCGCAGCCTATGAATCTACCCTCACTTGCTCTCCGGCACGAGTTCAAAGATCTAAACGTTTCGGCAAGAATCGCCGGTACTGGCGTAACCCCCTTGTCAAGTCGATCGAATAAGTCAGTAACCGCTTCATCTATATGTCTCAGAACTTTGGGGAAAATCACCAAGCCGTAGATACTTAGGGCGAACATGTCAACTTTCCTCTTGGCATCTGGATGTGCTACAATCAGCTCCCTCAAGCTCCCCCAAGGAATGCATTTCCCTTCACCTTTTTGTTGAATTCGTGTCGCGACCCACTGTTCACTCATCCCAGTGATACTCATCAGCTTCTTTACAAAAGTTGGTGCATTAGCGGCCCTGAAATAAACTTTGTCAACCTGAACCCTTTGGCTATGAAGCAAAGCCGTGTATTCTTCCACTGTAGGCACCAAATCCACTTCCCCAAATGTGAAACAGCTATAAGCGGAATTCCAATACTGAGTCATAGCCCGAAATAAGTGTTTGTCAACTCTGATGTCCAGTAAGTAGGGTAGATCACCATAATTAAGGTAGAAAAGCTGCTTAGTTGCTTCATCCCAACAGGCCCATATATCTCTTAACTCTTGGAGCTCATTCTGTGTCACACTGATGCGAGTGAAGTCCAATAATTCTAATGTATACCCCTCGGTTAGACTATCCCCCTTCTCAAGCTGTGTCTTCTCTGACCATATACGCACGGCCGCATTATCCTCTACGTTATCAAGGAATCCGTTCTCCATAACAAGCTTTCTAACTTAGTAATTAAAACAGGAATCGACGCCTTTTAAGTATGAAATGACATGCAAACATGACCAAAATAAAATAAGTTAGTATCGCATAAAAGTAATCAAAGCAAGTAAAAAAATGTCGAACCATTACATAGGTAGCCACTAAGGTTTAGCATGGCTCTACCTAGGGTGGGCTCTTAAGGTTTACTATATGTGGTTTAGTTCTAAAGGAAGGGTACTGAACTAGTGATTCCTCAATCCTCACCCATTATAGGCTCATACGGATCGAGTTGATTCTGAGGAATACATTTCCCTATGGCCATGCGGAGGTGAAAACCTCACGGAACCATAGGTACGGATGTACTCGAAGCGATCCCCAGCCCATGCGGAGGTGAAAACCTCACGAAGGCGTAGCTTCGCTCCCACTTAAGGGTGTGACCACAACGGTCATGCAACATGAATGCAGGAATATCCCATGGGTCTCAAACCACAACAACCATATGACGCGACACAAACTCATGCAATGAAAGAAACGAAATCAAAATTTTATTTTCGATAAAAGGACATTAATCAATCCATTCTACGCTTGACTCTCTTATTGGTCCCCAGTGAGTCGCTAAGTCTGTCGAAACCATTTTTTGTTTGGAAAAGCGGGCCGACTTTAAAAATATGGAAACGGAGTCGCCACCAATCTTTTTTTGAAGTGTGATTGGGCCACTTATAAAACATTTTGGTCTACGAATTTTAAGAAAACGGGCTCGAGTCGGTTACACGAGGAAGGGTTAGCACCTCGCAACGCCCAAAATTGGTACCGTATTGATTGATTAATGTCCTTAATATCGAAAAATTAGAAAATATTTTAAAATATGAATCTTCAAAAATGTTTGGATAACCCACATTGGATATCGAAACTCTCTTGTTCGAAAAGATGAAACACCACATCCAAAGACGATAGGACGCGATGTTTCAAACCCTCGATACCAAGATTGTTTCATGATCTCTAAATCTCATACATTGCAATTTGAAAAGGGTATTTCACTATTTGGCCAAACTAAAAACCGAAACCCAAAGACGATTGGGCACGGTTCCTTGAATTTCCAATCATGGAATATTGCCTTTATTTAAGAAACACGATAAAAGAATCTTTGAAGGATATTTAATTGTTTGGACGAACGTAAAATCGAAACCCAAAGACGATTGGGCACGAATCTCTCGAACTTCCAAACACGAAACATTGCCTTATTTTAAAAACGTGATCAAAATCTTCAAAGGATATTTAGTGAGTTAGATTTAACGAAAAATCAAGCCAAAGACGATTGGGCACGATTTCTCGAACTTCCAAACACGAAATATTACCTTTGTAAAACCCTTTTATGGAAAAAACAAGATACTAATATTGAAATGTGAACACGATAATAATAAGGAGAATAATAATGGGAATAATAAACATAATAATAATAATAATAATAATAATAATAATAATAATAATAATATATGTACATATATAAATAATGACAAATAAAAAAGGATGATAATAACTCTAACGAGTATAATAATTAAAAAAAATTAAAAAGATATGGTAATGGTGAGGTTAAAATAATAATTGCAATAAAAAAATAATATACTAAATTAGTAGTAATAATAGTAACATTTATAATAAAAATAATAGTGAATATAGAGAGATGAGAAATATGATTATAAAAAAAATAATAGTAATAGTAAAATAATAATACATAGGAATATAATAATAATAGAAAAAAATAATTAAAAATGAAAAAAACTATAGTAGTAATAATATTAAAATAATAATAATAGAATAATAATCATAAATAGCAAAATAAAAAAATAAGAAAATAAGAAAATAATAATATTAATAAAAATAGTAGTAATAAAAGAAAATAAAAGTATTTGATAATAATAAAAAATAATGGATATAATCATAATATATAAAAATTAAAGTAAACAAGGATATATATAACAATAATAAATATAATAGAAATATACTAATAATATACATAAAAAAGTAAGCAAAATAACATATATATAATTATAGTGAATATAATAAAAATAATAAAAAATAGAAATAATAATAGTATGTACGTATATAGTAAAAAAGTAACATAATAGTATAAATAGTGATAATAATAATGATAAGAAAAATAATAATAGACGTACTACATATATAATAAAATAGAATAAAAATGATTTTAATAATAATAATAGTAATATATGCAAAATAGGTCACTGATAATAATAAATATAATACTAAGAATAAATGTGATTATAGTAATAAAAAAATTAACAGTAATAATAATGGTAAAAAAATGAACAAGAATAATAGTAACAATATTTACAATAATAATACTAAAATTAATAAAAGGGTAAAAAGGGATGAAATTGAAATACGCGCCAGCTAATAGAGACTGAAAACGAAATTATTCTAAGCCCTAAATACTGTGCCTGAATGCGGACTAAATCGAAAAGGCGCATAAACTTCAGGGGCAAATTTAAAACAATAGAAAAAAGTTGAAGGGGATGCAATTAAAACAGGGGCACAAAAGAGAGGACCAACTGCGCAATTTACCCATTTATGGAAAAATTGCACAAATTCACATGTGGAACAGGTGATTGCGCTTGGCTCCATGCCCTTAAAAGCTAAAAAAATATTTCCTTTATTTTTTAACCCTCTGTTTCAAAACAAAAGAACAGAAACCCTTCACCCTTTCGTGTTCTCTCTTCAGGTGGCCTCCGATCGAGACTCTGTGTGCGGATCGCCATTTTCACTCCTCCGCCACCCCAAAAGACCCCAAAACAACTACTTTAAACCCTATATTCTAGATCTCGCCTAAAAAGTCCAAAACAACCCTCGAAGATCAGAAAAACCGAAAGATTAATCGGCTTCCTCCTTCCGCCTGGCGGTATTTTTATTCTTTTTACGTTTTAATATATAAATGTGTACAGTGTAAAATAATGAAAAAAACAAAAATGTTACAGGAAAACAGATTAAAAACACAAAAAGGAAAAAAGAAAATAAACCTTCATCGCTCTTTTTGATTCTCAGTAGCTATAAAAATAATGTATTGCCTTTGTGGGTTTCTTGTGTAAATCGTGTAAAAAAGGTCCCTTTTACAATAATATTCTTGGCTTTTTATAGCCTTTTCCCGAAGCTTCCTCAAAGACTAGAACTCTAGTTATTTGTTGCTCGCCGCTTTTCCTTTTCTTTCGCAGTACAACGACGTGGAGGCGCGAACACGGAGCTATTTGGAGACGCACGGCTTGGGGTTGTTACGCACGACGTGGAGAGGGTCTTTGAGGCATGCGCGCCGATCGCTAGGGTTTCTAACCTTGTTCGATTGCATTTTGGGCCAAAATTTGGGCTTCGTTTAACTTTGGGCCTCGGGGTTTATTAATTTCTTCTTTTGGGTTTTTAATTTGGTTATGATATTGGGGTCGGGTAATAATTTGGGTCTACAATCTCAAATTTTCGTTATGTATCACTTTTAGTTTAATATTTCTAATAATCATTTTCGATTATCATCTCAATACTATCGTTGCAATTGGATCTGAACACACACACACACACATATATATATATATATATTCCATCATTACTTTTAATCTAATCGCTATAATAATTAATTTCAACACCATTACTATTTTTAATTTCATCGTAATTAATCTCACCATTCATCCAAATGGTTAGTCGATTATAGTTACAGTAAAGTTGATCAACTATCAATTATTAAAATTCATAATCCAACTAACTTTACCAACTTAATACATATTACTTCTATTTATTTTAAATATATGTATAATATATAATAAAATATAATTTAAATATATTTTTATAATATATATATATAAATAAGTAAATTAATCAATTTCATTGATCTAATCTATTGACGTTAAGTTAGTTCAGTTAGGTCAATTAATCAATTAATCAATTAATCTATTATGTTAATATTGAAGGTTAACAATTAAGTCAATTCGATGGACTGTATTGAAAAACAAAATACTCACCTGCAGTTTTACTTTTATTTTAAAATTTTCATTATACTTTGACAAAATCTAAGTTCATGGACTACAATGAAAAAAAAAATTAAATTCAAATACTAAAATGAATAAAAATATATATTTAATTGTCAAATTCAATTATCAAAATTATATTAATGTAGTGTTTGGAAAGTCGCATAGTAAATGAATTCGTGTGTAATTGTTTGTAATTAGAGAAGGGTGACATGTTTAGGTAACTATTGCAATTCATGGATCTCATTGAATTGGATGTAATTGGAGTACTCCAATTACACTTTTCAATTCCTAGGGGAGGATGAGAATTAAAGTAATTACATGGGTAATTACACCCAAATACAATTATCTTATGTCTTTTCAAACAAGCATACATGATTTAACTTTTAAAAATAATATTTTTTATACAAGTTTAAGTTATAAAAATTATATTACAAGCATAAACACGTATAAGTGTTTAGGATGTTTATAACTAAAAATTCTAAAGTTATATTATAAATCTTGAAATATTATATTATTAAAAAATCATATGTATTTTATAAAGTTATACAAAAATTTATATTATTTGAATACTAAAAATTTCTAGGCAAAAAAGTATATATTTAAAAATTAAATTACATGTTCTAAAAATATTATAATATACTTATTTATAAAAAAGTTATGGCAAAAAAATGGACATAACTTATTGATGCTCAATGTTATATGATGCTTATTTATTATTATTTTTATTAGTAATTACATTATCGATTAATTTTTTGTACTAACATATTACATGTAATTATTTAATTCTAATTTTTGTCACTTGTGTAGAAAATTTTTATTGTACTAATAGTTTTTATAGTAATTAATATTTTTAAAAAACATAAATTATGTAATTATAATTTGTAATTACAATTTGTACCACCAAACTAGACCTGTTAATGGCTTAGACTACCCAGTCAAGCCTGAATGCCCTCTTGAATTTTGGGAGGATTTGGGCAAAAATATTAGGCTCGTTTAAAACATGGGTTGGGTTTGGGCTCGAAAATTCAAGGCTTGAGCCCGACATGTTTTTCAAGGCTTTAATGTGTTATATTATATATTATGTATTTATAACCCATAAAAATTAAATTTATATTAATATATAATATTACTATAATGTAAACATTAAAAAAACTAAGATGATTATGTATAAAATTATATTAAATATTAAATTAAAAATATATAAATATGTATTTTTAAAAAATATTATGGGTGGGCCTAAAATAAGCTTGGGTTAGCCAATTACAAATATGGACTGACATGGGCAAAATTTTAGGCTCATATTTTGAGTTTGTCAAACTTGTATAAGGATAATATGTGTTAATATTATGTTTAGGCATAGCCCATCACATGAACACCTGTACACCAAACATGATAGAATTACGATGTAATTACACTCTATCACCTAAACATGTCTAAAAATTTATAATTCTTCATAATCATTACACTTAAACAATTAGTTAATGCTGTAAAAATAAAACAAAAGTGAGAGCCTGCAGCAATAAATCCTTAGGGCACAGAGTTGCATGTGCCCTAATCAAACCCACATGAGAACTCACTATATACAAAGTTTAGATGTGATTTGGCTTCGATTTCCGAACCTTAAAAATTAGTTTATTCATGTATTGTTATTATAACATTGTGTTAACGTTAATTTGAACAAACATTGTAAAGTTCTATCCCATTGATTACTGAGAAAAAAAGGGATATTGACCGAATCACCCACTACAGCATCCTTCCATGCCTTGATTCTGCTTTATACGATTGTTTGATAAGCAGCCTCGGTTCTTGCAAAAGCAAAACCCCAAACCCTCCCTCAGATTCTTTTCTTTCAACATCACGTTATGCTTGTTTGCCTAAATTATTTTTAATTACATTACTATTATTTGTCATTGATTTTAATTTGTGGTCTGATCGAGTGAAGCTGGTAAGAAGAGAGAGATTATCATATTAGGTATTCATACTAATAATAGAGATTAAGATGTTAAATCTATCCCTTAAACCATCTTTCTCATAGTGTTGTCGTCAATGCCGAACTTATGTACAGCACTGATAGTGATGCTTATAATGTTTCATTCATATGATGATGCAACACTCAGAATAAATCTTGGGATTGTTCTAACCATTTTAATCATGAATTTGGGTTTGATGATTATATTTCGGTGATTGTACTTTTTATTCTTTTACTCAAATGATCATTTAATTTATTAATTAATTAGCTCATGTTGCTGAATTTTTTGTCCAGCTTTCCACAAACATGAAGCCAAATTTATTGGACAATTGACTAATTCAGCACTTGCATCAATTAAGAAATAATTGTTTGGGTGATGGTTCCTCTCTGTGTTGGACCAAAGCACTGAAGCTTGACATGAGCCAATAGGATAAGGGAGATAAAGCATATGATAAATTGGAAAAAAAATTAATCTAAAACAGACATAATACATTAAGCATTAAAAAAAAACGGCAGCACATTGAGGGAGACAAGAATCTGAGAAGTGAGGTCCACATGATGACAAACCAGTAGTTTGTCTCATAGTGAGTGTTGAACACAGCGCGCGCTCACTCGCGTCAAACTTAGGAAAATGGGTCAGACATTCCATTCTCTTTGTCAGAACAGAAACCTATAGTTGCTTCGCCTTCCAAATCTCTTTTGACCTTGCTATCTTCATACCTACTCTTTTCTTTTCTATTTTTATCACTTTAATAACATTCTAAAGACAACTTATTATTATTATTATCAAATATGAATAAACCCAAATACCATAACTCTCAAAGACAGTACAAATCGACTTCTCCTTATATTTTAAGAATATGAAAAGGAATTTGGAGTCTTTTGAGACTTGTCCTTGCATTATAATAATTATGAAGTTATTCGGTTTCTCATTGGTCTAATCTTCTCTCCCTCATATCTCAATACAAACAAGTACGTTTCTCAAATTATTACAAAATCATTCCCTGCCGCCAGCATCCATGTCATCTTCATTATCTCTCACAAATTATCATTACCAAACTGGATTTAGACACAATGTAATAATGCTGCAATCTAACATGTCCAATTGCTTGCCATCTCCTAAATCATTAGGGACTCAAACGAACCCGAAAAGGAAAATTTGGAAACACCTATGTCATACTGAAATGTAGAGTGTTGTAACCATTTAATGCAAATGCGGAATACAATCATCCTTTAGGGCCTTCTCTTTCGTATAAATCAAAAGAAAAATATAAAGTAAAGTAGATTGAATCAGAAATTATTTATATAAAACTAAATTCGATATTATTCCATTTTCTAAATTTGGAGCATTGCTTTGGGTTGAAACTTGAGACTAAAGTGAAAGTTTTAAAATGTAGAAACGATAAGAAGAAGTTCAAAGTATGATTCTCTCTCTCTCTCTCTCTATGTATATATATGAGCTCCAAATTTGGATTAAAATGTGGAGTTAAAATGATTAATATATGAACTATATATCTAACAATGTAAAAACTGATTTGCGATTCACTTGTAAAGAAGATATTAAGTGGCACATATATATATATATATAATCATCAAATTATAGAACTTAAAACACATAATTTGCGCAGTGTATATCATCATTATATATGCCTTATACAAGCTCTACATATAAATAAAACTGCTGATACGCTCGATGGAAGACATTCATAAATTAAAATCTACCCATTCTAGTAAGAAAAGTGAAAGTCTACCAATTTTAGGGTTTCAGTCGATTCTGAGGAACCATAAGTCCTTGATGTCTACATGAGAGAGTGTTACATAGAGAGCCAAATCTATAAGGGATTGCTAGTGGATGAAGAGCTGAAACGGGAAAGATCTGTCCATGCAGTTCCACCCCAGTACTCATCATTTCCGGGAACTCCCAAAAATTGCTTTGATAAATTCAGTTCTTGCTGGTTATTACCATCCATTTTCACTGAAGCCATCTGGGTTGCTGCTGAGCTTGAAATTTTAGGTCCGCCACCGTGACCCGAGGGTTCAACACCTACTGTTTCAAATTGGTATAACCCGGAAGAAGATTCCAAGCCCCCTAGGAAGGGAAATTGCGGCGCTTGTTGTAGCCGCCACTGTTCCCAACCAATCATACCTGGAGCAGCGGTGGCACCCCCACTCCAAGTACTTGCTATTTGAAAACTTAGGTCACTTGGTCCACCAACTGGAGCTGAAATTGTCCCATAATTCAACCCAAAATCAGTAAGATTATGCAAAGGAGACATGAACCTGAGTGGAGGAACCTGAGTTCCAAGGCCTAAAATATCAGTGCTTCCACTACTCTTTGAAGAACTAGAAGCTGTTTGCCTGTCATCGGTGACCGCAGATTTCGAGCTACTTCCTTTGCTTCTTTTGTTCCTACGGTATCCACCTCCGACCGGAACATTTCTTAAGGCACCTCCTCTAGTCCAGTACCTTTTACAAGTTCTGCAAAAGTGACGAGGCTGTGTGAGATTATAGTTGTTGAAGTAGCAAAACTTTGTGTTTGTTGATTCACATCTTGGGCATTTTAATGCTGCTTCTGGCATCCGTATGTTCGCCAAACGAGCTCGATCGGTCATTGAACCGGGTCGGATCGAGCCAGCTCCACCTCCTCCGTGTGGTTGTTGAGCTGGTGGTGATTGTGGAGGTCCTGGAGGAGGAGGAAGCTGATGACCGCTTGTGCCACTACTAGGACCGGCTTGATGATTTGTATGCTGTTAAAATACAAGGAAAGCAAAAGAAATCAAATACCTAGTATATTCAACAATATATTAACCGAAAAAAGAAGAAGAAGGTAACAAGAAGAATATATATTTTTTAGAATTTTTGCTTTTTTTTTTTTTTTTGTCAAGGAAAACCATGTTAAGAAATTCAAAAAGGAAATCATACATGTTGCCAGTGGGGTGGATCAAGATAAGCAGGGATGGAGGAAAAAACCATGGTTTTCTTGGTCTTCAATTTCCTTGCGTAAAGTTTTGTTGCGTCTGTGTTAAGATGATAGTGGAGAATCACATCAAACAAAGAGAAAGGAAAAGGGAAAGAGCTGTTGAAGGAAGAGAGAAGCCAAAGATTTATAGGAGGGACCAATATATATATACTTTATAATTAGTTACAGCATATATAATGATTGTGTTACCACAGTAAATGTTTATTTTTAATGATTAAGTGATGTCGTCTTGTCACGAAATATAAAATTTTCATTTATAAAAAAAACTTGTATATTAAGAGATTTTCATGTATCCTTTTAAGGGGTTTTTTTTTTTTTTTTAACTTTTATATAATATAAAATTTAATATTTTTATTATTATGTGTATCGAAAAGTTATTTTGAAGCATACAATTTTTTAGGAATACTTGAATATCCATTTGTTTTGTTTTGAGTTTCGTGTACTTATTATCAACGCCACCAACTTTTTTCCTACGCCCTTGAAATTAAAGTAATTATTATTATGTGCATTCAAAAAAAAAAAATATTATGATATGATTATTATATTTTGATATTTATATGTTTAAAATATTTAAAAATTAAACGATAATAATTTAATTTAATTTTGAAATAGTTATAAATAATTTTAAACTTTAAATTCAATATTTACCAGTGTCAAGTTGTGAACAAAATTTAAAAAAAAAAAAACAACATAATCAAAATTAAATTTAGCGAAACAAAAGTTGAAATAAAAAATAATGAGTGTCGAGTTTTATATAAAAACCCAACCAGAATCTTAAATTTAAAACCTATAAATAGACAATCATATTTGCTAGTTTTTCATAGAAAACCAAACCTAATCATTTTCTATGTTCTACCCTAAACCTTATATAGCTAAGTACCTTTAAATTACAATTTCCAAACATATCGTAATGACTTCCCAATCATTGATATCCGAATAAAGATATGTTTCCCAAGATACAACAATATTAGAGTATTCTCTCGTGGCTCAACTTCAGGGTAATATGAATATAGGTCTTCCAAACTAGAGAACCATTCTCAATTAATAGACATCCATTTCTATCATGCAAGTCAATTTAGGATAGTTGCTTACATTTTCTAATTCATATTCGCTCTAATTGAACAATGGAGACAATAGACCTATAAATTTCACCTCTTATGTGGCGAAGCAACAAAAACATTGGAATATGTAAAGTTGTTGATGGGGCCTCCAATGTATGAGCGTCTTGTAATGGAAGTTTTGAGCACAATCTAGAACAAGTCTTTGCTGAAGCGCCCAAGATAGGTACTGACCTTCCATCTAATTTCAAAGGGTTTTGGGTGAAGTTAGGCTGGTTGAAGAGACGATTAGAGTATCTCCTAAAGAATCCAACTCTTGTAGATATTGATCATTATGATTGAACATGCGTTCTTAGCTTGATTAGAGGTGTGCTTATGCTAAAAATTTTAGGAAACATAATTCATGCCATATGCATCCTATTGTTATCAAATTTTCAAACGGTTGGCACATGTAGTTGGGGGTTTTTCATTTTGGCTTACTTATATAAGGCATTGTGCATAGGTTGTAAAGTAGAAAACAAGGAACTGAATGGTACCCTTGAGATTTTACATCATGAGGGTCCTATCGAATTCTGTTTATTGCACCTACACCTTTTGAACTTTTCAATTTCCCTTTAGCTAAAAGGTAAAATTAAAACTATAAATCCTAAAATACATTACTTTCTAAATGTTTTATATATGTATTCACATTTTTGTAATTTAATATATGGTCTAGCTGTCGTGACCATAGTCAACATACTGGAAAGATGATTTGATTTTAATACGAAGAGCAATTGATAAGGGATCCAAAGATTCAATAAATTGTGTTCTATATGGTTAATTGCGTTTACTTTAATTAATATCACCTCACAATGGAATTCAAATTCAATATATATATATATATATTTATATTTTGACAATTTGCGTGGATGTCATACCAAGTGGAAGAGATTGTAGCCATACGATTGTAAAAGTTATTACAAATACATTAGAGAAACAAACAGTGATGTAAAATACTGATTTAAATCACAAGATCGAACCAAAACAATATATATATATATATATATATATATATAAAATCTAAAAAACAGAAATTGGAAATAAAACTGAATCGAAATTGTGTACTCGTAGGTAGGCAGAAATCCGACTGATAGTTGAGGCCTGTTTCACAGTTTCCTCAAGACAAATTCAGCCGCTCCTTTGGTACTGGAGAAACGTTGGTCGACTGTCTCCCAAGATACAACAACGAGATGAGCACGGCTGTAGCACGGTTGTAGTGATAAATGAACTATAGCCTAGCTTTCTTCAATCACCGAAAACAAGTTTGAAATATGCAGCAAAAAGATCTCGAAATTCTTTTTTAGGAAAAATAGAGAAAAAATTCAGTGCGTATTTTTTCCTGCAGATTAAATAAAATATTCAAAATAAAAGAACTTTTGGAAATTTTTTACTAATGGAGCCATTAACATCCGTGAATTAAGGAGCCATTAAAAACCTAAATTAACGTCTGAATTAAATGAGCCATTAAACTTAATTTAATATCTATCCTTTTAATTCCAAATAGAATTTGAAGGATAAGCTTTGCTGAGGAAAAATAAAATTACGTATTGGGCTAAAATATTTGCAGATCTAGAAGGGCCCAACCAGTTCAGACATTTCGCGTCGCCCAAGTCATGCAGGTGCGCCCCCAACCTCGGGGGGTTTGGATTTGCACCCCCTGCGCACGAGGTAGAGCATTAGCTTAGTCATTCAATGACCACCAAGTTGGTTCATATATATAAACATATTCCACACTTGATATCTAACCAATGTGGAACTAAGCTTTCCATTTTCCTCAACATAATTCACAAGTGGCTTACTTTGAGCATCAATTTCTCATTCATCACTCAACCATTTTGAGCATATGATATACTATTGTAAAGGTCTCATGGGGTAAAATATAAAATCATAATTTTATGATTCAAATCTCCGCCTTTACCAATCGAGAATATGCCTCAAAGCTTCCAAAAATCTATTTTTTTCCAACAATCCCCCACATGAATGAAATTGATAGTTTTAACGAAAAACATTGGCCTGATGTGGTGATAGAATCTACGATCGATAGTTGCATAGGATAGGTAGGCATCAACCCTTGACCCTTCCCTTGTGAAAGTATAATTACTTTACTAGCTGACCAATAGACGCGATGTCCTTGAACTGTTCTGTCGTATGTGTAAAGGATGATATACCTCACACAACTACCTCCCTGGCTAGGTTTTAGTTCTCATGGGTATGTTCATATGGCTGTGAACATCTCCTGGTTCTGCAAGAGTTTGAGAGAACTATGCCTCAGTAGTCTCCTCGAAGCGGCCCCACTTCACTCTCATATAGGTGACTTATGTTGCTCGGCTCACTGAAACACTCAACGGCCATTAAAAGCATTGCTTAACATATCCCACTTTTAAACACTTTTTATATCATAGGAATGGACTTGGGATAAGAGCCCCCACAGTGACCTCATAAGGTCTATGCAAGTAGGTTGTCCCTTTGAACCTAGATCTTGAGATCTCCAGTCAACTAGGTTGGGTCTTCCTTCACATAGCGCCTTTAATTTTCATGGGCTTTAGTCCCATTCCTTTCGATGTTTAATCAAACTGATATCAATTTAAGCCTTTAGTTAGTAGATTTGCAATGTTATCTTTTGATTTTACAAAATCAATAGAGATAACTCCATTTCAGATTAGTTTTCTAACAGTATTGTGTCGACGACGCATATGTCTCAACTTACCATTATATATTACGTTCTTGCTCTACCAATTGTTACTTGGTTATCAAAATATATGCATATTGTGGGCACAGGCTTTGGCCAGTCAGGAATATCCTCTAAGAAGTTTCGAAGCCATTTAGCCTCTTCTCCAGATTTGTCTAGAGCTACAAACTCAAATTCCATTGTGGATCTGGTTATAATCGTTTGTCTTGAGGGTTTTCATGACACAGCTCCTCCTCCCAATGTAAAAACATATCCACTTGTGCCTTTGGTATCTTGAATATCAGATATCCATCTGGCATCAAAGAATCCTTCTAAAACAGTAGGATCTCTGGAATAATACAGTTCGTAGTCCCTAGTATATCTGAGATATCTCAGTACCCTCACAATTTCTTTCTAGTGGTTTTCCCCTAGATTGCTTGTGAATTTGCTTAAACTGCTCACAATGAAAGCAATATCTGGTCTAGTACAGCTCATAAGGTACATTAGACTGACTGTGACCCTTGCATATTACACTTGGTCAATACTTTCACCTTTGTTTTTGAACAGATGTTGGCTTGTATCTATTGGAGTTTTGGCTATACCTAAATTTCCCAAGAATCTTGTCCAAATAATGTGACTGAGTTAATATGAGACTTTTAGATAACCTTTTGATTTGGATGCCCAAAATCACATGTCTTGAATTTAACATGTCCCATATCTTTCATGTCAAATCTTGAATTTAACATGTCTTTTTTACGTTTTACCATTTCATTGTTACTTCCAACAATGAGTATGTCATCAACATATAAGTATATGATTATATATCCAATGTCAATAGTTTTGACATACACACATTTGTCACACTAATTAATCTTAAAATCATTTGTCATCATGACATTATCGAACTTTTCATGCCATTGCTTTGGTGCTTGCTTAAGTCCATACAAAGACTTCACAATTTACAAACTTTCCTTTCTTGTCTTGAAACTACATGACCCTCAGGTTGTTCCATGTAAATCTCTTCAGCAAGATCTCCATTTAGGAAAGCTATTTTAACATCCATTTAATGTATTTTTAGATCTCGCAAGGCGGCAATTGCAAGTATCATCCTTATAGAAATTATCCTAGATACTGGATAAAAAGTATCAAAGTAGTCAAGGCCTTCCTTTTTTCTATAACCTTTTATAACCAATTTGGCCTTGTACTTATCAATTGTTCCATTTGCTTTCATTTTACGTTTGAAAATCCACTTGGAATTTAATGGTTTAATTCCCAGAGGAAGATCCACTAATTCCCACGTATGATTTTGCATGATGGAGTCAATTTCACTTTTAATAGCATCTTTCTATAAAGTGCTTTCGGATGACTGTATAACATCATTATACGTTTGAGGTTCAGCCTTTAACATAAAGGTTGGAAAATCCGATCCAAAAAAAATTTCCATCTTTGCTCGTTTACTCCTTCTTGCCTTTATCTCAATTTTAACCTCTTATCGAACATTATGACTATTTTCATCTATAGTCTCTGAAGTTCGTTTTGTTGAACTTGAATAAACTTCCCTAGTTTTACAAATGAATATATTTTCAAAGAATGAGATATTCTTTGATTCCAATATAGTATTCTTATGAATGTCAGGATTCTTTGATTCATACACAAAAAACTGATATGCATTGCTATGATCTGCATAGCCAATGAAAATACAATCCACCGTTTTAGGACCTATTTTCATTTGCTTTGGTAACGGAGCCATTACCTTCGCAAGACACCCTCACACTTTTAAGTAGTTGTAGGAAGGTTTTCTACCTTTCCATAACTCATATGGTGTCTTGTCATTTTTTCTTGCGAGGAATCTTATTTAAAAGGTGATTAACAGATAAAATAGCTTCCCCCCACATGTACCGTGATAACCCATAGCTTCCTAGCAATGCGTTCATCATTTCCTTTAGAGGCTGATTTTTCCGCTCGGCTACTCCATTTGATTAAGGAGAGTATGGTGGTTTCACTTCATGAATAATACCATGTTATGCACAGTATTCACCAAATGGTTTAACATATTCACCACCACGATCACTTCCCACCATCTTAATCTTTTTTATTAAGTTGGGTTTCAACTTCCTATTTATAGAGAATAAATTTCTCTATAGCTTCGTCTTTGCTCTTAAGAAAATATATGTAGCAATATTTTGTACTATCATCAATGAAGGTAATAAAATATTTATTCTCTCCTCTAGTTTAATAAACTTTATGTCACAAACATTGCTATGTATTAGATCAAGTGGTTTTGTACTTCTTTCAATAATTTGAAATGAAGACCTTGTTAATTTTGCCTCAACACAAGTTTCACATTTGTGATTATAATTATTATGAAATAAAGGAATGTGCTCTAAATTAATTAATCTACGTAAAGTATCATAATTAACATGTCCGAGCCTACCATGCCATAAATTAAATGACTCAAGCATATAAATAGAAGACAAATCGACATTCTTATTCATTGTCTTTGCTTTTACAGAGATTACATTAAGTTTCCACATGTCATTTAATACATATCCCCTTCCAACAAACATTCCCTCTTTAGACAAAATTAGCTTCTGGGATTCAAATACCATCCTAAAGCCGTGTACACTTAGGAGTATCCCAGAAACAAGGTTCGTGCGTATGTCAGGCACATACAACACATTTTAAAACTTGAGTTCTTTGCCAGAAGTCATCTTCAAGACCACAGTACCCTTCCCATTGATCTTGGAAGTCGTGGCATTGCCCATATAGAGCTTTTCCCCTTTGTCACAAGGCACCAACTCAGAAAATGAGTCTTTTTCGTAGCAGATATGATGTGTGGCACCAGTATTAAGCCACCATTCTCTTGGATTTGAGTCAACCATGTTAACTTTAGAAATCATAGCACATAAGTCCATATCAAACACTTCCTTGAAAATTTCTTCCACAGCATTAGCCTCGTTAGCTCTGTCTTTATTTGGAAGCCTACAGTCAGATAACTTGTACCCCATCTTGTTGCAACTGAAAATTTTCCCTTGAAATTTTTTCTTCTTGGAAACGCCACATTTTGGTCCCAGTTTAGACCCATTCTAAGGTTGTTTTCCCTTCTTGAAGTCATTTTTGACTTCTACCTCGTTTGCTTTAACACCATTGACATTTGTTGCTTTATTGAGTTTTTTTTCCAGTACCTCTATTGTCTTCTTCAATCTGAAGTTTGACAATCAGGTCTTCCACTGACATTTCCTTTCTTTTGTGCTTTAAGTAGTTCTTGAAGTTATTCCAAGCAGGGGGTAGCTTCTCAATAATGGTTGCCACTTGAAAGGATTCACTTATGACCATCCCTTCTGCAAGAATTTCGTGAATGATTAGTTGAATTTCTTGCACTTGATTCACAGCTAGTTTAGAATCAACCATTACAAAATTAAAGAATTTGGCAACTAAAATTTTTTTAGCTGTCTTCTTGACATTGTATACTTCGTACAGTGCATCCGATAACCCATTCAAGATGTAATTTCAACACAAGAAATCAGAATGCTCCCAAGCTTCAACAACAGTGAAGGAAGTAACATCATCTACCTCACCCTCTTTAACAGTAGGAGGGTCATCCTTCAAAAATTTGGCCAAGTTCAACATGGTTAAACAGAACAACATCTTCTGTTGCCATGTTTTAAAATTCTGTCCAGAGAATTTCGCAGGCTTCTCGTTGTGACTTACAGCCACCGGCAACATTGAATTTTGATTCAAAGCCTGAGTTGGAACCAATGCTCCAGATCACGAATTGGGTGAATTGGTGGGAGTTTCCATTTTCTGTTAAAATTTCAAAAACGTAACCAGAATTAGTAATAATAATAAACAAAAAATTTAATTTCCAGTTTATACTACCCTTCGATTCTGTTAAACGGCTGAATTTAGTTAGGAACTAAAAATTCTGAAAACAAAATCAATAACCAATTTCTGGTAACAGAATCGTTACTCTCAAACGATTACTATTAATAGTAAAAATTGAATAAATTCTATTGAACAGCAGGAATAGAATCCTGAAACAGAATTGTTCAATTGATTTCTATTTGGAAATAGAGAATCGAACAAATTCTGTTGAACGACAGGAATAAAATCCTGAAACATAATTGTTTAATTGATTTCTGTTTACAAACATAATACAATTTCACCTCGGTGTCCTGTTCATCTCGAATTAGAAAGTGGTAAAAAAATCTTAATATTGTTGCAAATACGTTAGAGAAATAAAAAGTAATGTAAAATATTGATTTAAATCATAAGATCAAACCAGAACAATATAGATATATATAAAAATCTGAAAAATAGAAATTAGAAATAAAACTGGATCGAAATTGTGTACTCGTAGGTAGGCAGAAATCCGATTGGTAGTTGAGGCATGTTTTCATAGTTCCCTTAAGACAGATTCGATTGCTCCTTTGGTACTGGAGAAATGTTGGTCGACTGTCTCCCAGGATACAACAATGAGATGAGCACAGCAGTAGCATGGCTGTAGTGATCAATGAACTGTAGCCTAGATTTCTTCTATCACCGAAAATAGGTTCGAAATATGCAGCGAAAAGATCTCAAATTTTTTTTTTTGGAAAAATAGAGAAAAAATTCAGTGTGTATTTTCTCCTGCAGATTAAATAAAATATTCAAAATGAAAGAACTTTTGGAAATTTTTTACTAATGGAGCCATTAATGTCCGTGAATTAAGGAGCCCTTAAAAACCCAAATTAACGTCTGATTTAAAGGAGCCATTAAACTCAATTTAATATTTGTCCTTTTAATTCCAAACAGAATTTGAAGAGATAAATTCTGCTGAGGAAAAATAAAATTACGTTTGAGCTAAAATATCTGCAGATCTAAAAGGGCCCGACCGATCCGGACATTTCACGTCCCCCATGTCGTGCGAGCGCACTCCCAACCTTGGCGAGTTTGGATTTGCACCCCCATGCGTGCGAGGTAGAGCATTAGCTTAGTCACTCAATAACCACCAAGTTGGTTCATATATATAAACATATTCCATACTTGATATCTAACCAATGTGGAACTAAGCTTTTTATTTTCCTCAACATAGTTCACAAGTGGCTTACTTTGAGCATAAATTTCTCATTCATCACTCAACCATTTTGAGCATATAATATATCATTGTAAAGGTCTCATGGGGTAGAATATAAAACCATAATTTTATGATTCAAATCTGTAACAGCCCGATTTTGGGGCTAGTCATAATAGTGGTTTCGAGACCACTGAACCGAGGTTAGGGAAATTATTTTGATGTTATTTTATGTGTTATAGCATTAATATAAGGCTATGTGGAAATTTTGGTGCTTTAATTTTAGCAATAGTATGCTTAATTGTGAAAAAGGACTAAATCGCATAAAGTGCGAAAGTTTTATTTTTTTCAAGGAAGAGGTACCTAATAGCTATAGAATGTAATTTGGAAGTCTTTAATGTGCAATTAGACCATTTAGAATGAGTTGGCCGGCCATGTAGACAAGGGGGACAAGAGCATTTATTTTTTGGTCAAACTTGGGTGAATTAGGTGAGAAAAGATGAATTAAAAACAGTAAAAAGAAAAACTATCATCTTTCAATATTCACTCATCTCTTTCCACCGAAAATTGAAGAGAAATAGAGGTCTTTGGGGTTCAAACTTTCAGCCACTCAATTCCCATTCAAGTAAGTGATTTAGGTGGTTTTAATTGATGATTTTTGTGCTTTTGGAGTCCCCAAAGCTTAAGCTTGCTAATGAGGGGACTAATTTGAGATATAGTTGAAAGTATAGGGATTTTCCATGAGAGTATTTATGATGTTAGCTGAGTTTTTATGGAAGGAAAAGAATGTTAGGGAGATGAAAAACAACTTTTGTGAAAGGTGTTAGCATGAAAACACCTATTTAGGACTTGAATGCCAAGATTGAAATTGTGTCATAAATGCATGAAAGAGTTAGAATTGTGAGTAGTTGTAAGAGAAATAAATGTTTAGCTAGGCTTGTTTAATGATAAAGTGTGTTGAAAAAAAATGATTTACGAGTCTAGGGGCAAAATCGTAATTTTGCCATAGTACGATGGCAAAATGGTCATTTTTGCCCAAGTATAAATTTTGATGCCTTATGGTTATAGAATGATCTAAATGAGTGAATTTTATTGTTATAGATCAAGAAGAGCGCGAAATTAACCTTGACCGGGGAAAAGGCAAGGTTAAGGATTAAACTGCAAATTGAAACGTTTTGCACCGAGGTAATTTTATGTGTAAACGATGCATTTTATATACATATTGTTGTTGCTAATTTGTGCTTGACATGATTGAGAACATGTATGATTCAAGTGGATTGAATGTGGCAGTTATCGAATAATTATCACATGAATTACGAAAAAAGACAAGCACATGTGTAATGACGGTGGGCTAAGTGCGATACCACCTTATTATTTAATTACGATGGGCTATGTGCGATGCCATCGTCTATTTATCATCTAGTGGGCTATGTGCGATACCACTATAATTAACTTTTTTGGTAGGCTAAGTGCGATACCACCTTATTATTTAATTACGATGGGCTATGTGCGATGCCATCGTCTATTTATCATCTAGTGGGCTATGTGCGATACCACCCTATTAACGATTGATGGTGGGCTAAGTACAAAACCACCGAGTGATTTGGCATTGTGGTCGAATTAGTGAGAAATTATGATGTGTTGTATCATGGGAATTTGTGGTGTTAAGTGCAAGAATGCAAGTGAATGAATGTAAGTATTAGGCTTGTGATAGAGTTGGAATGTGGTAAGGGATAAAATGAGTAAGTATGATTGTGAATGTGGATTGCTTTTGTTTAGTATAAGGCTATTTGTTGTTTAGCACATACTATGATGTTATTTGTCTACATGTAAACTTACTAAGCTTAAAGCTTACTCCCCTTTTCTTTTCCCTTGTTTTATAGAGTTTAAGAGCCAGGGTCGAGATACATGAGATAACTGGAAGATCGCCCACACTATCAGCTCATCTCGGTATATCTAGACTTAGTGCATTTTGTGTATGGCATGTATAGGGGCTAGATTAGTTAGATTGTTTTGTTATTTTGGCCAAAAGTGTGTTGGCCCTTTTGAAAGATAAACTATTTTGTATATTGCCATGGTTGATGGCTCACCCTGTTATATATGAAAAGATGTAGTTATTCATGGAAGTTTATATTGCAAAATATGAGTTGTTTAGTGATATGTTGAATGGATTCATGTTGTCTGAGCTAGAGGGATGAAAAGAGCTTGGAAAATAGCCTTGTTCTTGTCCACACGGGTAGGCACACGGGCGTGTATCTAGGCCGTGTGTGACACACTGTCAGTCCCATAGGTGTGTGACTTGGCCGTGTGTGACCACACGGCCTGCCCACACTGGCGTGTCCCATTTCACATGGGCGTGTGGCCCCTGTTTAGATGAAAATTTTTAAGATTGCAAAATTTCTCGGTTGGGTTCCGAAACCCCTCGTATGTATGTTTGAGGCCTCGTAGGTCCTCAATGAGAATGTTTTGATGGCCACAGAGACATGTCTAGTTGAAACTGAAAGTTATTGATTAAAGTTGTATGGTTAAGTGGATTAAGTCCGGTCATGCCTCGTGCCCGGTTCCGGCTTAGAATACGGGTAAGGGGTGTTATAAAATCTCCACCTTTACCAATCGAGAATATGCCTCAAAGCTTCCAAAAATCTAGTTTTTTTTCAACAAAAGGCACAAGCACACTACCCTGTTTCTATCATTTGCATGCTTCTTCTATGCTTTTCCTACATCGAGTGGCATTAGTCAAATTTTGTATTATGATAGTTTGAGATGGTCGAAGGTATTTCGATAAATCTAGAGAACATTGATGACTATCATCACATAGATTTGTGTTAGGTGTAAGAACGTAATTGGGTCGTTAGATTTGTCCAACACGCGACATAGTGGACCAATCATCTCCAAGATATGCCATAGGTTGTGTTGGTCGATGATGATAACTTTGCAGCTTTTGAGATATATATAGAATGGTTTAAGGATACTATAAACCATACATATATCCATTGGAACAAGCTCCTTTACCTCGGTTCGGTCGTTCAGTTTCCCAATATCAGAAGAGTAACATGGAAGTGAGGGCTCAACCTACCGTTGTAGGCCATGTTAGAGGTAGAAAGAATAAATGACCGCGTTGTGGCATAGGTGTACCCATCGACAAATGTGTTAGGGTTGGAGAAAATGGCCATGGCTGAGGTAAATGTCATGCTTAAAATAGAGGTCAAGGTAGTGGTATTCCTACTGAAGACTCCCTAGCTATCATACATGTTAGTCCTTACTATGGAAACCAACTTTATAGATGTAGTGGTCAATCACAATATTGCCCAAATCATGGATAAAGATTTGATGCACCAATAAGACCATCAAGCATAAATTTGTTTATTTTGCCATATTACTTATTACCAAACAATTAAATGTATTTATACATTTGCGTTTAATAAAAAATTCCCACATTTCATTTTCACTCACGTGGTTTGAGTTTTAATGTTTCAATCATATATATCACATGTATATAAGACAACTTTTTGAGGAAAATTTTGTTGAGGATAGTAGAAATTAAACATTTTAAAAACATGTCAACGTGCATAATTAGACAAAATGGTCCATGCTTCCATGGTTAAGACAACTCTTTGAAATAGATGACATAAACAACATCTCTTTGAATATAATGACACAATACCTACCTCGGCACCAACGGCTGTAACACCCCTAACCCAAAATTGTCTCCGGAATAGGGTTAAGAGGCGTTACCGATCAATCGAATCATTACACATCCATTTCACGACACTAAGTCATTCATCCATCAAATATACTCATTATCAACCATATGGTCCCTTATTGAGGTCTATGAGACCTTAAACACATGCTAGAATAGGGTCAGGACTAAACTGAACACTTACGAAATTTCTCAGAAATTTAAAACTTTTAAAAGTTTCAGAGGTCAGACGCCCGTGTGGGCAGACCGTGTGCCTCCCACGGCTGCTAGACACACCCGTGTGTCTTGGACGTGCCAAAACAGAGCTTGTATACTAACTTATCTCCACAGCCACCAGGCACGCCCGTGTGCCATGGCCGTGTGCTCTTAGGCTGGATACTGGCTAATTCACATGGCTACCAGGCACGCCCATGTACCCTGGCCGTGTACTCTTATTCTATATACTGACTTAACCATACGGCCATTAGACACGCCCGTGTTCCATGACCGTATAGGCAAAACAGGCCCTTTGCAAGGCCAATATGCCACCCATGCTAGGGTCAATCCTACAAGCAAAGAACCAATTCATTTCATGCACATTTGACAACCCAAGACATGTAAAACAAACAACATAATATTTCATTCAATCTCATTTCCATTCATGCCAACTCATATACCAAATTTCATAACTAAAACTCATACATTACCAAGCATGTTTCATCCACAAAATCACTAGTTTATAATAGAATCAATCCATCACTAAGCTTACCATTCATAAGACATTTTCATTGCCATCAAAACAAACATAATATGCAAAATATACCAAATCCACACATGCATATTTCCAACATTTATCTAGCCACATCACATGGCTATTTACACATCTCAAACATGTTTCAAAACTACAAGCCTATACATGCCATAATTCAACTATATACATCTTTCCAAAAGTACCAAAATAGATTGCCGATAGTGTGTTAGAGAATGCTGACGATCCCCGGATCCGAGATAGATTTACTGACACTGCAAAACAGAGAAACAAATCACACAGTAAGCTTTCCAAAGCTTAGTAAGTTCGTAATATAACACAAACTACTCAATAATACATTCATCAAGTACAAATATAATCCATCACATAGATCATCATACAAATACACACCATGTTATCCATAACTAATATGCTTACTCATCTATCCAATAATCCGTTCACGATTTCATCAACCACATAGGTTCTGTACGTACCTTAGCCAACAATTCGATATCGATCACATACGCTATTCAAAGCTCAATACTTCATTTGATCAAACTTCATTAACTCTTCGATTCAATCGCACACTTAGTGCCTAACCATAGCCGAAGGTTAATTAACATCGCACACTTAGTGCCTAGATACAAAACTGAACTTAATTCGGCATCGCACACACAGTGCCAATCGATAAAGCCAAAGCTTCTATTTCTTCGCACACACAGTGCTACTCATCTCAATCTCGATTTCAATTACTCACACTTAGTGCCACATTTCTCAACCTCATATTCAAAATTTCTAATTCAAAAATTTGCACATTCATTCGATTCTCATCACATAGATATAATTTAACAACTAGTATTATATTCGAACTTACCTCGGACGTCGAAGTACCGAAACAGTCGATTAATCGAGCATTTTGTCTTTGCCTTGATCTCGATCCGAACCTCCCCTCTCTTGGTCTATACATATTCAAATTAAATCCATTTAATCACCAAATTATTCATTTTAGTCCAAACACACATATTTAGGGCATTTTACATAATAGCCCTCGCATTTTCACATTTCGACACTTTAGTCCCTAATTCACAAAATCATCAAATTCACATAATATCTCCTAGCATAAGCCTAGCCGAATTTTCCATTTGTTCATAACAACCCACACACTTCATTTATTTCATATTTTAGTCGTTCAATTTACACTTTTCTCAATTTAGCCCAAATTATTCAATTTCACTAAAAATTCAAAGACAAAACATGTTCATCTTTCCCATATCTTTCATATCTCACTATCAACTAACACATAGCTCAAGCATTCATTAATGGCATATCTCAAAATCACCATTAATTTCTAAAATTTAGGCATGGGTTTGAAAGAGCACGAAGCAACGATTACAAAAACGTAGAAATTATCAAAAATCGAGTCAAAAACTTACCTCAATCAAGCTTCAAACTAGCCGAACCCTAGTGTTCTTTTTCTTTTATTTTCTTTGCTATTTTCGGCACCAAGATGAACAAAAGATGACCACTTTCATGCTTTTGTTTCATTAAATTATCATTTTAATTGTTCATTTCCATAATCGCCCTTAGTAAACATTAATAATAACACTAAAACCATGCTATCGTCTTCCACTAACTAACAAATGGTTTATTAACCTCATAAGGACTCCTCATTTGGAAAGCCATAACAAATAGACATTTAAACAATCAGCACACAGCTTTTACTTTTTATGCGATTAAGTCATTTTCGCAAATTAAACACACAATCGATAAAACCTTCACACAAAACTTTCACATAGGCTAAATCACATATAATAAACACAGAATTTAATATTAAAATATTATTTCGACCTCAGATTTGTGGTCTCGAAACCACTGTTCCGACTAGGGTCTAAACCGGGCTGTTACAACTCTCTCCCCTTAGGGATTTTCGTCCCCAAAAATCTTACCAGTGAATAAGTGTGGATATTGCTCTCTCATAATGTTCTCAGGCTCCTACGTAGCCTCTTCTACTCCGTGTTTGTGCCACAAAACTTTCACTAAGGAAATTCTTTTGTTTCTCAATTCTTTGATCTCTCTTGCTAAAATTCGGATCGGTTCTTCACTATATGACAAATCTGGCTGAATCTCAACCTCAGTAGGAGAAATTACATGAGACGGATCAGATCGGTACCGACGAAGCATTGACACATGAAACACGTTATGAATCTTTTCTAACTCAGGTGGCAACATCAATCTATAAGCAACTGGCCCAACTCGTTCAATGATCTCATACGACCCGATGAACCTCGGACTCAAGTTGCCTTTTCGGCCAAATCGTAGTATTTTCTTCCACGGAGACACTTTCAGAAACACTTTGTCACCAATCTCAAATTAAATATCCTTCTGTTTCAAATCTGTATAAGATTTCTGACGATCTGAGGCCGCTTTCAAACTATCACGAATCACTTTTACTTTCTGCTCAGTCTCTTTAATAAGATCAACCCCGTGAATCTTATTCTCACTCAGCTCGGTCCAATATAATGGAGTTCGACACTTTCGACCATAAAGAGCCTCATATGTTTCCATTTTAATGCTAGATGGAAAACTGTTGTTGTATTCAAACTCAATCAACGGCAAATGTTTTTCCCACGTATTTTCAAACTCAAGTATACAACATCTCAACATATCTTCGAGAATCTGAATAATTTGCTCAGACTGACCATCCGTTTGAGGATGAAACGCAGTACTGAAATGCAATTTTGTGCCTAAAGCCTCTTGCAACTTTTTCCAAAATCGCGAGGTAAATCTCGGATCTCTATCAGATACAATAGATAGTGGTACCCCGTGCAATCTCACAATCTCAGTAATATACAATTCAGCCAATCTATCAAGTGAATAATCTGTTCTCACCGAAACGAAATGAGATGATTTCGTCAATCTATCAACTATCACCCAAATTGCATCTTTCTTTCCCGGAGATAAAGGCAACCCCGACACAAAGTCCATCGTAATTCTCTCCCATTTCCACTCAGGAATCATGATCGGCTGTAACAAACCGGACGGAACCTGATGTTCAGTTTTAACTTGCTCACAAACTAAACATTTTGACACAAAGTCTGAGATGTCCCGTTTCATACCATGCCACCAATAAAATTGTTTTAAATCATTATACATTTTCGTACTCCCCGAATGAACAGTTAAACGACTATTGTGAGCTTCATTTAAAATTAATTGAATCAACTCTAAATTCTTTGGAACACAAATCCGATCTCTAAATCTCAAACAATCATCACTATCCACTCGAAATTCTGAATCCGAATTTAAATTACATTGAGCTCGTTTTGATATTATCTCATCATCAATTTTCTGGGCATAAAAAATCTGACGTACATACATTGGCTTTACTTTCAACTCGGCCAAAACTGCACTATCATCACACAGATCTATCTGAGTACTCATAACTCGTAAGGCACATAATGATTTCCTACTCAAGGCATCAACAACAACATTAGCTTTGCCTGGATGATAATCAATCACAAGCTCGTAATCTTTCAACAATTCTAACCATCTTCTCTGTCGCAAATTCAAATCTTTCTGAGTCATCAGGTACTTCAAACTCTTATGATCGGTATAAATGTGACATTTCTCACCAAATAGGTAGTGACGCCAAATCTTTAATGCAAACACAATCTCGGCTAATTCAAAATCATGCGTCCGATAGTTCTTTTCATGCGGCTTTAACTGTCTCGAAGCATAAGCAATGACTTTGCCTTCTTGCATCAGCACACAGCCCAAACCATTCAACGATAAATCACTGAAAACTATGAATTCCTTACCCGATTCGGGTTGAACTAATACTGGCGCCTCCGTCAACAACACTTTCAACTGTTCAAAACTCTGATGGCATTTCTCTGACCACTCGGATTTAACATCTTTCTGTAATAACTTCGTCAACAGAGTCGCAATCATTGAGAAACCTTTCACAAAGCGTCTACAGTATCCTGCTAGTCCTAGAAAACTACGAACTTCAGACACATTTCTCGGAGGCTTCCATTCTAAAATAACAGAGATTTTACTCGGATCACCTCGTATTCCCGCAGCTGACACAATATGCCCCAGAAAACCAACCTCACGCAACCAAAAATCACATTTGCTATACTTAGCATACAATTTTTTCTCACGCAGAGTTTGTAGCACAATTCTCAAATGCTCGGCATGATGCGTCTCATCACATGAGTAGATGAAAATATCATCAATGAACACCACAACAAAACGATCCAAATACTATCTGAATATCCGATTCATCAGATCCATAAACACTGCAGGAGCATTTGTTAGTCCGAAAGGCATCACTAAGAATTCATAATGTCCGTACCTTGTTCTGAAAGCAGTTTTCGGCACATCGGATTTTTTAACTCTCAACTGATAGTAGCCCGATCTCAGATCTATCTTAGAAAATACTGTAGCTCCTCTCAGCTGATCAAACAAATCATCGATACGAGGCAACGAATATTTGTTCTTTATCGTCACTTTGTTCAATTGTCGATAATCAATACACATTCTCATAGTACCGTCTTTCTTTTTCACAAATAACACAGGAGCACCCCAGGGCGAGAAACTCGATCGTGCAAATCCTCTATCAGTCAACTCTTGCAATTGAGATTTTAACTCTTTCAATTCCGTTGGTGCCATTCTATACGGAGCTATTAAAATAGGAGTCGTCCCTGACACTAATTCAATTCCAAATTCAACTTCTCGTATTGGAGGTAATCCCGGTAACTCTTCGGGAAACACATCTGGAAACTCAAAAATCACAGGTACCGATTCAACTTTCTTTTCAGTCACTTTTGTATCAATCACATATGCCAAATAAGCTTCACAACCCTTTCTCACATAGTTCAAAGCTTTCATCGCAGTTACAACAGCTGGCAACCCTTTCATATCACTGGATTCAATTCGAATTATCTCACCGTTCTGACTTCTCAATTCAATACTCTTTCTTTTACAATTCACAACAGCATTATGTAAAGTGAGCCAATCCATTCCCAAAATTATATCGAATTCATCGAAAGGTAGCAACATCAAATTAGCCGGAAAGCATATATCCCGAAACATGAATGGCCAATTCTTACATACTTTATCAACCAAAACACACTTGCCTAAGGGGTTCGATACTCTAATCACAAATTCAGTAGACTCAACAGGTAGAGTCTTATTCAATACTAGATTCACACACACATATGAATAAGTAGAGCCTGGATCTATACATTCTATCACATCAGTATCAAACAGAGTAAAAGTACCAATTATGACGTCTGGAGATGATGCTTCCTCTCATGCATGTATAGCATAAGCTCGGGCAGGTACTCTCGCCTTTGATCTCACAGCTGTACCAGTAGTCCCTCTTTGACTTCCACTCACATTCCTGACATTTCTAGGTGGTCTACCTCTAGCCGTCACATTATTACTTGATCTCACATTCTGAACATTTTCTTCTTCAACCATTTTTGGGCACTCTCGAATGAAGTGATCTCGTGATCCACATTTATAGCAAACTCTATTGTTGTACTTGCCCCAACATTCTCCCACATGTCGCCTTCCACACTGTCGACACTCAGGTTTGTTGCTTTTGGAACTATCGACACTTGATTCCATTGGAGCTTGAGTTCTCGGACCAACACTTAATCTTACGCAATCTCTATCCGGATGACCAAACGAAGCATTTGATCGGTTGCTTGCATCTCTGAATCTCTTCATCGAAGGTTGAGAAAACTTACTTATCGATCTAACACCACAAATTCATTTATATCAAGTATCCCAACCAATAACTTAATGTCCTCGTTCAATCCTTCTATGAAGCATTTACACATAGTAGTTTCGGTCGAAACACATTCTCGTGCATACTGGCTCAGTCTCACAAATTCCTGTTCGTACTCTCGAATCGACAAGCGGCCTGTTTTGACTCTAGAAACTCTTTACGTTTCTGATCAATGAATCGTTGATTGATATACTTCTTTCTGAACTCAGCTTGAAAGAAGTCCCAAGTGATTCTCTCTCTCGGAACCACGGAAATCAATGTTTTCCACCAATTATAGGTTGTATCTCTCAACAATGAAACTGCACACTTGATACACTCATCAGGAGTCAACGACATTTCATCGAATACTCGAATCAGACTTTTGAGCCAAAACTCGGCCCGCTCGGCATCGTCATCAGCTGTGGCCCTAAACTCTTCGGCCCCATACTTACGAATCTTATCCACAGGAGGTTTGTTTAATCTGATCGGATCTACAACTTGTGGCACAATAGGTACTTGTGGGGGTGGAGGTTGTGGAGCAGCCGGATTCATTCGAACGAACTCCGAAATCCACTCACTCATCATTCAGAAGAAGGCTTGCTTAGCCTCTCCTCCCTCACTACTATCATTCGGCCTAGATGTGGCCGGCATTGTCCCTTGAGCGGGAGCAGGCGCGTTACTCTCTACGTCGTCAGCAACTGCTCGATCGGGATCCATTACTATATAAAAAAACATTTATATCTGTCAGAATGTATCACACTATCGTAATTTCATATATGGCATGTATAGATAGACTCACACACGCTACGTTAGTCTGAGATTCGACTAAACCGTAGCTCTGATAATAATAAAATGTAACATCCATAACCTAAAACCGTCTCCGAAATAGGGTTAAGAGGCGTTACCGATCAATCGAATCATTACACATCCATTTCACGACACTAAGTCATTCATCCATCAAATATACTCATTATCAACCATATGGTCCCTTATTGAGGTCTATGAGACCTTAAACACATGCTAGAATAGGGTCGGGACTAAACCGAACAGTTACAAAATTTCTCAGAAATTTAAAACTTTTAAAAGTTTCAGAGGTCAGACACCCGTGTGGGCAGACTGTGTGCCTCCCACGGCTGCTAGACACACTCATGTGTCTTGGCCATGCCAAATTAGAGCTTGTATACTGACTTATCTCCACGGCCACCAGGCACGCCCGTGTGCCATAGCCGTGTGCTCTTAGACTGGATACTGGCTAGTTCACACGGCTACCAGGCATGCCCGTGTACCCTGGCCGTGTACTCTTATGCTATATACTAACTTAATCACACGGCCATTAGACACGCTCGTGTTCCATGACCGTGTAGGCAAAACAAGCCCTTTGCAAGGCCAATATGCCACCCATGCAAGGGTCAAATCTACAAGCAAAGAACCAATTCATTTCATGCACATTTGACAACCCAAGACATGTCAAACAAACAACATAATATTTCATTCAATCTCATTTCCATTCATGCCAACTCATATACCAAATTTCATAACTAAAACTCATACATTACCAAGTATGTTTCATCCACAAAATCACTAGTTTATAATAGCATCAATCCATCACTAAGCTTACCATTCATAAGACATTTTCATTGCCATCAAAACAAACATAATATGCAAAATATACCAAATCCACACATGCATATTGCCAACATTTATCTAGCCACATCACATGGCTATTTACACATCTCAAACATGTTTCAAAACTACTAGCCTATACATGCCATAATTCAACTATATACATCTTTCCAAAAGTACCAAAATAGATTGCCGATAGTGTGATAGAGAATGCTGATGATCTCGGGATCCGAGATAGCTTTACTGACATTGCAAAGCAGAGAAACAAATCACACAGTAAGCTTTCCAAAGCTTAGTAAGTTCGTAATATAACACAAACTACTCAATAATACATTCATCAAGCACAAATATAATCCATCACATAGATCATCATACAAATATACATATACCATGTTATCCATAACTAATATGCTTACTCATCTATCCAATAATCCGTTCACGATTTCATCAACCACATAGGTTCTGTACGTACCTTAGCAAACAATTCGATATCGATCACACATGCTATTCAAAGCTCAATACTTCATTTGATCAAACTCCATTAAATCTTCGATTCAATCGCACACTTAGTGCCTAACCATAGCCGAAGGTTAATTAACATCGCACACTTAGTGCCTAGATACAAAACCGAACTTAATTCGGCATCGCACACACAGTGGCAATTGATAAAGCCAAAGCTTCTATTTCTTCGCACACACACTGCTACTCATCTCAATCTCGATTTCAATTACGCACACTTAGTGCCACATTTCTCAACCTCATATTCAAAATTTCTAATTCAAAAATTTGCACATTCATTCGATTCTCATCACATAGATATAATTTAACAACTAGTATTATATCCGAACTTACCTCGGACGTCGAAGTATTGAAACGATCAATTAATCGAGCACTTTGTCTTTGCCTCGATCTCGATCCGAACCTCTCCTCTCTTGGTCTATACATATTCAAATTCAATCCATTCAATCACCAAATCATTCATTTTAATCCAAACACACATATTTAGGGCATTTTACATAATAGCCCTCGCATTTTCACATTTCAACACTTTAGTCCCTAATTCACAAAATCATCAAATTCATATAATTTCTCCTAGCATAAGCCTAGCCGAATTTTCCATTTGTTCATACCAACCCACACACTTCATTTATTTCATATTTTAGTCCTTCAACTTACACTTTTCTCAATTTAGCCCAAATTACTCAATTTCACTAAAAATTCAAAGACAAAACATGTTCATCTTTCCCATATCTTTCCTATCTCACTATCAACTAACACATAGCTCAAGCATTCATTAATGGCATATCTCAAAATCACCATTAATTTCTAAAATTTAGGCATGGGTTTGAAAGAGCACGAAGCAACGATTACAAATCGAGTCAAAAACTTACCTCAATCAAGCTTCAAACTAGTCGAACCCTAGTGTTCTTTTTCTTTTATTTTATTTGATATTTTCGGCACCAAGATGAACAAAAGATGACCACTTTCATGCTTTTCTTTCATTAAATTATCATTTTAATTATTTATTTCCATAATTGCCCTCAGTAAACATTAATAATAACATTAAAACCATGCTATCATCTTCCACTAACTAACAAATGGTTTATTAACCTCATAAGGACTCCTCATTTAGAAAGCCATAACAAATAGACATTTAAACAATCAGCGCACAGCTTTTACTTTTTATGCGATTAAGTCATTTTCGTAAATTAAACACACAATCGATAAAACCTTCACACGAAACTTTCGCACAGGCTAAATCACATATAATAAACACAGAATTTAATATTAAAATATTATTTTGACCTCAAATTTGTGGTCTCGAAACCACTGTTCCGACTAGGGTCCAAACCGGGCTATTACAACGGGTGTCTAGATCATTGTAATCAATTGTTTTCTCAAACAGTGAAGTCATTAATAATCTTTGTAAAAGGGCAATCTCATAATTAATAGTATTAAACTCGACATTAATGGGTCTTTAGTTTAGTGTAGATTACATAGTTGACACATAAGGTTGTTGAATTCTTTTTACATAATTGACACTTAAGAGTATTGACTTCAAGGCTTGAAAGTATATAAATATGATCACTCACACTTCCTTTTACTCATACATCTCATATCCATTTCCATAACTTAAAGCTTATCCATTTTTGTTGTTCCTCAAATCCTAAATTGTAGTAATCTAAGAGTTTGAGGGGTAGGATTTAAAGATTAGGGATAAGAGATTCATGTTCAAATTTGGGAAAACTTAATATTTATGGTTTCACTTTAAATCAAATGATAAAAAAATAGATTCAAAATAAATAGGTTTAGGGACTAGGAAAACATGATAGTAAGTTGACATTTGAAGGCTTCATAGATTTCATGTAATTTTGGAAGTCGAGTTAGCCAATGATATTGGCTTATGACTTTATTGAAATTTCAAGATACCAAACTGTTACCAATTTGACATTAACCAGTTTGGTAGATACATTGTTGCCTTGTTTATTTTAAGTTAGTCAACAATTAAAGGGTTTTTCACATTACCCTAAAACCAAACAGATACCCCATTTAATGTGTCATTTTTTATTATGCAAATGTGATGCCTATGTGTGTTTCCCATGGACAAACTTATATAACCCTACTTTAATGATGAATTGGCCAATGTGTCAGTATGAGTGTAACAGCTCGATTTAGGGGCTAGTCGGAACAGTGGTTTTAGAACCACTAATCCGAGGTCGGAGAGAATTATTTTAATGTTATTTTATGTGTTATAGCATGATTATATGAGTGCATGAAAATTTTGGTGCTTTAATTTTAGCAATTTCATGCTTAATTGCGAAAAAGGACTAAATCGCATAAAGTGCAAAAGTTCCATTTTTCAAGCTAAAGGTGTCTAAAAGCCATAGAATATTAATTGGAGGCCTTTAAAGTGCAATTAGACCCCTAGAGATAGGGTGGCTGGCCATAGGAGACAAACAATGTCAAATTGGTCAAAGTGGTTGAAATTAGGTGGACTAAATTGATGTTTTATAATAAAATAAAGAAAGAAAAGATATCATATTTTATTATCTTCTTCTCCACCAAAAATTAGCATTAAAATAGGGGTTTGAAAGCTCAAAAATTTTAGCAAGCTCTTCTCCTTACAAGTAAATGATTTGATGATCATTTCTTGATAATAATTGTACTTTTGGAACCCCTAAAGCTTAAGCTAGCTAAAGAGGGGACTATTTTGCAAAATGGTAGAAAGTTTAGAGTTTTTCCATGTGAGCATTTATGTTGTTTTCTGCATTTTTATGGAAGAAAATGAGTCCTAGTTGTTAGATAAACAACTTTTATGAAAGGTGTTTCCATGAAAACACCTAAAAGGACCTTTTTGTAAAGGTGGTAAAATAAGTGTTAAATGTGTGAAATAATGGTTATTGAGGGTTTCCATGGGAGTAATAAATGTTCATCTAGGCTTGTAAAAGGAGGAAATTAGATTAGAATCGATTTACGAGCCTAGGGGTAAAATAACCATTTTGTGAAAGTATAAGGGCAAAATGGTAATTTTGCCAAAGTTTGATTATTAAAATGTGTTGATTAATGTGATGATTAAATGAGCCAAATTGTTATTATAGATCAAGAAGAACGAAGAATTGACCTTGACCGAGGAAAGGGCAAGGTATCAGATTATATCAGCAATTTGGCCTATTTTGAAATCGAGGTAAGCTTGTGTGTAATAAGTTCAACACCATACTAGTATGTTTCTAAATGTTGATATTTGCGAAGATGTATAGTATTTCTATGAATTTGAGTAATGGTGTTAAATGAGAAAATGATGAGAATTGTGATGTTGAAGTTCCGGTTGGACTTAAATAAATGAGAGAATAATATCATCAAGACTCGAGATGGGTAAGGTCCCGTATAAGACCATGTCTGGGATATGGCCTCGGTACCTAATTGTGAACCCGTATAAGACCATATCTGGGATATGGCATCAACAATCGATGTGAGATCCCGTATAAGACCATATCGGGGATATGACATTGGCATCTAGAGGTGACTCCATGTAAGACCACATCTGGGATGTGGCACTGGCGTCGTATTCATGTGAATGATGATGATCATGTATCCTTGAGTATCCCATGTGATTCAATGGGATAAATACTTAAGCTTATAATTGAGATGAAATTGGTGTTAAAGCTATGTAATGAAGTGATACAGGTATATGTGAGTAATTCACGAGAATGGTTTACGAGATGTGGCATGATATGTAATTGGTAAGGGTAAGCATGAGTAAGTTATGGAAATGTGCTTAAGACTTTGTGTCTTTCTTCAACGAAATTAATGGATGATATTATGAGTCTTATTGTTGTTTCTTATTTCATGCAAACTTACTAAGCTTTATGCTTATCCCTCTCATTTCCCTTTTCCTTGTAGTATTGCCAAGCTAGCTCGGGAATTCATGGAACGTCGGAGTTCGGAAATCACACTATCAACTTCTTTTTGATATAGCAAAGTTAGATTTATTTTGAGTATGGCATGTATAGGACTTAGTCATTTTGTTATGTCATATTTGTTAGCCAAAGTGTTGGCTACTAATGTTGTTCAATTCATTTTATAAATGGTCATTGGAAATTGGCCAATACTTGATAAGTTCATATATTCAATGATGATGAAATTCATGAAATGCATGCTTGTGTGGATGTTTTGGTTTTGAGTTCTTAGAAGCTCATTGTGGTCATGATATAAGTTGGATTGATTTGGTATAAGTGTGGTTGCTTTGTATGGTGGCGAATGGCTTGGTAGATAGCCTTACAATTGTCCACACGAGCAGACACACGGGCGTGTGTCTAGGCCGTGTGTGACACACGGTCAGCCCCATGGGCGTGTTGATTGGCCGTGTGCTCCCTTGCATGCTAGGTTTACAAGTCAGTATGCTCAGTAGTAAACACACGGACAGAGACACGGCCGTGTGTCTCAGCCGTGTGGAAGGCACGGCGACGGATATGGGCGTGTGCCCAGGCCGTGTGAAGTCTGCACCTGAAATTAGGAATTTAATTCGCCACACGGCCAAAGGACACGGGCGTGTGCCTAGGCCGTGTGAAATTTATGGGATGATGACATCAGAAACAGAATGTCAAGGTTTTTGCACACGGGCTAAGACACGGGCGTGTCGTGGCCGTGTGAGGGACACGGGCCAGGGACACGGGCGTGTTCTCGGCCGTGTGAAAACCTCTGTAGGCTCGAATTAAAAAATAAATCCCCATGGGTGTGGAACACGGGCATGTGAATTTCCACACGGAAGTGTTTCATCCTTCACACGGGCGTGTGACCCTGTTTTATGTCAAATTTGTCTAAGGGTTTAAAAGTTTCTGGATTAGTCCCGAATCATTCCGGGTATGAGTTTAGGGTCTCGTAGACCTATAATAAGGACATTATGGTCTTGAATGAAAAGTTTTAGTATGAGATGAAATTCTTACGAATCAATGTTGTATGATTGAGCAAGTTATGTATGGTAATGCCTCGTACTCGGTTCGGGTGTCGAATACGGGTAAGGGGTGTTACATTTAGTGGTATCGGAGCTACAGTTGAGTCAATTCTCATACTAATGTAGCGTAAGTATGAGTCTAGCTATACATGCCATATGTATGAGTATTTGCATAATGATAGTGTGACGACTCCTGACGATTTGAATTGTGTTTTTATATAGTAAATGGATCCCGATCGAACTGCAGCCGATGATGCTGCAAGTAATGCACCGGCTCCCACGCAAGGGACCACGCCAGTTGGAAGTAGACCTGAGACTTTGGGTCAGGGAGAAGAGGCTCGAGAAGCCTTTCTCCATATGATGACCAACTGGTATACTGAGTATATACGAGCAAATCCTAATACTCAACCCCCTCCACCCCCACCTATTCCTCAACCTACCCCTGTAGCTCCTCAAGTGGTAGAGGTAGTAAGAAGAGAAAGGCCTCCGGTTGAAAAGATCCAGAAGTAAGGAGCTGAGGAATTTGGAGCCAGTAAAGATGATGATCCGGTGAGGGCGGAATTCTGGCTTGAGAATACCATCAGGGTATTCGATAAGTTGTCATGTACGCCTGAAGAGTGCATGAAGTGTGTAGTATCTCTCTTGAGAGATTCGGCCTATCAGTGGTGGAACACCCTTGTGTCGGTGGTACCAAGGGAGAGAGTTGACTGGGAATTCTTCCAAGAGGAATTTCGGAAGAAGTACATTAGTCAAAGGTTCATTGACCAGAAAAGAAAGGAGTTCTTAGAGCTAAAGCAAGGTCGAATGACAGTGACTGAATATGAGCGTGATTTCGTAAGGCTCAGCAAATACACTCGAGAGTGCGTATCGATAGAAGCTATCATTTGCAAAAGGTTCGAGGATGGGTTAAATGAGGATGTTCGTTTGTTTGTTGGTGTCCACGAACTAAAAGAATTTGTGGTGCTGGTAGATAGAGCCTGTAAGGCCGAGGAACTGGTTAAAGAGAAAAGGAAGGCTGAAAACGAGTCTCGCGACTCGAAGAAGAGACAGTTAGGCAAGTTATTCCAATCCTCATCCAAGAAGTCAAGAGATTTCACTAATCCATTGGCCACCTCAGCTAGGTTTTCGAGTAGAAGTAAGGGTAGACAGTACCCGGGGTCTAAAGCTCAGACTACTTTGATTGCTAGTGTTGGTAACGCTCGACCGAGTAGACCGAAATATCCGTAGTGTGGAAAACGTCATCCCGGGGAGTGTCGAGCAAATGAGAAAGCTTGTTTCAAGTGTGGATCCCTAGACCATTATATCAGAGATTGCCCCGAGGTTGGTGAGAAAGAGAGACCTCAGAGTGTAAGACCGGGAGGTACTGCTAGAGGAAGGCCACAAAGAAACTCAGGAAATGAAATGAGTAGTAAGAATACATCTAGAGAGCAGACTGCAAGAACTAAGGGTAGAGCACCGGCGAGAACATATGCCATTCGTGCTCGCGAAGAGGCGTCCTCCCCCGATGTAATTACGGGTACATTTTCTCTTTATGATACTCATGTTATAGCATTGATTGATCCGGGATCTACCCACTCATATATTTGCATGAAATTAGCCTCTAGTATGAACATGCCTGTAGAATCTACCGAATTTGTAATAAGAGTGTCAAATCCCCTAGGCAAATGTGTGTTAATCGATAGAGTATGCAAAGATTGTCCTTTGATGATTATAGGTCATTACTTTCCGGCTAATCTCATGTTATTGTCGTTTGATGAATTCGATGTCATCCTTGGGATGGACTGGTTAACTACTCATGATGTGATAGTGAATTGTGGAAGAAAGTTTATTGAGTTGAAATGTGAAAGTGGGGATCTTATTCGTGTAGAATCAGATGAGCAAGACATATAACACCCCGAACCCGTAACCATCGCCGGTCTAGGGTTAAGAGGCATTACCGGACAATCGGAAACTTTTACAAACATTTTGTATCATAAAGTATATCATCATCAAATCATAACATAATACAAGCATATAGTCCCTTAATGAGGTCTTCGAGACCTTAAACATGCATTAGAAAAGGATCGGGACTAAACCGGGATCATACAAAATTTTTCTAAAAATTTAACATTTTTCAAAGTTACAGAGGTCACACGCCCGTGTGGGCAGGCCATGTGCCTCACATGGCCTCAGACACGTCTGTGTGTCTAAGCTGTGGCAAAATAAGGTATACATACTGACTTGACCACACGGCCTGAGACACGCTCGTTTGCCTCACCCGTGATCGAGCCTGACTTGCATCACATGGCCAGTCACACGCTCGTGTGTCTAGCCCGTGGTCGAGCCTGATTTGTTTTGAATTACATCCACGAAGGACACGGTCGAGCCACACGCCCGTTTACTCAACCGTGTGGGCAATTATAGGCCATTTACAAGGCCAAAATGCCACCCACACTTTGGGCTAACCCTACAAGCACATACAAGCATCAATCCAAACACTTATGGCAACCAAAACATACCAAATTGACCATCTTTTCTACCCATTCAAGAACATTTCAAACACAACCTCTTATATGCTATTTAGTTCAACTAATTCACAAGAATTTTTAAGCATGATTCATCCATCAACTTAACATTACAATAGGACATCTTCTCATCAATAATATACCAACTTTTCATCACAAAACTTATCATAAAATTTGACCATCTCATTAGCTCAAACATTAGCCAACAAACCATACCAAACTATGCATCATTTAGCATGAATTACTCATTCATATCATATTCCTTACCTAGCCATATCACACGGCTATTTATATACAACTTAAAACATAATCCAAACTAACTAGCCTATACATGCCATATTTAACCATGTACACATTCAAAAAGGTACCAAAATGGAGTTTGATAGTGTGGTGACGATCCTCGACGATCTCCGAGCCTTCCGTAGCTTAAACGATCTATAAAACAATGCAAACACACAGAGAGTAAGCTTTCAAAAGCTTAGTAAGCCATATACAAATAAACTTAACATAATAAACATTTATAACCATTTCAAATACAAGAACTTTAACACATCTCAATAGCTTATTCATATTTCTCCATTCTAGCTCAATGGTATCTAACCATTTGCTCATCAACATATCTTATCTCTATATATTTCTTTGGATCATATCACATTCATACATATATCACATTATGTCTCAACATTTCTATGCACATATTTTCATTAGTAAATTCACATATACTTACCTTTCATACTCAAACATAGAGTACATCTCAAACGTACCTGAAACAAATACACATTTCACATAGTATTTCATTTCTTGGAATAGTCTGTTAAACCCTTTGGAATCAAATAGGATACTCGGATAACTCGGAATACTCGTACAATGCCAACGTCCCAGACGTGGTTTTACATGTAACCAAATATCGATGCCACTGTCCCAGACAGGGTCTTACACGAATCAAATATAATGCCAATGTCCCAGACATGGTCTTTCACGTAAATCTCATATCGATGCCAACATCCCAGACGTGGTCTTACACGATATAACATATCAAAAACCTCTGTCATGACATATGAAATCCTATCTATTCCTAGGTTCGTACGGGACTTTTCGGATATTGACACTTTGTCGATGCTTTCTCAAATTTCATGTACATAACATCTCGTACACATTCATCACAATTAAATTTCATAGGTACATAATTAAACCAATTCAAATACATTTATTTGTATATAGACTTACCTCGGATTCGAAATAAACAGACGGATTCGGCTACTCAATCACTTTCGACTTCCCTCGGTCTAAATCCGTTTTCTTTGGTTCTTGATCTATACATATTCAAATTTAATCCATTTATTCACCAAATCATTCAATTCAATCCAAAAACACACATTTAGGGAAATTTACAAATTAGCCCTCATATTTTCGTATTTTGACATTTTAGTCCTTATTTCACAAAATCACAAAATACACATAATTCAATGTAACCCATGCTTAGCGGAATTCTCTATAGGTCCCTAGCAACCCATATTTTTTATTTATTTCACATTTTAGTCCCTCAAAATATTATTTTCTCAATTTAGTCCAAATTACTCAAATTCATCAAAAATCCAAAGACAAACTATGTTAATCTATCACATATCTTTCATATTTCATCTTCAAATATCACAAAAATCATGAATTCATCAATGTCACATTTCAAAATCATCATCAATTCACAAAATTAAGGCATGGGTTTTGAAGTATTCGAAGCAACGATCACGAAAATGTAGAAATTATCAAAAACCGAAATAAAAACATACCTCAATTGAGCTTAGTAATGGTCGAACATTCAAAGGCTTTAAACCTATTTTTCTTTCTTTTACAATCGGTGGATGAACACTAATGCATGGCTCATTTATGTTTTGTTTTATTTTATTACACATTAATATATTTTTTACCAAATTAACCTTTGAAATTTAATAAGCAAACCATGCAAAATAAGCCCATAACCGTCCATCCCAAGGTCTAATGGCCAATTTACAACATAAGGGCCTCACATTTAGAAAGACACATCAATTAAGCATTTAATCAAATAGAATGCTACTTTTACATTTTATGCGATTTAGTCCTTTTCTCAAATTAAGCACACAAACAAAAAAATTAATTCACGAAACTTTCACACATACTTAATCACAAACTGTAAGCACAAAAAATAATATTAAAATATTTTTTTAACTCAGATTTGTGATCTCGAAACAACTATTCTGACTAGGGTCTAAACCGGACTGTTACAAGACAGATTACCAGTAGTGATATCTTCCTTGTTGACTCAGAAATATCTAAGAAAGGGGTACGAAGCTTACCTTGTCTTTGTGATAAATGCTAGAGAGACTGAGTTAAGAATTGAATTAGTGCCCATAGTATGTGAGTATTCGGATGTTTTCCCAGAGGAATTGCCAGGGCAACCTCCGGTTAGAGAGATTGAATTTAGGATTGAGTTAGCTCCTGGTACTGCCCCGGATAAACTGAAATAGTAACACATTTTAGGCCCACATTTAGTATGCTTTTGGTTGATTTATCCCTTGATTTATGTAATTTGGTGCTCTTAATCCTTTGTTTTCATGATATATACTCAGGAAAGCACCAAGGGATGAAAAGAACGCAAAACGGGCTTAAAATGGGACAAATGGGCCAAAGCATGAAATCAACACGGCCTGAACCTTAGCCTACACGGTCGTGCCTCACTGATCATCTAGAACACGGTCTTCCCTCGATTCACACAGCCGTGTCTCATTAAAGAAGTCCGAGCACGGCCTGGCCACGATCCACACGGGCGTGTGCCATGGCCGTGTCCCTGTCGCTGAAAAGAGTAATTTCACTCGGATTTGGATACTTAGGGAGAAAGAAACGTATATCAAGAGCCTTATAAACCCCCTGAGGGTCAGCTGAGAAGGGGGCGGTTAGCTAGGCCAAGGAGCCGAGCCGAAAAGGTCAGATTTGTGGGAATCACTCAAAGATAGCCAGTTGATCCATCTCAAGAAGCCGGGATTCTACTCAAGACGGCGAATCTCTCATTCAATTCCTTCAGGGGGTTTTAGGGATTTCTTATGTTTTGTTTTATCTTTTCTCTTGAGATGTTTTCTTATTTAGTTATGAACTAAACCCTTCAGATACCTGAAGGGGATGAAACCTATGATGAATCTTGTTATTATTTTCTAAATTATATGATAAATACTTAGTTTGTTCTTAATTATGTGAGCATTATCCAAATTTGATGTGCTTAGGTGGAGGAGGAATAGACCCTGCCTAAGAGTAGATCTAGCATAATTAAGCAGAGTTGATTGCACGCCTAGAGATAGGGTGACGAGATTTTGCCGGATTAGGGTGAAACCTAATATGGGAGTCCATAGATCGATTTACTGCTATTCTAGGGGGTTATTATAAGAGAACGAGAGTTCCACTAATTAACCTAGGGTTAGACGTTATTCGCCTCGAGAGAGGGTTTAATATACGTTAGGGAGTCTTACGGATCAAACTAAGTAAATAAAATCATATGGTTCAGTGATAGATAACAAGTGAAGTCTAGGTGGATTCTTCCTGAGGGTATCATCTAAATCAACTGAGTTTTTCTAAAAGTTATCTTCCCAATTTTAGTCTTTTTCGTCTTTGTGTCCTTAGCTTAGTAATTCGTTAATATTAGATTAAAAGCAATTTCACATATTTTAGGTTAAATAATAAAAAGAAAGTTAGTATTAGTACTTTTAGTTCCTTTGGGTTCGATAATCCGGTCTTGCCTAAGCTATACTACTATTCGATAGGTACACTTTCCTTTAATCGTTGTCAGAGTTAGTTTCCAGGTTTGATCATTCTTTTTATAAATTTTAAAGCTCTGATTCACAGCGATCAAGTTTTTGGCCCCGTTGCCGGGGAACTAAAACATTAAGAAAGCTCTATTTTTATTACTTTAGCCAATTTTTATTTTCCGCAATTTATTTTTATTTTTAGTTTTAATTTTAATTTTGCTAAATTTTTCTTTCTTTTCCTCGCAGGTACCTCTAGTTTATGACTAGAAGGAACCCGAGAGGACCTTTAGAATACGACAGTGATATTAAAGCTACCGCTCGAAGAATTTGCAGAGAAATTATGCGAGCCCTAAATTACAAAGAATAAGAGAGAGAAGACAGATCCAATCCTACTGAAGGGATGGACGAAAATAATCTTCCACCACAAGATGTGACAGAAAATAATGCTCCGCGTACTATGTATGATTATGCTAAACCGCATTTAACAGGAGCCGAATCTAGTATTGTTAGGCTGCTATAGCATTTGCTAATAATTTTGAATTAAAGCCTAACACTATACAAATGATTCAACAGTTTGTTCAATTTGATGGTTTACAGGACGAAGATCCAAATACTCATATAGCCAACTTTTTAGAGTTCTGTGATACCTTTAAAATAAATGGTGTTTCTGATGATGCCATACGTCTTTGGTTATTTCCCTTTTCATTAAGGAATAAAGCCAAACAGTGGTTAAACTCGTTACCACGAGGGTCAATCACTACATGGGATCAAATGAACGAAAAATTCTTATTAAAATATTTCCCACCGGCCAAAACGGCCAAATTACGCAATGATATATCTTCTTTTGTGTAGATGGATTTAGAGACATTATACGATGCATGGGAGAGACATAAGGATCTCTTGAGAAGGTGTCCACACCATGGTTTACCCTTGTGGCTCCGAGTCCAAACTTTCTATAACGGTGTAAACCCCTCAACGAGGCAACTAATCGACTCACCATTGCCGGTGGAACTCGATTAATAAAACTCTCTGGCGACCCTACGAATTTATAGAAGAGATGTCATTTGAAGAACTATCGATGGCAAGTTACAAGAACAAGGCCAACAAAAGCAGCCGGAGTTTACAACCTCGACGCGATAACCATGCTATCAAATCAGGTAGAGTTGATGAATAAAAAGCTTGATAGTTTGTGTTCTTCGCAGTACATCCGGTCATGCAAAGGCGACGCATAATCGAATCGTGGCGAATCCTCGAGTACCCACCCTACCAACCGGGCACAAAGAGCGAACAAATGAACTATATAGGTAATAATTTCAGATCAAATAATAACCCTTATAGTAACACTTATAATCCAGTTGGAGGAACCACCCAAATTTTTCGTGGGGAGGACAAGGAAATCAAGGAAATCAAAGACAATGACCTCCTTAAAATTTCCAAAATCGGGCTTATCCACAAGAGAAGAAGCCAGAACCTCGAAGAGATATTAGCAAAATTCATGGCGACTCATCGAAGCCCATTGCCAAAAAGCGAGACAACACTTATTGACCAACAAGCATCGATTATAGCAATCGAGAATCAAGTAGGGAAGTCACTAAGTCAAGTGGGGACGACTTGCCAAACTAATGTCCGAACGATGTTAGCAAGGGCGTCTACCAAACAACACCGAGATTAATCCAAAGGAGCAAATCCAAGCCATAATGACTCAAGAAAGTGAAGGAGTAGACGAACCCACCCAATATAAGGAAACGAGGTAGAAAAAGGTAAGGTGAGGTAACACAAGAAAAGCCAAAACGGTAATCAAGGAGTACCAACCTCGCATACCATATCCCGGCGTTAACGAGAGGCGACACAAAGAGCAGATTCGGTAAGTTTCTTAAACTTTTAAAGAAATTACATATTAACTTACCGCTACGAAGCCCTTTCACGGATGCCGATTCGAGGAAATTTTTAAAGCATCTCTTGATGAACAAACGCAAATTAGACGAGGATCCACATGTGGAATTAAGCGCGGTATGCTCGGCAATGTTACAAAATAGACTACCACAAAAGCTAAAAGATCCGAGGAGTTTTACAATTCCTGTTTAATTGGTAGACTAACTATTGATAATCGTTAGAATGATTTAGGGGCAAGCATAAATGTCATGCCTTATATATTGTTTAAACAATTAGGTCTAGGAAACCCAAACAAACTAGGATGAGTATTCAATTAGCTAATAAAGCAATTTAGAATTCCTAGGGGTATTATCGAAGATGTTATTGTAAAAATTGACAAATCCGTTTTCCCAATAGATTTTGTTGTCTTAGACATGGATGAGGATAATTCGATCCTCCTAATTTTAGGAAGACCCTTTTTTTAGCAATCGCGTAACTAAAATTGATGTTGATGCAGGAGAACTCATACTTTGTGTAGGTAATGAGACAGTCACCATCAAGGCTCTCGACTCAGCCAGAACATTGAATAATCAAGGTGAGAACGTAAATTCTACTGATAACCATTCGGTTAACCCCTATTTTCAGGAAGCACCACCAAAGAATACAACTAAACCCGATCCTAAACCCCAAGCCAACAAGGAAGTAGTTCATGAAGATCGAGGGATTCAGTTCAATGATCTAGATAAGTGGAAGACACACTTCAAGGAGAAATTAGGGTTACACGACAAAAAACCGGAACCACACAAGGTACAACCAAAAGAGCCTCCAGAAGAGCTCATAGGAACAACAAATCACTTCAAAATAGGAGATCAAATACTGTTAGATAAGGCAGATCCTCGAATATCTCCTCCGGACCCTAACACAAACAAAGAAATACCTTTTGGGGTAACCAGTGTTTTCCCATACGGAACAGTCGAGGTAAGCAACCCTATTTTTGGAAATTTTACTGTAAACGCATCTCGACTTAAATTTTTTCACAAGGACACAAATGATAGCATGAGGAAGGATTTTCACCTCCTTAAACCACCTTGACCATACAAATGAGAGGTAAAGTCTAGCTTAAGACTATAAACGAGCGCTTCTCGGGAGGCAACCCGAGCACTAACCCCATTAACTTTTTATTTTTTTCTCTTACTCTATCTTATCCATTCTTTATAATATCTAGCTTTAAACTAACAAGGGGTACAGAATTCCAGGCCACACGGCCCTACACACGGCCGTGGCCGTGGCCGTGTGTACCTCAAGAATCTTGGTACTAACATGGCAGAACGGTACAAGTCAGAGCAACTAAATTTAGAACTCACGGACTCAACCACTCCCCCACGGGTACCGACAAAGTGGCACGACTGTGCCCCATAACCGTGTGAAGCTACTGACTTGCCAACCACGGGCTGAACATGCCCATGCATTAAAACCGTGCCAACATACTGACTTGTCGAACACAGGTTAAACACAAGCGTGGGGAACCAACACGCCCTAGAACACAGCCGTGCGAGGCGACCGTGTGAATCGACACACCCTCAACCCACGGGCGTGGGGAAACTGCCATACCTGATATTTTATTTAAACACCATACCCCTCTCCTTTCTCTTCTTAACCCACTCTCTTTCTTTCCTTCTTTCCCCCCTCTTTCCTTTTCCCTTTTCCTAATAAATCCTTAGACTCTTGAGCTACAACAACATCATATCCATGGCAAAGAAGCGTAAAAGGCCAATCACAGTCTCCTCAAATGAGACCGATTCACATGAGTTCATGCCGGCAGCTTCATCCAAACAACAAGCCAAGGGTCTTTGAGACCAATTATCTGTTCTTTTATTTTTATCTTCTCCTTTATTTTCCTTATCTTTACTTCTCTTCTGCTTAATTTAGTTTATTTTATCTTAGTTTCTTAATTTTAGGTTCTAATGGCTGCTAGGGAATCACGCCAATTCCGCCACCACCAGCACCTCCGCAGCCTTAGAGGTCACACCCACCTCGCGAACCATCTACCAATAAGGATTATCAAGCCCCTTTATCTTTTAGCATTAGTTTAATTCAATGTCTATTTTCTTTCTCTTTACCTTTCGTGTCTTTAATTATATATTTAGTTTATTTTAAATTTGTCTTAATAAATCCTGGCTAATCCTCCACGAGTTTCCTAATTTCTTCATCTAGCGCAGAACTCGTGGGCAACCACCACATCCAGACCGACCCTCCAACTTATCTTTCACCACGACCACCGCCAACTCAAGGATTTCATCCATAATTCAGAGAGTTTTACTTATCCCCATATCTTCTGATCTGAACATTACATTTATATTATCTATCTTTGTACATTGAGGGCAATGTACATCTTAAGTGTGGGGGGGTGAACAACCTAAAAAGGTGCCTAACTTTTTTCATTATTCTCAAATTTCTGAAATTAGGTACCAAACTTTTTGCATTGTTCTCAAAATCCTGAATTTAGTCTTGCTTTTAAGTAAATTTCTCATATTACTAATTAGGATGAAATTTCAACGATTTATGATTTTTATTGATATGTTTTAGATTAAGTCATTGATAATTGTACGTTGTTAATTAAATTTTAAGATACTAAAGAATCAAGCATGATAAGTCTATTTTTCAAAATTAAAATTTTCTAGGTTGTTGAACTAAATCTGAATAATATCTTGAAGTTGGAAATTTACGAGGTTGATGTCAAAAATACCCATATTTTTTGTGAGATTTTGAGCCTTATAGAGCATATATTCTTTTTCTTGCTCACTTTATTGATTATGAGTGTGTCAACATTGATTTGTTATTCTAGAACTTGCCTCGTTTATGCATATCGAGACCACACCTATGATTTGATATACAGAGATGATTAAGGCATTTAGGTTTTAACCCACTAACTCCATTAAAAAAACCTACCTTCACAATTAACCCCTAGTGAACCCCTTTGATCCTAACAACCCTTTTTATTGACTCACCCACTAACATTAACCCAAAACCCTTTGTATATTTGTATCACCATTCCTAGACTCCCTTTTTGTCGAGATTTGATTTTGAGCAGTTGCCTAACTATGTTCTATATTTCAGTTGTTAAAGTTCTTTATTATTACTTAGTTTGTTCTAAAAAAAAAGTAAAGTATATTCATTATTAGTTTTTATTAGTTATGTGATTGAGTGAGCTTATACATTTGAATTCCAAATATTGAAGAAGAAACTCGTATTATTAGTTTCAAAGTTTCAATTCATGTAATTATTTATTTATCAGTTCATTTTTTCTAGTTAGGTAATTTATCAATTCAATCTCGATTCTAACCTTCTAATTCAGCCTTATTCCACACCTTTAACCCAAGCCCCGTTACAACTCTATTAAAGACCTTTTGATTTGTGCATCATCTCATATTATAGTGGTGGAGACTTGATTTTCAGGCAAGCCTATGGGATTAACTTTTCATGTTCGACTTTTGAGTGCCTAAATTTTGAACCTTAAACACTTTGAGTGATTTGAGTGGATCTTTTGTGAGGATGTCAATCCTTGTCGATTTCGAATTAAAGGTAATTATTTAGATAAGGGGAGACACCTATATTTTCGAGATACAAAATCTATGACTTAGACTGTTTGAATTTTTAGAACTCTTTGAATTGAATTATCCATGTATGAATTATCTATGAATTATGATAAAACACTGTTGATAGGAATCATGAATTGTAGAAAGTTCGTTTTAATTGTAAGTTGAGAATTTTGCTTGAGGATAAGCAAAAGCTTAAGTGTGGGGGTATTTGATAACCCGAAATAGTAACATATTTTAGGCCCACATTTAGTATGCTTTTGGATGAATTATCCCTTATTTTATGTAATTTGGTGCTTTTAATCCTTTCTTTTCATGTTATATACTCAGGAAAGCACCATGGAATGAAAAGAACGCAAAACGGGCTTAAAACGGGACAAATGGGTTAAAGCATGAAATCGACACGACCTGAACCTTAGCCTACACGGTCGTGCCTTACTGATCATCTAGAACACGGTCTTCCCTCGATTTACACGGCCGTGTCTCATTAAAGAAGTCCGAGCACGGCCTGGCCGTGATCCACACGCGCGTGTGCCATGGCGTGTCCTCGTCATTTGAAAAGAGCAATTTCACTCGGATTTGGATACTTAGGGAGAAAGAAACGTATTTCAAGAGCCTATATAAACCCCCTAAGGGTCAGCTGAAAAGGGGGCGGTTAGCTAGGCCAAGGAGCCGAGCCGAAAAGGTCAGATTTGTGGGAATCACTCGAAGATAGCTAGTTGATCCATCTCAAGAAGCTGGGATTCTACTCAAGACGGTGGATCTCTCCTTCAATTCCTTCAGGGGGTTTTAGGGATTTCTTATGTTTTGTTTTATCTTTTCTCTTGAGATGTTTTCTTATTTAGTTATGAACTAAACCTTGAGATACACGAAGGGGATGAAACCTATGATGAATCTTGTTATTATTTTCTAAATTATATGATAAATACTTAGTTTGTTCTTAATTATGTGAGCATTATCCAAACTTTTTGTGCTTAGGTGGAGGAGGAATAGACCTTGCCTAAGAGTAGATCTAGCATAATTAAGCGGAGTTGATCGCACGCCTAGAGATAGGGTGACGAGATTTTGCCGGATTAGGGTGAAACCTAATATGGGAGTCCATAGATCGATTTACTGCTATTCTAGGGGGTTATTATAAGATAACGGGAGTTCCACTAATTAACCTAGGGTTAGACGTTATTCGCCTCGAGAGAGGGTTTAATATACGTTAAGGAGTCTTACGGATCAAACTAAGTAAATAAAATCATATGGTTCAGTGATAGATAACAAGTGAAGTCTAGGTGGATTCTTCCTGAGGGTATCGTCTAAATCAACTGAGTTTTTCTAAAAGTTATCTTCCCAATTTTAGTCTTTTTCTTCTTTGTGTCCTTAGCTTAGTAATTCGTTAACTTTAGATTAAAAGCAATTTCACGTATTTTAGGTTAAATAATAAAAAGAAAGTTAGTATTAGTACTTTTAGTTTCTTTGTGTTCGATAATCCGGTCTTGCCTAAGCTATACTACTGTTCGATAGGTACACTTGCCTTTAATCATTGTCAGAGTTAGTTTCTGGGTTTGATCATTCTTTTTATAAATTTTAAAGCTCTGATTCACATCGATCAAGTTTTTGGTGCCGTTGCCGGGGATCGAACCCGAGTCGCCCGCGTGATAGGCGGGAATGATCAAACCTGGAAACTAACTCTGACAACGATTAAAGGCAAGTGTACCTATCGAACAGTAGTATAGCTTAGGCAAGACCGGATTATCGAACCCAAAGGAACTAAAAGTACTAATACTAACTTTCTTTTTATTATTTAACCTAAAATACGTGAAATTGCTTTTAATCTAAATTTAACGAATTACTAAGCTAAGGACACAAAGACGAAAAAGACTAAAATTGGGGAGATAACTTTTTGAAAAACTTAGTTGATTTAGATGATATCCTCAGGAAGAATAAACCTAGGCTTCACTTGTTATCTATCACTGAACCATATGATTTTATTTACTTAGTTTGATCCGTAAGACTCCCTAACGTATATTAAACCCTCTCTCGAGGTGAATAACATCTAACCCTAGGTTAATTAGTGGAACTCTCGTTCTCTTATAATAACCCCTAGAATAGCGAAGAAATCGATCTATGGACTCCCATATTAGGTTTCACCCTAATCCGGTAAAATCTCGTCACCCTATCTCTAGGCGTGCGATCAACTCCGCTTAATTATGCTAGATCTACTCTTAGGCAAGGTCTATTCCTCCTCCACCTAAGCACATCAAATTTGGATAAAGCTCACATAATTAAGAACAAACTAGTATTTATCATATAATTTAGAAAATAATAACAAGATTCATCATAGGTTTCATCCCCTTGTGTATCTCGAAGGGTTTAGTTCATAACTAAATAAGAAAACATCTCAAGAGAAAAGATAAAACAAAACATAAGAAATCCCTAAAACCCCGAAGGAATTGAAGGAGAGATCCGCTGTCTTGAGTAGAATCCCGACTTCTTGAGATGGATCAACTCGGCTATCTTCGAGTGATTCTCACAAATCGACCTTTTCGGCTTGGCTCCTTGGCCTAGCTAACCGCCCCTTTTCATCCGACCCTTGGGGGTTTATATAGGCTCTTGAAATACGTTTCTTTCTCCTAATTATCCAAATCAGAGTGAAATTGCTCTTTTTAGCGACAGGACACGCCATGGCACACGCCCGTGTGGATCATGGCAGCCGCGTTTCGGACTTCTTTAATGAGACACACCTGTGTGTGAATCGAGGGAAGACCGTGTTCTAGATGATCGGTGAGGCACGGCCGTGTAGGCTAAGGATCAGGCCGTGTCGATTTCATGCTTTGGCCCATTTGTCACATTTTAAGCCTGTTTTGCGTGATTTTCATCCCCTGGTGCTTTCCTGAGTATATAACATGAAAAGAAAGGATTAAGAGCACCAAATTACATAAAATAAGGGATAATTCATCCAAAAGCATACTAAATGTGGGCCTAAAATGTGTTACTATTTCGGTTTATCAAATACCCCCACACTTAAGCTTTTGCTTGTCCTCAAGCAAAATTCTCAACTTACAATTAAAACGAACTTTCTACAATTCATGATTCCTATCAACAGTGTTTTATCATAATTCATAGATAATTCATACATGGATAATTCAATTCAAAGAGTTCTAAAAATTCAAACAGTCTAAGTCATAGATTTTGTATCTCGAAAATATAGGTGTCTCCCATTATCTAAATAATTACCTTTAATTCGAAATCGACAAGGATTGACATCCTCACAAAAGATCCACTCAAATCACTCAAAGTGTTTAAGGTTCAAAATTTAGGCACTCAAAAGTCGAACATGAAAAGTTAATCCCATAGGCTTTCCTGAAAATTAAGTCTCTACCACTATAATATGAGATGATGCACAAATCAAAAAGTCTTTAACAAGGTTGTAACGGGGCTTGGGTTAAAGGTGTGGAATAAGGCTAAATTAGAGGGTTAGAATCGAGACTGAATTGACAAATTACCTAACTAGAAAAAATGAACTGATAAATAAATAATTACATGAATTGAAACTTTGAAACTAATAATACGAGCTTCTTCTTCAATATTTGAAATTCAAATGTATAATCTCACTCAATCACATAACTAATAAAACTAATAATGAATATACTTCGTTTTTTTAAGAACAAACTAAATAATAATAAAGAACTTTAACAACTGAAATATAGAACATAGTTAGGCAACTGCTCAAAATCAAATCTCGACAAAAAGGGAGTCAAGGAATGGTGATACAAATATACAAAGGGTTTTGGGTTAATATTAGTGGGTGAGTCAATAAAAAGGGTTGTTAGGATCAAAGGGGTTCACTAGGGGTTAATTGTGAATGTAGGCTTTTTAATGGAGTTAGTGGGTTAAAACCTAAATGCCTTAATCATCTCTGTATATCAAATCAGAGGTGTGGTCTCGATATGCATAAATGAGGCAAGTTCTAGAATAACAAATCAATGTTGACACACTCATAATCAAAAAGTGAGCAAGAAAAAGAATATATGCTCTATAAGGCTCAAAATCTCACAAAAATTATGGGTATTTTTAACATCAACCTCGTAAATTTCCAACTTCAAGATAATATTCAGATTTAGTTCGACAACCTAGAAATTTTTAATTTTGAAAAATAGACTTATCATGCTTGATTCTTTAGTATCTTAAATTTTAATTATCAATGCACAATTATCAATGACTTAATCTAAAACATATCAATAAAAATCATAAATCATTGAAATTTCATCCTAATTAGTAATATGAGAAATTTACTTAAAAGCAAGACTAAATTCAGGATTTTGAGAACAATGCAAAAGTTTGGTACCTAATTTGTAAATTTGAGAATAATGAAAAAGTTAGGCACCTTTTAGGTTGTTCACACCCCCACACTTAAGATGTACATTGCCCTCAATGTACAAAGATAGATAATATGATTGTAATGTTCAGATCAGAAGATATGGGGATAAGTAAAACTCCCTGAATTATGGATGGAATCCTTGGAGGATGTGGAAAATACGTTGGAGGGGCCGGTCTGGGTGACGATCCTGCGCTAGATGAAGAAATTGGGAAGCTGATGCAGGATTAGCCAGGATATACTAATAATAATTAAAACTATACTAATTATATACTTAAGGAAAAGCAAGCTAAAGTGGAGAAAAATAAAGATGAAACTAAAATTAAAAGAAAAGATGGATGGACCATAGAGTCCTTATCGTTTGATGTGATTTCTAAGGCTGAGGATATGGTGGTGGTTGTGGCGTGATTCCCTAGCAGCCTTTAGAACCTAAAATTAAGAAATTAAGATAAAATAAACTAAATTAAGCATAAGATTGTTAAAGAGAAGGAAATTGAAGCAAAAGAGAAAAATGAAATAAAAACTAGATAGCCTCAAATATCCTTGGCTTGTCGTTTGGATGAAGCTGCCGGCATGAACTCATGTGAATTGGTCTCCCTTAAGGAGACTGTGATTGGCCTTTTATGCTTCTTTGCCATGGATATGATGTTTTTGTAGCTCAAGAGTCTAAGGATTTATTAGGAAAAAGGAAAAGGAAAGGGGGAGGAAAGAAAGAAAGAAAGAGAGAAAAAAGAAGGAGAGTGGGTTGAGAAGAGAAAGGAGAGGGGCATGGTGTTTAAATAAAATTTCAAGTCTGGCAGTTTCCCACGCCCGTGGGTTGAGAGTGTGTCGATTCACACGGCCGCCTCGCACGCGGCCGTGTTCTAGGGCGTGTTGGTTACCCCACGCCGTGTCTAGCTTTGTGTTCGATAAGTCAGTATGTTGGTACGGTTTTAATGCACGGGCGTGTTCAGCCCGTGGTTGGCAAGTCAGTAGCTTCACACGGTTATAGGGCACGGCTGTGCCACTTTGTCGGTGCCCGTGGAGGAGTGGTTGAGTCCGTGAGTTCTAAATTTAGTTGCTCTGACTTGTACCATTCTGCCATGTTAGTACCAAGATTCTTGAGGTAGACACGGCCACTGCACTACTGCGTGTGGCACAGAATCTGTACCCCTTGTTAGTTTAAAGCTAGATATTATAAAGAAAGGATAAGATAGAGTAAGAGAAAAAAAAATAAAAAGTTAATGGGGTTAGTGCTCGGGTTGCCTCCCGAAAAGTGCTCGTTTATAGTCTTAAGCTAGACTTTACCTCTCATTTGTATGGTCAAGGTGGTTTGAGGATGTGAAAATCCTTCCTCATGCTATCGGTTTTGTCTTCGTGAAAGAGTTGAAGTCGAGATTTGTTTACAGTAAAAGTACTAAAAATAGGAATACTTACCTCGACTGTTCCGTATGGGAAAATGCTGGTTACCCTAAAAGGTATTTCTTTGTTTGTGTTAGGGTCCAGAGGAGATATTTGAGGATCTGCCTTATCTAACAGTATTTGATCTCCTATTTTGAAGTGATTTGTTGTTCCTATGAGCTCTTCTGGAGGCTCTTTCGGTTGTACCTTGTGTGGTTCCGGTTCTTCGTCGTGTAACCTTAATTTTTCCTTGAAGTGTGTCTTCCACTTGTCTAGATCATTGAACTGAATCCCTCGATCTTCATGAACTACTTCCTTGTTGGCTTGGGGTTTAGGATCGGGTTCAGTTGTATTCTTTGGTGGTGCTTCCTGAAAATAGGGGTTAACCGAATGGTTATCAGTAGAATTTATGTTCTCACATTGATTATTCAATGTTCTGGCTGAGTCGAGAGCCTTGAAATTTACTGGGAAAACGAATTTGTCAATTTTTACAAGAACATCTTCGATAATACCCATAGGAATTCTAACAGTTTTACCAGCTAATTGAATACTCATCCTAGTTTGTTTGGGTTTCCCTAGACCTAATTGTTTAAACAATTTGTAAGGCATGACATTTATGATTGCCCCTAAATCAGCTAACGCATTGTCAATAGTTAGTCTACCAATTAAACATGGAATTGTAAAACTCCCTGGATCTTTTAGCTTTTAAGGTAGTCTATTTTGTAACATTGCTGAGCATACTGCGTTTAATTCCACATGTGGATCCTCGTCTAATTTGCGTTTGTTCATCAAGTGATACTTTAATAATTTCCTCGAATCTGGCATCTGTGAAAGGGCTTCAAGTAGCAGTAAGTTAATATGTAATTTCTTTAAAAGTTTAAGAAACTTACCGAACTGTTCCTCTGTGTCGTCTCTCGTTAACGCTTCGGGATATGGTATGCGAGGTTGGTACTCCTTGATTATCGGTTTTGGCTTCTCTTGTGTTACCTCAGCCTTACCTTTTTCTACCTCGTTTCCTTATATTGGACTGGGTTCGTCTACTCCTTCACTTTCTTGAGCTGTTATGGCTTGGATTTGCTCCTTTGGATTAATCTCAGTGTTGCTTGGTAGACGCCCTTGCTGTCGTTTAGACATTAGTTTGGCAAGCTGTCCCAATGACTTAGTGACTTCCCTACTTGATTCTCGATTACTTTAATTGATGCTTGTTGGTCAATAAGTGTTGTCCTCAGTTTTTTGGCAATGGGCTTCAGTAGCTGCCATGAATTTTGCTAATATCTCTTCGAGGTTCGGCTTCTTCTCTTGTGGATAAGGCTGATTTTGGAAATTTTGAGGAGGCTGTTGTCTTTGATTTCCTTAATTTCCTTGTCCTCCCCACGAAAAATTTGGGTGGTTCCTCCAACCTAGATTATAAGTGTTACTATAAGGGTTATTATTTGATCTGAAATTATTACCTATATAGTTCATTTGTTCGCTCTCTGTGCCCGGTTGGTAGGGTGGGTACTCAGGATTCGCCACAGTTCCACTTGCGTCGCACTGCATGACTGGATGTACCTGCGAAGAACACAAACTATCAAGCTTTTTATTCATCAACTCTACCTGATTTGATAGCATGGTTACTGCGTCGAGGTTGTAAACTCCGGCTATTTTTGTTGGCCTTGTTCTTGTAACTTGCCAGCGATAGTTGTTCAAATGACATCTCTTCTATAAATTCGTAGGTCGCTTCAGGAGTTTTATTATTTGAGTTCCACCGTGGTGAGTCGATTAGTTGCCTCGTTGAGGGGTTTACACCGTTATAGAAAGTTTGGACTTGGAGCCACAAGGGTAAACCATGGTGCGGACACCTTCTCAAGAGATCCTTATTTCTCTCCCATGCATCGTATAATGTCTCTAAATCCATCTCGCACAAAAGAAGATATATCATTGCGTAATTTGGTCGTTTTGGTAGGTGGGAAATATTTTAATAAGAATTTTTGGTCATTTGATCCTATGTAGTTATTGACCCTCGTGGTAACGAAGTTTAACCATCGTTTGGCTTTATTCCTTAATGAAAAGGGAAATAACTTAGAAGGCGTATGGCATCATCGAAACACCATTTATTTTAAAGGTATCACAGAACTCTAAAAAGTTGGCTATATGAGTATTTGGATCTTCGTCCTGTAAACCATCAAATTGAACAAACTGTTGAATCATTTGTATAGTGTTAGGCTTTAATTCAAAATTATTAGATGCTATAGCAGGCCTAACAATACTAGATTCAGCTCCTGTTAAATGCGGTTTAGCATAATCATACATAGTACGCGAAGCATTATTTTCTGCCACATCTTGTGGTGGAAGATTATTTTCGTCCATCCCTTCAGTAGGATTGGATCTGTCTTCTCGCTCTTCTTCTTTGTAATTTAGGGCTCGCCTAATTTCTTTGCGAATTCTCCGAGCAGTAGCTTCAATATTACTGTCGTATTCTAAAGGTCCTCTCGGGTTCCTTCTAGTCATAAACTAGAGGTACCTGCTAGGAAAAGAAAGAAAAATTTAGCAAAATTAAAATTAAAACTAAAAATAAAAATAAATTGCGGAAAATAAAAATTGGCTAAAGTAATAAAAATAGAGCTTTCTTAATATTTCTATTGCTCCATACAGAATGGCTCCAACCGAGCTATAAGAACTGAAGGCACAGTTACAAGAGTTGACGGATAAAGGCTTCGCAAGACCGAGTTATTCTCCGAGGGGTGCTGTAACAGCCCGGTTTAGACCCTAGTCGGAATAGTGGTTTCGAGACCACAAATCTGAGGTCAGAATGATATTTTAATATTATTTTTTATGTGAACAGTATGTGAATTGACCTGTGTGAAATTTCTGTGTGAAGATTTTATTGATTGTGTGCTCAGTTAGTAAAAAGGACTTAATCGCTTAAAGTGTAAAATGCTGTGTGCTGATTGTTAAGTGCTTAATTATTGTTGTCTTTATAATGAGAAGGAATTATGATGCAATTTGGCCATAATTTAGTATAGTGGACGGCATAATGATAACATATATGTTTTTTTTATATGTTAAAATTTTAAGTTAAAATTTATATTATGTATTATATATTATAAATTATAAGGTTAAAATAAAACAAAATTAAGAGATACTTGAGGTGTTCATCTTCTTCCACCGAATGTTGAAGAAGAAATAAAAGGTTTGAAGCTTTGAAACATTCAGCCACTTCAAGCTTCAATCGGGTATGTGTTTTTGATCGATTTTTGATAATTTCTACGTTTTCGTAATCGTTGCTTCGTGCTCTAGCTAACCCATGTTGTAATTTTTTGAATTGATGATGTTTTTGGTGATGAGCAATTGATGAATGCTTGAGCTATGTGCTAGTTGATAGTGAAATATGAAAACTTAGTGTTGGGTTAACATAGTTTGTACTGGGATTTTTAGTGAAATTGAGCATTTGAGGCTTAATTGAGAAAATGTGAAATTGAAGGATTAAAATGTGAAATAAATGAAATATGTGGGCTTGTATGAACACAAGGAAAATTCGGCTAGGCTTGTGTGGAAAGAAATTATGTGAATTTGATGATTTTGTGAATTAAGGACTAAAGTGTCGAAATGTGAAAATGTGAGGGCTATTATGTAAAATGCCCTAAATATGTGTGTTTGGACTAAAATGAATGATTTGGTGATTGAATGGATTGAATTTGAATGTGTATAGACCAAGAAAGAAGAGGTTTGGATCGAAATCGAGGCAAAGACAAAGTGCTCGATTAATCGACAGTTTCGGTATTTCGACGTCCGAGGTAAGCTCGGATATAATACTAGTCATTAAATTTATATCTATGTGATGAGAAATGAATGAATGTATAGAGTTGTATTAATACTTTATTACATATGAGATCAAGTATTGAGGTACTAAGTGTGCGAAATTAGAAAAGAGACACAAATGAATAGCAATGTGTTTGCGAAAAGATTTAAGCTTCGGCTTACCGAATTCGCACTGTGTGTGCAATACCGATGTAAGTTTGGTTTACCGAATTGGCACTATGTGTGCGATACCGATATACATTCAGTTTATTGAATTGGCACTAAGTGTACGTTGGCAATTATGCTTTGATTACGAAATTAGCACTAAGTGTGCGAATAAATCAAAAGAGTAGCAAAGATTGAGCAGAATGTAAACACGAGTGGTTGAGAAGAATGATTGGTGAGTAACTATGTGTTGACAAGAAGGTATGTATTTAACCTTTGTGGTTGATGAGATTGTGTATGATTTTGTGAATGGTTGAGTAGGATTATTGGCTATGAATGATGGTATGTATGATACCTATGTGGTTGGTGAATTTGGAAGTAAACGAATGAAATGCTATGTGAGTAATGGATTTAGTTGAATTTGTGTATCATTGGTAAATTATCTATGTGATAGTTCAATTTGTATATTGACTTGATTTAATGAATTAATTGTATTGTATCTCGAACTTACTAAGCTTTGAAAGCCTACTATGTGATTTGTTCTCTGTTTTGCAGTGTCAGTAAAGCTAGCTCAGATCCGGGGATCGTCAGCATCTTTATCACACTATCGGAAATCTATTTTGGTACTTTGGAAAGATGTATATAGTTGAATTATGGCATGTATAAGGCTAGTAGTTTTGAAACATGTTTGAGATGTGTAAATAGCCATGTGATGTGGTTAGATAAATGTTGGCAATATGCATGTGTGGATTTGGTATATTTTGCATATTATGTTTATTTTTTATGGCAATGGAAATGTCTTAGGAATGGTAAGCTTAGTGATGGATTGATGCTATTATAAACTAGTGATTTTGTGGATGAATCATGCTTGGTAATGTATGAGTTTTAGTTATGAAATTTGGTGTATGAGTTGGCATGAATGGAAATGAGATTGAATGAAATATTATGTTGTTTTTTTAACATGTCTTGGGTTGTCAAATGTGCATGATATGAATTGGTTCTTTGCTTGTAGGATTGACCCTAGCATGGGTGGCATATTGGCCTTGCAAAGGGCCTGTTTTGCCTACACGGTCATGGAACACGGGCGTGTCTAATGGCCGTGTGATTAAGTCAGTATATAGCATAGAGTCCACGGCCAGGGTACACGGGCGTGCCTGGTAGCCGTGTGAAATAGTCAGTATCCAGCTTTAGAGTACACGGCCATGGCACACGGGCGTGCTTGGTGGCCGTGGGGATAAGTCAGTATGCTTGCTCTGTTTTGGCACGGCCTGGACACACGGGTGTGTCTGGTGATCGTGTGAGGCACACGGCCTAACTGCACGGGCGTGTGACCTCAACAGTGTTGATAAAAGTTTAAGTTTCTGAAGATTTTCATAAGTGTTCGGTTTAGTCCCAACCTCTTTCTAGCATGTGTTTAAGGTCTCATAGACCTCAATAAGGGACCATATGATTGATCATGAGTATGTTTGATGGATGAATGACTTAGTGTTGTGGAATGGATGTGTAATGTTTCGATTGATCGGTAATGCCTCATAACCCTATTCCGGCGACGGTTTCGGGTTAGGGGTGTTACAGGTGCTCCCGTATTATTTGTGAAGAAAAAAAAATGATTCCATGAGGTTATGTATAGATTATCGGTAGCTTAATAAGGTAACTATGAAGAATAAGTACCCGTTGCCAAGAATCGGTGATTTGTTCAATCAATTGAAGGGAGCCACGGTGTTTTCCAAGATAGACTTGAGGTCTAGATATTATCAGTTGAGAGTCAAGGACTCAGATGTGCCGAAAACCGCATTTCGGACAAGGTATGGTCACTATGAATTTTTGGTCATGCCTTTCGGGTTAACTTTAACAGCTCGATTTTGACCCTAATCAAAATAGTAGTTTCGAAACCATAAATCCGAGTCAGTAAAATATTTTAATATTATATTCGGTGCCTATGATATATGATTGAACATGTGTTAAAATTTCGTGAGTTAATTTACCCGTTTGTGTGTTTAATTTAAGAAAAATGACTAAATCGCATAAGTGGTAAAAGTAGCCTTTTATTTGATTGAATGATTAAATTGATGTGTCTTTATAAAGATGAGGCCTTATGTTGTAAATTACCCTTTTTGCAAGAGTAGTGGACGGCAACATGCATGTATATTAAGCATTTATATGTTTATTTTATATGTTAAGTTAATAATAATAATAAATGATTTTATAAGTTATATTATTATAAAACATAAAAGAAAAATAAGAACATGCAAGTGTTCATCTATTTTGACCGAAAACAAAAGAAAAGAGAAAGAAAAAGACTTAGCTCCATTCGGCCTTGATTAAGCTTGATTAAGGTATGTGTTTAGCTCGGTTTTTGATAATTTTTATGTTTTTGAGATCGTTGCTTCGTGTTTTAGCTAGCCCATGCTTGAATTTTGGAATTTGATGTGTGCTTCGTGAGTTGCCATTGAAGGAAGCTTGTTGTTTTTGTTGTTTGATGATGAAATATTAATTATATGTGTTAGATTAACAAGTTTTGTCTTTGAATTTTTAATGAAATTGAGTAGTTAGGACTAAATTGAAAAAAATAAATTTTGAGGGATTAAAATGAAAAATAAATGAAATGTATGAGCTTGTATTAGGACTATGAATATTCGGCCCTAAAGAAGTGTGGTCAAATTTTGAATATGTTGTGTTTTGTGCAATTGGGACTAAATTGTGAAAATGTGAAATATTAAGGGTAAAAATGTAATTTTCCCATTTATGCATTTTTGGACTAAATTGAATGAAAATATGTTTGAATGAGCCTAAATTGAAATTATTTAGATCAAGAACAAAAAGGATCGGGATTGGATCGGGGAAAGGAAAAGTTAATCGAATAGTCGAAAAACGTAGTCCGTCGATACTCGCGGTAAGTTTTTAAGCAATTAAGTTGAATTGAAATTATTCTTAATGATGTATTGAAATAAATGGAGATGTATATATAGATGTATTGGATATTGCCGAATGTATTGATGTTTTTGTGAGATGAATGAGTTGATTCGAATATGTATATATATAATTGAAATTATGTTTATATGTGTTTGTGCGAATGAGGAGTAAAAAAAAAATTGAGAAAAAGCACTAAGTGTGTGAATTGAATTTCCGAGCACTAAGTGTGCGAAATCGGACAAAGAGCACTAAGTGTGCGCATTGATCTTCCGAGCACTATGTGTGCGGAATCGGATAAAGAGCACTAGGTGTGCGCATTGAACTCCCGAGCACTAAGTGTGCGAGATCGGTTAACGCGCCTAAAAGGTATGAGTAAACTTTAATCCAAGATTGAATTCGGTAAGTTTGATATCATGAGAAGTTATTATTTGAATTGTAAGTATAAATTTGGTAAGTGGTATATGCATGTGAAATCAATTATTGAAGGTATGGGTATTCGGCTTTTGAAGCTATGAAAGGTGATAGTTTATGAAAGGTGGTATAATTTAAAGCTTTAGTGGTGAATCTTATTTGTGAATTTGTAAAATTTGTATTTCTATTATAATGTTTTAAGGCCTTGTTATGTAATTGCTTATAACTTACTAAGCTATGATAGCTTACTTTTTGTGGTTGTTGTTTTGTTTTTCTTAGATTTTGGAGTCGAGATTCAAGCTCGGGGATCATCATCAAGTCCATCACACTATCATCTAATTTTGGTATTTTGTAGGCTAAATTTCTTTTGAAACTATGGCATGCATAGGCTATAATATTACTTTGAGTTCCTTATGAATGTGATGTACATAAATGCCATGTGAAAATGGCTATATTTATATATATGCTTGGGTTTGGTTATGTTTGAACATGGTGCTAATGGTTGTGTATATGTATCCGGTCATGTTATAAGTTTGTTTTGGAAGTACATTTCATGGTATTTATATATGTGATAATTGAGTACATGAATTTGGCTTTAAGTAAGGACATGTGTGATGTATAATCGGCCTTGTAAGTAGCTCATTTTAGAAGGAAGACATATAGTATATTTAGTTGATGGATGTTCTTTTGCTTTAATGTATATGTATCAATAAGTTAAACTATGAGATGACTATGTTATGCCTTATGAATGTGACTATTTGAGGTGGCTTATTAATGGCTAAATTGTGGTAATTAGGGTTTTATGTGAATTCGGCTATGATGTTAACTTATTATGAAAGTACAATTTCTGATGTATTTATATTTGGTGTTAAAATACGTGGCATGAATGATTATTGAGTTAAATCATAGTTATATAGTTTCGATCATGATGTTTGTATGTTTTGGTGAGGTAATTTTCATGATAGGTATAAATGATGTTTTAGGTTATATATATATATAATTTGAATGTGCAATGTTGGTCATGATATACATATGTGTATATAGTGAACTTGGTTTTATATGTTCTAAGTCATTTGTAAGACATATTTAGTTTTTGAACAATTTGACTATGTTAATTATAAGAGGTGTGATCATTGATATGAATGGATGCTTTCGGTAATTGGTATTAAATTTGGTGTACCCTAGTTTCGGTTAAGCAAGGTTTTGACATATATGTATATTGGTTTTGGTAATAGATAATTTGTTTTGGTAAAATGTTTATAAGCATGTGCATATTGGGCTTTTATAATTTAATGGCCTTTTAAGTGAATTTGGTTATATGGATTAGTGATATGTAAGTTAATTTTTAAAGCATGTTATGAATGTACATTATTACCTATTATGCATTCGGTTATGATCATAAGAATAGCGAATATTACACATGAAATGTTTATTTATTTCGATCTTTAAGTATATAAATATTTATTTATGAATGCTTGTTTTTGGTTATGCTTTGATAGGTTTTGCCTCGTAACCCTAATCCGGTGACGGATACGGTTTCGGGGTGTTACATTAACAAATGCCCCTGCAGTTTTCATGGATTTGATGAATGTAACACCCCTAACCCGTGTCCGACGCCGGACTAGGGTTAAGAGCGTTACCGGACAGATCAGAAACTTTAATCAAATAATTTATCTAATATCACATCGAATACAATCAAAATGTCCCTCATTGCGGTCAACGAGACCTAAAACATACTTATAAACCAGGTCTTGACTAAACCGGAACACATACAAAATTTCACTGATATATTTCTTTCGGAACTCACTCTGAAAGAAGTCCCATGTCACCTTTTCTTTTGGAATAACAGATATCAGAGTTTTCCACCATTGATACGCTGCATCTCGGAGCAATGATACAACACACTTTATACATTCTTCCCGAGTAAGAGACATTTCGTCAAATACCTGGATAGTATTTTCTAACCAGAATTCAGCCTTTTCAGCATCATCATCATTGGTAGCTCGGAACTCTTCAGCCCCATACTTGCAGATCTTGTCAACCGGAGGCTTATTCAACAGATTTATACCCATCACCGGAGGCACAATTGATGTCTGAGGGGGATTAACCGAGGGCGGGGGTTGTGAAACAGTCGGGTTATTCTTTACGAATTGAGTGAACCATTCACTCATCATTTGGAAGAAAGCTTGTTTAGCTTCTTCCCCTTGACCGCTAGTAGCCGGTCTCGGATCAGAGGGCGCTGTCCCTTGCGCGGAGTAGGCGCATTACTTTCTACGTCGTTAGCTACGGCTCTTTCGGGATCCATTACTATACAGAAATCACATTTTATACATCAGGATTCATCACACTATCACAATTTAGAATTATGGCATGTATAGCTAGACTCTGACATGCTACGTTAATCCAAGAATCTGCTAAACTTTAGCTCTGATACCAACCAAATGTGACACCCCTAACCTGTGTCCAACGCCGGACTAGGGTTAAGAGCGTTACCGGACAGATCAGAAACTTTAATCAAAGAATTTATCTAATATCACATCGAATACAATCAAAATGTCCCTCATTTCGGTCAACGAGACCTAAAACATACTTATAAACCGGGTCGGGACTAAACCGGAATACATACAAAATTTCACAGAAATTTAAAACTTTTCTAAGTTTCAGGGGTTACACGCTAGTGTAGGCAAGTCGTGTGCCTTCCACGACTGCTGGACACCCCCGTGTGTCCTCCCCGTGGTCGAATCTGACCTCACATCCACGACCACCAAGCACGCCTGTGTGCCTTGGCCGTGGTTGAATCTGACTTCACATCCACGGCCACCAAGCACACCCGTGTGCTAAGGCCATGTACTCTTAGGCCATATACTGACTTTCTCACACGACTAATAGACACGCCCGTGTGCCTTGGCCGTGTGCTATTAGGCTAGCTACTGACTTAGCCCCACGGTATCTAGGCACGCCCGTGTGCCATAACCGTGTGACATTATAGGCCCTTTGCAAGGCCAAAATGCCACCCATATAGGTCACATCTACAAGCAATGTTTACCAACTCATTTCATACTCCCATGACACACAAAAACATACCAAATTAACCATTCAATCTATACATTCAATACCAATTCCAAACATACTAAAATACAAGGTTAAAACTCATCTCATCACAAACATATTTCATTCATTCACTTAATCAAAACTTGACCATATTATGCCTCAACAAACCATACCAAAACATACTTTATATATCACATTCCTTCAAGCAAATTCCCAACATCATAACTAGCCAAATCACATGGCTAAATTCATATAACAAACTTATACCAAATGCTAGCCTATACATGCCATATATAGCTTTATACATTTCCAAAATGTACCAAAATAGGTTTAGTAGTGTGATGACAATCCTTGACGGTCCCGAGCCTTCAGTAGCTTTGACGACCTATAAAACAGAGAAAATACACACAAAGAGTAAGCTTTCCAAAAGCTTAGTAAGTCATATACAAATAAACTTAATATGTAAAGCATATAAGCATATAACCACATTGGCACAATTCATATACATAGCAAATTTATCACATATATATACTTTGGTCCATATCCTTTGCCATATTGGCCACATTCATCAATTTAAGAATCATAGTAAGATCACATAGGTACTTACCTTATATACACACTTAGTGTATAAATTAACGATACTGAAGCGGATATACAATTCACTTAGCCATTCGTATCACGGACTTGCCCGTTGAACGCGTAAGGAATCTAGTAGGATACTCGTAAAGCTCGGAATGGTCGTACAATGCCAACGCCCCGCACGAGGTCTTACATGTAATCGGATATCGATGCCATCGTCCCCCGCATGCGGTCTTACACGAATCAATACGATGCCGATGTCCCGGACATGGTCTTACACGTAAAGATCATATTGATGCCAACGCCCGGCACGTGGTCTTACACGTAACGCTCATGTCAATGCCTACGCCCCGACGAGGTCTTACACGAAATTTCAAATCAATGCCAACGCCCCGGATGTGGTCTTACATGATAAAGCGAGCGGATACCTATGTCATGACATAGCTAATCCTATATATTCCTAGGTTCGTACGGGACTTCTCGGACTTAACACTATATCATCCATAACTCGGAATTCATATACAAAGCATCTCATAAGCATTAATTTTCATCAATAATCTTATAAATAAGCTCAATTCAATATAACAACATTTATTTGCAATATGATTTACCTCGGATTCGATTTTTCGGAAATGGAAACGGCTACTCGGTTACTTTCGCCTTCCCTCGGTCAAGGTCCGTTTTCCTCGGTTCTTGATCTAAACATATTCAGAATTAATCCTTTTTATTCACTAATTCATTCAATTCAATCCAAGGACACACATTTAGGGCTATTTGCAAATTAACCCTCACATTTGCACAATTTATCAATTTAGTCCATTTTTCTCAAAACATCAAATTCACAAAATCATTACACATCTGAGCTTAGTCGAATGTATATACATCTCTTACAAGCCCATATTTTTCGTCAAATTTGTAATTTAGTCCTCAAAAATAATATTTTCTCAATTTAGCCCTAATTAGCTAACTTCATCAAAAATTCAAGAATAAAGTTTGTTCATCTAGCTCACATCTTTCATTTAACACCATAAACCATCACAAAGCTCAATATATCATCAATGGCACATTTCATGAACAACATCAATTCATCAAATTGAGACATGGGCTTGATAGTAGACTAAGCAACAATCTCAAAAACATAAAAATCATCAAAAACCAAAGCAAAAACATACCTTAATTTTGATTAATGAATGCCGAATGCCCTAGCAAATTTCTTTTCTTTTTCTTTCTTCAATTTCGGCACCCAAATAAGATGATAGCATTCATCTTTTCTTTTGTTTATTATAATACAAACATATTATTATTCATTTTACTAAATTAACCTTTTATAAACATAAAAGACAAATATAATTCAATTTCATTTTTGTCCATTAACAAACCACTAACTTATAAATGGCTTAATTGCCATATAAGGCCTCCACCCTTACAAAGGCACAACACATTGATATTTTAACAAATAGCAAGCAACTTTCACATTTAATGCATTTCAATCCTTTTTGTCAAATTAAACACACAAACAGATAAATTATCTTACGAAACTTTAACACATGCATAATCATTTCTCAGAGACACAGAATGTAATATTAAAATATTATACAGACTCGGATTTGTGGTCCCGAAACACTGTTTCGACTAGGGTATAAATCGGACTGTTATAATGAATCGTATTTTTCGGCCGTATTTGGATAAATTTGTAGAAGTTTTTATCGATGATATATTGATCTATTCTCGGGATGAGAGCGAGCATGCTAAACATTTGAGAATGGTTCTGCAAATTTTGAGAGATAAACAATTATATGCCAGGTTTAGTAAAAGTGAATTTTGGCTTAAGGAAGTTGGATTTTTGGGGCACATTGTCTCGGGAGATGGAATTAGAGTCGACCCGAGTAAGATCTCAGCAATTGTGGATTGGAAGCCACCAAGGAATGTAACCGAAGTTAGGAGTTTTCTAGGCCTAGTTGGCTACTATAGACGTTTCGTTAAGGGATTTTTCATGATATCTACTCCGATGACGAAGTTGCTATAAAAAGATGTAAAGTTTGAATGGACAGAAAAGTGCCAACAGAGTTTTGAGAAACTAAAGGCGTTGTTGACTGAAGCTCCTGTTTTAGTGCAACCGAAGCCGGGAAAAGAATTTGTGGTTTACAGTGATGCACCCTGAATGGATTAGGTTGTGTACTCATGCAAGAGGGCATGGTGATAGCATATGCCTCTAGACAATTAAAGCCGCACGAGAAGAATTACCCGACCCATGATTTGGAATTAGCCGCAATCGTATTTGCACTAAAGATTTGGAGACACCATTTGTATGGTGAGAAATGCCGGGTGTTCATTGATCATAAGAGCCTAAAGTATTTGATGACTCAAAAGGAGTTGAATCTAAGGCAGAGAAGATGGTTAGAGCTAATAAAGAATTATGAGCTAGTGATTGACTACCATCCGGGAAAGGTGAACGTAGTCACCGATGCCTTGAGTAGGAAATCCTTTTTTACGCTAAAAGCCATGAATACACGGATGACTTTGTCAGATGATGGTTCTATTCTAGCTGAGTTGAGGGCTAGATCGATGTTTCTCCAAGAGATTTGTGAAGCTCGGAAAGGTGACAATGATTTACAAGCTAAAAGAGTTCTAAAATGTTGAGTCAGATTTTCGGACAAATCCTGATGGATGTTTGATGTTCCGAGGTAGGGTCTGTGTACCCAGGGATGATGAGCTTATTCGAAAGATTCTGCATGAAGCACATAGTGGATGTTTGTCTGTACATCCAGGCAGCACGATAATGTATAGTGACTTGAGGAAAAGGTATTGGTGGCCTAATATGAAGAAAGACATTTCAGAGTTTGTATCGAGATGTCTAATTTGTCAACAGGTGAAAGCTGAACATCAAGTACCCTCGGGTTTACTTCAGCCTATTATGGTTCTCGAGTGGAAGTGGGACCGTATTACTATGGACTTCGTGACGGGTTTGTCATTGTCATTGAAAAAGAAGGATGTCGTATGGGTCGTGGTTGATAGACTTACGAAGTCAGCCCATTTCATACTAGTACGAGTTGATTATTAACTTGATAAGTTAGCAGATTTTTATGTGTCATAAATAGTAAGACTTCACGGAATTCTATTGTCGATTATTTCGAATAGAGATTCGAGATTTACATCGCGGTTTTGGAAAAAAGTTGCAAGAAGCTTTGGGCACAAAGTTGAGTTTTAGCACAGCTTTCCATCCACAAATCGACGGGCATTCAGAGAGTAATATAGATACTTGAGGACATGCTTCGATGTTGTGTTTTGGAATTCCAAGGTAATTGGGAGAAATACTTACCGTTGGTGGAATTCGCCTACAATAACAGCTTTCAGTCTAGTTTGAAGATGGCACCTTATGAGGCATTATATGGGCGTAAGTGTCGAACACCCTTGTATTGGACTGAACTCAGAGAGAGTCAGATTCACGACGTTGATTTAGTCAGAGAAATTGAAGAGAAGGTAAAGGTAATACGTGAGTGTCTAAAAGCTACCTCAGATGGACAAAAGTCCTATTCGGATTTGAAGCGGAAAGAGATTGAGTTCCAAGTAGGTGATAAAGTGTTTCTGAAAGTATCACCATGGAAAAAGGTCCTTAGATTTGGATGGAAAGGCAAGTTGAGTCCGCGCTTTATTGGACCATATGAGATTACCGAGAGGATAGGGTCGGTGGCTTATCGTTTGGCTTTGCCACCTGAGCTGGAAAAGATTCATGATGTCTTCCACGTGTCTATGTTACGCCGATACCATTAGCATCCTTCACATGTGATTGTTCCATCAGAGGTAGAAATTCAACCGGATATGACTTGTGGTGAGGAACCGGTTAAGATTTTGGCACGAGAAGTCAAACAGTTGAGAAACAAAAGCATAGATCTTGTGAAAGTGTAACACCCCTAACCCGTATCCGTCGCCGGATTAGGGTTAAAGGTATTACCAGACAGATCGGAAACTTTTATATATAATTCATATTACAAAACATCATTTCACATCAAAGAGTCCCTTTTATAGGTCAATGAGACCTTAAACATACTTTAGAGTAGGGCCGGGACTATACCGAACTCTTACGAAAATTCTCGAAAATTTAAGACTTTTCTAAGTTTCAGGGGTTACACGCCCGTGTGGGCAGGCCGTGTGCCTCCCACGGCTGCTAGACACGCCCATGTGTCTTCCCCATGGTCGAACCTGACTTTACTCCACGGCCACCAAGCACACCCGTGTACCTTGGCCGTGGTCGATCCTGACTAAACCACACGGCTACCAAGCACGCCCGTGTGCTATAGCCGTGCACTCTTATCTAAATACTGACTTACACTCACGGTCATTAGGCACGCCCGTGTGCCACAACCGTGTGGCAAAATAGGCTATTTGCAAGGCCAAAATGCCACCCACATTAGGGTCAAACCTACAAGCAAAATACCAATACATCTCATGCACATTTGACAACCAAGAACATATCAAAATAATCATCTAATCTCTACATTCCAATCCAATTCCATTCATACCAATTTACAAGACTAATACTCATGTATACACAAGCATAATTCATCCATACACTTGCCATAAACTTAACCATTTCATATGCTATCAAACTATACCAAAACATGCACCATTTATCATATTCATTAAAGCATATTACCAACACATAACTAGCCAAATCACATGGCTAAGTTCATACATCAAACTTACACCATAAACTAGCTTATACATGCCATATCTAACTATATACATTTCCAAAAGATACCAAAATGAGTTTGCGTAGTGTGATGACGATCCTCGACGGTCCCCGAGCCTTCAGTAGCTTTGACGATCTATAAAACAGAGAAAACACACACGCAGAGTAAGCTTTCCAAAAGCTTAGTAAGTCATGTACAAATAAACTTAACTTAAAATGCACATAGCATATTTATACAATGACAATAATGGTTCTCATAGCATATACATCTCACATAGAGTTTGGCTCAATTGTTTAGCCATAACTTATTACATTCTTCAATTCAAATATCACATATACACAAAGCTTATTCAAGCATATCTTCATATGAAATCTCATTATTTCTTTGCATATACTCATCATAGTAAGTTCATATAGATACTTACCTTTCATACACACATAGTGTACTTTTCAAACGTACCTGAAACAGATGTACAAATCACAGAGTTGTTCATTTCTCAGACTTTCCCGTTGAACCGTTCAGAACTAAATAAGATATTCAGAAACCTCGAAATAGTCATACAATGCCAACGTCCTAGACGAGGTCTTACATGTACTCAGATATAGATGCCTCTGTCTCAGACAGGGTCTTATACGAATCAATACGATGCCAATGTCCCAGACATGGTCTTACACGTAAATCTCATACCGATGCCAACGTCCCAGACGTGGTCTTACATGATATCACAGAACCGACACCTATGTCATGACATAGCTAATCCTATCTATTCCTAGGTTCACACGGGACTTCTCGGACTTTATCAGTTATCGACTTATTAGCCAACTCAATTTTCACATACATTCCATCTCAATGGAGGATCATAGTATTTCACATATAATATGCATTCAAACAATTCAATTCAAATACATTTATTTGTATATCGACTTACCTCAGATTCTATTAACGGAAACGGATACGGCTACTCGATTACTTTCGATTTCCCGCGATCTAAGTCTGTTTTCTTCAGTTCTTGATCTATACATATTCAGATTTAACCCATTCATTCATCAATTCATTCAATTCAATCCAAGAACATACATTTAGGGCAATTTGTAATTCAACCCTCACATTTGCACAATTTATCAATTTAGTCCATTTTTCTCAAAACATCAAATACACAAAATCATCACATACTCATGCTTATCCAAATGCTTGTGAATATCATACAAGCCCTTATATTTCATCAAATTCACAATTTAGTCCTTCAAATTGCTATTTTCTCAATTTAGCCCTAATTAGCTAAATTCATCAAAAATTCAAGAACAACATATGTTCATCTAACTTTAATATAACACTATTAAACATCACAAAATTCATATGTTCATTCATGTCACTTTGCAAAATCTTCATTAATTCATAAAATTGAGACATGGGTTTTGTAGCTCTCGAAGCAACAATTGAAAAAACGTAGAAGTTATCAAAAACCGATTAAAAACATACCTTGAATTTATGCTTCAAGCTAGCCGAATGTAACAAGCTCTTCTTATTTTATTTCTTTTATGTTTTCGGTGGATGAACACTTAGGGAAATCCACCATTTCAACATTGTTTTATTACAATATCATATAATATACATTTCACCAAAATAACCGTAGTTAATATAATTATAAAACCATATGTTTTATGTCCAAAATCGTCCATCAACCAACCACTATCTTAAAAATGGTTAAATTGCCATATAAGGCCTTCACCTATTAAAAGCCATCACAAATAGGTACTTTTCATAAAGCATACACATTTTGCATTCAATGCAATTTAATCCTTTTATCAAATTAAACATACAGACAGACAAATTAACTTACGAAAATTTAACACATTCTTAGTCACATACCAACGGCACAAAATATAATATTAAATTATTTACTGACTCAGATTTGTGGTCCCGAAACCACTATTCCGACTAGGGTCTATTCCGGACTATTACAGAAAGTCCTATGGCAAAGGCACGAGGTAGAAGAGGCTACATGGGAGCCCGAATAGATTATGAGAAACCAGTATCCCAACCTTTTCATTGGTAAGACTTTCGGGGACGAAAATCCTTAAGGGGGGAGAATTATAACAGCCCGATTTAGGGGCTAGTCAGAACAGTAGTTTCGGAACCACTAATCCAAGGTTAGAGAGAATTATTTTAATGTTATTTTATGTGTTATATCATGATTATATGAGTGCATGAAAATTTTGGTGCTTTAATTTTAGCGATTTCATGCTTAATTGCGAAAAAGGACTAAATCGCATAAAGTGCGAAATTTCCATTTTTCAAGCTAAAGGTGTATAAAAGCTATAGAATATTAATTGGAGGCCCTTAAAGTGCAATTAGACTCCTAGAGATAGGGTGGCCGGCCATAGGAGACAAACAATGTCAAATTGGTCAAAGTGGTTGAAATTAGGTGAACTAAATTGATGTTTTATAATAAAATAAAGAAAGAAAAGATATCATCTTTTCTTCTCTTCTTCTCCACCGAAAATTAGTATCAAAATAGGTTTTTGAAAGCTCAAAAATTTCAGCAAGCTCTTCTCCTTACAAGTAAGTGATTTGATGATCATTTCTTGATAATAATTGTACTTTTAGAACCCCAAAAGCTTAAGCTAGCTAAAGAGGGGACTTTTTGCAAAATGGTAGAAAGTTTAGAGTTTTTCCATGTGAGCATTTATGTTGTTTGCTGCATTTTTATGGAAGAAAATGAGTCCTAGTTGTTAGATAAACAACTTTTGTGAAAGGTGTTTCCATGAAAACACCTAAAAGGACCTTTTTGTAAATGTGGTAAAATAAGTGTTAAATGTGTGAAATAATGGTTATTGAGGGTTTCCATGGGAGTAATAAATGTTCATCTAGGCTTGTAAAAGGAGGAAATTCGATTGGAATCGATTTACGAGCCTAGGGGTAAAATAGCCATTTTGTGAAAGTATAAGGGCAAAATGGTAATTTTGCCAAAGTTTGATTATTTAAATGTGTTGATTAATATGATGATTAAATGAGCTAAATTGTTATTATAGATCAAGAAGAACGAAGAATTGACCTTGACCGAGGAAAGGGCAAGGTATCGGATTAGATCGGCAATTTGGCCTATTTTGAAATCGAGGTAAGTTTGTGTGTAATAAGTTCAACACCATACTAGTATGTTTCTAAATGTTGATATTTGCGAAGATGTATAATATTTCTATGAATTTGAGTAATGGTGTTAAATGAGAAAATGATGAGAATTGTAATGTTGAAGTCCCGATTGGACTTAAATAAATGAGAGAATAATATCATCAAGACTCGAGATGGGTACGGTCCCGTATAAGACCATGTCTGGGATATGGTCTCGGCACCTAACTGTGAACCCGTATAAGACCATATCTGGGATATGGCATCGGCATCGAATATGGAAATCGTATAAGACCATATTTGGGATATGGCATCGACAATTGATGTGAGATCCCGTATAAGACTATATCGGGGATATGGCATCGGCATCTAGAGGTGACCCCATATAAGACCACATCTGAGATGTGGCATTGGCGTCGTATTCATGTGAATGATGATGATCATGTATCCTTGAGTATCCCAAGTGATTCAATGGGATAAATAGTTAAGCTTATAATTGAGATGAAATTGGTGTTAAAGCTATGTGATGAAGTGATACAGGTATATGTGAGTAATTCACGAGAATGGTTTACGAGATGTGGCATGATATGTAATTGGTAAGGGTAAGCATGAGTAAGTTATGGAAATGTGCTTAAGACTTTGTGTCTTTCTTCAACGAAATTAATGGATGACATTATGAGTCTTATTGTTGTTTCTTATTTCATGCAAACTTACTAAGCTTTATGCTTACCCCTCTCATTTCCCTTTTCCTTGTAGTATTGCCAAGCTAGCTCGGGAATTCGTGGAACGTCGGAGTTCGGAAATCACACTATCAACTTCTTTTTGGTATAGCAAAGTTAGATTTATTTTGAGTATGGCATGTATAGGACTTTGTCATTTTTTTATGTCATATTTGTTAGCCAAAGTGTTGGCTACTAATGTTGTTCAATTCATTTTGTAAATGGTCATTGGAAATTGGCCAATACTTGATAAGTTCATATATTCAATGATGATGAAATTCATGAAATGCATGCTTGTGTGGATGTTTTGGTTTTGAGTTCTTAGAAGCGCCTTATGGTCATGATATAAGTTGGATTGATTTGGTATAAGTGTGGTTGCTTTGTAGGGTGGCAAATGGCTTGGTAGATAGCCTTACAATTTTCCACACGAGTAGACACACGGGCGTGTGTCTAGGCCGTGTGTGACACACGGTCATCCCATGGGCGTGTTGATTGGTCGTGTGCTCCTTTGCATGCTAGGTTTACAAGTCAATGTGCTCAGTAGTAAACACACGGGCAGAGACACGGCCATGTGTCTCAGCCGTGTGGAAGGCACGGCCATGGATATGGGCCTGTGCCCAGGCCGTGTGAAGTCTGTACCTGAAATTAGGAATTTAATTCGCCACACGGCCGAAGGACACGGGCGTGTGCCTAGGCCGTGTGACATTTATGGGATGATGACGTCAGAAACAGAATGTCAAGGTTTTTACACACGGGCTAAGACACGGGCGTGTCGTGGCCATGTGAGGGACACGGGCGTGTGTCCAGCCGTGTGAAAACCCCTGTAGGCTCGAATTGAAAAATAAATCCCCACGGGTGTGGAACACGGGCATGTGAATTTCCACACGGGCGTGTTTCATCCTTCACACGGGCGTGTGACCCTGTTTTATGTCAAATTTGTCTAAGGGTTTAAAAGTTTCCAAATTAGTCCCAAATCATTTCGGGTATGAGTTTAGGGTCTCGTAGACCTATAATAAAGACATTATGGTCTTGAATGAAAAGTTTTAGTTTGAGATGAAATTCTTACGAATCAATGTTGTATGATTGAGCAAGTTAAGTATGGTAATGCCTCATACCCGGTTCGGGTGTCGAATACGGGTAAGGGGTGTTACAATGAGAAGATCTTGCCAACAAGTATGTTTGCTTGAAATCCCTGATGACATTGAAATTGGATCTCTGTACCGACATGAAGATTCTATCTTGAGTTTTATGTAAGTCCAAGAGATTAAAATTATGTGCTTCTTTTGTACAAGTCCAAGAGATTTCAATTATGTGCTTATTTTGTATAAGTCTAAGATACATTTATAAAGTTTATTTTTATTAATACAAGTTACTGATATATGCTACAAATTATAACAAAACATTTTTAAATTAACACAAGCTATGCTTAATACAAAACAAAAATTAAAATTACTACATGGGCTTATAATAAAGCCTTTTTTTAATTAATACAAGCTACGACTTGTAACAAAGCTTTAATTAATATAAGAGTTTGTTGTTTTCGTTTAGTTTCATATCTATTTAGTATTTGATTCCAACCGAGTTGTGTGTCACATTCAGATGACGGCTCAAGAAATAGGTGTTGAACACTGAACTTGATAAGAGTATCTGGCTAAAGAACCCAAGATGGTATGGCAAATACGCCTACCCTGATATGGAAGTTGTTGATCTGACACTTCTTCATTAATCCTTTTCACTCCCCTTTCTTTCATCCTCTCAAATACAACAATCTCTTGATTATAGAAAAAATTAACCTCAACATTTACATATTGTGTAATTTGGTCATTTTGCAATTTTGCTTTTCTTTATGATTTTCTCCTAAAAAGATTTAAAACAAAAATAAATTTTCTCAACTAAATTTGATATATATATACACACACACATATGTATACATATATATACAAAAAATAAAAACACCCAAAAATCAAAGATTTATTGGTTCACTCTTCACTGATTTCATAAGATTTGCACTTAAATCATTCGACGTTAATTTTGTCGAGTTGCTTTTCTTATTGTTGCCATTATTATCGCCTCCGACGAACATAGAGAGCCTCGCACTTGTTCAATTAACCCAGTATTAAAAGGAAAATAAAAGTGCCTTTGAAATCATCAACTTGTCCCTTTGTGACGTTGTCCCTACATTTGACTCAATGGAATAAAATGGAGAACAATAAGAAGAAACAAAACAGCCCAGAATTTGGAAAATAGCCAATTCAAATTCCTTAAAATTAAAATGTACCCACTTTGTTAATTCAACCCAATTTTAAGTCTATCAACTTCACAATTTTTTTAAGCTTTGATTTGCTTGCCAACTCAAGTTAACAAAAGATGAATTAATTATCATTGAAAGATATCAAGTTCTCAACCATTTAAAATATATTAAAACCAATGTATTTGGGGATTATCTAGTACAATAATAAACAAGATTTTTAAAAATGATTTTTTTTTGAATTTTTTATTTACACATTGTGTATTGACTTATATTTTCATGTAAAAAATATGATAAAATTAGATAATGAGTAAAAATTGAAAGCTAAAATTTTAAAATTAAGACTAAGTTGACACAATGTGTAAACGTTAAAGACTAAATCAATTACTATGCCAATTTTAAAAGATGTCATGTTATCTTTGCATTAGTCATTTAACAATTGGTGATCAAAAAATAAAAAAATTGAATAGTTAGGTGATCATTTTGCAACTTTTCATAGTTGGGTGACCAAAACAGAAACTTATTAATAGTTGGGTGACTACCAGTGTAGTTTACCCTAATATATTTTTAGAATAAAATATAATCCAAATCCTTGCACTCTTAGACCTTTAAAATTTAGTCTCTCAACTTTTCAATTGTAAAAAGGGAAAAATATAAGATGAGTACTTGAACTTGTCCACTTCTCCCAGATTAGTACTTAACGTTTTTTTTGTCCTAGATTGGTATTCGAACTTTTTTCCGTCAACTAGTTTAGTACTTGAACCTAACAGCGTTAAATATTTACTGATGTGGCAGCACTGTCCACTCACATGTTGCCACATGTCACTCTATTTGGCCTAAAAAACTGTTCCCATATAATTATTTTCTAATTCATTTTATATTTTTAAAAACTCTTTCATTTATTTTTTCTTAATTTTATTCCGTTGAAATTTCTTTTTCCCATCCTCTTCTTTCACCTCTGTGGCTACTGAAATTTTTTTCCTTTCTTTTACTACAATTTTTTTCTTCCTTTTTTTTTCTTTGAAGTTTGATGTTTAATCTTTCAAGTAAGTAATACTTGCACGAATGGGGAGAAATTTATTAAATTTCATTTACCGAAGCTGCCAATTTTCAAGCTTGAGAAATCAACAGACTTGAGGCGACTTTTTGGATGGGATCCAGACATTTCTGAGTTGAGGTGTCTTCATGGTGTTCGAAAATCTATCTCTTAGCTTCGAAACGCACTTTGAATCACTCAATTTTGAGTTTTGGAGCTCAAGTTATGATCATTTAAATAAATACTACGCGAGCAGAATTTTTGGACGTGATTATGACTGGAATTACGAGTTTCGAGCTTTTAATTCGAGTTTAAATCATATTGGGTTTGGGTTTTGGGCTTAATTTTTATTATATATGAGCTCAATATTGTATTTATCAGCTCTTATTATTTTATTATTTTATTATTCCGAATTTTAATAATTATTAAGTAGTTTAAGTCATTTAAGAGTTTTATGTCAACAAGAAAGTTTAGTTTAAAATTACTTCTTGTTTAAATTAATTAGAGTTCTAGTATACTTAAAAGTTTTATTTAGATTTATTTAGCTATCCTATATATAGGCCTTTGCACTGTATATAAAGGAGACAATTCATTATTATTCAACTTCTCTTTTAAGTTAATAAATTCTCTTTGAGTATTCTTTTCAAGAATTTCTCTTGAGTTTTTTTTTAGAAAAGTTTTAACAATCTTTTCAGATTGTGGGGATCATCTTCAATTTTTTTCTTGCCAAGTTTTCTTTCTTGAAGGGAAAATTAGAGCCGCTTGAAGGGGTTGTGGATTCTTCGTGATTCCAAGGCTTCTTAGGACTTCTACATACCACGTTCTATCTTTCCAACTATCTTTTTTATTTTCTTCCTTATTGTGCTAATCGTAAATTTATTATTTTATTTTAATTATCTTAGTTATTTATTTTAATTGTTTCATTGACTTGGATTTGATTGCGTTTCAAGCTGTGTCAAAATCCAAGTTTCTTTCCGAACGTCTAGAGTCCCAAGTCAAATCTGTGACTTAAACAAACTTTGGGAAAAGTACCAATTTGGGAAAAGTAGACAAGTTCGGGTACCAATTTTCTATTTAATCCTTTTAAAAACTTAGATTCAATTTTAATTGTTAGAAATTTTTTGTTAAATTCTCTAATGTGAAATTCTAAAAATTTTATAGAAAATCACTTAATAACTATGTAAAAAAAAAAGACATTGTAATAGATTTAAATTTAATAAAGAAATTTTTAAAACGCTAACCATTGAACTTGCACTTTTTAAATCTAAGAAGTAAAAAGGCAATTCTTAAAAGTAAAAATAAATAAACTAAAATTTAAAAGTAGAAAAACTTCAAATTATGCATTGAAATGCATAACCAACCTAACAAATTCACTCAACTCAAACAAATTCACTTACTAAAGTGCACGTGAGCTGTGAGAAGTTAGAACTAGTTTAGATGCTGTGGGAGAACCATGCAGCTCGTGCATTCGCAGTCAAACTGGCACTATAACAAATGACCATCTTGAGACAATAAGCTACTAACTACATGAAAGAAAAAAAATGGGGGGAAAGATATTGAGAATTACACAAAAGCTATTTACACTGTTTTGATCTAAAGCTTTCAAAGTTGAGAAGTTTTATCAATAGTTTCTCTAGCCGCTTTGAATTTATAGTAGGCTTAACAGCATTTGGATTCCCATAAACTACACAAGGATCTTTACCTGAAAAAGAACCCCCTACACACCAACCACCACGAGTAAACTTACCATAGGATCGACGTAAGAGTTCCTTGTCGATTTTGTCGAGGACTAGATCATCCTTGGCAAACTTGCGAGCAAAAGGGGTTCCACTTTCAACCATGTCATCAAAATGTTTCAATGTTAGAGTCATGGGATGCTGCTTTGGAGGATTATCCCATCTTAAATAATGCAAGTCATGATTTACGATCGTGTTCTGGTAGTCTTTGTGATTACAGATTACAGTGTGGAAGTAGCCTTCTAGAGATTATAGGAAATTTGTATAGTACATGAGGAGAGTTCGGGGTAGATTATCCCATCCCTAAATCCAGAATTCCACAAATGATTTTGTCAACACCACCCACGCTGACCTTGCAATTGAATGAATCAATCTATTACATATACCGATATGACGTACGTTTGAAGATCATATGGATGAATCTCACATCAGTTTACGGTCAAATTTCACTACAAGTCCCTGTGCTATATCAAAAATTTTATTTAATTCCCTCTACTATTGGAATGAATGTTTTAGTACTTATCCGTTTGAAAAGCAGACATTTTAGTCCCTACATGTTAACTTTGCCATTAGTGGAATGGCGTGGGTTAATAGTGGCTGATGTGGCATTAAATCAAACTAAAACGATCAGTGATCTTGAAAATAAATGGAATGACGTGGCTTAATGATAGCAGCCGTGGAACAAACTATAAATAATTTAAACACACCAATTATATACAAAAAGGAAATAGAATTTAAAACAATTTGGGGTAAAACCAAAATCAATTTCTTACCTCTACTCATTCTTCAAAATTGATATATAACTTTTTAATTTAATTTAACATTTGATTTAATGCCACGCCAATCACCATTAAGCCGTGTCATTCACCAACAACAAAGTTAACGTGCATGGAGCAAAATGTAAACTTTTCAAACATATAGGGAATAATTTGTTCCTTTTAATAGTAGAGGGAATAAAATGAATTTTATGATATGGTAGAGAGACATGTAGTAAAATTTAACCTCAGTTTACTTGCACCTCCAGGCTTTCATACAATCAACTTTAAGTGATAATGTTCTAGAATGCTCTAAAGTTAGATTTACTAGACAAATAATTTAGAAGTGGATCAATCAATGAAAATATAAAGTAAAAAAATAAAAAATAAAAAGGCATTACCCATGAATAACTTGAAAGAAGCAGGCAAGGATCTTTTCTCCTTAGCCCAAAATACACCAAACTTTTTTGCATGATACAAGCCTGGATCTATAATAATTGGTCTGGCTTTGTGGTATCTACAAACATACAATGAAGTTACATTCAAAGAAAACCGTATAGAAAGTGAAATGACAAGTATTCGAAACTCACTCTTTCCAACCAATGCTACTCGTGTGCTCGATGAAGCTCAGATCCCTATGCAAGAAAGAAAAGATGTGCACAATATCTGAAGCAAAAAACCAATATACAATCAACAGGATTACTGAAACATGCCTACCTAAAGTTGCATTTTGTTAAATTGTTTCAAGAGAATCCAAAATCTAGAGTTGATGCAAATGCAACATAGCCAATAGCAATGAGTTGTAATTCATAAAAGGGAATATACTACGGAAAAAGAAACCTATGGATAAGCAAGTTAATAAATAGAACCTTTTTTGGAACAATACAACTATTATTAAGTTATTATTACTATAATAATACATAAATAAATGAAGTGTTCACTGTATTCAGCATTCTGATTGCAGGCTCTATCACTACCAACCATCATATTATTGAAATCCCAATAACATTATCTATATCCTACCTATTATTTATTAATTATTCTAATAATAATATAGTAACAAACAGGGACTGACTAAGGCACTTTACCAAAACCATTAAATAATAATACCATCTTTGTTTTGCCCTCAAATTCCAAATCAATTGATGTCATTTTCGTCCAAAATTTCACACCCACCATAAATAACCAAAGAATCTAGAATCCAAACATTAAAAAATATATATATATATTCTCAACAACCCAATATTTTCATTGTAGAGCCCAATTTTTGATTATCCGAGCCCAATACCAAAATTAACCAGCAAGTAAAAATAAACAAAATCCAACAATCCAATAATTAAGCCCAAATAGCACAGGCCCAATACCCAATTAAGCCAACAGCCCAAACAGCCCAAAATCTTCAAAGACAGAAACCCTAAGTCAGGAGCCCTCGCGCCGCACGCCTTCTGCCAGCAACCCCAACGCCGCATCGTGCGCCACCAAGCCACCACGCCACGTCCGCATCGTACTCTAGCACGTCTCTGCAAAAATAGAAAAAACAGTTGTGGATTAAAGGGCTATAAAAAGTCAAATCGAGTCTGTAATACGGATCTTTTTTTTCCTACACGATTTACATAAGAAAGAAGACAATAGAGCACACTTTTACAAGAAACAGAGATCAATATTAAAGAAGAAGGTTTTCTTTTATTTATTTTTTTCTTCATTTTCGAATAACTGCTCTATTATTTTGCTTTAGTTTTTATTTTTTTTATTCTTTTAAACTATACGATATATATATATATATATAATATACATAGATTAGATTTAAAAAAGAAAAAGAAAAAGAAAGGCTTACCTTTTTCCAGATACACGGTGGCCGGCGATGACGGCGCCGGTGATGGAGCTTGGCCGAAATCCAGGCTGGACAGAGGGGGCTGAGAGAGCTTCTAAAAGTTTTTTTTTTTTTTGTGTTTGAGAAGAATGAAGAGAAATGAGGGTTTCTAAAAAATTTTCCAGCTTTTATACCCCCATAATACGGCGCCGTTTTGATAAGTGGGTTCAGAGGCCAAAACAACATCGTTTTGGGCCTCTGACCCACAACCCGACCCGCTCCAGCAAGAGGATCCGCGAGTTTTTGTGAGGGAGGGGCTAATTGCGCATTTAGCCCCTCCGCTTTTTCATAGTTTTGCAAGCAGGTTTTTCTTCCTGATTTCACCCTGAATTTTTTTTCCCCGTTTCAATTTAGTCCGCATTCGAACGGCGCCGTTTCAGTGAGTGGGGTAATTTTCGATTGTAGTCCCTCTAAGTTGCGCGCGCCTTACAATTTAGCCTTTTTTATCTTCTTTTATTTTAAATTCGGCCCAACGCTTCTGTTTTTATTCGAATTTAGTCCCCTTTTGATTGCTTTTGCTATTTTATCATAAAATCAATTATTTTAAATATTTTTGGTTGCCACTATTTTTATATGTATATTCTTATTTTTATAACTATATTCTTTCTAGTATCTTTACTATTACTATTATTATTTTGTTTACTTTTATTATATTTATATTTTATCAACAGTGCCTCTATTTTACATATATTATTATTAGTATTATTAAAATCGTTTTCATTATATACTATTATATATGAATTACATCTTTTTTTTCCTCATTATTATTTTACATATGTATTATATTATTACTATACTATATTTATTATTATTATATTTATCGTTAGACTATCTTATTACTAATACTTTTTATTTATTACTTTTATTATCCATATTTTTTTTTATTTTAAACTTTTTTCATTATTATTATTACTATTTTTCATAATTTATTATTTATCTTTTTTATTAATACTATTTTATTTTTACTAGTACTATTATTATTTTAATTATTTAATATATTTTTAAACCTATTATTATTTTTATTATTATTATTTTTATTATTTGTTTATTAGTATATTTCATAGTTATTATTATCATTGCCTTTTCGTTACTATTTTCTTTTATTTCATTTTGTTTGTTTATTTTACTTTTTTATCGCATTTTATTTCTACCTTTATTATTGTTATTCATATTCAATCACTGTAATGTTGTTATATAGACTAGCATAGCAACTCGTTTTACATTTTATTTTAAATCATATCATATTTTATTCGAAACATTACAGTTTTCGTTTCAAAATAAGCAAACCCTCCGTGTTCTAAGGTTCGAAAGAAGTCGTACCCTAACTTACTGGGTTTCGATTTCTCTTTTCGAGTCTAACGAACCTATTACTTTCTTTTAAAAGTTGAATAAAAACTTATCCTCGAGAATTCAAAATCGTCGTGTCCTAACTCACTGGATGGGACGTTTTGTTATCTCGAGATAAGGATTTCAAAAAACAAAGGCAATATTCCGTGTTTGGTATTTTGGGAAATCGAGCCCTAACTTACTGGGTTCCAATTTTTCATTTGACCCAAATAACCGAGTATCCTTCTTCGATTTAAACACATTAATTTTGAAAGTCAAAGGACAAGCTCAATTTTGGGGATTTGAAATGTTGTACCCTAACTTACTGGGCGTGACATTTTACTTCCTCGAGATTAGAGGGTCTGATTGCTCATATTTTATTCAAGTTTTTTTCCTTTAAAATAGAAAGAATCGTATTTTAAAATCTTTCAAATTTTTTTATATTAGGACATTAATTAAGCAATTAGGTACCAATTATGAGCGTCACGAGGGTGCTAATCCTTCCTCGTGCGTAACCAACTCCCGAACTTATTTTCTTAAAATTCTTAGACCAAAATGTTTTATAAGGTGGCCAAACCACACTTCAAAAAAGATTGGTGGCGACTTCATTTTCCTTTTTAAAGTCGGCTCATTTTCCAAACAAAAAAATAGTTTCGACAGCTTGGCGACTCCGCTGGGGACCAATAAGAGAATCAAGCCATAGAATTGATTGATTGATGTCCTTTTATCAAAAATTAAAATTTGATTTTGATTCTTCCATCGCGTGAGCTTGTGTCGCGTCATATGATTGTTGTGATTTGAGTCTCATAGGATATTCCGGCATCATATTGCATGACCGTTGTGGTCACACCCTTAAGTGAGAGTGAGAAGCTACTCCTTCGTGAGGTTTTCACCTCCGTGCAGGATAGTGAATCGCTTTCGGGATACATCCGTACCTATGTCTTCGTGAGATTTTTATCTCCGTGCAGCCATAGGGAAATGTATTCCCCTGAACTGAACTCGGTTCGTATAAGCCTATAACGGGTGAGGATCGAGGAATCTGCTGGTTCAGGTACTCTTTTTCCCTTAGAACCAAACCACATATAGTAAACCCTAGGAGCCCACTTTAGGTAGAACTATGTTGAACCCTAGCAGTCACCTGGATGGGTGTTTGATTTTTACCATCTGTATATGACACTAACGTGTTTTCTTTTGTTTATAACTACATTGCATTTCATCATCATAGAAAGGAGGTGTTGATTCATATTCGATTGCTAAATAGAAGAGTTTATCATAAGGAAATGGATTACTTGATAAAGTGGGTTATAATACGGTCGTTCGAATATGGTCTAGGTAAACAACGAGAGAAGGCTGATAGTCCGTAGAAGAATACAAGACTTTACCCGAGGATTCAAGCTGACAAAGACTATTCAAGAGCCGTCACATCTTGACTTTCTTAAAGAAGCTTATGAGCGTCGCGGAGGATAAGTGAGTGAAGAGTCACGGCCTGGATCAAGCAACAAGGAGCTAGAAGAGGCATCTATTGAGAAGGTTCATGGGACACGACCATAACGTCTGGATACGAAGTAAATGATTGGTGTCTTCACCTGGACTATAAGGACGAAGCCGCATATGTAATCTGTTTTATGTAAAGAAATTTATTTTCTAGAAAAGTTCTTCTAATGAAATTGAATTCAGAATCAACGCCTCTATTTCTTTTTGCATTCATTCCATGCATTTGCATTGCATTTCATCCATTTGCATTACATCGCATCATATGCATTGAATATCATAAAAGAACCCTATTAACTAAAGATCGTATAATAGCTATCCTAGAATATCGCTACTACACTCGAAGGAAAATGAAAGCCATGGATCAAAGGTTAGAGAAGTTAGAGCAGATGCAGAAAGAGATGCATGACCAATTGCAGACTCAGATGCAAGAGTAGTTGGCCAAGATCCAACAGGATATGAGGGATCAAATGCTGGAATCCCAGAGAAGCATGATGAGCCAGTTGACACAATTGTTGACTAGAGGGCATGATAAAGGAAAATGCCCTATGGTCGACACTGAAGATGATAATGAGGGATCTGCTTGTCCTCTAGGCTTGGCCCCGGTAAATTCTCAAGTGCAACCACCAAGAGTGTCCGTCAACATCAAACCCCAGTACCATTTTACCTCAGCACCGGAAAACTTCCCGATATGCTCAAGCTCCAACCCCGGGGATAATTTGGCAAAAACCATGGTCCCTGACTTCGATGAGGCAACAGAAGGAGAAAAAGTAAAGGCAGAGCTCCCGAAAGAGTTTGAGGATCGATGCAAATGGTTGGAGGAGAAGTTTAGAGCATTGGAAAGCGCTGATTACCAGTGCGAGGTAGATGCTAAGAAGTTGAGTCTGGTCCCTGATCTGGTACTCCCACCAAATTTCAAGATGCTAGAATTCGAAAAATATAATGGGACCAGCTGCCCTGAGGCCCACATTACAATGTTCTGTCAGAGAATGACGGGATATGTCAGCAACGACCAGTTATTGATCCACTGTTTCCAGGATAGCTTGACTGGGGCCGCAGCAAAATGGTACAATCAGCTGAGTTGTACTCAAATCAAATTATGGAAGGATTTAGCACAGGCCTTCATGAAACATTATGGCCATGTAACTGATATAGCATAGCGCCTGACAGGATCACGCTACAAAATATGGAGAAGAAGTCAGGCAAAAGTTTCAGGAAATATGCCCAGAGGTGGAGGGAAGTCGCTACACAAGTCCAACCCCCACTGCTAGAGAAAGAAATGACCATGCTCTTCATTAATACCCTAAAAGCACCTTTCATCAATCATATGTTAGGGAGCGCGACTAAGAGTTCAGCGGACATAGTGATGTCTAGTGAAATAATAGAAAATGCCATAAGGTGTGGAAAGATAGAGACTGAGGAAAGCACAAGAAGATCAGCTCCAAAAAAAAAGGGAAAATGAAGTAGGTAATGTGAGCTCGGGTTATTCAAAACCCGTTACTGTCAGTCAGCCGAGAGCGGTAGCTACAGGCCAGCAGGCCTCACCAAGGCAGGAGCCCAACATGAGGTAGAATGTTGAGAAATTCCAATTTACTCTCATACCAGTGACGTATAGGGAGTTGTATAAAACTCTGTTCGATGCGCACGTTGTAGCCCCTGTCTACTCAAAACCGTTGTAACCCCTATATCCTAAATGGAACGACGCAAGCACTCAATGTGAATACCATGTGGGGATAGTGGGGCACCCGATAGAGAATTGCTTCCCTTTCAAAAAGTTAGTCGAAAGGCTCATCAAAATAGGCATGGTGAATTTCGATGATGCATCTGTCATAGGAAACCCGTTGCCCAGTCATATTGATAAAGGGGTAAACGCGATAGTCGAGTACATGGGGAGGAGAATCAAATGAAATGTTGCTGAAGTAAGAACCCCATTGAGGGAGGTTTGGAAGGAAATACGGAAAAGAGGTCTAGTTCCGCAAGAGTTGGGGAGCAAATCCCAAGATACGAGGAACTACTGTGGGTTCCACAATAAGAAGGACCATGAAATCCAGCAATGTAGAGAATTCAGGGCCCTAGTGCAAGGGTTAATGGATAACAAAGAGCTGGAGTTCTTTGACTCTCTTGAAGGAGAAAGCATGTGCACCATAGGAGCAGAGTCAGTAGAGAAGGACGCCGAGGTCAAATGGGGATCAATGAATTTCCCCTATATATCCAATGCATCCGTATCGAAAGGAGTTGTCTATCCGGGACCGGAGAACATGAATGAAGAAACGGCTGAAGATAATGGAAACATGGAGCATCAACGGCGTATTCGAAGAGGGATCGAATGAAGAAAATCTAGGGGGCATTCGCCCTAACGAGCCTGGAAGTGTTCTGAACAACTGGACTGCGGAGGAAATTCATGTAGTTTTTAGAACTAACACAGAGTAATGTTCAAAACACACTTGTTGTTTTAAGCCTAGAAACAATAAGAATCTTTTGTGAAATAGACTCATGTTCAAACATCATTTATTTTCAATAAAATGCATTTTTGTGTTTCATGCCGAGCAAATATTTTCTTCCATGTCATACCATATATTCTTTTGTTATCTGGAATGTTCTTTCTTTCATCATTCATGATCATAGATAATCATCTTTAGAATCGTTTATTCTTTGGAATTTGCCTTCGTACCTACAATAGGTACCCAGATATTAAAACATGAGATACGTTGTTACAGACTCCCTTTTAAGTGAGATATGGGTTTAAAAGGATCTGGGGATTTTGAAGATGTCAGAGATTATAACTTACCTTTTGATTTGTTAAGGATGGTAGAACAAGATGAAAATAGACTCTACCGTACAAAGGGTCAGTGGGCATTGCGAGTCTAGGAAATGAGTGAAGATCGAAGTCTTGCCCACCACAGAAATGAAGCGAGACGTCATTGAGTTATTCAAAGAATTCAAAGATATCTTTGCATGATCGTATCAAGATATGCCTAGGAGCGAGGAGGCTATGGAGTGTTCGAAAAAACACATGCTAAGAGTTTTTCGATAGCTAGGCCGATTATAGGGTTCGGGTACTGCAGGTCTACCATAAAAGAGAGGTTGCATCAGTTATGCCGTGAACGCCAAATTGAGAAAGACAAGGCTTATGTGATTTCTCCATTTTTTTCTTCCCCCTATACGGGGGGCATAGATGTTATGGGGACGATCTCGTTAAAAGCATCTAGTAGGCACCAATTCATCTTCGTGATTGTCAATTGCTTCGTTAAGAGGGTGAAGGTCGCTTCATGGGCCAAAGTTACAAAGTCAACAGTCATCGAATTCAAATTCAAAATCCGAATTAGAATTCAAAAAAAAAATCAAAAAAGATTCTAAAAGATGATTGAGACTTGTAAAGTTTGGCAGGGAAAAATTACCATTTACCCTCTATCCTTCTCGAATGTTAGTCAATACCTCCACCGGGGCAACACCTTTCTCATTGGCTTATGGGATGGAGGCAGTCTTGCCCATCGAAGTTAAAATTCCTTCTTTCCGGATTTTGTCCGAGCTGAAGTTGGATGAATCGGAATGGGTTCAATCTCGGTATGATCAACTGAATCTGATCGAGGAAAAAGGTTAAGAGCCATCCGTCATGGTCAAAGGTACCAGAAGCAAACGATGCAGGCTTACAACAAAAAGTCCACCCCAAAATGTTCCATGAAGGAGACTTGATATTTGGAAAATATCCTCCCTATGCAAAAGGACTTCAGAGGAAAGAGGATGCCTAATTGGGAAGGACCTTATATTGAAAAGAAGGTCTTTTCTGGAGGAGCATTGGTACTAGCCGAGATGGAAGGCAAGATTCAGCCAAACCCAGTTAATGCAGACTCAGTCAGGAAACACTTCGCTTAAGAAGGAAAATGGGCCGATGTGAAAACCCGCAAAAGGGGCGTCTTGAGTTCAAAAAAAAAGAAAAAAAATGGAGAGACCAAGGTGAAAACCCGCAAAGGGCGCTTTGAGACCAAATGGGCTTTGAGTCGAAAACCCGAAAAGGGCGGCTCAAATTGTGATCAAATTATGATGGGACATACAGTAGTCTTGCTAGGCTTGAATTAACAATGAGGAAGTATGTTTCGTCTTGGGGCATCGACAAAGTACTCCGGATCCCCTAAACACATATTGAGCTTAAAATGGTCCTCAAGAAGTTTGAACAGAGAAGCTCATGCTGCGATATCTGGGGCACCTAGTTTCCATCTTACCTTGCTATTTTATTTTACACTACCAATAAATTTCCTTCTGGGTTGCATTTGCTATCTTTGCTTAACTTGCTTGTTTCGAACAATGCTCCTAAGTAATTTCCTTCTTATCCATTGTAATGATCTATTTTTCAAGCATTGTATATTGAAATAATGATCAATGAACTACTAATGTTTTCATGAAAGAAGTTCTGGATATTACTCTGCAAATCTCTAAATAATACAAGAATCCGAAACAGGACAATTATTTAAAGCTCACCAGGCTTAAAGGGCTCGGAACCCCTGAAATAAGAGTCTAAGCAGTGACGACATCTTCAGATTCTCTGTTAGAAGTATCAGCAGAACAAGAAGAAATACATTGGGAATATTGCCCTGACAAACAGCGAGCAATGATAGCCCAAAAGTTAAAAATTGGATCATGTTCATGACATTTTGCATTCATTCATTCATTCATTCGCAATACATTGGTTAGGAGCATTTTTCAATCATGACATCCTAATCATTTGGCATAAGCATAGACCCCATGAAATCAATTCTACAGGTAGGTTCCCCAGAGGATAATGTAGCAAAATTGATTGGAGTTACAGAAGATTGCAGATCTTAATTCCCTAAGCAGTAGGGTAACAGATCGAAGATGATGAGTCTTAATCCCCTAAGCAGTAGGGTAACAGGCCGAAAATTACAGATCTTAATTCCCTAAGCAGTAGGGTAACAGATCGAAGAGGATGAGCCTTAACCCCTAGCAAAGAGGGTAACAGCCGTAAAATTACAGATCTTAATTCCCTAAGCAGTAGGGTAACAAATCGAGGAGGATGAGACTTAACCCCCTAAGCAGTAGGGTAACAAGCCGAAAATTACAGATCTTAATTCCCTCTGCAGTAGGGTAACAGATCGAGGAGGATGAGACTTAACCCCCTAAGCAGTAGGGTAACAGGCCGAAAATTACAGATCTTAATTCCCTCTGCAGTAGGGTAACAGATCGAGGAGGATGAGCCTTAACCCCCTAAGCAGTAGGGTAACAAGCCAAAAATTACAGATCTTAATTCCCTAAGCAGTAGGGTAACAGATCGAAGACGATGAGCCTTAACCCCCTAAGCAGTAGGGTAACAGGCCGAAAATTACAGATCTTAATTCCCTAAGCAGTAGGGTAACAGATCGAAGACGATGAGCCTTAACCCCCTAAGCAGTAGGGTAACAGGCCGAAAATTACAGATCTTAATTCCCTAAGTAGTAGGGTAACAGATTGAAGACGATGAGCCTTAACCCCCTAAGCAGTAGGGTAACAGGCCGAAAATTACAAATCTTAATTCCCTAAGCAGTAGGGTAACAGATCAAAGACGATGAGCCTTAATCCTCTAAGCAGTAGGGTAACAGGCTGAAAATAGTAGATCTTATCTCCACTGAGCAGGAGTGGAGCAGATCGAAAATTACGAGTCTTATCTCCATGTATCGGCAATGGAGCAGACTGAAGAGTACAGATTTTATCCCCACTGAGCAGGAGTGGGGCAGATTGAAAATGGTGAATCCTATCTCTATGTATCGACAATGGAGCTGATTTAAGCCACTAGCCTTATCTCCACTGAGCAGGAGTGAAGCAGGCTAAAGAAGCAGATCTTATCTCCACTGAGCAGAAGTGGAGCAGATCGAAGACAACAAGTCTTATCTCCACTGAGCGGGGTGGAGCAGACTGAAGATAACAGATCTTATCTCCACTGAGCAGTAGTGGAGCAGATCGAAACAAAACTCCTATACCCCTAGAAATACAGTGGGCTAAAGCGGGGCTACTTGAAGAAAGGAGGCGTCAAGAAATCAAGACTCAGCAAGACCGGGCAAAATTGGTCCTCTTAAAGTCTTTGCTCCATTCTCGTTACACGACAACGAGCAAAGAGGGGCAGCTGTAGAGCCCAATTTTTGATTACCCGGGCCCAATACCAAAATTAACCAAGCAAGCAAAAATAAACAAAATCCAACAGTCCAATAATTAAGCCCAAATAGTACGGGCCCAATACCCAATTAAGCCGCTGACCCAAAAAAACCCCAAAATCTTCAAAAACAGAAACCCTAAGTCAGGAGCCCTCGCGCTGCACGCCTTCTGCCAGCAACCCCAACGCCGCATCGTGTGCCACCACGCCACCACGCCATGTCCGCATCGTACTCTAGCACGTCTCTGCAAAAATAGAAAAAACTGTTGTGGATTAAAGGGCTATAAAAAGCCAAATCGAGTCTGTAATACGGATCTTTTTTTTTCCTACACGATTTACATAAGAAAGAAGGCAATAGAGCACACTTTTACAAGAAACAGAGATCAATATTAAAGAAGAAGGTTTTCTTTTATTATTTTTTTTCCCTTTTTTTCTTCATTTTCGAATAACTGTTCTGTTATTTTGCTTTAGTTTTTATTTTTTTATTCTTTTAAACTATACGATATATATATAATATACATAGATTAGATTTAAAAAAAAAAGAAAGGCTTACCTTTTTCCAGATTCCACGGTGGCCGGCGATGACGGCGCCGGTGATGGAGCTTGGCCGGAATCCAGGCCGAACAGAGGGGGCTGAGAGAGCTTCTAAAAGTTTTTTTTTTGTGTTTGAGAAGAATGAAGAGAAATGAGGGTTTTTAAAATTTTTTCCAGCTTTTATACCCCCATAATACGGCGCCGTTTTGATAAGTGGGTTCAGAGGCCAAAACGACGTCGTTTTGGGCCTCTGACCCACAACCCGACCCGCTCCAGCAAGAGGATCCGCGCGTTTTTGTGAGGGAGGGGCTAATTGTGCATTTAGCCCCTCCGCTTTTTCATAGTTTTGCAAGCAGGTTTTTCTTCCCAATTTCGCCCTGAATTTTTTTTCCCCGTTTCAATTTAGTCCGCATTCGAACGGCGCCGTTTCAATGAGTGGGGTTATTTTCGATTGTAGTCCCTCTAAGTTGCGCGCGCCTTACAATTTAGCCTTTTTTATCTTCTTTTATTTTAAATTCGGCCCAACGCTTCTATTTTTGTTCGAATTTAGTCCCCTTTTGATTGCTTTTGCTATTTTATCATAAAATCAATTATTTTTAATATTTTTGGTTGCCACTATTTTTATATGTATATTATTATTTTTATAACTATATTCTTTCTAGTATCTTTACTATTACTATTATTATTTTGTTTACTTTTATTATATTTATATTTTATCAACAGTGCCTCTATTTTACATATATTATTATTAGTATTATTAAAATCGTTTTCATTATATACTATTATATATGAATTACATCTTTTTTTTCCTCATTATTATTTTACATATGTATTATATTATTACTATACTATACTTATTATTATTATATTTATCGTTAGACTATCTTATTACTAATACTTTTTATTTATTACTTTTATTATCCATATTTTTTTTATTTTAAACTTTTTTCATTATTATTATTACTATTTTTTCATAACTGTTATTTATCTTTTTTTATTAATACTATTTTATTTTTACTAGTACTATTATTATTTTAATTATTTAATATATTTTTTAAACCTATTATTATTTTTATTATTATTCTTTTTATTATTTGTTTATTAGTATATTTCATAGTTATTATTATCATTGCCTTTTCGTTACTATTTTCTTTTATTTCATTTTGTTTGTTTATTTTACTTTTTTATCGCATTTTATTTCTACATTTATTATTGTTATTCATATTCGATCACCGTAATGTTGTTATATAGACTAGCATAGCAACTCGTTTTACATTTTATTTTAAATCATATCATATTTTATTCGAAACATTACAGTTTTCATTTCAAAATAAGCAAACCCTCCGTGTTCTAAGATTCGAAAGAAGTCGTACCCTAACTTACTGGGTTTCGATTTCTATTTTCGAGTCTAACGAACTTATTACTTTCTTTTAAAAGTTGAATAAAAACTTATCCTCGAGAATTCAAAATCGTCGTGTCCTAACTCACTGGATGGGACGTTTTGTTATCTCGAGATAAGGATTTCAAAAAACAAAGGCAATATTCCGTGTTTGGTATTTTGGGAAATCGAGCCCTAACTTACTGAGTTTCGATTTTTCATTAGACCCAAATAACTGAGTATCCTTACTCGATTTAAACACATTAATTTTGAAAGTCAAAGGACAAGCTCAATTTCGGGGATTTGAAATGTTGTACCCTAACTTACTGTGCGTGACATTTTACTTCCTTGAGATTAGAGGGTCTGATTGCTCATATTTTATTCAAGTTTTTTTCCTTTAAAATAGAAAGAATCGTATTTTAAAATCTTTCAAATTTTTGATATTAGGACATTAATTAATCAATTAGGTACCAATTATGGACGTCACGAGAGTGCTAATCCTTCCTCATGCGTAACCGACTCCCGAACCTGTTTTCTTAAAATTCGTAGACCAAAATATTTTATAAGATGACCTAATCACATTTAAAAAAAGATTGGTGGCGACTCCATTTTCTTTTTTAAAGTTGGCTCGTTTTTTAAAAAAAAAATGGTTTTGACATCCATGTCTTACCATTTTGTGACATGAGGGGATAATCTGATGCGCTAAGGTTCACGAACCAATCCCAATCCTGGGATTCCTTCAACAAAATCACCACTGCGTGAAGTGTGCTAGCAATCATAGTGGGACCCTTGTAAGTCACCAAATCAGCATTCCCAATCACTATCACATTCTCAAACTCCCCAACCACCCTCTCCGATTTCACGTACTTAGCCAACTTCATCCGCTCTGAATCTGAAGCTTCTAGATCAAGGTGGAGCACATAGTAATTCCTTGGATGATAAACCGCCTGCAACAACTGCTTGACACGTGGCCCATCCCCTTTCGTCCCCGATATCAAATAAGCAAATCTCATTAACTCGGGTAACCTGCCGTAAGCCCGGTCGGAAAACGAGAACTCCGGTTGCGTTTCGGAAGAAGAGGAATTACCTTGGATGAAAGTCAGTGCAAGAAGAAAGGTGAGTGAAATGAAGGAGATTACAGTCACTACCAAATGCCATGACCGATCTAGAGAATAAGGAAAGTGAGCTCTTTTCATTAAATATAGATTTGCTTAAATTGAGGAGGTTTAAGAGATTTAAAGCAGATTAGATTTTGAGAGAAATTTGGAACAAAGCGTAAGACTTGGTGTCGACGTGACAGGTTTCAGTTTAAAAGGAACCAAGAAAAAGGGTTACGCGAATTGTGTACAGTTCTTGGGGAGGGAAATAATCAATTTATATTGGTCAGAATTTAATTTGAATTCGTCAGTTACGATGCAGTGTTAGCCCTTCATTTTCCTCATCTTCTTTTTATTTTATCTTTAACTCTAACACTTGAATATCTTTTCAATTTTAGGTAAAATTATTAGGATTCAAATTATTTTTATGAAATAGATAAAATAGTCTTTATATATTAGATTAAAGAATAAATTTATTCTTTTTTGTTAAAAATTTCATTCATATCTATTGTAAAAAACGAGTGTGGCTAATAGAATAATAAGATAGTTACATGTGGTGTTAAGTACAGTGCTACATGTACCTCATCCTAATGTACAGAGACTAGTTTTAAACAATAGAAATGGATAAAATGTTTAATTGAAGACTAATTTACTCTTTTATCTAATATATATGAACTTACTCGTTTTTTAAATAGAATGAACAAAATGCAATCTAATTCTTAGTAAAAAGATCTCCATGATACTTTTATCCTCAAACAAAAATTATATATATAAAAGTATGATATGAATATATATTCTAATATAAATATTACCATATTTTAAAATTATAATAATGATTCTATAATTAAATATTTGACAACAAAAAATTCTTAGTTGATTAAGTATTGGAATTGTTATCCTCTCACAATTGTGTTTCACAAATCATTAAAAAAAATTAATGGTGGCCAAAATAATAATGCAAACTTGAAGTGATTATTCATCATTGTGTGTTTGATCTTGGAGCATACGCCATTTATAACTCATTTTCTAAGGAACCTATTGTCACAAAACTTCAAAAATTTATGCAATTAATGTATTCTTTCATCATTAATTTTTTTTTTGGTGAATTACAATAATAGGGCAAAATTCAAATAATCAACGCGACTAACATGATTCGAGCCCAAATCACACCTGGAATGATGAACACCCTTAATCATCAGATCATCACATGGGTTCTTTTACCATTAATTTAAGTAAGCTATATACAAAACTCTTTTTTTTTATTATCTATTATCTATACATATTTAGATCAACAAACGTTTCTAAGATAATAAAAGTTTAACCTAATCAAATAAATAAATAAAACTATATTAATACTAGTAATAGAATCGTGAAGTCCTTTTCCATATTGACGAAAGAGAGGTTTTGTAATTTAAAAAAAATAAAGAGACAGATAGACGAATCTACCACCAAACAAAGGACGACATTATTGAAATTGTGACATTATTAACCAAGCTAACAAGATTCATATACGCACAAAAAACTTCAGTATTTTAATTTTTTATGATTAATTTATGAAAGAGTAAATCATTCAAGGTTCGTAGTTTTCTTTTTCGATAATGTTATTTTTAGAGTTTGTATATGAGTTTTTTTTGAAGTATAATGTGTCTTACCATTACACTTAATGACACTACAAATAATTTTTTGCTCTCTCCATTAATTAAATGTTAATTTTAAACTTCTTTTATGATGTGTCATTGTTTATTTCACTAACAATGTAATAGAATAAAAATATAAAAGGGAGGGGAATGAAGTTGTTTGGAATCGAACTCAAATTTTTATGATAACAACATAACATTTTTTGCCATTGAATTAATATATTGTTGACATAAATCCATATATTTATGCGTAGTTTTTTTTGTTAAATATAATTCCTAAATTAATACATTGGGGTTTGCATACAATAGCTTTAAAAAAAGTTTGATATTGAAAAAGCACATTGTTTGCTTCTTCTTTTTTAAGTTTTTTGTCAACAACTTGAGGTTGTAACAAAGTTTTCGACAAAACTATTATACAAACTAAACAAAGGAGTTAAAAATTATAAGAGACTAAATTTGTTAACACAGTTCAGATTTAAAAATCTTACCTCTATGAAGTCTAATTCAAATAATTAATTCACTAAATAATCTTCTCAATACAACTATTGAATTAAGCTCTATCTACCCATATTCAAATGGATAATTGCAATTTCAATGTTGCCCAAATGATTACATTCACTCTCCCCAAATTTTACAAATATAATATATCTAAGAAAATGGCTAAATAAATTAATAGTATAAAACCCACAAAATATCCCAAGTGATACAAAATAAAACACTCCCTAAAAATACATCATTTAACATTTTTAATAGTCTATTTATAGGTTGCATTTTATCCCTTTATCACATGTAAATAAACAATGCTTCAATTTTGAATTAAAATTAGGTTAGATAATTGCTTATTTTCTAAATTAATATATCCTCCAAAATCTGATAATATTATCTCTTCTAAGAGGTTGATCAGTTTGTTCCTTAAACTCAGTAAGATAGAGTTCCAATAATTTTAAGCTTGTCTTTGTCTTTCAAAAGTTTCTCATAGTGAATGAACTTAACCTAGATATTATCTAGTTCCCTTTGTACAATACTAATCATGCTTTCATTCCTAACACGATATTTAATCATAACTTTAAAAAATTAAAAGTCAAAACCGCCAACACAACAAAATATATTGATTGTTAAAACTCATGTTGTAACAAAAAGTTCGATAGTCAAAGTTTCCTACAAGCTCCCCCTTTATCATTTTGAAAAACCTTGTAGCAGATTACGAAACACACAAAATCCCATATATACATAATAAACTAAGTAAAGGGAACTAGATTAATTAACAACATACTCCCCAAACTCAATGAATCGACAATCAACAAGTATGCATCTTGTTATCTCCAAGAAGATAATCAAAGCAACAAGTATTTATAATCATTAACGTACAACAACAAGCATGTTTAAAGAGTTGAAATAACCAAAGTATGAATTTTAAAATATTGTCTCAAACTTAAGAACATCACTACAAGCACCAATTTGTCAATTTGCTCCACAATTTGCTCCTCTCCCCCCCTTTTGGCAAAGATGCCAAAGGGATTCCCTATGCTCTTCTTAAATCATAAATTAAATTTATTGCTTGCGACTAAAAGAAAATGAGACAACATACAACTGATAAGAGACGCATAACTTAAAAAAATAAAATGGGCTTTTTCAATTAAAATTGTCCCATCCGAAACAATTTCTTCCTCTTTTAAAATTCTTTAATAATCAATGCACATTACCATAATGTCAAATTCTCAAAAATATAATTACTACTTGTATAATAAGGTTGTAACACCCCAAACCTGGCTTAAACGTTATGGCCGAATCTGGTGATGTCACATTGAAGTGTTTTTCGAAAACATAGTTTCATTGGAAAACCCGTTCTATTATTAAAACTCGTTTATGCTCTTAACGAAAATTTAAGGGTATCCGGTTCATTTAAAACTCAAGTTGCTTTTAGCAGAATATTAATCATATTGGTTTGTTACTATACTTTAAAACAGTGTTTGATACGGAAGCTCTTATAGTATGTTAAGAAAACGTGGTGTTTTGAAAAGCATTTATCTTTTGAAAATCCGCGTCCTACTACTCTTAGATGTGGATTAAAATGAGTAAAATCCCCAAATTAAAAGTTAAAATTTAAAGAGGCCTTATTACATAACAAATACCCAAATTAAATTTATTGGAAATAAAACTCAAATGTAAAAGCATGAGCGGTTGTGTGGCCACCTCCGAATCCCTCGCAACACCGATCCGCCTAAGACCGGGGATTACCTGTACATATAAACAGAGGGGTGAGTTTATGAAAAATCAATGTGTAACCCCATATAAGCAAAATGGCCAATCAGGCCGCAGGCAAGTACAGTCTGGGCCTAAGCCCAAAATCAATAACAGTTCAGATCAATTGGGCCTTAGCCCATTACAATATAAGTATCAGTGTGGGCCTTAGCCCATTCAGTGACAGTAACAATTCAAGCAGGCAATTAGAAATCCTACTCAACCAGCCTCTACACTCCACTCCGTCCAGCCCAGCACTCCATGTGAGGATAAAATCACCCACCCATCCCTACACTCCAAAAATTAGCAGGTTGCGGCACTAGCGATAATTGCGTGCGAGGTGCCGATCTGATACACTTCCTCCAATCATAATAATCCCATCCCATGCAACATATCACACATGTATACAACATATATATCGTGGCATGCTCATATACAGTCATACATAACATAAGGCATACAACCATTTTATATCATAGGGGCATAACAGTCATTTTAAGTCATAGGGGCATAACAGTCATTTCATATCACTTTGGGGGTCTAGGTATACTTACCGACCTATCAGTAGGTCCACAGTCGTCTCGGGCAACCTGTGCAACCTTTACAGTCAAACAGTGAAAATGGGCCCAAGACCCATAATGCAGGCTCATGTGGGCCCACACGCCCGTGTGGCCCACATAGCCCAGAATTGGTCTCGGTCATGAAAATTACACAGTTTGACCCAATATTCTCTACACGCTCATGTGGTTTACCTGTGTGGGGCCCACAAGCCCGTTGGGCCCACACGGCCCCTTTCGACCCAACGTGGCCCAAAACGGCCTAAGACCACGAAATCGCTCATGGTGGCCTCAACAGTCTAACGCCCACGTTTTATGCGTTCGGTTTACCACACGAGCGAGCGCACGCTCGTGTAGCGTCAATTGTCATATTTTTTCGGCTTTTACCGGTTTACAATTTGGGCAGTGTTTACACGACATTTCACCGATATTGTTTATGGAGTACTGCTACACACCTGGGTTCTATTTGCTGAGAAAATCGCCCACGCCTTTGAAACATACACTTGACCAACAATCCCCAATTATTCATTTAAGCAGTTACTCAATCAAATACACACAAGTTATCCCAATCGTTATAGTCACAACAACTTACCTTTGATTGAGTGAAGAAGGAAGTTTCACCTACCAAAACGTTAATTACAAACCTTTTACCCTTCAAAAAGTTCCTAGGCACCAACCGCAAATGAGTAAGCACTTTGATAGTTGGTATCGATAGTCTTAATATTTATATAATGAATGATCTAGCCTAGAAACTAACTATCACCACGATTGAGGCAAGTGCACCTATCGAACAGTAGTATAGCTTAGTGGCAAGACCGGATTGTCGAACCCAAAGGAACCAAAAGTACTAATACTATATTTATTTCTATTATTTAGCCTAAGAATTAAAGTGAATTACTGTTTAATTTAAAATTAACTAACTACTAAGCTAAAGATGCTAAGACACAAAGAATGAATTAGGGAAATACTTGTGGGAAAAACCAATTGATTAAGACAATACCCAAGGAGGAATCCACCTAGACTTCACTTGTTATTTAACTCTGAACCAGACGATTTATTCACTTGACCTGATCCGTAGAATTCCCTAATTTACATTAATACCTCTCTCGAGGCTACTAACGTCTAACCCTAGGTTGATTAATTGAAATCTCTTTCTAATTAAAACCCCTAGGATTGCATTAACTCGATCTATGGACTCCCATATTAGGTTTGACCCTAATCCGGCAGATTTTTGTCATCTTATCTCTAGGGTTGCGATCAACTCCGCTTAATTATGCTAGATCTACTCTTAGACAGGGTCTATTCCTCCTCTTCCTAAGCACATCAATACTTGAATCAATATCCTGAAATATCAAAACAAGAATTAAGAACACATAATTAAGAACAAATCAAGTATTTATCATATAGTTCAGAAAACAATAACAAGATCCGTCTTAGGTTTCATCCCCCTCAGGTATCTGATGGGTTTAGTTCATAATCATAAAAGAATACATCTTAGAAGAAAAGATAAAACAAAACATAAGAAAACCCTAAAACCCCTTGAAGGAATTGAAGGAGAGATCCTCCGTCTTGAGTATGATTTCGGCTTCTTGAGATAAATCAACTGGCTTTCTTCGAGTAAATCCCACAATTCTGACCTCTCTGGCTCGGCTCCTTGGCCTAGCTGGACGCCCCCTGACAAAAAGCCCCCTTTAGGGTGTTTATATAAGCTTTTGGAATTTCTTTCTTTGCCTCTAAGTACCCAATTCTGAGTGAAATTCCTCTTTGTCACGGCAGGGACACGCCCGTGCAACACGCCCGTGTGAATCGAATCCAGGCCGTGGTCGAGCCTGCTAAAGGGGCACGACCGTGTGGCTTGGGCCCAGGCCGTGTTGATTTTCTACTTTGTCCCATTTGGTCCATTTTTAGCCCGTTTCTCGTTCTTTTCATCCTCCTATGCTTCCCTAAGTATAAAACATGAAATTAAAGGATTAGGAGCATCAAATTCCACAAGTCAAGGGATAAATCATCCAAAAAGCATGCTAAATGTGGGATTAAAATATGTATAAATTATGGTTTATCACACTTATTCAACAAGTAACAAAATGACACCATACTATTACACTTACCAACAACGCGAGAAAGAGAATCAACTACGAAGTGCAAGACTTAACGGCAAGTATTGAATGCTTACCAGAAAACAGAGAAGGGAACACAGTCGGCCCCAAGAGAAAGGAAAGATTCGGCAACCAGGAAATAAAAGGGAAGGATGAAAGAAGAGAAAAGCCAGAAGAACAAATCGACAACAGTGAAGCAGGAAAAAGAACGATAGAGAAATAGATTCAAAATGACAAAAGGGGGAGGAAGGTGTATTCGGCCAACAGTGGAATTACTTGGGAAAAGAAACGAAGAAGAGGCAATTCCAAGAGGGAGTATTCGGCCAAAAAAATGGTAAACAAAAAAAAAACAAAAAAAAATGAACTAGTTGAAACAGAACCCCTACCACTTTCGGCTTTCCAGCAAAAGAGAGAGACAAAACAAATACAAGCAAAACCCGAAATGAGGAGTATACCCAATGAGAAGTATACCACTCTGGCCGAATTTCTTGAGTGTCGGAGTCCAATTTCAGCACAACAATCCCTCTCCCCTCACTTCCCTTGATTTTCTCCTAAAATCCCTCCTCAAATCTCTCCACCCGATCACACCTCCCCTCAACCACTCAATTTGAATTCTTCTCAACCACTTCAGTGTTTCAGTCAAACTACAACTACCCCCAGGTACAACAGCAAAATAAATACTCCCTTGCCTCCACCAAGATTCGAACCCCAGTCCACTGGCATAGGTAACATGCCACTAACCCCCTAGACCAGCAGGCTTTTTATGTCTTGCTTTCACCCACAATAATTTAAAAGCCTACTAACTATAGGCAAGGGTTTATTCCCTAAAAACAAAACTTTTTGCACAAGCCCAGGTTTGAACCCAAGACTTCTCAAACATTCCCAAACACACCCAAATCACTTAACCCTGAGACAGGCAGATATTTGTGTAACAAACATACAAAAATACATACCTAGATTTTGGGGCGTTACAAAGGTCAAAAATAAATCACCAATAGAATCAAGATTTTAGGATCTCAAGATATGTCACAATTGTTTCCTTTTAGTGCACGCTATATGTTTTCTCCCTTAAATCCTACACAAGCTAAGAGAATTTCTCAAATCCTCAAATATCCATACATCAAGACTCTTAATAAAATTAATGGTAAGCTTATTTTGAGTTGGCGCATATTGAAAAACAACTATTTTGACTCCACAAGCTCCTAGATGAAATGGTGTCTAATATCTATTTGACTTATACGAGAATGTAACACTAAATTTTTAAATATGTTTATTGCACTTGTGATGTTTTAATAAACTATTGCAACACCTAATTCAACATAATAATATGACAACATTTGCTTCATCCATAATAATTGTGCACTACAACTTCGAGCTACAATATAGTATGCCTTTGCGGTGGACAAAGATATGGAGCTTTGTTTCTTGTTGTGTCATAAAACAAGATTATTGCCCAAATAAAGAAAAGCATTGAATTTCTTTTTTCGATTATCAATGTTCTCAACTGAGTCTACATCGTTATAACCAACAAGACTCATATTAGTATCTTTTGAAAATCATAAACCAAAATCAAATGTACCATTAACATATTCGATTATCTGTTTCACAGCTTTGAGATGTAATTGCTTTGAATCTACCTTATATCTTGTGCATGTCCCGATTGTAACTCCCTTCACCCATCCCGACATACAGTATAAATGGGAGGTGCTATCGAAGCACTTTCAAACTTCAATAAAAAAATTACTTTTAATAAAACATCATTTAACAACTTTATAAAATTCCTTAAAAACAACTCCCAACATTTAAAAAATAATCAAATTTTATTTAAAATTATTTTGGGTCATTGAATACATATAAGGACTTAACCAAATCATAAGACGAGTGTTCGAAGCTCTTTGGCTTAAAACGAGGTCATTCGAGTTGAGAAAAATAGAAGTTTTATAAAATCTTAAAAGTTAAAACAATTTAAAATAAAATCATAGAATATGATAAAAAAAATCATTTTGAAGGATTTAAAATCATTTTAGAAACTTTTCTTGGTTGATTGAAGGTGTCTAGGCTCAAGTATGAGCTCTAGGGAGCTCAAAATGACCAGTGCAGTGTATGGAGCCCTATCCAGAGGCTAGGTATCGGCACCTAGGCCTGGAATTGTAGTATTTTAGCTACTAACTTATTTTGATCCAGTACCTATGGTAAGGGTACCGAACCATGGGCCCCTGACAATAAAAATTTGTTCAAAAACACTCCAAAAAATAATTCTAAATCATTTTCAAACATTCTTAAAACAAATTTATACTTCTATTCATTGCATGAACATGATTGACACAATATAGAGGTCAAAATTCATATCAAAGGTTAAAAATATGTACATTGTCAAACTTACAACTTCAATAATGACTAGCTTAAAAATATGTACATGCCAATAACCAAATACAATGACATTAAGAACAATTGAAATGCAACATTAAAACTCGAACGGTAATGTGATGCTTGATCGTGTGACGCGCGTGCACGCAAAACAAATAATTTTATAAAATAATTTTAAAGGTCCGGTTTTGACTGCAAGCGGATAGTGTCAATTGTAATATTTATAGTGTTCGATGGAACACTAAAGTAATTTCAAGGGGTCGAACCCAAATGTAACACCCCTCGCCTAACCTGATCGTTGGGTCCGAGCTACAGGATGCTACAGTTGATAACAAAATAATTACAAAAATTTAACGAATAAAATGAATCGAAACCCAAAAAATTCAATCATTTAAATCATTTATTACAATTTAAATCCTTTCCTGAGTCTTATAGGAGCTTATGTACTCTAAGATTGACCCAGGATTAAATAAGGACCAAACTGGAAAGAATTCAAATTTTCAAAACATCGTCGTTACATGACCTCGACGTCGTGATGTCGCCAGACAATATTTCATGTCACGATGTTGGACTACTTGATGTCGGGACGTCATAAACTATTGGCCGATGTTGCAACGAGTGAAGTTTGACATTAGGACGAGGAATCTAGTTGATGCAAAAATAGGTCATTTGGTAATTGCTTCAAACCAAAATTTCAATTAGATCAAAATAATACACTTAGCATTACATAAGCCTGTTCAAAACATACCAAAATATAACATACAATAATCTAATCAATCCACAAAACCAATATGGCACATTTGGCACCAATTCACAACAAGGATACATGAATCAATACAAGCCATTCAACCTACTTATACCATTTCATGCCACTTATCCATTCATACAAAAAGTTATTTCATGCATACCTAACTCATTATGATTATCAATCCATATATGCATAGCATAATACCAAATCTATGAACATAAGCAAATTGCCATTACCATAAAGTACATGCCACGTATAACCAAGTTCAAATGATTAAAGTTCTACCGAATCAAGAGATGGATAGTGTGAGCTCCTTATGGGTCTGACACGTTTTGCAAGACAAAATCTACAAAAAGAGGAAAAAATTTACAAATGCTTAATAAGGTCATAGGTATTTAAAGAGTTACTTACCTTATATAACAATTATAAACGTTAAACTAATGTCCAGACAAAGTTTACTGAACATATCAAAACACAAACACTACATTGTGAGCTTCAATACATGCTCAATCATGTAATTTATCAAGTATGAAGCATGGCATCTCATATCTTCTAAGTCATCAATTTAACCATATTTCCATCATAATTAAGTTAATCATATATGTATAGTCAAGGCTTTATATTCAACTCATATGATAATTCCACATTTGTTGTAACACCCCAAACCCGGCCTATTCGTTACGACCGAATTTGAAATGCCACTACGGAAAAACGTTTGAAGACTGATTTCACTTTTGGGAAAAACATTAAAAATTTTGTCATTTGAAAACCATGTCCAATTAAAAATTCTAAATAATATAAGCTTGATAAAAAATATCCAAATTAAAACTTTATTATAAGCTTTTAAAATATAAGTTGCCAAAATTAAAAGCACTTCCCAATAATAATTTAATGGTCGTCTAGCTTAAACATAATAAAAATGTTCAATCACTTTAATGGGCCTTATTACAATAAACACTTAATCAAAATACTGAAAATATAACTACTTAATTAATTAAAATATCTTTCTCGCATGGAAATCGCTTCGCATGGCCACCTTTGTATCCACTCCAACCCGGTCCAAAAATCACGATCACTGCGATGTTTAATAAAAATTGGGTGAGTCATATGGACTCGATGTGTAATTAGTCCACTGAATTCCACCCACATGTTAACCACATATTAACTCATATATCGGATAGCAATTATCAAATTCACATGTTATCACATTCAGGCTTGGCCCATATTCATATCACATTCATCTAATAGGGTAGTTAACCACATAATTTCCACATCACGGGCTTAGCCCATTTCCACACCGATCCACATTCATATACTGGGCTTTGCCCATTTCCACATTAATCCACATATCATATTGGGCTTGGCCCATTTCCACATATGTTCACATACGAACTCATGCAATTATGAAGCCCAACCCAAACCTAGGGTCCATCCGCTACACACCCCCTTATCCGACCTACCACACACCGGGGATTATCAAATCACCCTCTCCTTTTCACTCCAAAGGCAATCATCGCCGTCCACGTGCAATTAAGCACAATAGTCCACAACGCGACCTCGTCGGCGCCAATCCACGATGTAGCCGTAGCTAACACCAAAACCACGATGGGACACATAGTCACTCATCAACCACGATATGGCACATAGCCGATATCAACCACGATGAGGCACATAGCCACTCATCAAGCCACGCGAACTAAATCGCAATTAATCCACAACGTGACCTCGATCCAACGTCAATCCATGATGTAGCTCAAGGCTAACATCAAACCACGCACTCGAAGTACACCCGTACCTTCTTTCATATCCCAACCCATGCACATGCCACATAAAATAATGATACAATGTAATGATGCATGAGCATGTTCATCAAGCATATTATCACATATTCATATTAATAATCACATATCATCGAGGTTTGGTACTTAGGATTATCGACATACCCTTGAGGGTATCCTTATCACAATTTCCACCGCACTAGTTAGCACATTCATAATACATACACATTTCACATACATATCATATACCGAAAAGCGGTGGGTTAATCACACACACCGATCACTTGGAGAACTATGCTTTCGATCATCGATGCTATCACTAGGCGATACTACGGCTATTTGCCTACTTTCTTGTTCGACATTTGGTCCACACCCCGGTGGCCAATCCCTAAGCGCGAGACAGATCTCTTCTTAAACTTCGGGATAGGACCTTCCCTTTCCCTTCTTGAATGGTATTCGCCTCCATTAACACACTTAATCGGAACAATCGATTTAATCATCAATATACGAATTCTTAACCAAATATCCACAACTTATCATACTTACCGAAAAGGGTCTTGAAATCCGAAAAGCTTGATCTAATGCTTAGATCCTTAATCCCTACATTTGATTAATCACCTACTACTTTAATAAAAAGCCATTCGCCATAAATCCAAATCCTAGTAGGATTAGTATACTTAAACTTACCTTGTTGTCGTTTGACTTAAGAATCAAGTCTTGAAATCTACGCTATACTCTTCTTGCATTCGCCAAGCATTGAATCAATTAACTTGGTTAGTTTTCGCTTTTGAATAATTAATGAACACATATATTTACCAAACATGGCCTTGGCCGAATGCTATAGACACTTACCTTTTGGATTTTAAATCCCAAAACTCACCGAATAACTAGGGAACACGTGGCCTATGGTGTACCTTCGGGAAAAGAACTTCTCCTTCCTTGTAGTCGACACTTAGTAAATCCCGAAAGATCTCTTCAAAGTTTAGGCAACAAGATATTAATGGGGTTAGTCCTAGATTTCGGCAAATCTTAAGAAAAAAGGATGAAACTGAATGAGATCTTACCCTTACTTGAAGAAATCGATTGCACCTTCACTTCAACCTTCAGAGATTCGGCTATGGCTAGATGATGATCTCACAACTTTCGGCTTTTGGAGGGATTAGAAAGAAAAGAGAAGGAAGAATAAAGATGGAGGATTCGGCTAGATCACAAGGTATTTCGACTTGGCAAAAATAAAAGAAGAAGAAGATTCGGTGAAGAGAATTCAGCAGAGGCTTTCAAAGAACAGAAAATAATGCAGAATGGCCTCTCTTTTCCTTTTATAGCCGAAATTACTAACTTAGAATCCCTTACTTGGCCATCACTCCTCTATCTGATAACTTTATCCTTTAATTATCATAAATAAAAGAGTTTAAATCCAACATTTATCTCTTCAAAATAATCCAATTTAAAAAATCCTTTATTTATCACCCTTTTTAATCGAATATTTATGAAAATAAAACACCTCCTTTCTAGAAGCATGTGCCGTCCACCTCAGTCATCTGGAAGCAAAAATAAAACCTCCTTTATTTGCTTCCCAAGTGACTCGAACTTAGGCCCATTCCTCTTGCATATGGCGCCATTTCCATAGGCCCTAAGTGGCATATTCAGACCACTTTTCCAAGCCTGTTTGTGTGTCAAATTTCACAAACTTTTTCTTTTAAGGCCACCTTGCCTTAATTTCCCCTTTTAAACCTTAAAACTCGTCATTTCTAGGTCATTTCTAAGTTTCCAAAAATTTTCGATCGGCTCTGTAAACTTGACATTTCCTTACATTTCCAAGTTTCCAAAAATGTTCACTTTCCATTTTCCTTACATTTCCTAGTTTCCAAAAATGTTCACCTTCCATTTTTTAAACTTAACATTTCCATACATTTTCAGGTTCCAAAAATGTTCATTTCTAACTTATTTTCACTCATTTCCGGGTTTCCAAAAATATTCAAAATTTATTCGTAATACTTAAAACATGTCACTTCATACAATTAAATCGAAAATGCATAGGCCCTATTTTAGGATGTTATAGTTCTACCCCCCTTAAAGATAATTTCGTCCTCGAAATTACTTATTAACAAGTAATCGTACTTCTTAACTCACCGCACTACGCTTATGCTGCGCACTCTGATCTTAATAGAACCATCATACTTCCTAGGCACAATTTTTAAGTTCACAACCAGGGTTTCAAGCATTTTACTAGCAACACAAGAATGAATTATCTCTAAAGCAATAAGTAATATTCCAAAACAAGGAACTTACCCGCTATCACATCCTTGGTTGCCTCGCATCCAAACCTTGACTCCTCTGTCGGGTGTTCCACGACCTTGGCCGAGCCCTATCCATCACTTGAGGACATTTCTTAACCAAATGAGCCTTAGATCCACACGGAAACATTCCTTACTATTTCCCCAACATTCTCTGTGTGAGTTCTCCCACACCGAGCACAGAACGATTCGATTCTCAAAAGCGCGCAGTGCGCGTCTGCAATTCTCGATCCTTGGTCTTTTCGAACATCTTCAAACGATGCTGACGGTCTAAAACTTCTCTTATTCCCGTTCCTTTATTTATCTCGGTTTTCTCTTACAGTCTTCTTAACTTCTTCAGCGATCCGAGCTTTCTCCACTAGAATGGCAAAATCCCTTTCTCTGTGCGGAGCAATCAACTCTCGTAGCTCATCACGCAACCCATCTTCGAATCGGACACACCTTTCGTAGTCAGTGGCTATGATCCCCTTGGCATACTGACTTAACCGCACAAATTCAACTTCATACTCTGCTACCGACTTACTTCCTTGTACCAAGTTTAGAAACGCCTTCCTTTGCGAGTCTAAATAACTAGCTCCAACATACTTCCCCTCGAACTTAACCTTAAAATAATTCCAATTCAATCGATCTGCCGGGACACCTTGTTTGTGGTGAGCCACCATCGATAAGCCGTCTCGAACAGCGAGATGAGCGCTTTCGACTTTTCCTCATCGATGCAGTCCAAATCGTCCATTATTCTTTCGATTTGCTTCCAACCAATACTCGTTACGTTCGAGCTACTCCGAATACTCCTCTAAAAACTTCAGCCCGTTGGACCTAAGCCTTTCCGATACCGACTTCCGAGCTCCACTTCTCATGCTAGCTCGCCGCCACGCGTTCTAGTACTCGCAACATAACTCGCGACAACGCTTCATCTTCTCCTATCGGATCTTGATCCTCCGTGCCACGGTGGCGTGGCACATCGTTTTTCGACCCATGGCGGACCCTACCGGTTCCGAATCGCCATTCTACCTCTACTGGCGTCCACGGCGACCACGTCCCCTAGAACTCATTTCTAACGTCGCGACTTATCTCGATTAAAAAGTTTTATGTATCGGACTTTTGTTCCACTTATTAACCGCGAACAATTTTATGATATAAAGATATTTAGAAGTAGTTCTTTCGATCACACAAAGGTTCGAGTTCAAGTTCACTACTCTAACTCGGAGTCACATTCACATTCATAAGCGAGAGACACATTCATTTCTCCATGAAGTCACATTCATTCACAACATCATTCACTACACTTTTATGGCCATTCCATCCATTTCCCTACCTGAGGGTAATTTCGTCATTTTCCTACAAGGGTATTTTGGTAATAAATCGGGGTCAATTCAAAAATATTTTTCAAATTAAAGGTATTTCAGAATTTACAAAATCTCTGGGTTATTTTGTTTTCCAAATCGAGGTGTTGCAAAAATTTTAAATCGAGGTTATTTCGGTAATTTTAGAAGTCGAGAAGCGATTCAGTAAACTCTCCAAATCGGGGTATCTTGTTATTTGTAAAATGAAGTTTTTGGTATTTTTGTAAAGTAGAAATATTGTAGCAAACATCGAGGGTATTTTTGAAAATCTTAAGAACTAAGGGTATTTTAGTAATTTATAATCTGAGGGCATTTTTGTAATTTTGTAAATCGGAGATATTTTGGAAAAAAATTTCACAATAATCTTTTACTACAATTAAAAGGGTAATTTAGGGATTTTAAAACTAGGGTTTTTATCATGGCTAGTCCCTTTCGGGTTTTAATTATCGGGTTTATCCCGTGAATAAGTCCTCTTGGTTAGGGTGAACCAGTAGCTACGCACTGAGGTAGGATTCGAGTAGAGAGGAGGTGAGTCGCTAGGACCGCTTAAGTACCAAGCTCTTCTTGAATACCAATCCTAGACATGCGTACTATGGTTGCCACACACTGAACTCGACGACTTACTTGAGGAGGTTTGTTTAATAGTCCTTAAGTCTTATGCATGTGTTTGAGTGCACTAGCCCTAGGGTTCAATAGCCCTAGTATTCTAATCTCTGAGCCCAAATAAGCCCATAATGATTCACATAAACAAGTCACTTCAATAATTAGAAGTACTTACAGTGGACTTGGTAGGAGATACAGTGCCATGCGAGAATAACTGAAAAGTTTATGAAAGCCCATACTTTTGAAAAGCCCATCTTTGAAAAAATTATTTTGGACCCAAAACCCTCAAGGCCGAGTTTTGAACTGTGCTCGATACCAAAGCTGTAACACCCCAAACTCGGCCCATTCATTCTGATTGAATTTGAAATGCCCGCTGCGGAAAAACGTTTGAAGACTCGATTTCACTTTTGGGAAAAACATTAAAAATTTTGTCATTTGAAAACCATGTCCAATTAAAAATTCTAAATAATATAAGCTTGATAAAAATATCCAAATTAAAACTTTATTATAAGCTTTTAAAATATAAGTTGCCAAAATTAAAAGCACTTCCCAATAATAATTTAATGGTCGTCTAGCTTAAACATAATAAAAATGTTCAATCACTTTAATGGGCCTTATTACAATAAACACTTAATCAAAATATTGAAAATATAACTACTTAATTAATTAAAATATCTTTCTGCATGGAAATCGCATCGCATGGCCACCTTTGTATCCACTCCAACCCGGTCCAAAAATCACGATCACTGCGATGTTTAATAAAGTTTGGGTGAGTCATACTGCACTCGAGTGTGTAATTAGTCCTTTGAATTCCACCCACATGTTAACCACATATTAACTCATATATCGATATCAATTATCAAATTCACATGTTATCACATTCAGGCTTGGCCCATATTCATATCACATTCATCTAATAGGGTAGTTAACCACATAATTTCCACATCCGGGCTTAGCCCATTTCCATCTTGATCCACATTCATATACCGGGCTTTGCCCATTTCCACATTAATCCACATATCATATTGGGCTTGGCCCATTTCCACATATGTTCACATACGAAATCATGCAATTATGAAGCCCAACCCAAACCTAGGGTCCATCCGCTACACACCCCCTTATCCACCTACCACACACCAGGGATTATCAAATCACCCTCTCCTTTTCACTCCAAAGGCAATCACTACCGTCCACGTGCAATTAAGCACAATAGTCCACAACGCGAACTCGATCGGCGCCAATCCACGATGTAGCCGTAGCTAACACCAAAACCACGATGGGACACATAGTCACTCATCAACCACGATATGGCACATAGCCGATATCAACCACGATGAGGCACATAGCCAATCATCAAGCCACGCGAACTAAATCGCAATTAATCCACAACGTGACCTCGATCCAACGTCAATCCACGATGTAGCTCAAGGCTAACATCAAACCACGCACTCGAAGTACACCCGTACCTTCTTTCATATCCCAACCCATGCACATGCCACATAAAATAATGATACAATGTAATGATGCATGAGCATGTTCATCAAGCATATTATCACATATTCATATTAATAATCACATATCATCAGGTTTGGTACTTTAGGATTATCGACATACCCCTTGAGGGTATCCTTATCACAATTTCTTTCGCACTAGTTAGCACATTCATAATACATACACATTTCACATACATATCATATACGAAAAACGGTGGGTTAATCACACACACGATCACTTGGAGAACTATGCTTTCGATCATCGATGCTATCACTAGGCGATACTACGGCTATTTGCCTACTTTCTTGTTCGTGACTGGTCCACACCCGGTGGCCAATCCCTAACTCGCCGAGACAGATCTCTTCTTAAACTTTGGGATAAGGACCTTCCCTTTCCCTTCTTGAATGGTATTCGCCTCCATCAACACACTTAATCGAACAATCGATTTAATCATCAATATACGAATTCTTAACCAAATATCCACAACTTATCATACTTACCGAAAAGGGTCTTGAAATCCGAAAAGCTTGATCTAATGCTTAGATCCTTAATCCCTACATTTGATTAATCACCTACTACTTTAATAAAAAGCCATTCGCCATAAATCCAAATCCTAGTAGGATTAGTATACTTAAACTTACCTTGTTGCCGTTTGACTTAAGAATCAAGTCTTGAAATCTACGCCATACTCTTCTTGCATTCGCCAAGCATTGAATCAATTAACTTGGTTAGTTTTCAGCTTTTGAATAATTAATGAACACATATATTTACCAAACATGGCCTTGGCCGAATGCTATAGACACTTACCTTGTGGATTTTAAATCCCGAAACTCACCGAATAACTAGGGAACACGTGGCCTATGGTGTACCTTCGGGAAAAGAACTTCTCCTTCCTTGTAGTCGACACTTAGTAAATCCCAAAAGATCTCTTCAAAGTTTCGGCAACAAGATATTAATGGGGTTAGTCCTAGATTTCGGAAAATCTTAAGAAAAAAGGATGAAACCGAATGAGATCTTACCCTTACTTGAAGAAATCGATTGCACCTTCAGTTCAACCTTCGGAGAGATTCGGCTATGGCTAGATGATGATCTTACAACTTTCGGCTTTTGGAGGATTAGAAAGAAAAGAGAAGGAAGAATAAAGATGGAGGATTTGGCTAGATCACAAGGTATTTCGGCTTGGCAAAAATAAAAGAAGAAGAAGATTTGGTGAAGAGAATTCGGCAGAGGCTTTCAAAGAACAGAAAATAATGCAGAATGGCCTCTCTTTTCCTTTTATAGCCGAAATTACTAACTTAGAATCCCTTACTTGGCCATCACTCCTCTATCTGATAACTTTATCCTTTAATTATCATAAATAAAAGAGTTTAAATCCAACATTTATCTCTTCAAAATAATCCAATTTAAAAAATCCTTTATTTATCACCCTTTTTAATCGAATATTTATGAAAATAAAACACCTCCTTTCTAGAAGCATGTGCCGTCCACCTCAGTCATCTGGAAGCAAAAATAAAACCTCCTTTATTTGCTTCCCAAGTGACTCAAACTCAGGCCCATTCCTCTTGCATATGGCTCCATTTCCATAGACCCTAAGTGGCATCTTCAAACCACTTTTCCAAGCCTGTTTGTGTGTCAAATTTCACAAACTTTTTCTTTTAAGGCCACCTTGCCTTAATTTCCCCTTTTAAACCTTAAAACTCGTCATTTCTAGGTCATTTCTAAGTTTCCAAAAATTTTCGATCGGCTCTGTAAACTTGACATTTCCTTACATTTCCAAGTTTCCAAAAATGTTCACTTTCCATTTTCCTTACATTTCCTAGTTTCCAAAAATGTTCACCTTCCATTTTTTAAACTTAACATTTCCATACATTTTCAGGTTTCCAAAAATGTTCATTTCTAACTTATTTTCACTCATTTCTGGTTTTCCAAAAATATTCAAAATTTATTCATAATACTTAAAACATGTCACTTCATACAATTAAACTGAAAATGCATAGGCCCTATTTTAGGATGTTACATTTGTTTATGCCTCTCAACTCGTATTATTAATTTTACCCGATGAAACTTAGTAAACAAGCTTAATTACACAGGTACTAATCACATTAGAGGCTCATCCGAGCTGAACATATATTCGTGTCAAGTTACCCGTCCAGGCTAAACCTTTATCGACACATTAAACAGCTTGGTTAGAGCTATATATATACATGTAAGGTTACCAGTCCTGACTAAACCTTTAGAACAACATCAGGTTACCTGTCCAAGCTAAACCTATATCACATGTATCTTCGAGTTCGCAAAAAATGCTGAAGCTCGGAAACATCAGAAATCAACATGTAACCATTTGTATGATATGTTTACGACGTTTCATCAGGGTAATTTCTATCACATAAGTTCATATTTATATGTTTCGATTTAGTCCAAATCTCACCCTTTAATACTAAATTGCAAATAATTAAAAGTTCAAAAAAAACAAACATAGATTCATAATGTAACATTCATAAGGATTTAAACATAATTATACTGTGTGAACTTACTTAGCAAAATCGGTAGATGAGTTCAATTTGGTCCCTACACACCAATTTCATGTCATAAGAAATTTTGGTTATTTTCTCTTTTGGTCCTTAAGTTTTTCTTATGTTTATACTTCATTCCCTCAAATTTCAAATAATTATATGTGAACCTCAAAACTTTTTACATCTTTACGATTTAATCCTTACTTTAATTTAGTATACTACAACGTGCTTTTCAATTTAATTTTCTTTGATACTCCTCAACCTTCTCTTTTATCACTTTCATTTCCTTATTTTCCTTTACCGAGTAATCAATTGTACACTATCTCGATTTATAATTGCTTTTAAAATATAAAAAATTTATGGGTATTACATGTGCTTCCTGGACTTTTTAACCCAAAATTTTATAAATTAATCCAACCCTGTACATGTTTTTCTATTTTCTCAAAATAAACATCATTTATTAAATTAATTTTAATTAATTAATTTTTCCAATTAAATAGTTTTCTCAACCCGATTCTAATTTCGCTAGAATCATGGCAACTTTACTGTAAAAGAATCTATGAGAAAAATATATTTAATTTCTACATTCAATAGATTCATAATGACCAATTAATCTTATTCCATTTTCAAAATTCAATTAATTAAATAATAATTCAAAAAACTTAAATTAATTCTCAGGTCATTTCCATACTTAGTGAGAAACCACATTCATTTCCAAATGTAACCCATTTCTCTAACTTTATTATTTATATCCATTATTGTTCATTTGATAACATACAATTCATTTCTAGTTTCAACGAGCTAGCGGAGGGATCGATTGGACATATGTAATTAGGGTTCAAATGATTTATAATTAAGTTCCAGCTTTTCACCTATAAACTATAAACTCATTTAGTCACGAATTCATTCCACTATAGTATCGTGACTGAGCTCTCCCTAATGACATACCATTATGAAAGATACTCGATCAGTGCTCGTTCAATGATCTTGTCATAAGTGTGTTCCCCTCATAGGATACCCTTAATCTTTTTGGGATAAATCTGTTCTCCCAATTGATTATATTTGATATCATAGTAACCATTACATCTTCCTTCATGAAAAGTCAATTATTATCAAATAGTAATTAAGTCATTCATCATAAAGACGAACGACTAGTAACCACGTTTACTTGTCATCTCTCATGTATTGAGAGGATATCATTTACCCATATCTTAGGCTATGCATTTCATTATTGTGAATGATGTTACATACTGCAGAAATCGTATACCCAACGCACCAGCTTTCGGTTCCTTATCTATTTGAACTTAGGCTTTTACTTACATCAAAGTATACGAGTCACACATATATAGTCCATCATCCACTCATAATTAAGGTATGACACATTATGAATGTCACAAGTGAGTAAATCCATAAACGAATTCAAGATCTATTATACTTGGGTCATGTTCGATGTATTGTCAGTCCAATCAGTCATATTTATGTTTCTATGTCACACCCGAGTTTCTTTAAGGACCCTAATTAAAGGAATTTTGGGACTTAATTGAACGTATAATAAGTTGGTAGACTATACTAAGAATTTTGAGAAAATTTATGACTATCGAGTAAATAGTTAAGTTTCAATTCTGGTTTGGTTAGGATGGAACCGATTGGTTCCAAAGTGGGAGACATAATAATTATCGGTGATTAGCTAAAAGAGATTGAGAGACCTTGTATAGGAGTTATATATATATATATATATATATATATGTAGGTGAAAGTGGACATTATTGGAAAGGAAAATTCTCCTCAATTCTGTCTACAAAATTTCTTCTTACTTGCATTATCTTCTTCGATTGTTCCGAAGAAGAGGAGAGCTTAAGAAATCTCTGTATGGAGTAGAAGTCGTGAGAATTGGTGTCTGAAAGTAGAGAGATTGAGAAACCGGTAAGCTTATAAACTTTCTATGCTCGAGAATTAGAGAAAGAAGGAGGGCAATGACTCCTAATAAATTTCTATAAATTGGGTTTTGGGTTTTAAGGTTGAATACCTTCGATTTAACCGATAAATGGTTGTCATGCCTAGCTACCAGGATAAAGGAGGATTTTGTGTTTCCAAAAACTAATCTGGCAAGGATAAAGGAAATAAGGTGAGTTTCTATGCTCCATCTATGGGTTTTTGATGACATTGAACTGCCGGAATGATATGTGTTTGTGTCTGTTATGTGTTGTCTGAATTTGCAGTTGTGTATGAACATGGTGACTGAGTATGTTTCCATGCAATGTATGTTGGATGTTAATTAGTATGAATTGAAAGATTAATAGGTGGCATACTGTATGCTATAGGAATAAGTACAATTAATTACGTAAAATGCTTGTATATGATGCGGAGTAAAAAAGGATATACCTTGACGAGGTACAATTAATTCTGAATCCATTTGTAAATTAATTCACTTGTGACATTCACGGTGTGATTTACGTAAATCCTGAGTTAGTCACTGACCATGCGTATGCAACTCATGTGCTTTGATATAAGTGGAGACTTATACTCTAAAGATAATCGAGCCCATAGCCGGTATGTTGGGTATATGACTTGTGTATGGCATGGCTTTACTAGCAACAGTGGAATTCATAGCCCAATTAAAGAGTTAATGATATCCTCTCATTAGCATTGTGTGGATTCATAAATATGGAACGTGGCCATGGGTTGCTTGTTCTCGAACTAGTAATTTATCATAGTCATTTGTTGACAGTGATCATATTAATCATTAAGAAGACACAATGGTGACAATGAGATAACATAGGATTGTATTGAGTGAACAAATTTAACTTAAAGTGGTCAATGATATCATATGAGGGTAACACACACATGACGAGGTCATTGGAAAAAGCAGTTGGATGAATTACTTTCGTAAAGAGCATACAATAAGGAGTTTTCAATCATGGTACTTCTTGTGTACTGACTCCATGATTAAGTAAGTGCGATTTGTCAGAACAATGCTTCTGGACATAATTGCAATCAATAGAGCCTAATTGTATATGTTCGATTGGCCCCTCCACTAGCTCAACAAAAGCTCGATCAGACTCATTTGAATCAGAAAAAAATTCTAGGACTTTGGGAATAATTTAATTGAGTCGATTTATTCGATGAGGAATTAAATTAGATGGTAAGAATTGTTCAACTAGATATTTTGATTAAAGAATTTTCTTGAAAATTCAATTTGGAAAATCTAAGTGATTTTTGGAAAAGTTAATTTTGATCAAGTAAAATTAAAATAATCAAATTAATATGATATTTTTGGAAGTTAATTTTCAAGTCAGACAATTGGTCAAATATGTAATTGAACTTGAAATTTGGACCTAAGATCGTAGATTGGGTCCGAGAGCCCAAAATCGAGAATAAGACCCAAAAACTGGTCGAACCGGGCCCGATATGTGAAATCAGGCTGACGGTCCAACCGGTGGCTACATCGGACCAGTCAGGGTCGTCATTGACCCGAAACAAACCAGCAGTAGCCAAATCAGTTCGGGATGCCGTAAGGGTGTCGCACTTGCATCACCGAAAATGGCGATACCGGTGGCTACAAAGGTGGCGTCTTGATGGCCAGCAGCGGTTTATCATCAATGGTTGAGCAGTGGAAATGTTACACTCCTATTGGGACTCTACCAAAGAATTTGATTTTTTATATTAAAGTAATTATCTTAATATTAAATTTAATTTAATATTTATCTTGTAGATAAACATTCTATTATTTTAATAATATTTAATATTAAATTTAATCTAATATTTATCTTGATAAATATTATATTAATTTAATATTAAAGTGATTAAGTTTAATCATAGTTTAACTCTCTAACTCTCCCTGTATACAGAGAGTTTTAGGTCATTATTTACACACACTTAAATTCAAGAGAAAGTTGTAGAGAGAAAATTCTCTAAAGAGATTATTCTAGAAAATTTCTAGAGATATTTTTCTGATTTACAACTTGACCCAAAAGTTTAGAGCAATTTCAAAATTATTGCCTTGGAGGAGTTCTTAAGGAATCCTCAATTGAGTAAAGGCTGACTTAGGCGAGTTTGGACGAACGAATCGCCTAAGGCCGCACGGATCGCAAGACTAAAGATCTAGCCCCATGACATTAGAAAGTATGATTCCTTTATAGATATAAATGATATTTACATAATTTTCTTTGTCGTGATGAGTTGACTCATAGAGTCTTAGTAGGTGTGATAAGTTGTGTTGCAGGAGTGAGTATGGTCATTGTCTAATACCTTCCTGTTATACGATTCTAGTACTAACAAATCTGTGTCATATGAAAATGTAGAAAGAAGCTTTATTTGTAATGCCTTTGGTAGGGAAATTTTATAGCAAACAGACTGACAGATCACGGCCCGACCTTGCGGGTGAATACGATATGCGTAAGACCATGTGGTTGAGGCTCTATGACATCATTTGATAATACACCAAGATGGTGAGACGATGTAATGTAACGCCCTGAATAATTTAAGTTTGTTTTTGTAAAATCTGATACAAATGTATATTTGCTTCAGTGGTTCAGTGTTCTGGGTGTGTGTATGAGGTCTTGGGTTCAAGTCCCACATTTGGAATTTTTTTTATTTTTTATCCAAGCCTTATCCCTGTTGGGTGGGCCTTATATAATATTGTTTGTAAACTCTTATCAGAATGAGCCTACTGGTTCGAGTGGTAAGGAGTTAGCTTGCTCTGAGGTCTCGTGTTCGAATCCTTGTACGAGCGTGGATGTTAATTTTTGTCTCAGTTGTCTGACAAAGTTTCGGTGGGGCTGGAATTCTGAAGTAATGGTTGGTTTGGGTTAGTGGAGTAGTGGGGAGTTAGAGAGATTTTAGGGATGTGTTACAAAACAAGTTAATTTGAGTTAAAAATCTTTTATTTTCTTTTTCTTAAAAAAATAAGAAGAAGAAAACTCTATCTCTTTCTGACGTTTCTATACTCTTCTCCTATCAAATTTTCCTTCTTTCTTCTTTTTTGATTTCTGTCGAAATTTCCTCTTCCTATCGTGGTGTTTTACCTTTTGTTTCTGTCGTTCAATTTTGAAGTTAAGTGTTCGTCGTGGTGTTGTGGGAGTCCTTTTTGTACTTTTGTTTCTGTTGATGTTTGAGTTAATCTGGTATACTGTTTTGGTAGATGCTCTTCAGGAAAACCAAGACCCTTCGATGGTGTAGTGAACTTTCGAGGCTGCTATTGTCAAGGCAAAGCTTTTGGGTCGTTTTTGTGCAGTTCTCTGTTGTATTTTTGGAGTTGTGCCCAAGAGGTGTCTCGGTTGGATTTGTGAATTAAAGTTAATTGTGGGTGTTTTGGTTGACAATTTTAGGTGTTGTTCACTTCGAGGGTGTGAATTCTTCAAAAACTGAACCAAGTGTGTACCCTAAACACGAAAAATTGAGGTTCGACGAAAGCCGAAAAATAACATTATCAACGCCACATGGGCGTGTGGCATGCTGTATGGCTGGCCGTGCGAGAAACACAGCCATGTGAATGTTGCAGGCGTGGTCGTGTGTAAGACACGACCGTGTGATGGTGAATGTGTGGCCGTGTGGGCCAAATGAGCTGGGCCAGGTTGGGCATATGGGCCCACACAGAAATGCCATACGGGCATGTGGGCCCAAAATTCTGAAAATTTCCCTAGGGTCGTACGAGTCATTTCGATCGACTGTGGGCCGATCGTAGGGTCGGTAAGGGTTAACCAAACCCTATTTCATGTGATCTGATACTCTGATAGTCTGATTTGAGTAGGAAACTGATATGTATGTCTGCATGTACTGTTAAGTGTGTATTTATCTGTATACGAGCATGTTAAGCATGTTTATTCTGTTTTTTTGCATCTGTATTCTTTATCTGTGTTTGGGGTGGGATTTGTATATGTGGAGGAAGTGATCTGTAAGGTGACCTTTTTCTTATATTCTGGCAGCTTGACTGCAAATAATCTGTTATGTGTCGCATCGACACTATATGGTGTGTAGAGATGGGTGGGAGTATTTAACCCCACATGGTGTGATGGGATGGTCGGAGATGGTGTGTAGACGATGGGGGTAGGATTCTGTACATCTGATTATGATATTTGTTTCTGTTATGGACTTAGGTCTGAATCTGTATCTGACTGTATATGAAATTCTATATATGTTGCATGACTATCTCTGTTGGGTTACACGTTGAGTTTATGAAAACTCACATCTGTTTGTCTGTTCTGTTTAGGTAATCCACAAACATAGACAGGTTGGTGCGACGAAGGCTCAGCGGTGACCACTTGACGGGAACTATTTTAATTATTATAATTATTTAACGGTTTTACTGAAATTTTTGGTTTTCGTGAGATTTTTGTAACTTTTGGACTCTCCGAACTTTTTGGACTATTTGGTTTGAATTTTTGGGGTATGATTTCAAAACTGCGATGATTCGACAAAATACCGATTTTACGCGAACAAATGTTATTTTTGAAAACACGAGCGTTTTTTTTTAAATAATTTTCAAACTTTCACTGCGAAATAATTGGTTAACATTAAAGGACAACATGTAACAGTTTCAGTAATATATATAAATAATTTTTATAAAACTAGGACATTTTATCAAGTAACTAATTATGGTTTTAGTGAAGTATCATCGGTTTCAAAACCCTTCTTCGTAACACTCCCAGATGCGGCCATAACATCTAGGCTGTGTTTGGGGTGTTACATTTAGTAGTATCAGAGTCAGGTTGCAAAACTCGGGCTGTGAATTTTAGGTTCCAAAATTTCATTTGAAAAAGATTGGTTTCAAGAAAAATTTGTTTTATCCTGAATGAGTATGTGGTACACCGAGTCTCCGGTGCTGATCCTGTAAGTATTTCTGAATTTAGATAGAACTTTCTGAAAACACTGAAGCTAGCACTTTCTGAAACTGTACTGAGTTAGTTAGAGACTAAAACCTCTAAAATACTTCTGAACTTCTGATAACTTGAGCATAAAATATCTGCTAATAAACACTGGAACTGATGCATAAAATTTTATAATGTAGATAAAATTAAAAATACGATGAGCGATCGCAGAACTCGTGGTTGTGGTAGTCGTGGGTGCGGCGGGCACTGTAGGAGGCTCGAGCTGAGTCTTCATCTCAGAGCAGTATGTCAAATTTGGATACAAGTGAGACACCGGTTTCACCTGCTACTGAGACTGGGGACGATGCACTGTCTAAAGCCATGTTGAGAGTGTTAGAGCGGGTCGCTGGACCTCATTCTGGATTTAGGGGATGTGGGTCGGTAACTGAACGACTATGGTTGATAAACCGAAATAGTAACATATTTTAATCCCTCATTTAGCATACTTCTGGATGATTTATCCCTTGATTTATGTAAAAAGGTGCTCTTAATCCTTTCTTTTCATGTCTTATACGCAGGAAAGCACCCAAGAATAAAAAGAACAAGAAACGGACTCAAAACGGACCAAAATGGGCCAAAGAAGAAATCGACACGGCCTGGACTAAAGCCCACAAGACCGTGCCTCCTCAATATACTAGAACACGGCCTGAAGTCGATCTACACGGCCGTGCCTCAATAACGGAGTCTAACACGGCCTGGCCACGATTCACACGGGCGTGTGCCATGGCCGTGCCCCTGCCGTGGAGGAGAGTAATTTCACTCGAAAAAGGATACTTCGGGGCAAAGAAACCTATTCCAAAAGCATATATAAAGACCCTAAGTATAACCTAGAAGGGGGCGGTTAGCTAGGCCAAGGAGCCGAGCCGAAAAAGTCAGATTTGTGGGAAACTCTCAAGGGATAGCCAGTTGATCCATCTCCAGAAGCCAGAATTCTACTCAAGACGGAGGATCTCTCCTTGTAACACCCCATACCCGAGTCCGAGGCTTAGACCGGATACGAGACATTACTATGCTTGAACTTGCTTAATCATATACTTACGGGCTATAAAATTTCGTTCTGTATTAAGAACTTCTCTTTCTTAATCAACTTGTACTTTTCACGGGCCTACGAGGCCTTAAACTCATGTCCGTAAACTTTCGAAACTCAATCAAAAACTTTTCATTGAAACAGGGGTCACACGCCCATGTGAGTTGGGACACGCCTGTGTAACCCTGAGACACGCCCATGTCTCCCAACCGTGCTTAAAACTCGAGCTTACTTCCAAATTTCACACGGCCATGGCACGCCCGTGGACTCAGACCGTGTACTATATCTTGATATACTGACTTATTTCACACGACCGGGCACACGCCCATGTTCTAACCGTGTGTCATGCACGGCCTTAACACACGGCCGTGGGATTAGTCCGTGGCCTATTCTTACTTATAAGACTAAGGTGCAGTTTATGCACGGCCTAGACACACGCCCGTGTGTCTAAGATGTAGGCACTTAGAGGCTATTTACCAAGCCAATTGCCATCCTGAAATTAAGACCAAACTCAAGCTCAATTCAGCAACTCAATTATTACATCTTTCATGAACAATATAACATGCTTCATTGATACTAATAACATACATACTTAGTCAAACTTGGCCAATCACTTAGCCATTTACAAAAGAATAATAAACTTGACAGCCCATACTTTTGCCCCTTTCTAAGACATATACTCAAAATGAAATGTTTCCTATACATGCCATACTTAATGTAAACAACTTGGCTATACCAAAATAGTGATTGATAGTGTGCTCCGAGCTCCGATGACAATGATCCACGAGATTAGCTTAGCGGAACTACATGGAAAGAAAGAATAAAAGACGTAAGCATTTAGCTTAGTAAGTTTGCATATAATGCACATAACAACATGCTTGCTTAAATTAACCCATTTGACATAAACAATGGTATCATAATTTCAGCTATAAAGCTTACTTGCTCATACTTGATTCTTACATATCTCATGATACTTACTAGTCTCATACTTGTGAGGTAAACAAGGTACCTGTATCACTTGATCACGTTGATCAGCATACATTTACATAATAATCATAATCTCTAATTTATCATTCATAACATGAATAATACTCGTTTTCACTTGATAATAACTTTACTTACTTAGCTTTCTTGTTATCTCTTTGGAGCTAAACTCGTTTGCCCGATGAATTTATATGAATAACCGAGGATACTAAATCTCATCTAAATTTCAAGGCCATGACTTAACATGGACTTATACGAAGTCTTTCTTGTTCTCACCAATGCCATGCCTTAACTTGGACTTATATGGGATCTCTTTCTCTTGATAACTTTTCAATGCCAAGCTTGTCTTGGTCTTACATGATAACTTGTTCAATGCCAAGCTTGCCTTGGACTTACATGATAACTTGCTCAATGCCAAGCTTGCCTTGGACTTACATGATAAATTATTCAATGCCAAGCTTGCCTTGGACTTACATGATAACTTGCTTAATTGCTGATGCCATGCCTCGGCTTGGTCTTATACGGACTTTCTTGTTTCATGTGGTAATCGAGTATCCTAAGCTATTCAACTTCAATCGGGGCTTTCTCATGCTTGATTTCATTAATTTGTTTGTTTAACATAACATTAAACATTTTTCATAATAACATTGTACATTATACTAAGCAATTCAATGATATAAATCATAAAGCTTAGAAATCATACAAACTTACCTCAATATACAAAATGTAGCTAGGTATGCAATTTAGTCCTCGACCTTGTTCTTGCCTCGGTTTTGATCCGGGGCCGTTTTTCTTGATCTATAGTCATAAATAGATCATTTAATATTCACATTGACTAAATTGACCCTTTACTCATACTTGGGCAAAATTACTATTTTGCCCCTATACTTTCTCATATTTGCACTTTTGCCCCAAGGCTCGTAAAATGAATTTCATTCGACTTTCTTAAACTTCATGCTTAGCTGATCCATTTTCTCTACTATAGCAATCATCAATTCCCATTATTTCTAATAGGTATGACTAATTTCATAACTATTACAAACTAGTCCATACTATCATATTTCATGAAATTCATTAAGGAAAAGATGTTTATCTAACATCAAACTCTCGTAATCTTCCGTAAAACATCATTTAACAAGCATGTCATTCATAGATGAATTTTTAAACATGCATCTTAGCTTATTTTATAGCTAAAAATAGCTAATTCATAATACGAGGACTTCAAAAACACGAAGAATATTAAAAACAGGGCTAAGATGAACTTACTAGCAAGCTTGAAAAAAATGAAGAACCCTAGCTATGGAGTCTTCAAATTTTCGGCAATGGAAGGAAGAAGATGAATGAAATTTTATTATCTTTTTCCTATTTTAATCACTTATTAGACAAATGACCAAAATACCCTTCTCTTTAAAAATTTCTATTTTACTAACTCATGTCCATTTTTGTCCAAAATTTATAATTTGGGCAAATTGCTATTTAAGGACTCATAATTAATATTCTAAAGCTATTTCATACAAAACGCTTCTAGAAACTCATATTTTGCAACTTTTGCAATTTAGTCCTTTTTGATCATTCCAGGTCAATTTCACAAAATTTCTACATGGAACTTTAATACTATGATGAAAACATGTCATAAACCTTAATAACTCAATTTTACTGACTCGGGTTTATGGTCTCAAACCACTATCCTGACTAGGCCCTAAATCGGGCTGTTACAATTCTCCCCCTCTTAGGAATTTTCGTCCTCAAAAATCTTACCAGCAAATAGATTTGGGTATTGGTTTCTCATGCTCTCTTCTAGTTCCCGCGTAGCTTCTTCTATTCCATGTCTTTTCCACAATACTTTTACCAGGGCAATACTTTTATTCCTTAGCTGTCTGACTTCCCGAGCTAAAATCTTAACTAGTTCTTCACTATAAGTCATGTCGGGATGAATCTCTACCTCTGACTGGGGAATTACATGCGAAGGGTCTGATCGGTAGCGTCTTAACATTGACACGTGAAACACATCATGTATCTTTTCTAACTTTGATGGCAAAGCCAATCTGTAAGCTACAGGCCCAACTTTCTCGGTAATTTCATACGGTCCACTTCCACTCCGGAACTAAAATGGGTTGAAGCAAACCCGAAGGTACTTGGTGTTCAGCCTTTACTTGCTGACAAATCAAGCATTTGGAAACAAATTCTGAAATATCTTTCTTCATTCTCGGCCACCAATACTGTTGCTTCAAGTCATTATACATCTTGGTACTTCCCGGATGTATAGATAAACATCCATTATGGGCCTCATGCAAAATTCTCTAAATAAGTTCTTCTTTTCTCGGTACACAAACTCTATCTTTGAACATCAGACTTCCATTGGGACTAATCCAGAAGTCAGACTCAAAATTTTTCTTGCACTGAGCTCTATTAACTTGCAATTCACTATCCTCTTTCTAGGCTTCAATGATCTCTTGGGGGAAAATTGGTCTAGCTCTCAACTCAGCTAGAATAGAACCATCGTCGGATAAAGTCATCCGTAAATTCATTGCCCTTAATGCAAATAAGGATTTTCTACTCAAAGCGTCGGCAACTACATTCGCCTTCCCGGGATGGTAGTCAATGACCATCTCATAATCTTTTATCAACTCTAACCATCTCCGTTGTCTTAAGTTCAACTCTTTCTGCGTCATTAAGTATTTCAAACTTTTGTGATCAATGAAAATTCGACATTTCTCACCATATAGGTGATGTCTCCATATCTTCAATGCGAAGACTATGGCAGCCAATTCTAAATCGTGCGTCGGATAATTCTTCTCATGATGCTTCAACTGTCTGGAGGCATAAGCAATAACTTTGCCTTCTTGCATAAGTACACAGCCTAATCCATTTAAGGATGCATCAGTAAATCACAAATTCTTTTCCTGTCTCAAAGTTGTACTAAAGCGGGGCTTCGTCAACATTGCCTTCAACTTCTCGAAACTTTGTTGGCATCGTTCGTCCACTCAAACTTCACATTTTCTCGTAACAATTTAGTCATCGGGGTTGCAATCATGGAAAACCCTTGACGAATCGTCTGTAATAGTCGGCTAGGCCTAGAAAACTTCTAATCTCAGAGATATTCTTTGGTGGCTTCAAGTCCTCAATAGCCGAAATCTTACTAGGGTCTACTCGAACTCCTTCTCCCGAGACAATATGTCCCTGAAATCCTACTTAGTGAGCCAAAATTCACTTTTCTTGAACTTGGCATATAATTGATTTTCTCGTAGAAATCAGAAACTATCCGTAGGTGCTCGGCATGCTCATTCTCATCTCGGGAATAAATCGGTATGTCGTCAATGAAAACGACTACAAACTGTCAAGGTACTGGTCTAAAAATGCGTTCATTAAGTCCATGAATACCACCGGAGCATTGGTCAAACCAAAGGGCATGACTAAATATTCATAATGCCCGTACCTTGTTTGAAAGGCTGTCTTAGACGTATTTGATTCTTTTACTCTCAGTTGGTAGTACCCTGATCTCAAGTCTATTTTGGAGAACACCGTGGCTCCTTTCAATTGATGGAACAAATCATCTATTCTAGGCAATGGGTACTTGTTCTTTCATCACACCTTATTAAGTCGACGGTAATCTATGCACAATCTCATAGTGCCATCTTTCTTTTCACAAATAAAACGGAGCACCCCATGGTGAACAACTTGATCTTGCAAAGCCTTTGTCCATCAACTCTTGCAAATCGTGACTTCAGCCTCCTTCAACTCCGTTGGAGCCATTCTATAAGGAGTAATAGATATTGGTACGCAGCATCAGAGCTAGCTCAATGCTGAACTCAACCTCCTAGCGGTGGTAGTCCCGGCAATTCCTGGGAAACACATCCACGTACTCACACACTATTGGCACTCGACTCAATCCTTAACTCTGTTTCTTTTTCATTCATCAAAAAAGCCAAATATGCTTCATACCCCTTTCTCATGTATCTCTGTGCTGTCACGTGAGAAATCAATTCTGACAATCTACTCTATTCATCTGCTTCTATGTGAAGGGTGTCTCCATCCTCACATCTCATTTTAATGTATTTCTTCCCACAATTAACTATTACATTATGGGCAGTTAACCAGTCCATACCGAGAATGAGATCAAACTCGTCAAATGGTAACAACATAAGGTTTACTTTAAAACAATGACCTCTAATCATTAATGGGCAATCTTTACATACTTCATCAACTAACACACTCTTGCCTAAAGGATTAGACACTTTAATCACAATTTCTGTAAACTCTATAGGCATACTCATATCGGACACCAATTTTATGCAAATGTAAGAGTGTGTGGATCCGAGATCTATTAAAGCAATAACTTTAACATCATGAAGAGAAAAGGTACCCGTGATAACATCATGGGAAGATGCCTCTTTGCGAGCGCGAATGGCATAAGTCCGTGCAGGTGCCCTACCCTCGGGTCTCACGGCCTGCTCTTTAGGGTTACCTCTTCAACTTGCCCCACTTCCGGGGTTTCTCTGCGGCCTTCCTCCGACCATACTCCTAGATCTCGGGTTTTGAGTTCTGTCCTCTTTCATCATCTCTAGACAATCTTTTATGTAGTGGTCCTGGGAACCACATCTGAAACATGTATTTTTGTGTGCTCGGTATTCCCCTAAATGACATTTGCCACTATGCGGGCATTCGGGTCTATCAGATCGAACATTCCCCACACTAGCGACTGAAGTAGTCTGTGCTTTATTTCCCGAATACTGTTTACTCTTGTCCTTCCTGGAAAATCCAGTGGAAGTGGCCGATCGGGCAGGGAAATCTCTTGACTTCTTGGATGAAGATTGGAATGACTTGTTGCACTGCCTCTTTCTAGAGTCGCGAGACTCCATTTCAGATTTCTTCTTCTCTTTTACTAGTTCTTGGCTTTTACAAGCCCTCTCGACCCAATACAACAAATTCCTTCAATTCTAGGACAGCAACAAACAGTTTGATGTCCTCATTTAGCCTATCTTCAAATCTTTTACTCATGATGGCTTCGGTGGACACGCATTCTCGAGCGTATTTGTTGAGTCTTACAAACTCACGCTCGTAGTCAGTTACAGACTTCTTGCCTTGTTTCAGTTCTAGGAATTCCTTCCTTTTTTGGTCCACAAACCTTTGACTGATATACTTTTTCTTGAACTCTTCTTGGAAGAATTCCCATGTGATCTTTTCTCTTGGGACTACTGATACCAAGGTGTTCCACCATTGATAGGCAGAATCTCTTAAAAGAGAAACTACACACTTCATGCACTCTTCAGGTGTACATGACAGCTCATTAAATACCCTAATGGTATTTTCTAACCATAATTCAGCTATTTCCGGATCATCATCTTTTCTAGCCCGGAATTCTTCTGCCCTATGTTTCCTGATTCTATCAACTGGAGGCTTCTCTCCTCTTACCACTTCTACTACTTGAGGGGTTATTGGGATAGGTTGAGGAATAGGTAGGGGTGGAGGGGGTTGTGCATTCGAGTTCGTACGAACGAACTCCGTGTACCATGTGTTCATCATATGGAGGAAGGCTTCTCTAGCCTCTTCTCCTCCTCCTTGACTCACCGTAGTGGGTCTATTCTCATTCTCATTCGGCACCGTCCCTTCAGCGGGAGCCGACGCTTTACTTTCTACATCATCTGCCATATCTCTTTTAGGATCCATTTACTATATATAAAAACATAATTTAAGTCGTCAGGAGTCGTCACACTATCATTATAAAAACATTCTTACGTATGGCATGTATAACTAGACTCATGCTCATGCTACGTTAGTCCTAGAACTGACTAAACTTGGCTCTGATACCACTAAATGTAACACCCCATACCCGAGTCCGAGGCTTAGACCGGATACGAGACATTACTATGCTTGAACTTGCTTAATCATGTACTTACGGGCTATAAAATTTCGTTCTATATTAAGAACTTCTCTTTCTTAATCAACTTGTACTTTTCACGGGCCTACGAGACCTTAAACTCATGTCCGTAAACTTTCGGAACTCAATCAAAAACTTTTCATTGAAATAGGGGTCACACGCCCATGTGAGTTGGAACACGCCCGTGTAACCCTGAGACACGCCCATGTCTCCCAATCGTGCTTAAAACTCGAGCTTACTGCCAAATTTCACACGGCCATGGCACGCCTGTGGACTCAGACCGTGTACTAAATCTTGATATACTGAATTATTTTACATGACCGGGCACACGCCCATGTTCTAACCGTGTGTCATGCACGGCCTTAACACACGGCCGTGGGATTAGTCCGTGGCCTATTCTTACTTATAAGACTAAGGTGCAATTTATGCACGGCCTAGACACACGCCCGTGTGTCTAACTGTGTAGGCACTTAGAGGCTATTTACCAAGCCAATTGCCATCCTGAAATTAAGACCAAACTCAAGCTCAATTCAGCAACTCAATTATTACATCTTTCATGAACAATATAACATGCTTCATTGATATTAATAACATACATACTTAGTCAAACTTGGCCAACCACTTAGCCATTTACAAAAGAATAATAAACTTGACAGCCCATACTTTTACCCCTTTCTAAGACATATACTCAAAATGAAATGTTTCCTATACATGCCATACTTAATGTAAACAACTTGGCTATACCAAAATAGCGATTGATAGTGTGCTCCGAGCTCCGATGACAATGATCCACGAGATTAGCTTGGTGAACTACATGGAAAGAAAGAATAAAAGACGTAAGCATTTAGCTTAGTAAGTTTGCATATAATGCACATAACAACATGCTTGCTTAAATTAACCCATTTGACATAAACAATGGTATCATAATTTCAGCTATAAAGCTTACTTGCTCATACTTGATTCTTACATATCTCATGATACTTACTAGTCTCATACTTGTGAGGTAAACAAGGTACTGTATCACTTGATCACGTTGAATCAGCATACATTTACATAATAATCATAATCTCTAATTTATCATTCATAACATGAATAATACTCGTTTTCACTTGATAATAACTTTACTTACTTAGCTTTCTTGTTATCTCTTTGGAGCTAAACTCGTTTGCCCGATGAATTTATATGAATAACCGAGGATACTAAATCTCATCTAAATTTCGAGGCCATGACTTAACATGGACTTATACGAAGTCTTTCTTGCTCTCACCAATGTCATGCCTTAACTTGGACTTATATGGGATCTCTTTCTCTTGATAACTTTTCAATGCCAAGCTTGTCTTGGTCTTACATGATATCTTGTTCAATGCCAAGCTTGCCTTGGACTTACATGATAACTTGCTCAATGCCAAGCTTGCCTTGGACTTACATGATAAATTATTCAATGCCAAGCTTGCCTTGGACTTACATGATAACTTGCTTGATTGCCGATGCCATGCCTCGACTTGGTCTTATACGGACTTTCTTGTTTCATGTGGTAGATTGAGTATCCTAAGCTATTCAACTTCAATCGGGGCTTTCTCATTCTCGATTTTATTAATTTCTTTGTTTAACATAACATTAAACATTTTTCATAATAACATTGTACATTATACTAAAAAATTCAATGATATAAATCATAAAGCTTAGAAATCATTCAAACTTACCTCAATATACAAAATGTAGCTAGGTATGCAATTTAGTCCTCGACCTTGTTCTTGCCTCGGTTTCGATCCAGGCTTCGTTTTTCTTGATCTATAGTCATAAATAGATCATTTAATATTCACATTGACTAAATTGACCCTTTACTCATACTTTGGCAAAATTACTATTTTGCCCCTATACTTTCTCATATTTACACTTTTGCGCCAAGGCTCGTAAAATGAATTTCATTTGACTTTCTTAAACTTCATGCTTAGCTGATTCATTTTGTCTACTATAGCAATCATCAATTCCCATTATTTCTAATAGGTATGACTAATTTCATAACTATTACAAACTAGTCCATACTAACATATTTCATGAAATTCATTAAGGAAAAGATGTTTATCTAACATCAAACTCTCATAATCTTCTATAAAACATCATTTAACAAGCATGTCATTCATAGATGAATTTTTGAACATGCATCTTAGCTTATTTTATAGCTAAAAATAGCTAATTCATAATACGAGGACTTTAAAAACACGAAGAATATTAAAAACGGGGCTAAGATGAACTTACTAGCAAGCTTGAAAAAAAATAAAGAACCCTAGTTATGGAGTCTTCAAATTTTCGGCAATGAAAGGAAGAAGATGAATGAAATTTTATCATTTTTTTCCTATTTTAATCACTTATTAGACAAATGACCAAAATGCCCTTCTCTTTAAAAATTTCTATTTTACTAACTCATATCCATTTTTGTCCAAAATTTATAATTTGGGCAAATTGCTATTTAAGGACTCATAATTAATATTTTAAAGCTATTTCATACAAAAAGCTTCTAGAAACTCATATTTTGCAACTTTTGCAATTTAGTCCTTTTTTATCATTCCATGTCAATTTCACAAAATTTCTACATGGAACTTTAATACTATGATGCAAACATGTCAAAAACCTTAATAACTCAATTTTACTGACTCGGGTTTGTGGTCTCACACCACTATCCCAACTAGGCCCTGAATTGGGCTGTTACACTCCTTCAATTCCTTCTGGGAGTTTTAGGGATTTCTTATGTTTTGTTTTATCTTTTCTTCTGATATGTTTTTCTTTATTATTATGAACTAAACCCTTGAGATACACGAAGGGGATGAAACCTAGATGAATCTTGTTATTGTTTTGAACTATATGATAAATACTTGATTTGTTCTTGATTATGTGTGCTTAATTCTTGTGTTGATATTTCGCGGATATTAATTCAAGTTGAATGTGCTTAGGTGGTGGAGCAAAAGTCCCTGCTTAGGAGTAGATCTAGCATAATTAAGCGGAGTTGATCGCGCGCCTAGAGATAGGGTGACGAGATTTTGTCGGATTAGGGTGAAACCTAATATGGGAGTCCATAGATCGATTTACTGCTATTCTAGGGGTTTTAATTAGAAAGAGATTTCAATTAATCAACCTAGGGTTAGACGTTATTCGCCTCGAGAGAGGGTTTAATATAAATTAGGGAGTCCTACGGATCAAGTCAAGTGAATAAATCGTCTGGTTCAGTGTTAGATAACAAGTGAAGTCTAGGTGGATTCTTCCTAAGGGTATCGTCTTAATCAATTGAGATTTTCCAAAGTATTTCCCCAATTCATTCTTTTTGTCTTTGCGTCTTTAGCTTAGTAATTAGTTAAGTTAGATTAATAAACAACTTCACTTATTTTAGGCTAAATAATAGAAAGAAAGTTAGTATTAGTACTTTTAGTTCCTTTGGGTTCGACAATCCGATATTGCCTAAGCTATACTATTGTTCGATAGGTGCACTTGCCTCAATCGTTGTTATAGTTAGTTCCAGGATCGATCATTATAAATTTAAAACTCTGAAATACAACGATCAAGTTTTTAGCGCCGTTGCCGGGGAACTAAAATATTAAGAAAACTCTATTTTTATTATTTTAGCCATTTTTTTCTCTGCAATTTATTTTTATTTTTATTATTATTTTTTACTTTGATAATTTTTCCTCTATTTTGCTTTTGGCAGATAATTTTAGTCTATAGAAAAGATGGCACTGAATAATTATCAGTGGCAAGCAATGAGGACAATTCCTACTAAAGCAGCCAGTGTCTTCAACCTCGACGTGGTCACCAGGTTATCTAATCAATTAGAGATGATGAATAAAAATATTGATGGTTTGTATAGTCTCTCGCAGGAACACCCAAAAATACAATATGATTCGAATTTAGGAGGCGTAGCGAATCCTGAGTACCCACCCTACGGATATGGCATGGAAAACGAGCAAGCTCACTATACGGGTAACTATTCTAGACCACAAAATAATTTTATAATGACACTTATAATGCAGGTTGGAGGTACCATCCTAATTTCTCGTGGGATGATCAAAATAGCCAAGAACCGGAACTACATCCAGATTTTCAACAACCACCTCACCAACAGGAAGAGGAGTCAAACATTGAAGAGATGCTGACAAAATTCATGGCAGCCACAGATACCCGTCTCCAAGACACTGAGACAACACTTAAAAACCAACAAACATCGATTGAAGGGATCAAAAACCAAGTTGGGGAACTTACCAAGTCAGTTGGGGAAATTACTAAGTCACTCGAACAACTTGCGAAGCTAATTTTCGAACAACTACAAGAAAGCTTGCCAAGCAACACTAAAGCTAACCCAAAAGAGAAAATTCAAGCCGCAACAGCTCATGACAGTGAAAGGTTAGTGGAATCTTACCCAAGGCAAGAGCCTGTGGTAAGTGAAGGTAAGGTTGAGGTAAGCCATGATTTACCAAACCCGGTGATTAAAGAGTACCAACCCCGTGTGCCATGCCCTGATACGATAAAGAAAGACCACATAGAGGAACAACTCGGTAAGTCTCTTAAACTTTCAAAGAAATTTCATATTAACTTGCCGTTTCTAGAAGCTCTTTCGCAGATGCCAGATCCTAAATCTCGTGTCGATAAAGAAGAAATTCATGAGGAACGAAGGCTTTGGATCGATGAACTAGACGAATGGAAGACACACTTCAAGGAGAGACTAAAACCACACGAAGCAAAGACGAGGCAACTCCACGACGAACTTAATAATGGGGCAACCCAGCTTAAGATAGGAGATCAGGTACTCAAAATCTTCCCAGATGGAACGGTCGAGGTAACACATTCTAATTTCGGCACTTTTGAGGAAAACATTACTCGACTTAAATTTTATATCAATAACCGAATTGATCGCATGAGAAAGGATTTTCACCTCCTCAAACCACCATGACCATATGAATGAGAGGTAAAGTCTAGCTTAAGACTATAAATGAGCGCTTCTCAGAAGGCAACTCGAGCACTAACCCCATTAATTTTTACATTTTTTTTTACTTTTATTTTTCCTTTCAGCACCTAACCATAAACTAACCAAAGTACAGATTTCCATACCACACGGCCTTGCACACGGCCGTGGCCATGGCCGTGTGGCCACCACAAGAAGGTACAAGGGCGGGGCCAACTACCAGATCCATAATTTCTATTTAACCCCCTTCTTCCCTTCCTTTTCCCGTTATCTTTCTTCTTTCATTATTTACTTTTATTTTTATTTTTATTTTTATTTTTATTTTTATTTTTATTTTTATTTTCTTTATTATCTTCTTCTTATTCTTCGTACCATTTAGATTTAGCTTAGGATACAATAAAATCAGGACGGCTGCTTCGAGGACTCAATTTCAAACGGTTCAAGGCGCTCCCCCACGTTCACCTCTGCCAATCCTATCCGGTTCCTTTTCATTAACTCCATCCAAAATTCAGGAAGTGTCACTTCTCCTCTTCTCTTTTGGTTTAAGTATTACATGCTTATTTATATATCCTTGTACATTGAGGGCAATGTACATCTTAAGTGTGGGGGGTAAACAACCTAAAAAGGTGCCTAACTTTTTTTCATTATTCTCAAATTCCTGAAATTAGGTGCCAAACTTTTTGCATTGTTCTCAAATCCCTGAATTATGCCTTGTCTTAAAGTAAATTTCTCATATTATCATTAGAATGAAATTCCCATGATTGATGATTTTTATTGACATGTTTTAGATTAAGTCATTGATAATTGTGCATTGATAATTAAATTCTAAGAATACTAGAGAATCAAGCATGATAAGCCTATTTTTCAAGAAAATAAAAAAATTTCTAGGTTGTCTACCTGAATTTGAATATTACTTTGAAGTTTGAAATTTACGAGGTTGACATCAAAATACCCATAATTTTTGTGAGATTTTGAGCCTTGTAGAGCATAAATTCTTTTTCTTGCTCACTTCATTGATTATGAGTATGTCAACATTGATTTGTTATTCTAGAACTTGCCTCGTTTATACATATCGAGACCACACCTATGATTTGATATACAGAGATGATTAAGGCACCTAGGTTTTAACCCACTAACTCCATTAAAAGCCTACCTTCACAATTAACCTCTAGTGAACCCCGTTTAATCCTAACACCCCTTTTTATTGACTCACCCACTAATTTCAACCTAGAAACCCTTTGTTTTTGTTATCCCCATTCCTTTTGACTACCCTTATATCAAGATTTGATTTGATTAATCGCCTAACTATTTTTTTTATTTCAAGTAATTTATCCTTTGTTATGTATTTATGATTCGTTCTTAAAAAAAAATCGAAGTATAGTCGTTATTCATTATTAGTTTTGTGATTAAGTGAGCTTATACGTTTGAATTCCAAATATTGAAGAAAAAGCTCGTAGTATTAGTATTTTTTTTCAATTGATGTAATTACCTTTATTTAGTTCATTGTTTTTAGTTAGGTATTTTATAAATTCAATCTCGATTCTAACCTTCTAATTCAGCCTCTATCCACACCTTAACCCTAGCCCCGTTACAACCCTGAAAAAGACCTTTTGATTTGTGCATCATCTCATATTACAGTGGTGGAGATTTGATTTTCAGGCAAACCTATGGGATTAACTTTTCATGTTCAACTTTTGAGCGCTTTTTCCTGAACCTTAAACACTTTGAGTGATTTGAGTGAATCTCTAGTGAGGATGTCAATCCTTGTCGGTTTTGAATTAAAGGTAATTATTTAGATAAGGGGAGACGCCTATATTTTCGAGCTACAAATCTATGACTTAGATTGTTTGAATCCTTAGGACTCTTTGAATTGAATTATCCATGTATAAATTGTAACACCCCATACCCGAGTCTGAGGCTTAGACCGGATACGAGAAGTTACTATGCTTGAACTTGCTTAATCAAGTACTTACGGGCTATAAAATTTCGTTTCGAATTAAAAACTTATCTTTCTTAATCAACTTGTACTTTTCATGGGCCTACGAGGCCTTAAACTCATGTCCGTAAACTTTCGAAACTCAATCGAAAACTTTTCATTGAAGCAGGGGTTACACGCCCATGTGAGTTGGGACACGCCCGTGTAAACCTGAGACACGCCCATGTCTCCTAACCGTGCTTAAAACTCGAGCTTACTGCCAAACTTCACACGGCCATGGCACGCCCGTGGTCCTCGGCCGTGTGAAAACCTTAGCATTCTCGACTTATAACACACGGCCATGGCACGCCCGTGGACTTAGACCGTGTACTACAACTTGATATTCTGACTTAAGGTGCAATGGTGCAGGGTACACACGGCTTAGACACACGCCCGTGTGTCCGACCGTGTGGGCACTTAAAGGCTATTTACCAAGCCAATTGCCACCCTGAAATCAAGAGCAAATTCATACTATCTCAACAACTCAAATCACTACAAATTTAATTAACAATATAACATGCTCCATTGATATCAATAACATACATACTTAGTCAATCTTGGCCAATCATTTAGCCATTTACAAAAGAATAATAATAAACTTGATAGCCCATGCTTTCCCCTTTCTAAGACATATACTCAAAATGAAATGTTTCCTATACATGCCATACTTAAATAAACAACTTGGCTATACCAAAATAGCGGTTGATAGTGTGATTCGAGCTCCGACTTCAACGATCCACAAGTTAGCTTGGCGGGACTATATAGAAATAAATAATAAAAGACGTAAGCATTTAGCTTAGTAAGTTTGCGTAATGCACATAGCAACATACTTGCTTAATATAAACCATTTGACATAAACAATGGCATCATAAATTTCAGCTATAAAGCTTACTTACTCATACTTGATTCTTACATAACTCATGAAACTTACTAGTCTCATACTTGATAGGCAAACAAAGTACTGTATCACTAGATCACATTGATCAAAGATACTTGAACATAATACTCATAATTTCTAATTCATCATTCATAAAATGAATAATATTCTTTATCACTTGATAATAACCTTACTTACTTAGCTTTCTTGTTATCTCTTCGGAGCTTAACTCATTTTCCCGATGAATTTATATGAATAACTAGGATACTAAATCTCATCTAAATTTCGAGGCCATGACTTAACATGGACTTATACAAAGTCTTTCTTGTTCTCACCAATGCCATGCCTTAACTTGGACTTATATGGGATCTCTTTCTCTTGATAACTTTTCAATGCCAAGCTTGCCTTGGTCTTACATGATAACTTACTCAATGCCAAGCTTGCCTTGGACTTACATGATAACTTATTCAATGCCAAGCTTGCCTTGGACTTACATGATAACTTACTCAATGCCAGGCTTGCCTTGGACTTACATGATAACTTACTCAATGCCAAGCTTGCCTTGGACTTACATGATATCTTGCTTGCTTGCTGATGCCATGCCTCGGCTTGGTCTTATACGGGCTTTCTTGTTTCATGTGGTAGATTGAGTATCCTAAGCTATTCAACTTCAATCGAGGCTTTCTCATGCTTGATTTCATTAATTTCTTTGTTTAACATAACATTAAACATTTTCATAATAACATTGTATATTATACTAAGCAATTCAATGATATAAATCATAAAGCTTAGATATCATACAAACTTACCTCAATATACAAAATGTACCTAGGTATGCAATTTAGTCCTCGACCTTGTTCTTGCCTCGGTTTCGATCCGGGCTTCGTTTTTCTTGATTAGCAAGCTTGAAAGATGAGCAAACCCTAGCTATGGTTTCTTTGAAAATTTCGGCAATGAGGAAGAAGATGATAATGATTTTTTTCATCTTTTTCCTTTATTAATCATTTAATAGGTAAATGACCAAAATGCCCTTCTCTTAAAAATATCACCATTTATGTCCAATTTTGTCCAAAAATTATGATTTGGGCAAATTGCTATTTAAGGACTTATAATTGCTATTCTAGAGCTATTTCATACAAAATGCTTCTAGAAACTCACATTTTACAACTTTTGCAATTTGGTCCTTTTTGACCATTCAACTTCATTTTAGCAAAATTGCTTCATGAAACTTTCACACTAACATGCAAACATGGCATGAACCTTAAAAACTCATAAATTCACCTCGAATTCGTGGTCTCGCACCACTATTCTGACTAGGCCCTAAATCAGGCTTTTACAATTCTCCCCCCTTAGGGATTTTCGTCCTCAAAAATCTTACCAGTGAAAAGATTTGGGTATTGGTTTCTCATACTCTCTTCTGGTTCCCATGTGGCTTCTTCTATTCCATGTCTTTGCCACAATACTTTCACTAAGGCAATACTTTTCTTTCTTAGCTGCTTCACTTCCCGAGCTAATATCTTGACTGGTTCTTCACCATAAGTTATGTCGGGATGAATCTCTACCTCTGACTGGGGAATTACATGCGAAGGGTCTGATCGGTAGTGTCTTAACAATGACACGTGAAACACATAATGTATCTTTTCTAACTCTGATGGAAAAGCCAATCTGTAAGCTACAGGCCCAACTTTCTCAGTAATCTCATACGGTCCAATAAAATGTGGACTCAACTTACCTTTTCGGCCAAATCTGAGAACTTTTCTCCAAGGTGACACTTTCAAGAAAACTTTATCTCCAACTTGATACTCTATCTCTTTTCTTTTAAATGAGTAGGATTTACATGCATTCAAGCGACTTTTAAGCACTCTCGTATCACTCTTACTTTCTCTTCAGCTTCTCTAACCAAATCAACCCCGTGAATTTGGTTTTCTTTGAGTTCAGTCCAAAATAAAGGCGTTCTGCACTTATGCCCATATAGAGCCTCATAAGGTGCCATCTTTAAACTTGACTGAAAACTATTATTGTAGGCAAATTCTACCAATAGGAGAAACCTTTCCCAATTGCCTCGGAACTCTAGAATACAACATCTGAGCATATCCTCGAGCACTTGAATTAACCTCTCTAATTGACCGTCAGTTTGAGGATGAAAAGCGGTACTAAAGTTCAACTTTGTACCCAAGGCCTCTCGTAACTTCTTCCAAAACCTGGATGTGAATCTCGGATCTCTATCCGATATGATTGACAAGGGAACTCCATGAAGTCTTACTATTTCTGAAACATACAAGTTTGCCAACTTGTCTAGCGAGAAATCAACTCGTACAGGTATAAAATGGGCTGATTTCGTAAGTCTATCAACCACAACCCATACAGCATCTTTCTTGCTCGGAGACAACGGTAAACCCGTTACAAAATCCATAGTAATACGGTCCCATTTCCACTCCGGAACTAAAATAGGTTGAAGCAAACCCGAAGGTACTTGGTGTTCAGCCTTTACTTGCTGACAAATCAAGCATTTGGAAACAAACTCTCAAATATCTTTCTTCATTCTCGGCCACCAATATTGTTGCTTCAAGTCATTATACATCTTGGTACTACCCGGATGTACAGATAAACATCCATCATGTGCCTCGTGTAAAATTCTCTAAATAAGCTCTTCTTTTCTGCATACACAAACTCTATCTTTAAACAACATGTATCCATCAGAATTAATCCGAAAGTCGATTCAACATCCGACTCAAGACCGAACTCTCTTGACTTTGCGATCGCTATCTTCTTTCCGAGCCTCAACGATCTCTTGAGGAATACTGGTCTAGCTCTCAACTCGGCTAGAATAGAACCATCATCGGATAAAGTTATCCGTGAATTCATTGTCCTTAATGCAAAAGGGACCTCTTGCTCAAAGCATCGGCGACTACATTCGCCTTGCCGGGATGGTAGTCAATAACTAACTCATAGTCTTTTATCAACTCTAACCATCTTCTTTGCCTCAAGTTTAATTCTTTCTACGTCATCAAATACTTCAAACTTTTGTGATCAGTGTATATCCGACATCTCTCACCATATAAATGATGTCTCCATATCTTCAATGCGAAGACTATGGCTGCCAACTCTAGATCGTGTGTTGGATAATTCTTCTCATGAGACTTCAACTGTCTTGAGGCATAAGCAATCACTTTGCCTTCTTGCATAAGCACACACACCCTAATCCATTTAAGGATGCATCATTTGTAAACTATGAACTCTTTCCCCATCTCAAAGTTGTACTAAGACCTGGAGCTTTCATCAATAATGCTTTCAGTTTCTCAAAAGCTGTCTTTGGCATCTTTCTGTCCACTCAAACTTCACATTTTTCTGTAACAATTTCGTCATCGGAGTTGCAATCAAAGAAAACCCCTTGACGAATCATCTGTAATAACCGGCTAAGCCTAGGAAACTCCTAATCTCAGAGACATTCTTCGGTGGTTTCCAGTCCATAATGGTCGAGATCTTACTTGGGTCTACTCGAACCCCTTCTCCTGAGACAATATGTCCTAGAAATCCTACTTCATTGAGCCAAAACTCACTTTTACTGAACTTGGCATACAACCAATTTTCTCGAAGAATCTATAAAACTGTCCGTAGGTGCTCAGCATGCTCATTCTCATCTCGGGAATAAATCAGTATGTCATCAATAAAAATGACTACAAACTTGTCAAGGTATGGTCTGAAGATACGGTTCATTAAGTCCATGAATACCGCAGGAGCATTGGTCAAACCAAAAGGCATGACTAAAAATTCATAATGCCCATACCTTATTCGAAAAGCAGTCTTGGATACATCTGACTCCTTTACTCTTAACTGGTAATACCCTGATCTCAAATCTATTTTGGAGAACACAGTGGCTCCTTTCAATTGATTGAATAATTCATCGATTCTAGGCAATGGGTACTTGTTCTTTACTGACACTTTATTGAGCTGACGGTAATCTATGCACAATCTCATGGTGCCATCTTTCTTTTTCACAAATAAAACCGGAGCACCCCATGGTGAAAAACTTGACCTTGCAAAGCCTTTGTCTGTTAACTCTTGCAACTGTATCTTCAACTCTTTCAACTCCGTTGGAGCCATTTTGTAAGGAGTAATAGATATTGGTACAATACCGGGAGCTAGCTTAATGCTGAACTCAACTTCTCTGATTGGAGGTGATCCTGGTAATTCTTCGGGAAAAACATCCATGTGCTCACATACTATCGGTACGGACTCAATCTTTAACTCTATTTCTTTATCATTCATCACAAAGGCCAAATATGCCTCATACCCCTTTCTTATAAATCTCTGTGCCGTCATATGAGAAATCAATACCGGCAATCCACTTTGTTCATCTGATTTTATATGGAGGATATCCCCATTCTCACATCTTATTTCAATGTATTTCTTCCCACAATTAACTATTACATTATGGGCAGTTAAGCAGTCCATACCGAGAATGAGATCAAACTCGTCAAATGGTAACAACATAAGGTTTGCTTTAAAACAATGATCTCTAATCATTAATGGACGTTCTCTACATACTTCATTCACTAACACACTCTTGCCTAAAGGATTAGACACTCTAATCACAAATTCTGTAAACTCTATAGGCATACTCAAATCGAATACCAATTTTATGCAAATGTAAGAGTGTGTAGATCCAGGATCTATTAAAGCAATAACTTTAACATCATAAAGAGAAAAGGTACCCGTGATAACATCATGGGAAGATGCCTCTTCGCGAGCGTGAATGGCATAAGTCCGTGCAGGTGCCCTACCCTCGGGTCTCGCAGCCTGCTCTCTAGGGTTACCTCTTTCTCTTGCCCCACTTCCTGGGTTTCTCTGCGGTCTTCCTCTTACCACCTCTACTACTTGAGGGGCTACTGGAATAGGTTGTGGAACCGGTGGGGTGGAGAGGGTTGTACGTTTGGGTTCATACGAACGAACTCTGAATACCACGTATTCATCATGTGGAGGAAGGCTTCTCTAGCCCCTTCTCCTCCTTCTTGACTCACCGTAGTGGGTCTATTCTCATTCTCGTTTGGCACCGTCCCTTCAGCGGGAGCCGGCGCATTACTTTCTACGTCATCCGCCATATCTCTTTCAGGATCCATTTACTATATATATAAACATAATTTAAGTCGTCAGGAGTCGTCACACTATCATTATAAAAACATTCTTACGTATGGCATGTATAGCTAGACTCGTGCTCATGCTACGTTAGTCCTAGAACCGATTAAACCGTAGCTCTGATACCACTAAATGTAACACCCCATACCCAAGTCTGAGGCTTAGACAGGATATGAGAAGTTACTATGCTTGAACTTGCTTAATCAAGTACTTACGGGCTATAAAATTTCGTTCCGAATTAAGAACTTATATTTCTTAATCAACTTGTACTTTTCATGGGCCTACGAGGCCTTAAACTCTTGTTCGTAAACTTTCGGAACTCAATCGAAAACTTTTCATTGAAACATGGGTTACACACCCATGTGAGTTGGGACACGCCCGTGTAAACCTGAGACACGCCCATGTCTCCTAACCGTGCTTAAAACTCGAGCTTACTTCCAAACTTCACACGGCCATGGCACGCCCGTGGTCCTAGCCCGTGTGAAAAACCTTAGCATTCTGACTTATAACACACGGCCATGGCACGCCCGTGGACTTAGACCGTGTACTACAACTTGATATTCTGACTTAAGGTGCAATGGTGCAGGGTACACACGGCTTAGACACATGCCCGTGTGTCCGACCGTGTGGGCGCTTAGAGGCTATTTACCAAGCTAATTGCCACCCTGAAATCAAGAGCAAATTCATACTATCTCAACAACTCAAATCACTACAACTTTAATGAACAATATAACATGCTCCATTGATATCAATAACATACATACTTAGTCAATCTTGGCAAATCATTTAGCCATTTACAAAAGAATAATAATAAACTTGATAGCCCATGCTTTTCCCCTTTCTAAGACATATACTCAAAATGAAATGTTTCCTATACATGCCATACTTAAATAAACAACTTGGCTATACCAAAATAGCGGTTGATAGTGTGATTCGAGCTCCGACTTCAACGATCCAAAAGTTAGCTTGGCGGGACTACATAGAAAGAAATAATAAAAGACGTAAGCATTTAGCTTAGTAAGTTTGCGTAATGCACATAGCAACATACTTGCTTAATATAAACCATTTGACATAAACAATGGCATCATAAATTTCAGCTATAAAGCTTACTTACTCATACTTGATTCTTACATAACTCATTAAACCTTAATCATACTTGATAGGCAAACAAAGTACCTGTATCACTAGATCACATTGATCAGCATACTTGAACATAATACTCATAATTTCTAATTCATCATTCATAAAATGAATAATATTCTTTATCACTTGATAATAACCTTACTTACTTAGCTTTTGATAAACCGTAAAAGTAAATATTCTAAGCCCACATTTAGTATGCTTTTGGATGATTTAAGCCCCAATTTATGTAAAAAGGTGCTCTTAATCCTTTCTTTTCATGTCTTATACTCAGGAAAGCACCCGATGACGAAAAGAACGAGAAACGGGCTTAAAACGGACCAAATTGGGCCAAGCCACGAAATCAGCACGGCCTGGACTTCAAGCCACACGGCCGTGCCACCATTCCTACTAGAACACGGCCTTACCACGACTTACACGGCCGTGCCTCATTCAACAGTGTCAAACATGGCCTGACCACGATTTACATGGGAATGTTCCATGGCCGTGCCTCTGCCGTGGAGAAGAGCAATTTCATTCGGGAAAGGATACTTAGGGAGAAAGAAACGTGTTTCAAAAGCATATAAATACACCCTAGGTACCAGCTGAAAAGGGGGGCGGAAAGCTAGGCTAAAAAGCCAAGCCAAAAAGGTCAGATTTGGGGGAATCACTCGAAGATAGCCAGTTGATCCATCTCAAGATGCCGAAATTCTACTCAAGACGGAGGATCTCCTCTTCAATTCCTTCAGGGGGTTTTAGGGATTTCTTATGTTTTGCTTTATCTTTTCTCTTGAGATGTTGTCTTTTATTATTATGAACTAAACCTTCGGATATCCGAAGGGGATGAAACCTATGATGAATCTTGTTATTTGATTTTTGAATTATATGATAATAACTTAGTTTGTTCTTAATTATGTGAACTTAATCCAAATCTAATGTGCTTAGGTGGAGGAGGAATAGACCCTGCCTAAGAATAGATCCAACATAATTAAGAGGAGTTGATCGCACGCCTAGAGATAGGGTGACGAGATTTTGCCGGATTAGGGTAAAACTTAATATGGGAGTCCACAGATCAATTTACTGCTATTTTAGGGGGTTATTATAAGCGAACGAGAGTTCCACTAATTAACCTAGGGTTAGATGTTATTCGCCTCGAGAGAGGGTTTAATATACATTAGGGAGTCTCACGGGTCAAACTAAGTAAATAAATCATATGGTTCAAGGTTAGATAACAAGTGAAGTCTAGGTGGATTTTTCCTAAGGGTATCACTTGAGTCAACTGAGTTTTCCTAAAAGTTATTTCCCGAATTCATTCTTTTTGTGTTTACGTCTTAGCTTAGTAAGTAGATTAGTTTTAGTTTAAACAATCATCACTTTATATTAAGGCTAAATAATAAAAAGACGGTGATTATTAGTACTTTTAGTTCCTTTGGGTTCGATAATCCAGTCTTGCCTAAGCTATACTACTGTTCGATAGGTGCACTTGCCTCAATCGTTGTCAGAGTTAGTTTCCAGGTTCGATCATTCTTTTATAAATTTTAAAACTCTGATTTACAGCGATCAAGTTTTTGGCGCCGTTGCCGGGGAACTACAATATTAAGAAAACCCTATTTTTATTACTTTAGCCATTATTTTTATTTTTCGCAATTTATTTTTATTTTTTTTAATTTTAAATTTGCTAAATTTTCTTTCTTTCTTTTCCTAGCAGGTACCTCTAGTTTATGACTAGAAGGAACCCGAGAGGACCTTTAGAATACGACAGTGATATTGAAGCTACCGTCAAGAAATCGCAGAGAAATTAGGTGAGCCCTAAATTACCAAGGAGAGCGAGAAGACAGATCCAATCCTATCAAGGGATGGACGAGAATAATCCACCACCACAAAACGATGTGGCGGATCGAATGCTCCTCGTACTATGTATGATTATGCTAAACCTCATTTAACAAAGAGTAATCGAGTATTGTTAGGCCTACTATAGTCGCTAATAATTTTGAATTAAAGCCTAACACTATTCAAATGATTCAACAAATTTGTTCAATTTGATGGTTTGCAGGATGAAGATCCAAACACTCATATAGCTAACTTTTTTAGAATTTCGTGATACCTTCAAAATAAATTGCATTTTGATGATGCCATACATCTTGGTTATTTCCTTTTCATTAAAGAATAAAGCTAAACAGTTGGTTAAACTCGTTACACGAGGGTCAATCACTACATGGGAACAAATGACCGAAAATTTTTATTAAAATATTTTCCACCGCCAAAACGCCAAATTACGTAATGATATATCTTCTTTTGTACAGATGGATTTAGAGACATTATACGACGCATGGGGGAGATACAAAGATCTCTTGAGGAGATGCCCACACCACGGATTACCATTGTGGCTCCAAGTCCAAAATTTTTACGACGGTGTGAATCCTTCAATAAGGCAATTAATTGATTCAGCCGCCGATGGAACCCTGAATGATAGAACTCCTGAGGCAGCCTACGAGTTTATCGAAGAGATGTCGCTGAATAACTATCAGTGGCAAGTTACAAGAACAAGGCCAACAGCCGGAGTTTACAACCTCGACGCAGTAACCATGCTATCAAATCAGGTAGAGTTGATGAATAAGAAGATTGATAGTTTGTGTTCTTCGCAGGTACATCAAGTCATGCAAAGGCGACGCAAGTGGAATCGTGGCGAATCCTCGAGTACCCACCCTACCAACCGGGCACAGAGAGCTTAATAGATGAACTATATAGGTAACAATTTCAGATCTAATAATAACCCATATAGTAATAATTATAATCCAGGTTGGAGGAACCACCCAAATTTTTCATGGGAAGGACAAGGAAATCAATGAAATCAAAGACAACAACCTCCTCAAAATTTCCAAAATCAGCCCTATCCACAGGAAAAGAAGCCGAGTCTTGAAGAGACGTTGAACAAATTCATAGCATCCACAGAAGCCCGTCTCCAAAAAAATGAGGTAACCCTCAACACCCAACAAACATCGATCAAAACGATCGAGAACCAAGTTGGAGGACTTACAAAGGCAATCGGGGAAATTACCCAGTCAGTCGGAGAAATTGCAAAGCTATTATCCGAACGACCGCAAGGGTGTCTACCAAGTAACACTGAAATTAATCCTAAAGAGCAGATCCAAGCCATAACAGCTCAGGAGAATACAAGGGTAGATGAATCCATCACAACATAAGGAAACGAGGTAGAAAAAGGTAAAGCTGAGGTAATCCAAGAAAAGCCAAAATCGATAATCAAAGCATACCAACCTCGCATATCTTATCCCGAAGCACTGAAGAGAGACGACACAGATGAACAGTTCGGTAAGTTTCTTAAACTTTTAAAGAAATTACACATTAACTTACCACTCCTCGAAGCTCTTTCGCAGATGCCTGATTCCATGAAATTCTTAAAGAAGCTTCTGACAAACAAGAGGAAACTAGATGAAGATTCACATGTGGAACTCAATGCAAAGTGCTCAACAATCTTGCAAAATAAGCTACCACAGAAACTAAAAGATCCAGGGAGTTTTACAATTCCATGTTTAATTGGTAAACTAACTGTTGATAATGCATTAGCTGATTTAGGGGCAAGCATAAATGTCATGCCTTATAAATTGTTTAAACAATTAGGTCTAGGGAAACCCAAACAAACTAGGATGAGCATTCAATTAGGTGATAAAATCTGTTAGAATTCCTAGGGTATTATCGAAGATGTTCTTGTAAAAATTGATGATTCGTTTTCCCAAAGAGATTTTGTTGTCTTAGACATGGATGAGGATAATTCGATCCCCTAATTTTAGGAAGACCCCTTTTAGCAACTGCCAGGACTAAAATTGATGTTGATGCAGGAGAACTCATACTTTGCGTAGGTAATGAGACAGTCACCATCAAGGCTCTCGACTCGGCTAGAACATCAAGTAATCAAGGTGAGAACGTAAATTCTATCGATAACCATTCTTGTTAACCCTTATTTTCAGAAGCACCACCAAAAATACAACTGAACCCGATCCTAAACCCCAAGCCAACAAGGAAGTAGTTCATGAAGATCAAGGGATTCAGTTCGATGATCTAGACTAGTGGAAAACACACTTCAAGGAGAAATTAGGGATACACGATGAAGAACCGGAACCACACAAGATAAAACCTAAAGAGCCCCCAGAAGAGCTTATAGGAACAACAAACCACTTCAAAATAGGGGACAAGGTACTATTAGACGAAGCAGATCCTAGAATATCTCCTCCGGACCTTAACACAAACAAAGAAATACCTTTTAGGGTAACCAGTGTTTTACCATACGAAACAGTCGAGGTAAGTAATCCTATTTTTGGTACTTTTACTATAAACGCATCTCGACTTAAATATTTTCACGAGGATACAAATAATAACATGAGGAAGGACTTCCAACTCCTCAAACCATCCTGAAGATGCAAACGAGAAGAGAGTCTAGCTTAAGACTATAAACGAGCGCTTCTCGGGAGGCAACCCGAGCACTAACATAATTTATTCTCACATTTTGCTTTGAATTTATTTTTCTTTTCTTATTTTCTTTCTGAACACGTAGTTATAAACTAACAAGGGGTGCAGAATTCAAGGACACACGGCCGTGGCCGTGGCTGTGTGTACCTCAAGAATCTTGGTACTAACATGGCGGGACGGTACAAGTCGAATGAACTAATTTCCGCAATCACGGACTCAACCACTCTCCCACGCACCGACAAAGTGACACGGTCGTGCTTTCACTACTGCGTGTGAAGCTACCGACTTGCCAACCACGGGGTGTACACGCCCATGCCGGATAACTGCGTACAATATATCGACTTGTCAAACACAAGGCGGACACGCAGCGTGGGAACCAACACGCCTAGAGCACGGCCGTGCGCGAGGCGGCCGTGTGAATCAACACACCCTCAACCCACGGGCGTGGAAAACCGCTTGGACACGAAATTCTATTTAAACATCATACCCTTTTCCTTTCTCTTCTTAACCCACTTCTTTCTTCTTTCATTCTTCCATTCTTGCCTCTCTTTTTCCTTTTTCCTTTTCCTAATAAATCCTTAGACTCTTGAGCTACAACAAAATCATATCAATGGCAAAGAAGCGTAAGAGGCTAATCTCCTCAAAGGAGACCGATTCACATGAGTTCATGCCGGCAGCTTCATCCAAACAACAAGCCAAGGGTCTTTGAGACCAATTATTTGTTCTTTTATTTTTATCTTCTCCTTTATTTTCTTTATCTTTACTTCTCTTCTACTTAATTTAGTTTATTTTGTTTTAGTTTCTTGTTTTTAGGTTCTTAAGGCTGCTTGGGAGTCACGCCACTTCCACCATCACCAACAACTCCATCACCTTCAAAGTCACACCCACCTCTCGAACCATCTACCATAAGGATTCTCAGGCCCCTTTATCTTTTAAAATTAGTTTATTTTCCTTCTTAGTCTCCTTCTCTTTATCTTTCTTGTCTTTAATTATATGATTAGTATATTATTAAGGTTTCTTTAGATTTCTTGGCTAATCTTGCATGAGACTCCCATTTTCTTCATCTAGCGCAAAACTTGTGAGCATCCACCACATCCAAAAATGAGCCCTCCAACTTATCTTTCACCACGACCACTGCCAACTCTAGGAAATCATCCAATTCAGGGAGTGTCACTCTCTCCCCTCTCTTTTGATTTTACATATTAATTGTCATTATATATCTTTGTACATTGAGGGCAATGTACATCTTAAGTGTGGCGGGGTGAATCTTAGATATTCTAAACTTTTTGCAAAATTCCTGAATTTAGTCGTGTTTGAAAGTAATCTACTCATATTACTAATTAGGATGAAATTTCTGATGATTTATGATTTTTATTGATATGTTTTAGATTAAGTCATTGATAATTGTGCATTGATAATTAAATTTGAAGAATACTAGAGAATCAAGCATGATAAGTCTATTTTTTTTAATTAAAAAAAAATTCTAGGTTGTCGAACTAAGTTTAAATATTACTTTGAAGTTTGAATTTTACGAGGTTGACATCAAAATACCCATAATTTTTGTGAGTTTTTGAGCCTTATAGAGCATATATTCTTTTTTCTTGCTCACTTTATTGGTTATGAGTATGTCAACACTGATTTGTTATTCTAGAACTTGCATCGATTATACATGTCGAGACCACACTTTTTGATTTGATTCACAGAGATGATAAAGGCACCTAGGATTTAACCCACTTATTCCATAAAAAGCCTACCTTCATAATTAACCCCTAGTGAACCCCTTTTAATCCTAACAACCCATTTATTGACTTACCCGCTAATATTAACCCAAAACCCTTTTTATTTGTTATCACCATCCTCTTTAACTACCCTTATATCGAGAGTTGATTTTGATTAGTTGCCTAACTATGATTTTTACTTCAGTAATTTATCCTTTATTATGTATTTAGTTTGTTCTTTAAAAAAAATAAAAAAAAAGAGAGACAAAGTATATTCATTATTTATGTGATTAAACGAGCTTATACATTTAAAATCCAAATATCGAAAAAAGAAGCTCGTAGTGTTAGTATTATTAGTTTTCAATTGATGTATTTATTATTATTAGTTCATTAGTTCTTAGTTAGGTAATTTGTCAATTCAATCTCGATTCTAACCTTCAAATTCAGCCTTATTCCACACCTTAACCCTAGCCCCGTTACAACCCTAACAAAGACCTTTTGATTTGTGTTTCATCTCATATTTCAGTGGTGGAGATTTGATTTTCATTTAAGCCTAAGGGATTAACTCTTCATGTTTGACTTTTGAGTGCCTAAATTTTGAACCTTAAACACTTTGAGTGATTTGAGTGAATTTTTTGTGAGGATGTCAATCCTTGTCGATTTCGAATCAGAGGTAATTATTTAGATGAAGGGAAACACCTATGTTTTGTGCTACAGAATCTATGACTTATAATGTTTGAATTTTTAGGACTCTTTGAATTGAATTATCCATGTATAAATTATCTATGAATTATGATGAGACACTATCAATGACTATTATGAATTGAGGAAAGTTCGTTTTAATTGTAAGTTGATAATTTTGCTTGAGGACAAGCAAAAGCTTAAGTGTGGGGGTATTTGATAAACCATAAAAGTAACATATTCTAAGCCCACATTTAGTATGCTTTTGTATGATTTAAGCCCCAATTTATGTAAAAAGGTGCTCTTAATCCTTTCTTTTCATGTCTTATACTCAGGAAAGCACCCGATGACGAAAAGAACGAGAAACGGGCTTAAAACGGGCCAAATTGGGCCAAGCCACGAAATCAGCACGGCCTGGACTTCAAGCCACACGACCGTGCCACCATTCCTACTAGAACACGGCCTTACCACGACTTACACGGCTGTGCCTCATTCAACAGTGCCAAACACGGCCTGACCACGATTTACACGGGCGTGTTCCATGGCCATGCCTCTACCGTGGAGAAGAGCAATTTCATTCGGGAAAGGATACTTAGGGAGAAAGAAACGTGTTTCAAAAGCCTATAAATACACCCTAGGTACCAGGTGAAAAGGGGCGTAAAAGCTAGGCTAAAAAGCCAAGTCTAAAAGGTCGATTTGGGGAATCACTCAAGATAGCCAGTTGATCCATCTCAAGAAGAAGAATTTTACTCAAGACGGAGGATCTCCTCTTCAATTCCTTCAGGGGTTTTAGGGATTTCTTATGTTTTGCTTTATCTTTTCTCTTGAGATGTTGTCTTTTATTATTATGAACTAAACCTTCGGATACCCAGAGTGGGATGAAACCTATGATGAATCTTGTTATTTGATTTTTGAATTATATGATAATAACTTAGTTTGTTCTTAATTGTGTGAACTTAATCCAAATCTAATGTGCTTAGGTGGAGGAGGAATAGACCCTGCCTAAGAGTAGATCCAACATAATTAAGCGGAGTTGATCGCACGCCTAGAGATAGGGTGACGATATTTTGCCGGATTAGGGTGAAACCTAATATGGGAGTCCACAGATCGATTTACTACTATTCTAGGGGGTTATTATAAGCGAACGAGAGTTCCACTAATTAACCTAGGGTTAGAAGTTATTCACCTCGAGAGAGGGTTTAATATACGTTAAGGAGTATCACTGATCAAACTAAGTAAATAAATCATATGGTTCAAGGTTAGATAACAAGTGAAGTCTAAGTGGATTTTTCCTAAGGGTATCACTTGAGTCAACTGAGTTTTCCTAAAAGTTATTTCCTGAATTCATTCTTTTTGTCTTTGCGTCTTAGCTTAGTAAGTAGATTAGTTTTAGTTTAAATAATCATCACTTTATATTAAGGCTAAATAATAAAAAGACGGTGATTATTAGTACTTTTAGTTCCTTTGGGTTCGATAATCTGGTCTTGCATAAGCTATACTACTGTTCGATAGGTGAACTTGCCTCAATCGTTGTCAGAGTTAGTTTCCAGGTTCGATCATTCTTTTATAAATTTTAAAACTCTGATTTACAGCGATCAGCTTTCTTGTTATCTCTTCGGAGCTTAACTCGTTTGCCTGATGAATTTATATGAATAACTGAGGATACTAAATCTCATCTAAATTTTGAGGCCATGACTTAACATGGACTTATACAAAGTCTTTCTTGTTCTCACCAATGCCATGCCTTAACTTGGACTTATATGGGATCTCTTTCTCTTGATAACTTTTCAATGCCAAGCTTGCCTTGGTCTTATATGATAACTTACTCAATGCCAAGCTTGCCTTGGACTTACATGGTAACTTATTCAATGCCAAGCTTGCGTTGGACTTACATGATAACTTACTCAATGCCAAGCTTGCCTTGGACTTACATGATAACTTACTCAATGCCAAGCTTGCCTTGGACTTAAATGATATCTTGCTTGCTTGCCGATGCCATGCCTCGGTTTGGTCTTATACGGACTTTCTTGTTTCATGTGGTAGATCGAGTATCCTAAGCTATTCAACTTCAATCGGGGCTTTCTCATGCTTGATTTCATTAATTTCTTTGTTTAACATAACATTAAACATTTTCATAATAACATTGTATATTATACTGAGCAATTCAATGATATAAATCATAAAGCTTAGAAATCATACAAACTTACCTCAATATACAAAATGTAGCTAGGTATGCAATTTAGTCCTCGACCTTGTTCTTGCCTCGGTTTCGATCCGGGCTTCGTTTTTCTTGATTAGCAAGCTTGAAAGATGAGCAAACCCTAGCTATGGTTTCTTTGAAAATTTCGGCAATAAGGAAGAAGATGATAATGCTTTTTGTCATCTTTTTCCTTTATTAATCATTTAATAGGTAAATGACCAAAATGCCATTCTCTTAAAAATATCACCATTTACTAACTCATGTCCAATTTTGTCCAAAAATTATGATTTGGGAAAATTGCTATTTAAGGACTTATAATTGCTATTCTAGAGCTATTTCATACAAAATGCTTCTAGAAACTCACATTTTACAACTTTTGCAATTTGGTCCTTTTTGACCATTCAACTTCATTTTAGCAAAATTGCTTCATAAAACTTTCACACTAACATGCAAACATGGCATGTACCTTAAAAACTTATAAATTCACCTCGGATTCATGGTCTCGCACCACTATTCCGACTAGGTTCTAAATCGAGCTGTTACATAAATTATCTATGAATTATGATGAAACATTGTTGATAGGAATTATGAATTATAGAAAGTTCGTTTTAATTGTAAGTTGAGAATTTTGCTTGAGGACAAGCAAAAGCTTAAGTGTGGGGGTATTCGATAAACCGAAATAGTAACATATTTTAATCCCACATTTAGCATACTTCTGGATGATTTATCTCTTGATTTATGTAAAAAGGTGCTCTTAATCCTTTCTTTTCATGTCTTATACTTAGGAAAGCACCCAAGAATAAAAAGAACGAGAAACAGGCTCAAAACAGACTAAAATGGGCCAAAAAAGAAATCGACACGGCCTGGACTAAAGCCCACACGACCGTGCCTCCTCAGTATACTAGAACACGGCCTGAAGTCGATCTACACGGCCGTGCCTCACTAACAGAGTCCAACACGGGCTGGCCACGATTCACACGGGCGTGTGCCATGGTCGTGCCCCTGCCGTGGATGAGAGTAATTTCACTCGGAAAAGGATACTTAGGGGCAAAGAAACCTATTCCAAAAGCCTATATAAAGACCCTAAGTATAACCTAGAAAGGGGTGGTTAGCTAGGCCAAGGAGCCGAGCCGAAAAAGTCAGATTTGTAGGAAACTCTCAAGGGATAGCCAGTTGATCCATCTCCAGAAGTCAGAATTCTACTCAAGACGGAGGATCTCCCCTTCAATTCCTTCAGGGAGTTTTAGGGATTTCTTATGTTTTGTTTTATCTTTTCTTCTGAGATGTTTTTCTTTATTATTATGAACTAAACCCTTCAGATACCTGAAGGGGATGAAACCTAGATGAATCTTGTTATTGTTTTCTGAACTATATGATAAATACTTGATTTGTTCTTGATTATGTGTGCTTAATTCTTGTGTTGATATTTCGCGGATATTAATTCAAGTTGAATGTGCTTAGGTGGTGGAGCAAAAGTCCCTACTTAAGAGTAGATCTAGCATAATTAAGCGGAGTTGATCGCGCGCCTAGAGATAGGGTGACGAGATTTTGCCGGATTAGGGTGAAACCTAATATGGGAGTCCATAGATCGATTTACTGCTATTCTAGGGGTTTTAATTAGAAAGAGATTTCAATTAATCAACCTAGGGTTAGACGTTATTTGCCTCGAGAGAGGGTTTAAGATAAATTAGGAGTCCTACGGATCAAGTCAAGTGAATAAATAAATGCGGTTCGGTGTTAGATAACAAGTGAAGTCTAGGTGGATTCTTCCTAAGGGTATCGTCTTAATCAATTGAGTTTTTCCCAAGTATTCCCCCAATTCATTCTTTTTGTCTTTGCGTCTTTAGCTTAGTAATTAGTTAATTTAGATTAATAAACAACTTCACTTATTTTAGGCTAAATAATAGAAAGAAAGTTAGTATTAGTACTTTTAGTTCCTTTGGGTTCGACAATCCGGTCTTTGCCTAAGCTATACTACTGTTCGATAGGTGCACTTGCCTCAATCGTTGTTATAGTTAGTTCCAGGATCGATCATTATAAATTTAAAACTCTGAAATACAACGATCAATGGTCCAATGGAGCTGAGTTGTTTAAGGGCGTCACTGGAGTCGCCCCTACTGTGGCCGAGTATTGGTTGGAGGCCACCGAGAGGATAATAAACGACATTGACTGCACTCTTGAGCAGAAACTGAAGGGTGCAATCTCCTTGCTTCGCGACGAAGCTTATCAGTGATGGTTGTTGGTTGGTGAGGGTACTCAATCGGATCGTCTGAACTGGAATTACTTTAAGACTGCCTTCCAGGGGATGTATGTGGGCGCGAGCTATGTTAATGCTCATAGGCGTGAGTTCATGAATCTCACGCAAGGTGATAAGTCTGTGGCCGAGTATGAGGCTGAATTTCTAAAACTAAGCCGCTACGCTCGAGGCATGATGGCATCTGAGTATAAGAAATGTGTCTGTTTTGAGGACGATTTGAGGGATAGTCTGAGGGTTCTGATTGCTCCGCAGAGGGAGCGTGAGTTTGTTGTTTTGGTAGAAAATGCGAAGATCGCCAAAAAGGTTAAGCGCATGGAGCGCCAGAACAGAGACCGAGAGAGAGACAAGAATAAGAGGATTCAGAGCCCTCTAGTTCTACTCAGAGGCCTAAGAAATGGGCCTGTTAGAGTGGGAGTTTCTGTTGCTCCTACTAGGATTCAGCCTTGTGGTGACTATGGTAGGTGCCATCCGGGCAAGTGTTAGAGGAGATTAGGGGCTTGTCTATGGTGTGGGTATTTGGAGCACCGGATTAGAGAGTGTCCACATCATGCTGATCAGATGCAACCTACGGGACCATGTTTTGTTTAGCCTTAGAGGGCAGTACAACAGCCACCTAGGGGCCGTGGACCGGTTAGAGGTGGTAATGGTATAGGCCGAGGACAGAGAGCATCGGGCTGAGGTGCTAATCAGGTTGAGGCGAGGCAGCCTACACTAGTTTATGCTGCTCAACGCCGAGAGGACAGAGACGCCCTTGATGTGATCACGGGTATGTTCTTTATTTTTGCCGAGGACAGAGAGCACCAGGCAGAGATGCTAATCAGACTGAGGCGAGACAGCCTGCACTGGTTTATGCTGCTCGACGTCGAGAGGACAGAGATGCCCCTGATGTGATCACGAGTACATTATTTATTTTTAATGTTTCATATACTACTTTGATAGACATAGGTTCTACACACTCCTATGTAGTTAGTTCTGTTTCTGAGAACTTGGGGATTTCTGTAGAGAGTACTTCTGGTGAGATTACTATACTGAGTCCATTGGGGCAATCTATTCGGGTTAGTAGACTATATAGGAATGTTTCATTAGAAGTATAAGGGGCTGTGTTTCTGGCAAATTTGATGGAGCTATTATTTGGGGAGTTCGACTTAATTCTGGGTATGAACTGTTTAGTTGAGCACCGAGTTAGTTTGGACTGCGTGACTAAGAGGGTTATTTTGAGGACCAAGGATGATAAGGAGGTGGTTGTGATAGGTGAACATCGAGATTACCTATCTAATGTAATCTCTGCTCTAGTGGTCGAGAAATTAGTTCGGAAAGAGTGTGAGGCGTATTTGGCCTATCATAATAGTTGGTCGAGAAATTGATTGAGAAGTCTCTGCTCAGTTTCTGGGGACTCTTCTGTTGGGGATATCATAACAGTGAGGGAATTTTTGAATGTCTTTCCCGAGGAGTTATCGAGTTTGCCTCCGAATCGAAAAGTTGAGTTTGGCATTGAGCTTCTACCGGGTACAGCTCCGGTGTCCATCGCTCCATACCGTATGGCACCAAAGGAGCTTATAGAGCTTAAAGCTCAACTTCAAAAGCTTTTGGATCGTGGTTCCATCCGTCCTAGTGTGTCTCCATGACGGGCACCGGTTCTGTTTGTGAAGAAAAATGATGGTACCATGAGGATGTGCATCGACTACCAGCAGTTGAATAAACTTACTGTGAAGAATAAGTGCCCACTTCCGAGGATCGACGACCTATTTGATCAGTTTCGTGAGGCTGCAGTATTCTAAAAAATAGATCTTTGTTCTGGGTATCATCAGCTTAGGGTTAAGGAAGCTGATATTCATAAGACAACTTTTAAGACTCGTTATGGGCACTACAGGTTCCTAGTTATGCCCTTTGGTTTGACGAATGCTTCGGCTGTATTCATGGATATGATGAACCGAGTTTTTCAGCCGTATCTAGATCAGTTTGTCATAGTCTTCATTGATGATATTCTGGTGTATTCTAAGACTAATGATGAGTATGATGAGCATCTTAGAGTAGTGCTTCAGATACTTCAAGAGAAACAGCTCTACGCTAAGTTGAGCAAATGTAAATTCTGGTTGTGAGAGGTAACATTTTTAGGGCACGTGGTTTCTGCTGAGGGGATCCAAGTTGATCCTAGAAAGATTAAGGCTATGCTTGATTGGAAATAGCCTAAGAACATTTCTGAGATGCGCAATTTTCTGGGTCTTACAGGTTATTATCGGAGATTTGTTGAGGGGTTCTCACTAATTGCAGCTCTTCTAACTAAGCTTTTACGCAAGAATGTTCCTTATGTTTGGACCGATGTGCAACAATCGAGCTTCGAGAAGCTCAAGTCTGTTCTAACTCAAGCTCCTGTTCTGATACAGCTTGAATCTGGTAAAGAGTTTGTGGTTTACAGTGATGCATCGCACGTCAGTTTGGGATGTGTACTGATGCAAGATGGTAAGGTTGTGGCTTAAGCGTTCCGTCAGCTTAAGTCACACGAAGGGAATTATCCGACGCACGATCTCAAGTTAGCTGCCGTGATGTTTGCTTTAAAGATCTGGATGTACTATCTGTATGGTGAGAGGTGTATTATCTATACCTATCACAAGAGCCTCAAGTACCTCCTTACTCAGAAGGAGTTGAATCTTAGGCAACGTAGATGGATTGAGCTACTTAAGGATTATGATTGTATGATAGAGTATCATCCCGGTAAGGCTAATGTGGTGGTTGATGCTCTCTATCGTAAAGTGATGTCTGATTTGAGGGCGATATTCACTCATCTCAGTTTGTTTGATGATGGAGGTCTGTTAGCCGAGTTGCAAGTTAAGCCGACTTGGATTGATCAAATTCGAGATAAGCAATTAGGGGATGATTCTCTGCATCTGCAGTTTCGTCAGGTTGAGAGCGACAGTACATCTGATTTTGGGTTGAATAAAGATAGGGTTATGTGTTTTCAGAGACAGGTTTGTGTACTGAACGATTCTGATTTGAGACAGTCGATTCTAAGGGAAACGCATAGTAGTCCTTATGTTATGCATCACGATGGTAATAATATGTATTGAGATCTCTGTGAACACTTTTGTTGGTCGTTTTCTAACGTGCTAGCAGGTTAAGGCTGAGCACCGGTTGCTTTTGGGTTTGCTCCAACCCATTAAGATTCCCTTGTGGAAATAGAAACGTGTGACGATGGACTTCGTTAGTGGGTTACCTTTAACGCCTACTAAGAAAGATTTTGTTTGGGTCATCGTGGATCGATTAACCAAGTCTACCCATTTTATTCTGGTTCGGACGGACTATTCTTTGTAAAAGTTAGTAAAGCTCTACAACTCCGAGATTGTAAGACTGCACGGGGTTCCGATTTCGGTAATCTCTGATAGGGATCCTCGCTTCACTTCTTAGTTCTGGAAGAAACTGCATGAGGCTCTGGGTTCGAGATTGGACTTCAATACTATGTTCCATCTTCAGACCGATGGTCAATCTGAGAGGGTGATTCAGATACTAGAGGATATGCTTCAAAGTAGTGTGATTGATTTCTGAGGTAGTTGGGAGGATTTTCTGCCATTAGCTGAGTTCACCTACAATAATAATTTCCAGTCTAGTATCTAGATGGCACCTTATGAGGCTTTGTATGGTCGTAAGTGTTGTACTCCACTATGTTGGACTGATTTGGGTGATCGACGGGTTTTGGGTCCTAAGTTGGTTTCTGAGACTGAAGATAAGGCGGCTTCTGATAGACAAAAATCTTACAAAAATCTAAAAAGGAGGGACATTGAGGACTATATGGGTGATTTTATATTCATTAATATATTATCGTGGAAGAAGGTTCTGCGGTTCGGTCGTAAAGGCAAGTTAAGCCCTAGGTTCATTGGGTCGTATTAGATTCTGAAGCGTGTGGGATTGGTTGATTATCAGTTAGAGCTACCTCCAGAGTTAGACCGTATCCATGATGTGTTTCACATCTCGATGTTGAGGTAGTATCGGTTTGATCTATCTCACGTTGTCTCTATTGAGGAGATCAAAGTTAGACCGGACTTGACTTTTGAAGAGGAGCCGGTTCAGATTTTGGATCGAGATATTAAGGTTTTGAGAAGGAAGTCCATACCGTTAGTGAAGGTTCTGTGGCAGAATCATAGCACCAAAGAGGCCACGTGGAAACCTGAAGACTTGATGCGGCAACAGTATCCTCATCTGTTCGGATCAGGTAAATTTCGAGGCTGAAATTTCTTTTAGGAGGTAGATTTGTAACGCCCTGAATAATTTAAGTCTATTTTTGTGAGATCTGATACAAATGTATATCTGCTTCAGTGGTTAAGTGTTTTGGGTGTGTGTATGAGGTCTTGGGTTCAAGTCCCACAATTGAAAAATTTTGTTATTTTTTATCCAAGCCTTATCCCTGTTGGGTGGGCTTATATAATATTGTTTGTAAACTCATATCAAAATGAGCCTGCTGGTTCGAGTGCTAAGGAGTTAGCTTGCTCTGAGGTCTCGTATTCGAATCCTTGTGCGAGCGCGGATGCTAATTTTTGTCTCGGTTGTCTGACAAAGTTTCGATGGCACTGGAATTCTGAAGTGGTTGGTTTGGGTTAGTGGATTAGTCGAGAGTTAGAGAGATTTTAGGGATGTTTTACAAAAAAAGTTAATTTGAGTTAAAACTTTTTATTTTCTTTTTCGTAAAAAATAAAAATAAAACTCTCTCTCTCTTTCTGATGTTTCTATACTCTTCTCTTGTCAAATTTTCCTTCTTTCTTCCTTTTTAATTCCTGTCGAAATTTCCTCTTCCAATCGCGGTGTTTTACTTTTTGTTTCTGTCGTACAATTTTGAAAGTAAGGGTTTGTCATGGTGCTGTGGGAGTCCTTTTTGAACTTTTGTTTCTGTTGATGTTTAAGTTAATTCGGTATATCGTTTTGGTAGGTGCTCTTCAGGAAAATTGAGACCCTTCAGTGGTGTAGTGAAGTTTCGAGGCAACTATTGTCAAGGGTAAGCTTTTGGATAGTTTTTGTGCAGTTTTCTGTTGTGTTTTTCGAGTTGTGCCCAAGAGGTGTCTCGGTTGGATTTGTGAATTAAAGTTAATTGTGGGTGTTTTGGTTGACAATTTTAGGTGCTGTTCACTCCGGGGGTGTGAATTCTTCAAAAAAATGAACTAAGTGTGTACCCTAAACACGAAAAATTAAGGTTCGGCGAAAATCAAAAAAGGGCACTGTCAATGCCACACGGACGTGTGCCAGGCCGTGTGGCTGGCCGTGTGCGAAACACGACCGTGTGATGGCGAATGTGTGGCTGTGTAGGCCACACAGGCTGGGCCAGGTTGGGCGTCTGAGCCCACACGAGCATGTGGGCCCAAAATTTTAAAAATTTCCCTAGGGTCGTACGAGTTGTTCTGATCGACTGTGGGCCTATCGTAGGTTCGGTAAGGGCTAACCAAAACCCTATTTCATGTGATCTGATACTCTGATAGTCTGATTTGAGTAGGAAACTGATATATATGCCTGACTGTACTGTTAAGTATGTATTTATCTGTATACGAGCACGTTAAGCATGTTTATTCTGTTGTTTTTGCATCTGTATTCTGTATCTGTGTTTGGGGTAGAATTTGTATATGTGGAGGAAGTGATCTGTACGGCGACCTTTAGCCTATATTTTGGCAGCTTGACTGCATATTATCTGTTATGTGTCGCATCGACACTATATGGTGTGTAGGGATTGGTGGGATTATTTAACCCCATATGGTGTGATGGGATGGTCAGAGATGGCGTGTAGAGTATGGAGGTAGGATTCTGTACATCTGATTCTGATATCTATTTCTGTTATGGACTTAGGTCCAAATCTGTATATGACTGTATATGAAATTCTGTATATGTTGCATGACTATCTCTGTTGGGTTACACATTGAGTTTACGAAAACTCACATCTGTTTGTCTGTTCTGTTCAGGTAATCCACAGACATAAATGAGTTGGTGCAGCGGAGGCTCAGTGGTGACCACTTGACGGGAACTATTTTTATTATTATAATTATTTAACGGTTTTACTAAAATTTCTGGTTTTTGTGAGAGTTTTGTAATTTTTGGACTCTCCGAACTTTTTGGACTGTTTGGTTTGAATTTTTGAGGTATGATTTCAAAACTATGATGATTCGACAAAATACCGATTTTACGCGAACAAATGTTATTTTTGAAAACACGAGTGTGGTTTTGTTTTTAAATGGTTTTCAAACTTCCACTGCGAAATAATTGGTTAACTTTAAATCACAACATGTAACGGTTTCAATAATATATATAAATAAGTTTTACAAAACTAGGACGTTTTATCAAGTAACTAATCATGGTTTTATCGAAGTATCACCGGTTTCAAAACCCTTCTTCGTAACACTCCCGGATGCGGCCATAACGTCTAGGCTGTGTTTGGGGTGTTACATGTAAGACTATGTGAGTGATGCTCTATGGTATCCATTGTGTTGGTCCGTCGAAACAATAAACATGAAGGCCAGCACGATAAAAATGTAGTCCGTCGGGACCATAAACACAAGGTCCGCTGAGGCTGTAAACTCGAGAATTCTTTACAAAACCTTTGTGGCAAATTCTCTAGAAAGTCTTTGTGGTGTATCATTTGGAAAGCTTTTGTGGCGAATTCTCTAGAAAGCCTTTGTGGCGTATCATTTGGAAAGCTTTTGTAGCGAATTATCTAGAAAGCCGTTGTAGTGAGTTGTTATTCCATCTTTGTGGTAATACCTGAATATGCCTATGAGGCATTATCTGAAAGAATTCTTGTTAGTGAACCTGTTTAATGATTTTGTCATGGTGACCCTCATGACAGGGAACTTAGGGTAATCGAAATATTGTTGGTGTAAGTGTCCGCCAAACTTGGAATTTTTTAGGTTCGATATTGAAGTCATCTGGGATTGTATCGCTTAAATTAAACATTACATTCTTCAAAGCAAGTTTAATTGTCGGGACTGATTTGACAATATGATTAACTGGTGTTCTGATAATTGTTGGATTATGTGAAAGAATATGTTAATAGTAGCATCCGCTAAGTATCATTCTGGAAAGTGTAACCAACTAGTATTTGCAAAGAAATTGTGAAATGGGATTCAAAATATGGTGTGAGGTATATGATCCGTTAGTCGGGTGAAATGAGTATAAGACGGTTAGGTATAGAGATTGACGTATGGTTATCCACTAACCAAGAATTAGAAAAGTATTCGCCAAGGTCTAAAAAGGAATCCAAGCCCTTGATTCGAAGAATTCTTCAACACTGTTTAAAGGTAATAATGAGTGAGGCCCAATAAGTTCCTTTGAACTTATATGTGTCTTCTGGTATGCAGGTCTGAAAATTGAACCAGTGTGTCAAAAGGGACCAAGCCAGGGATGCACCATGGTGGTAGACCGAGGGCAATATTATGCATACTAAGGGACATTATTAGAAATATGTTATTCAAATGACAAATAGTAATACATGCTACGAATATTTCTATTAAATCAAATATTTATGTTGTAAGATTTTATACTACCTTTGAAGGTCTGTGACAAACGATAAATGTTTTATTCAAACTTATTGTCCTAGAAAGGATTTTAAATAAATAAGAGGTACATTTAGTATGGCTTTCGTATATTGTAAAAAATTTGCTAAATATATAAGTACTATGACATCTTATATTCGAATCCATCAAATTGGGTTAGGTATAAAAGGGTTATAAAATAAGATTGTTTTGGTATCTTATATTGTGGCATGTATATAAGGTCTTTGATATGTAAATGGTCATTCCTAATTATGAATGCAAATGTTGAATTTGTACCTATGGTTATGTGGATATTAAGCTTGACATATGGCCTAGTTGTGCCTAGTTTTTGGCCCATGAGTTGTGTTCCATTTGAGCATTTGGTTTTTAAAGATTTCCTAAGCTTAAATTGCATAACTTAGCATGATATGGTGATTTGATGAAATTGAGATAACTCTTACTTTGGAATGTTGTCATTATAGGTCCTAAAATTTTACATATTGTGTAAATGATTGGTTGAAACCAAAAAGGGGATTGAAATTATTGTATTCTTCCTACAGAGTCGTGACACCACCCCTTTGATGGCGACATCTCCTATTTTAGGCTGCGACGCTAACTCGATAAAGTTTGGAAACTTTACATTTTAGTCCTCAAGTTGTGTCACCAACCTACTGTTTTGGAAGTTGCGACATTGCACCCTTGTAGTTGCGACTCCATCCCGAAACATTTTGAAACTTTGAAGTTTAGTCCTCCAGTGGTCTTGAGTTATAAAAAGAGTTTTCGTAAGCTCGTATAAACCTCAGATAAGATAATATATTATAAGATAACGATGTATTGATCATGTCGGTACAGATAATGTGTTGCATCAATAGAAATTATGTTGCAATTGATTGTAGTTGCTTCGGCAACGAATGTGACATCTTGTAGCTCGGACCCGACGCTCGGGTCGTGCAAGGGGTGTTACAACACCCAAATCCAATTTTTAAAAAAATATTTTAATACAATTTATAAAAATTATATTATAAGCATGAACGCGTACGAGTATTTGGGATGACTATGGAAAAAATATCTTATATTATAAAAATAGTTTGTGTATTTTATAAAGTTATAAAAAATATATTATTTAAATCTTAAAAAACTTCTAAAGTTATGGCAAAAAATTTTATTATAAAAAGTAATTTACATGTTATGAAAGTGTTATAATATATTTATTTATAAAAAGTTATGGCCAAGTATGGACATGAGTTATTTATATGTTCACGTTATATATTATAAAATAATATGCTTATTCATAAAAAAAATGTTATAGTTTTTTTAATCATAACTTGTTTATAAAAAAAATTCTAAAGTTACGGAAAAAAAATTATATTATTTATAAGAAGTGCCACGAAAGTTTTGGACAATTTATGAAACATTTTTATAAAGATTATATATTATAAATTTTCAATTAACTTTTATTTAATTTACATATTATAGGAACATGATTTAACATATATCTAAATTAAGTTTATATAAGTTTTTATAATTAAAGTTATATATTATTTGAACTCTGAACTCAAGTATTATAAGGTTGATGCTAATTATGCAAATAAGAATGGGATCTTGATAATTTTAGTGATGTGGGTTCAAATTTAGATGATGATGAACTCAGTCAATGACCAACATATGATAATAAAGAGCACAGGTTAAATATTAAAGAGGTAATAACTCAACAAATATGCACTAGAACAATTAGATAAAATTGCATATGATGTTTATCTTTCTTACTGTTTCTATTAGTAATCATAATATCAACTATTTTTTTAGACTAACATAATATATATATGATGATTTGATTTGAATTTGTGTTACTTGATTAGAAATTATTTTTATCATACTAATAGTTTTTTATAATAATAATTATTTTTAAAAATATAAATTATATAACTATGTAATTACAATTTATATTACCAAACATGACACAAAGAATTAATTACACTTTATCAGTCAAACACGTATAAAAAAATTACAATTCTTTATAATTAAAAAATATATTTACTACCTAATAATTACACTCTCGTTGAAACGGAGGGGTAATAAATGCCCCAAATACCTTAGCATGAATGGGCAGTAGCATGTGGATGGGTTCTGAATTTGATCCTACGTTCTGTGCCTAGATAAAGCGGAAGCGTAGGAAACCTTTATGTTTTGTATTGTGTTGTGATTTAATTTAATTTTAATTTAAATGCACTAATTTTTTTATAAAACAAATACAATTCATAAATTATTTATACTTACTTTAAAATATCTAAAATTAAAAATAATATACATTTAATTTAATTAAAAGTATTCTTTAAATTATTACCGGAACAATCATGTAAACTGAGCTTGAGCATTAACGGTCAGTCGGCGAATACAACTTGTGTCAAAGAGAGAAGTAAAAGTATAAAACGTGGATCACGCGTGCGAGGTATGCTTTTCGTAAATCAAGTAAAGAATTACAAGACTGATGAAGTGGGTGAAAACAAGCGTTTTGCTGCAATTTATCAACACAAGGCCACCCCTATTTGGAAGAATAAGGAATATGCACACAAAAAGGGTTCTTCTCATAGCAGAATCACAGACAAATCTAAGTGAATATATCTCAATTTCCAACTTTGGACTCATGATTCTATAGTACTACCAGTTCTTGAAATTTGAGCAATAAAGGGTTTAAAAAAAATCAAACCAAACTAGCTGCATCTGGCAAGCCTTGATGGTGATCACTATCTCTAGTTGAGCCTGAACCAGGCGGCGGCGTACGGTTGTTGTTTGGCCTCTTTACAGCAACAGAAGCCCGGCAAATTGGACAATTGTTATGATTGTTAAGCCACAAATCAATGCAAGTAGTATGAAACGAGTGCTTGCATCCACTCAATTGCTTTACTTCTTCCCCATCTGCAAACACTGATAAACAAACAGGACACTCATTCCCGATTTCTTTAGAATGAGTCTCTTTTTGGTACTTGACACCTGAAACAGGCTCCCTCCTCCTCTCGGTTATTTCAACAACAGTACTATTCCCATGGTTGTCACCGGGAAGGTCTTCGGGGCTGTCGTGATGACGTTCCACGGAAGACCAAGGAGGGCTCTTGACGGCGAAAAAGAAAGAGTAGATTAAAGCGGGGATAGTTATGACAGCCATAAGAGCGAGAATGAATTCAAGAGGGGATAAATCAACGCTTCTCGGTGAATCAGGGAAAGGTGGGGGTTGATTGATTGTCACTATAGTAACAGTGGATGCGTTTTGATCTGTAAGAGGGTATATTTGGGGTGATGAAGAGAAAGGTAATGGGGGAGGTGAGCCGATAATAGTGCTGTTGGTCGTGTTGTCAGGCTGGAAATCCGGTGGCGACGACACAAAGAACGGCGGCGGCGGTGGTGGTTGTGACATGATAACGGTTGGTGAGTTCTGCATGATAAAGGAGAAAACAATGGTAAAACTTGAATTATTTTTTATTGAACAGGTAAAGGAAGCAATGGTGCTAGGGGCGGTGGTGGGGGAATGGAGATGTAGTTTTCGGGTATTTTGGAAAAGCAATAATTGAAAGGGAAATGTGGGGACAAATTTCATATAAAATCATGAAAGCAACGCATGTTAATGGTTTATGGATTTTGTTTTTAAGCATAAAGGTAATTAAAATCTTGACTGCAAAAGTATAGAAAGGAGGCCCAAATGAATGCAACTCGACCTACTTATGTTCTTGACCCGTTGCCCACATTATTCAGGCCCAAATTTATATTAGGCAAGAATCCAAGTCATAAGAGAATGAGTGGAATTTACATATCTTCTTTTCATTGATTAACCTGCCTTTCTCTCTTTGGGTCACTTCCAAGCAAATTAACAATGATATTGTTGAAGAAACCCACCTGTTTTCTTTGAAAATTGAAATTAGGTTCTACTAAGATAACTCAACTCCATTATCAAATAATAATAATAATTCAGTTATCATATATTTAGAAAAGTAAGCAGTTGCTTGGTGTGAATCCAAAGAAGAATTGTAATTGATGAGAGTCGGTGACGTTGATAAGAAGAAAAGATTAAACCTTTTAACATTTCCATCATCATTGCAAATGGAATCGTGGACTATAGAATTTATAGCCTATGCTCCATATCATTATTTCTCATTCTAACAAGTCAGAAAAATCATCAAGTTTTCTTTCTATAAATTCATTTGATGGATTTCTACTTCCAGCAGAATTAATGTAAATGGTGCAGTTAACTGAAAGATGATCTGGTGCTGATGCTTTCTTACATACCCAACTAAATGACTTTTTATTACTTAAATGCCAACCAAAACAGTTGTTTGACTTGTTGTCACGAGCTCTGGAATGTGAATCAACTTGTTCAACATTAAATAATAAAAAGAATTTAAATAAATTATTATTATTAGATATACTAATTTTAATTTCACAAGCAAATTATTTCAACGAGGAGGAGATAGAGAAGAAAAGGTGATGATTATTAAGAAGTCAATTCACCAATGACAAGTGGAGAGTCGAAAGAATAAGTTAAAAGGAGGAAAAAAAAAGACTTAGGAGAATCTAAATAGTTGAAAGTTGTATGGAAATGAGTTCTTTGGTGGAGAGATCAAAGGGGAAGAAGATTCATTATTCTTCGCTTGTTGGGGTATATAAGAGAGGTCTCCTTATTTAGTAGTGTCATGTCACAAACAATATAAAGGTAGTCTACTTGTGTGATCGGCCAGATGGCATGTTTGTTATATGTTAATTTTCGTCAAGCGTAATATTGTATGACCCTGCTCTAATATTTTTTAATCTTTTAGGCATCCACATGAATAATCCGTAGCGGGTGATATAAGAAATGTGAATGGAAATCACCGAGTAAAAGTAAGACAGAAGACCATCCATGGATGCATTCTAAGTTGCCTCTAATGTTACAATCTGTGTAAGCTAACGTAGGGGTATAAGGGCCCCTTTGGTTCACCGTTTGCCTCCAGTGTGGTGAGATTGGCGTCAAAAATTGCTGCTCACCGCACTGCTGTGCCGTTTGGTTCACCGGCGAGGTTCAGTGAAAATTTATCTCCACTTTGCTTTGGAGAGCGAAAATCAACCGGGAGTGTAAAGGGCGCTCTCACTTACCGTGTTTCCCTCGGACAAAAATACCCATACTTCCGGTGTAAAGGTCGATTAAATATCACTCGTTAAATCTCACTCGTTTTACGAGATTTTCATTTTTGTTTGTTTTCTTTGGAAAAAAATTCTTTTTAAGAGAATTGATTAAATATCACTCGTTAAATCTCACTCGTTTTACGAGATTTTCATTTTGTTTGTTTTCACTGGAAAAAAATTTCTTTTAAGAGAATTCAATGTTTGATTGCATGGTAATTAACATTTAAAACCAGAGATTAAAAAGAAGAAGAAGAAGAAGAAGAAGAAGAAAGGTTTACTGGAATCGTAAAAGGTTGTAAATTCCGATTTTCTTGTTTTGATTAACTATACTTTCTACTGATTTCTTTATTCAATTTGTTGCATACATTACTTGTTCATTGCTTTTTTTTTTTTACTTTTATATAGACTTGGATGTTGTATTGTTACCCATTCTAAGAAATTAGGATACGGGTCTTTAAATTTGTTTTTTATTTGGGGGTTTTTTTTCTTTCTTCCCATAGTTTCGATAAGCAAGATGGAACTGAAGAATTTGCAATCTGATCTCGAAGCTTTAAGAGAATTATATGGACTTATACGTTATGGTGATGTTACAAGCAATGTGATTGTAAGTTCTCAAATTGTTAGGGCTACTATTTCCACTTATTATGCTTTCAAGAATCTTAATTTCTCAATTAGTTGTTGAATTTCGAAGATTTGTACTACAACATTTTCTCTTGAAAGGTTTGTGGATTCTCCATTTCCTTTATGCTTGTCTTTACATTATTTTGAGGCAATTGCTTAAAAGTGTAGCAATTTGGAAGATATGCATTCCCTTTTAATTGATCATGTGTCCATATTTTTTTCCTTTGATGGTAAGCAGATTAGGTGAAAGATCAAAGCTCTTACTCAAGGATCTTCTAGATGGAGCTACAAAGAGAGTTTTGGAGACACATATAAAGGTATCGGACCATGTCAATGTGTGGACTTGTGTCGGATTATTTGCCATTCGGAGTTCTTCAAAGTTTACTAGCAAAATTGTTGGACATTTTTATTTTGGCCTAGCATCTATCAAGCTTGATTTTATCCTTTCTGATTTTTGAAAATTCTCTTAGAACTCTGGATCAAATGTGGAGAGCATTGGACTTTACTTCCAGGCAGCATTGAAGTTTATTTATAGTGCTTCTCTACAAGAATCTTGCAATAATGAGGGTACTAAGCACGGAGAGATGGTTCAGTCTATGCAAATATATTGTAGCACTGCAAAACTCTTCGAGTAAGTTAAAATTTAGGTGTTATAGTCCATTTTCTCTTTCTTTTAAGACTTCGTTGGAACTTGATCTTGTTTTAGCTAAAAAAGTTTCTTGCAACGTGGAATCTTCTGTTATTGCATTTGGTTTTGGGATGATTTATTTTTTGTGGCACCTTCTTTTACTTTTGTGTGGTTACTAATTGATATTTTGGTTTTGTGCTCATGAATATGAGAGATTAAACAAAATGGTCACGCTTTCTTTGGCCTACAAGTGTACAGAGGTGGCATATATGAGAGTCATCTATACTTCTCATGCCAATGCAAGTAGAGATCGACATGAGTTATGATGACTTTACAAATGGTTCCTCCCGGTAATTCAAAAAACCCGGTGATTGTCTTTGTTGCATTCCTTGATGCTTCTCCGCCTAGCCCATAAACTTGTAATTGTTGTTTACGGCTCTCGCCTAAGTGATCAAGGAGCAGCAGACCTTGCATATTTATTACGGAATCTTGTTGTTTAATTTATGAAAATACCTCAACACGATAAGGTTACGTTTTAGTAGCAAGGCGAAATTGATTGCTCTGCATAAATGTTTAGTTTACTTGCTTACTTCCCATGAATTTCGTTTTTTTGGGGGTTTTGGGGGTGGGAGTTCAGAAGAGAGAATGTCTAGTTGCTATTTGACATTTAAGATGTTATTACGAATTTGCTTTTGGAACTAAGTTTAGGTTTGTACAATGAATATATACATATGAAAAGATATTTTCAATTACGCTCATCGTACTTCTATCTCCTAGACACTTTTCACCTTTTTTATTTTTTCCTACGTATGTTAATTTATGGACATTATTTAGAACCTGAAAAACCATGCGAGGTAAGGATATCTGATTTGTGCATTTTGGTTTCAACAATGATATTTCAAGTTTGACAAGATTGCCCCTGAGATAAAATACGTTGCTAGTCTGTTACAACTTAGCTATTAACAATGATTGAGTAAATTCTATGAGCATTATTTGATCGATATGGAGGGTTTATTTATTTTATCTCACAATTAATAGGAGCTACTGCTTATTATCTGGTGTGAATGTTAATTGGAACTTATTGCTGCGTCTTAAGATGAGTACTGGAAACTGCATGTATCCTAGATGGGATAATAGAATCTATTAGAGTCACTCTTATGAGTGATCTTACTATTAGCACTTGTAATACTACATATTGAGATAAAATTTATCCATTATTATATTAGAAGGGTCTTAGAACCAGAACTCGGAATCCTGTAACTTTTTATCTGAATGTGTTCAAACAATCACATGCTTATCATTCAAGACTTGTATGTTGAAACTATGAAAAACACATTGAATATTGCTAGAAATTGATCTTGTACACAAACTTTTGTACCAAACTTTTGTACGAACGAAAGTATTTTCACATATGCTATACACTTCCAAATATCATACTGGAATTCATTATGTAAGTTCTGTTTGCATTTTGTGTCTTTTCATCAGCATTTGGAAGGTGCTAAGCTTGATGGTGCCAACTTGCTTGGAGCAATCAGGTGATACATATATATATATGAAATGTTTATGAAATGTTTATGATATATATATATATATTTGGCGTTGACTAGAGTAAAATGCTTTGAAATTTTTATGAGGAAATGAATATTTTAAGCAAAAGAAATTTAAAGAAGCTATCAATTGCTACTCAAAGTTACCGCCTGTCTCCAACAAATTGTAGCTTATGCAAATTTCTTCCCCAACATTTGTAGTTCTAATATAATTAGGTGCTTTTTGTCAGTATGGCCATTAGCTTTGGCATTAAATGCTAATATTTATTAATCCAACCATACGTGTTTCTGATTAAATGCTAACTATTTTCTTTCCCAGCCTTATTTGTTTTCAGATTAGGAAAAAATTCTGCAGTTTCTCCCCTCTTTCTTGCTTTCTCCCATCCTTCTTGCTTTCTTGCTTGAAGCTTTCACTTCTATTTGGGTACTTTTATTTGGCCTTTGTTTGGTCATACTTTCATCTGCAAAATTTGGCGGTAAGTTCTCATTACTAATGGGGTTTTTAATTGAATCTTTATATTTTTTTTTTCCACACTGCTTTGGTTTCTCATTTTCGTGTATGATGTTCTTAGGTTTCTAGTCTTTTGAAAAATATCTCAGCTCTTTTGCTTTGATTATCTCTTGTTTGCTTATTTTGATTTGGTTACTAATTTCTTTCACTTTATTCTTTGGTCTTGTTCATTTTTTTTTCTTTTTGTTCTTTGCTAATACTTCATGTTTATTTTTATGGTAAAGCGCAAATGAGAATTCTCAAATTTAATTTATTGCGGATTTTTTTTCTTTTCCCCTTATGATTTTTTTTTCTTTCTCCATGTCTGTAGTTGGATGCTTGAAACTTGAAACATATAAGAGGAAAAAGAAGCGATGAACTTGCTAGCTTATTAGGAAAGAATGATTTCTTTGAAAATTATATTTTATTTATTTTTCTAAATAATAACCTAATAATGATTTTTATAAATATATTATTATTAACTAATAACACATCAAACCTAAACAAATAATATATTATGAGCTTTTGTAAAACATGTATCTAATCCCCCACGCCACATTTGTAGCCATTAATGCATATAACTAAGAAAAAAGGAAAGAATAGAAAATGAAATTCAAATGCTCAATCTTTTTTGAGAAGAATGCATCTTACATGTTGAAATCAGGAGTAGCGAAAACATTGAAAAGATTCAGGTCATCTCAAGACCAAAAACCTACAAGAGAATAAGATTTTAAATGAAGTGATCAAATAATCTCAATACCACAATCAATGTAATAGGTTCAGTTGAAATGATTTGAGAGCTTGTATAGCCTTTTCAAAGTGTTTGACCCTCTTACATATAAAAAGCTTATATTCTGGCATTGGTACTTTCCTTTACCAAATATAATTGTTCTATCTCTATCTTTAGCCTTGACATTTATCCACGTTCCTGTAAATCTCTGGAAGGGTGAAAAAAATATAGTGTGGAATAAATTTTTATGCATTTGATTACTTCATATGACTTTCATTTGCAATAATCTGATTTTTGAAGGTATTTTTTATTAATTTCTTGTCATAGACTTCTACAGAGAACATGCAAAATGAACTTACCAAATTCTTTTTATTTTCTTATATATTCCGTCGTTTGGTCCTGCAGTAGTCATCAAGATTGTTGTTGGTCCTGCAGTAGTCAATCTATTTGTCTGGAGGATAAAATCAAACAGTTTGGAGGGGCCTTGTTCATAAGGTATGATTCTTCCTAATTTCTTATTGTATACCAAGTTTGCTTTTTAGAGAAAAATTGTTTTGGTTGGTCTTTTTGCTTATATTTCTGACAAAATGCATAGGATTTTAAATTTGTTGAAATGATATTAGTTTAGTTGAAATGATTTGAGAGCTTTTATTGCTTTTTAAAAGTGTTTGACCCTCTTACATATAAAAGCTTCTTAAGTTAGATGCTTAAATTAAATGTCAATTGCCTCTAGCTCTGTCAATGGTGGTTTACTTATAGTAACCAGACCCGATACCTTTCCCCCATATAGAATAAGACAAGCATGAAATTTTTTTATCTTGTTAAGTAATTTATAGTATAAACTTTTCAACTTTTAAGTTTGAGTTATTCAATATTCTTTGTATATAATAGATGGTAAAGACACGAAAATTTGTGGAAGGAGAAAGTACCTTAGCAACAAAAGCTATTTGGGATGATGAGTGACATTGATATTTTGTGAACTCTGCGTGAATGAAGTCAATCTTTGGTAATAGGACCGACAACTCATCTAAACTCAAAAGGATGGGAAAATGTCATTGCTCTTTTTCAAGCAAAAACACAAAAAATTATGGAAAACCTCAATTGAAAAATAAGTGGGATACATTAAAAAGGAATGGAGGTTATGGAGGGAGTTGCTTAAGGAATCTCTGGTATTGGATGGTGTCCATCTAAAAAGGCGGTTGATGCTACAGAAGAATGGTGGGAAATTTGAAAAAATACAGGTTAGTGTTAACTTTATCATTATTCTAATGCATAAATTTTATTGAAATTAATAATTTACAAATATAAAAATCTTAGTATAACATTTAACATTTAACATGTTATGTAGGAAAATCCTGATTTTAAAGGATTTAAGAAGAAAGGAATTGAACCACGATTGAATGATTTAATGTGGCAAATGTTTGGTGGCATTGTAGCCTTTGGAGAGAATGCATGGGCACCATCGTGCAGTGTTCTTCCAAGTGGGGTTCCTATGGAAGATGATACACCTAATGAGGATTTGGTGATTCGGATGAAAATAGTAATGAGAATGAAGATATTCCTACTAATGAGAGTACCGTCAAACCCTTCTCATGAAACTCCTAATCGAAGAAAGGAAACACTTGGGGTTGTACATGGTAAAGGAAAAAATCAAGTTCAAGTAGAAAATCATCAAAAAAATTCATTAGCTACTCATATTGAGAAATTGTGTGAGAGTATGGCTAGTCCAAGGAAGTCGGTTTCGAAATTATTTTCCTCACTCTCAATATACTATTTCAAGTGCAATGGATGCTTTGCGTGATTTGGAAGATGAAATTCCAAAAAGATGAACTGCATACTATTTTGCCATCAAAATGTTCCAAATACCGGTGAAACGAGAAGTGTTTTTGAACTTAGATCGAGATGTTAGGGTTTGGTGGCTTCGACGTGAGTATCTTTGAACAAAATCCAATTGCATCATTTTCATCCTTGGTAGCAACATCCTCATTTCCCTTCCAGCCATACCATCCACAACCTCCACCATAAGCTCCTTAGCTTTATTATTGTAATATAACTTTTCTACTCTTTTATATGTAAATCTAATGTATGATCTACTTTTTATATGCAAAACTAATGTATGATCTACTTTTTATATTAAAATTAATGTATGCTATATTTTATGTTTGGTATTTTTATGCTATGCTTTTATTCAATTTTGTTGTGTTGTATAGAATGTCACAAGTTATTAATTTATTTTCATTTTATTATTTTTCAGAGTTATGGATGAATTTAACAATATATATAATAGTTTTTATATGAATTATGATATCCATGAATTGAGTGAAGAAGCTCAACGAAGAATAGCCACAATTGTTACACAAGTTGAGCACAACAATTATCATGAAGAGGAAGAACAAATGTTAAGCGGTGTATTGGTACACCATGAAACTTATTTCACTATGCAAAGTGTATGAATTCAAATTTTACAGGTCAAATGTGGGTGGGACGAAGTATTAAATGGGCATGATGATCGTTGCATGAATAGTTTTAGGATGCCAAAAATATATTTCATGACTTATTGCATGATTTGCAAACAAATTATGGCTTAAAGCATGGGAAGGTATCTCTGCGATGGAGAAGTTAGCATTATCATTGTATATTCTGGAAATAGAGAATCAAATTCAAATGCAGAGAGCGATTTCAAAGATCTGGAGAAACTATTAGTCGAATTTTTACTGATATGTTGCATATATTTGCTCGAATGGGAATAGACACGATTAAACCCACTGAAGGTCAATTCGAGGAAGTACCGAACCATATTCGACATGATACAAGATATTGGCCTCACTTTAAGGTAAAATTTACACAATCTTTATATTTTTAAAATATAAACTATTTCTAACTTTTATCTCATTACTTGTATTTATTTTAAAGGATTGTATTGGGGCCATAGATGGAACACAGATAAAAGCATGCATTTCGCCTTCTTGTCAAATACCTTATATCGGACGGAAAGGTGAACCAACTCAAAATATTATGGCGGTTTGTGACTTCAACATGTGCTTCATTTTTGCATTTTCTGGTTGGGAAGGAACAACAACACATGAGAGTAGAATTTTTGCAAGCACTTAGAAAACCGAGTTAAAGTTTCCACACCCTCCACCGGTCGAACTTTAATTTTTAATTAATCTTTACATAAAAATAATACTAAAAATTTTAATTTATTTTTAAACCTGATATTATGTTTTAATTTTTTTGTAGGAAAATATTATCTTGTGGATTCAGGATATCCACAAATGACAGGTTTTCTAGGTCCATATAGGGGGGAACGATATCATTTACCTGACTTTCGTCGAGGTAATCATCGAGCATCTGGAAAAAAAGAAATCTTTAATCATGCTCATTCTTCATTACGCTCTGTGATTGAACGAACATTTGGAGTGTGGAAACAAAAATGGCCAATATTAAGAGATATTCCAAGCTATTCATTCGACAAGCAAGTTTTAATAGTAATTGCAACAATGGTTTTGCATAATTACATTCGGAGACATGCTTGGTCAAATGATGAGGATTTTCGACAATTTGAGAATATACCCGACATGCCAATCTCTTCAGGCCATTTTGATAGAGGTGAATCGAGTTCTTCTAACAGTGAAAGTGACCTTCAAATTGCAATCTTAAGGGAAACCATTGCAAATAGTTTAATGAATCAATATTTGTAAAAACAAATTTGTATCATAACCTAATTTCTAGTAATAATGAAACTTGTTATGTCTTATGTTACTATTTTTTTCATTAAAAATCATTCATTTAGATACTTCAAAATTTGATCCAAGTATAATGTTACTTTTTAGCGAAAATAATATTTATCATTGTTATAAAAGAATATTTAACTATGAAAAATTAAAAATAATAATCATTTTATCTAATAAATAATTTAAATTGATTGTATAATTTATTAAAATATTTATAATAAAATATTGGAAGATACATTTTAATATATTATTAAATGAATTTATAAATTCACATATTTTAATAATTTTATATAAGTAAAATAATTTAAAAACTTCTATAATATATCAATTCTATTCTGATGTCCTTAATAGTCATTTTATATTCTCACCTCACCGCTACAGCTGCGTTTGAATCCAAGCACACACTCCACCGCTGTTTCTAATCTCACTGCTACAGTGTCCAATCTCACCGCTACAGTGTCCAATCTCACCGCCACCGCTGTTTTTAACCTCACCGGAGGTAAACACACCGCCCATCCAAACTGGCCCTAAAAATATTTAAAGAAAGATTATTATATAATGCATTATTGTGAATAGACCTTTTTTTAAACCGTTTTTTAACATCAAAAGTAAAGTTAAGAATTTTTTATTAATTAAAAGATATGTGACGGTTTAAAAGACGATGTATAAATATTTGCCCTTAAAAGAAATAAAAGGTTATCCAAATTAATAATATATAATATGCAATATGCTAAAAAGAAACCCGAGATGAAAAGAACACATAGAAGACGTATTATGGTCAAAATCCAAAAAAAAACCTACTGCTCCACTATCCCAAAATTCTAATCCTTTGCTATCCAATGATAACATGGCAGATATCAAATTGCTCAAATAACTTGTTTGCTATGGACATAATTAAAACATATATAATAAAAAAAGAGAGTTTAATTTACATGTGCTGTGATTTCCACCAAACTCATTAGATATGGGCTGTGACGTTGCTATTCATATGTTCAAAAAAGACTAAACAAAACACTTTAGGGTTAGTGAGAGGAGTAGGATCCCCAATTGCTACCAATCTTCTTCAACATCTCTCTATAACTTGTTTCAATCATTGTGTTTTGAATATTAACAATGGTTATTTTTTTCCCTCCCCTTTTGTTTCTTTTAGGTTTTTAATATTATCTCACATACAAAATTTACTTTTGCATCTTACCAATATCATTTCTTTATTTATAATTATATTTTTGAAAAGGTAAAGTAATAGTGTTTTAACTAAATCATTAGTTTTAAGAAATTTATTTATTAAAATTTAAATTATTTAAATATCCCTAAATGTTGGAATCGTTATTGGTTTGTGGGAATAACCCTACATTTTGTTGCCCATTCTCATTTTTGCTGCCCTCAACTTCCACATCTTTGTATGTGAGATAGTGGAATGTGTAGTTGGTGGTTTTTTATGGAAACTATCACTATAAATACCAACTAGCATAAGGTCTTTAAGTACCGAAAAAAAAAAATTCTATCTAGTGAGGTTTTCAAGTGCTTAGAAGACTTTGACGATTTTCAATTTTTCGTACGGTTAAATTCGACGACCTCATCGGTGGTTTGACGTGCTTGTCAGTGGTGTCGCAACATTTGATTTTGGCATTTGGTTCAGGCGATAACTGGAGATATTTATGTTCGATCTTTTTTGCTGCACTATATTGTAAATTATTATTTATGCTAACATTTGGTATTCGAGCCCGGTGTATCTCTATCTTGTCCGGTTTTAAAAGTTTGTAAATTTCTCAAAATGCTGATGTCATGTTTCTTTGGATTATTATTTTTAAACATTTTTTGAGAGTCTTTATTGTAAACTTTTCTGCAAAATCGTTAGATTTTATTAAAATGAAATTTCTAAGATTTTTTATAAATAATTTAGTTAAAAAAATTAGAAATTTGTTGTTTGAATATTTATGCCTGGAGGAAATGGTTGTATGTGAATTACTTGGTTATTAGTTAGATACATTTTTTATGTGCATTAATTTTTTTAGAGTTATTGCATAAGGTATTTTGCAATAAAACTTTAGAATATATGTCTAGGGATCTAAATAATTTTATTTAATTAGAGAACTAGCCACAATAACTTTAATTAAATGAAATTATTTATTATAGTAAAGATCTCATAAGGTTTATAGACATTAGATGTTGCATAATGACTTAGCAATGATCTTGAATAAAGTTTAAGGATTAATATCTAACTAAGTAATTTTCAAAATTTTATTTAGTTAAAGACTAGCTACAACATCTTTAGTTAAATAAAATTATTAAAGTTAAAAATCACATACAAAAAGCATAGATATTAAATCCTATTGCATAATTTATTAAGATAAAATTATTAAATGAATTTTCATAATTACCCACAGGAGTTATGAAAATGAGTTTAATAATTTTTATAGAAAAAAAGATAATAAATAATTCTATCATAAAATGGATATAATTGAATTAAAAATTTAGCTCACAAACAATTTTTATGTCACTAGATTCAATATTTACATAATTTGCATTGGTAAATTATGATTTATGTTTGCCTTAAATTTGTGTTAAACATGTATGTTCATTTATTTTACAGTTTTACAACTTGTGAATATGTCTGATAATATAGTAGATATCCCTGAATTAACTAGTGAGAACTTTAAGTTCTGGAAGGAGAGTATTCTTCTCCAATTGGAGTGTTTGTATACTGACTACGTCATAAGGAAATTTGAGCCACATATTACTGAAACCAGCACTCAAGTTGATCTTGCTTTGTATGAAAAATGGGAGCGATTTAATCGCTTATGTAACAGCCCGTTTTTGGTCAAATCGGAACAGTGGTTTCGGGACCACAAATCTGATGTCAAAATATTTATTTTATTAATATTTTAATGTTTACAGTATGAATATATAATTGTGTGAAAATTTCGTTAAGAAATTTTATCGTTTAATTGGTCAATTTGAGAAAAATGACTAAATCGCGTAAAGCGTAAAACTTAAGTTCTAATAGCTAAAGGTGTCTAATAGCTATAGAACCTTAAAGTAAAGGTCCTTATGTTGTAATTAGACCATTTTAATTGTGAGTGGACAAAGATGGACAAGAGATTAAGTGTTTTTAATATTAATAGCCAATGTTAAATAAGTAATTTAGTAATAAGTTAATAATAAGTAAAACCAAAGTTAAAATTCTGTTCTTCTTTCTTTCTTATTGCCGAATTTGAAGGAGGAAGAAAGCCATTTTATGGCTTGAAATATTCGGCTACTTCAAGGTTCAATTGTAAGTCCGTTTTTGTCCCGTTTTTAATGATTTCTATGTTTTTGTGATTGTTGCAGCTAAAACTAGTTAGCCCATGGACTAATTTGCAAAAATTTTAAAGATTTTGAATGATTCCATTGATGAATAAGCATGTGTTTTGAAGTTTCTTAATATATTATGAATGTTTGTTAATAGATATACAAGTTTTGTTAAGTAATTTTTAGTGAAAATGCAAATTAGGGATTAAATTGAGAAATGTGTAAAGTTAGTGGTTAAAATATGAAATAAATGAAAATTATGGGCTGCTAGGGGCATTATGGTAATTCAGCTAGCATGGGTTAGTCTTGAATTTCATGAATTTGTGATTTTGTGTAATAAGGACTAAATTGTAAAAATGTGAAATATGTGGGGCAAAGTGTAAATGTGTCTTAAAGAGTGTTTTGGAATAAATTGAATGAATATATGATTAAATAAGTTAATTTTGAATATATTTAGATCAAGAAAAGTGAAAATACGGACTTGAATCGGGGAAAAGATAAAGTTATCGACTAATCGACTCGATTCGCCATTTTAATATCTGAGGTAAGTTCGTATGTTATAATTTATTTACAAATGTATTTTATATGCTTTGATATGGCATGAATTATGATTATGCGATTACGGACAAGTTCGGAAATGATTTGACGACGATTCGACAGTTAGAATCCCAGTTGAACCTTAGGAATAGTTTAGGATGCTAGTGACATGTCATTAGGTATACTTGAGCTGGCTTCGGGCCATGATTTAGCACTATGTGTGCGAGATAAACTGATTTGGCTTCGGGCCATGCATATCGGCTGATTTGGCTTCGGGCCATGATATTAGAATTTCGGATAAGTTACCTTGATTTGGCTACGGGCCATGGTATAGGTACTTATCGAGTGAGACCTTGAGTATTCGACTTCTATTCCGAATGGTTCAACGGGTAATTGAAGGATGTGGTTGAGTATAAGATTTGTATGAGCCGGTACAGGGACGTATGGTAATGAATTGAGTATTGAAACTATGGAATTGATGAGTTCTTTGGTAAGAATGTGAATGATCATTTGATAGCTTTGAGATTTGATAGAATTGTTGCATATTATTTTCTATTATTTGAATGATTAATGAATGGTGTTATTTGCTCATTGTTGACATACGAGCTTACTAAGCTATATATCTTAATTTGTGTATTTTTCCGTGTTTTATAGTGAAATCAAAGCTAGCTCGGACTCGGGAATCGTCGAAGATCGTTTTACACTACCACCAATCACTTGGTATCTTTGAACTTTGGTATTAAATTATATGGCATGTGTAGGCATTTTGAGTCATTTTTATTATGGATTGATAATGATTTTGGTCAATTATAATGACTTGTAAATGTTTATGTTTTGGTTTGTAAATATAGCCATGAGATTTGGCTTAATTTGGTAGATTTGGTTATGTGTTTATGTGTGCATATATGGTTGATATTGAGTTCTTGGATGGATATGTAAATGACCATATTATGAAGTTTGTGGAATTGGTACCTTGTTTATGAAATGGTACAAAATGATGTATGATTGGTAATGGTTTAAATAGTTGATTGGTATAGGTATTTTAGTAGGTTTTGGTTGAGTAAAACATAAGTTATAAACATGCTAGTTATTAGTATTTGAAATGGTATGAAATTATCTTGAATGTGGTTAGAATAGATGTTCTAATGTGCTATGAATTGGTGCCATTTAGGTTGTTTAGGTACATGAGATGTTAGGTGGCAAATTGGCTTGGTAAATAGCCTATTTTTGTCCATACAGGCAGAGACACATGCGTATGTCTCAGCCGTGTGTGACACACGGCTATGATACACGGTCGTGTGTCCCCTGGTGTTGAAATTGAAATGAAGTCAGTATGCTCCACACGGTCTCACACACGGACGTGTGATCGGCCGTGTGGCACAAGTCAGTATACCCCTCTAATTGGCACACGGCCTAGCACACGGGCGTGTGACTTGGCCGTGTTGCATAAGTCAGTATACTCTACAGGTTTGGCACAGCCTGGCACACGGATGTGTGTGGCCACTTCGAAGGGCACACGGGCTAGACACACGTGCGTGTGGTTGGTCGTGTGACCCAAGTCAGTAACCTCACTTGTTTAGACACGGGCTGGGACACAACCATGTGCTCCGATTTCGAATGTTCACACGGCTTGTGACACGGGCATGTCTGGTGGCCGTGTGAGACACACGGGCTGACTACACGGGCGTGTGTCCCCTGTTTTGAAGAAAATTTTGTTAAGTGTTGAAAATTTTCTTGAGTTTCCGGTTTAGTCCCGAACCACTTCCAAAGCATGTTTAAGGCCTCGTAGGCTCTTAATAGGGACAAATTGATTGAGAATGAATGATGAATGATTGAATTGAGCAAATGTATGTTAAATAGTTGTTTAATTGTTTCGTAAGTCTGGTAATGCTCCGTAACCCTATTTCGGCGTTGAATACGGATGAGGGGTGTTACATTTATTGGTGTTAGAGCTACGGTTTAGTCGATTCTAGGACTAACGTAGTGTGAGTGAGAGTCTAGCTTTACATGCCATATATAAACTGTGATAGTGTGATGACTCTTGACATTTGAAATTGTGTTTTTATATAGCTAATGGATCCCAATCGAGCGATAGCTGATGAGGTTGAAAGTAATGTGCCTGCTCCCGCTCAAGGGATAGCGCTGTTTGATTCTAGACCTGTAACGGGCAGCTGGGGAGGAGAGGGTAAAGAAGCCTTCTTCCAAATGATGAACGAGTGGTTCACTCAATACATTCGTACGAACCCGGCTGCTCAACAACCTCCACCCCCTCCTAATCCCCAACCTGTACCCGTAGCTCCTTAAGGAGTCGAGCTTTTAAGATTGAACAAGCCTCCAATTGATAAGATTCGTAAACACGGGGCTAAAGAATTTAGAGCTAATATTGATGATGACCCTGAGAGAGCCGAGTTTTGGCTTGAAAATACAATCCGAGTATTTGATGAACTTTCTTGTACATCGGCTGAATGCTTAAAGTGTGCTATTTCCCTTCTGAGGGACTCTGTGTATCAGTGATGGAATACGTTAGTATCGGTGGTGCCGAGAGAGAGAGTCACCTGGGAGTTCATTCAGACCGAGTTCCAGAAGAAATACATCAGTCAACGATTCCTTGATCAAAAGCATAAAGAATTTCTAGAATTGAAACAAGGCCGTATGACCGTAACCGAGTATGAAAGAGAATTCATATGGTTAAGTAAATATGCTCGAGAGTATGTTTCTACTGAAGATATAATGTGCAAGCATTTTGTTGATGGGCTGAACGAAGACATTAAACTTCTGGTTGGGATTTTAGATTTAAAAGAATTTGTTGTGTTAGTTGACCGGGCTTGCAAACCTGAAGACTTTAGCCGAGAAAAGAAGAAAGCTGATTCAGAGGCTAGAGATTCGAAGAAAAGACCGATGAATAAACCTTATCATTCTTCATCAAAGAAATTCTGAGATTCGTACAGTAGATCTAATACATCAGTGGGATACCAGAACAGAGATCGTGGAAATCAACATGTGAATCCTAAAGCACAAGCTACTTCTGTCTCGAATGTTGGCAGTGTGAGAAATAATAAATGTTGGGTTGCCGGTACCCCCATGGCGCAGCAAAAAAAATTTCGGCAATTCAAACCATGGATCCATGTGCGAGGAACGAATCGGGGTGAAAAAAATGGTTTCGAAATTACCGAAACTTCAATCTGAGTAGACAGCGACGCCTTGGCAACAAGAATTCTGATCTACTATCGAACCAAGCCGCAACCTTTTAAGATTTCGACCTCTACGTAATCCACCCAGTTTGACGATGAACGGAAGAAATCTCCAAAACTGTTTTGGAGGTTTCTTTGCTTGACGGCTGCTAGACCTCACAAGCAAAGTTTTGGTTTTCTTTATTTTTAGGGTTTTCGAAAGCTCTATATCATTTTACCTTTTTATAATTGGTAAATATATAATGAACCATAATTCATAAAAGTTTTATCCGAACATAATAATCATAATTAAAAAAATAAATAAATATAATAATGTTTTAACCGAAAATTATAATTACATTAATTATAACAAGGATTTCGATAAACTATATTTATTTAAATTTATATACGAACCAAATTCATATATTAATAGAACTATGTTCTCATTATGTGTACAACATCCTTATACATATAATATGTTCAATATTTGATTGCCCAATTAAATTAATTCTATAATTAATTTAATTCATGTGACAACCAAACACAATACCAACTATGTTTTATTCCGTTCATTTCAACCATAGGGTGTGACCCTGTAAGTTCTTGTAACGTTAGCAGTAATACTAGAACGATTCTAATGTTACAAACAATGAGTGGCATCTAGCAATGCATCATTGCTACCTAAGTTACAAGAAGTCATGATTCGACATAACATTTTGTGATTAACCTTTCATGCATTAATCCTTAAGTCCTTTATCTCTGGAATGAACACAAGTCATGGAATAGTCACACTTGCATAGTCCATCCCATGTTTCTTGATATCTTGAGTAGACTATGATGTACAAATAAGTATGACATCTCATATCAACTTATTTGAGCATGGCCATGCATTTCTAGTCTCACTCGATCAAGTGGCCTAAGATATTACTCCCATTATGTAAGAGGGACTTATCCTATATTGATCAACCATATCCCTCTACATAGATTGTGGTATATCCAATATCAGCCTTTATAGAACAACCAGTTACGGTGTACGTTTGATTGTATTAAAATATACAACTCACGATGTTGGGATAATGATGATCTCAAGTCTGAGGATCATATACATATTAATCACTATGAGTAATGTTGTGACAATTACATAATAATCCAAGAAACATACTCATAGTGGGTCAGTCCAATATGTTGTTCTCTAACACACATATTCATGCATTGATTTTGACACTCCATATCAATGACAACTCTTTATCATCAATCAACTACATGTTAGTCTTAATGCATTATTGTTGTCCTAGCCAACAATAATACTTGACTAAGGATCTTTTAAAAACAATCATATTATTCTCAGGACATTATTATAAAACAGTTTATTTGTACACACAGAAAAAAAAACTGAAATAATAATGACAATGCCTTATATTAATAAACATGGTACATCAAGTATGTTATTACAACCATCTCATGATTGATCTTTGGGCATACTCTTACAATAAACCCGAGTGCCAACAGTGTGGGAGACAACATTTTGGTGAATGTTGGAATAAGAGTAGTAAAGCTTGCTTCAAATGTGGTTCACCAGATCACTTTATTCGAGACTGTCCAGAGCTATCAGAGAAAGAAAAAGTCCAAAATGTAAGATCGAGCAATACGAATATGAGAGGGAGACCACCGAGAAATATGGGAATTGTATGCAGTGGTAAAGGTATAACTAGGGACTCAGCTGTAAGATCCGAGGCCAGAGCACGTGCTAGAGCCTATGCTATTCACGCTCACGAAGAAGCGTCGTCCCCAGATTTTATTACCGGTACATTCTCTCTTTATGATACTAATGTGATTGCTTTAATTGACCCTGGATCGACACACTCGTATATATGTATGAATTTGGTGTTTAATAAGAGTTTTCCTATCGAGTCTACTGAGTTTGTGATTAAAGTATTGAACCCCTTAGGCAAATATGTTTCAGTTGATAAAGTTTGCAAGAATTGTCCTTTAATGACTCGGGATTACTGTTTTCCGGCTGATTTGATACTTTTTCCGTTTGATGAGTTCGATGTAATTCTGGGAATGAATTAGTTGACTCTGCATGATGCTGTTGTGAATTGTAGACGAAAGATTATAGAATTGAAGTGTCAGAATAATGAAATTCTTCGGATTGAATCTGATGAGTCGAATGGATTGCCAATAGTGATTTCATCGATGTCGGCTCAGAAATATTTGAGAAAAGGTTGTAACGTGTACTTAGCATATGTTGGTGTCTGAAAAGAAGATTGAATCGGTACCTGTAGTTTGTGAATATCCGGATGTATTTCCTGAAGAATTACCGGGGTTGCCACCTATCAGAGAGGTTGAATTTGCTATTGAATTAGTACCGAGAACTTCACCGATATCTATAGCTCCATTCAGAATGGCTCCGATCGAGTTGAAAGAGTTGAAAGCTCAGTTGCAAGAGTTAACAGATAGAGGCTTTGCACGACCTAGTTTTTTGCCCTGGGGTGCGCCTGTATTGTTCGTAAAGAAGAAAGATAGATCAATGAGAATGTGTATTGACTATCGTCATCTCAATAAAGTTACGATAAAGAATAAGTATCCGTTGCCGAGAATAGACGATTTATTTGATCAGTTGAAAGGTGTAACAGTGTTTTCAAATATTGATTTGAGATCTGGTTATTATCAGTTGCGGGGTTAGAGACTCAAATGTGCCGAAAACTACATTCAGAACGAGGTACGGGCATTATGAATTCCTTGTTATGCCTTTTGGATTGACTAATGCTCCTGCCATTTTTATGGATTTAATGAATCGGATCTTTAGACCGTATTTAGACAGATTTGTTGTGGTGTTTATTGACAACATTCTGATTTATTCACGAGATGAGTCTGAGCATGCCGAGCATTTGAGGATTGTGTTGCAGACTTTGAGAGATAAGCAACTGTATGCTAAATTCAGAAAATGTGAGTTCTGGCTCCGGAAGGTTGGATTTTTGGGGCACATTGTTTCTGCGGAAGGTATAAGAGTTGATCCGAGCAAGATTTCTGCAGTTATTGACTGGAAACCACCTAAAAATGTATCTGAGGTCAGAAGTTTTCTGGATTGGCTGGTTACTATCGATGTTTCGTTAAAGGATTCTCGATGATTGCTACACCGATGACCATACTGCTTCAGAAAGATGTAAAGTTTGAATGGTCCGAAAAATGTCAACAAAGTTTCGATAAATTAAAAGCATTGTTAACTGAGGCACCAGTGTTGGTTCAACCTGAATCGGGTAAAGAATTTGTGATTTACAGCGATGCGTCACTGAATGGATTGGGTTGTGTATTGATGCAAGAAGGAAAAGTTGTAGCTTATGCCTCCAGACAGTTGAAGCCGCATGAAAAGAACTATCCGACGCATGATTTAGAGTTGGTTGCTATTGTGTTTGCATTGAAAATCTGGCGTCATCATTTGTACGGTGAAAAATGCCACATCTTTATTGATCATAAGAGTTTAAAGTATATTATGACTCAGAAAGATTTGAATTTGCAACAACGAAGATGGCTAGAGTTATTAAAAGATTACGAGTTAGTGATTGATTATCACCCGGGGAAAGAAAATGTGGTTGCGGATGCTTTGAGTAGAAAGTCATTGTTTGCCTTGAGAGCAATGAATACACAGTTGAAATTATCCGATGACGGATCGATTTTAGCTGAGTTAAAAGCTAAACTGGTATTCCTTCAGCAAATTTGAGAAGCTTAGACATGTGATAGTGAACTGCACGCTAAAAGAATGCAATACGAGTCGACTAGCGATTCAGAGTACAAAATCGGATCCGATGATTGTTTGATGTTCCTAAATAGAATCTGCGTACCGAAAAATCTAGAGTTGATTCATAAAATTTTATACGAGGCACATAGTGGTTGCTTATCTATTCATCCTGGGAGTACTAAAATGTATAATGATTCGAAACAACTGTATTGGTAGTCGGGTATGAAACGAGACATTTCTGAATATGTAGCGAGAAGTTTAGTGTGTCAACAAGTCAAAGCTGAACATCAGGGACCTTTGGGTTTGCTTCAGCCTGTGATGATACCGGAGTGGAAATGGGATAAAGTGACTATGGATTTTGTATCGGGATTACCTCTGTCTCTGAAAAAGAAAGATGCAATTTCGGTTGTCGTTGATCGACTGACGAAATCAACACATTTTATTCCGTTACGTACTGACTATTCACTCGATAGATTAGCTGAATTGTATATTGCTGAGATTGTTAGATTGCACGGGGTGCCAGTTTCGATTATTTCGGATAGAGATCCAAGATTTACGTCGCAGTTTTGGAAGAAATTGCTAGAAGCTTTGGGTACAAAGTTGAATTTTAGTACAGCTTTTCATCCGCAAACCGAAGGACAGTCTGAGCGAGTAATTCAGATTCTAGAAGATATGCTCCGATGTTGTATTTTGGAATTCAAAGGCCACTGGAAGAAATATTTGCCACATATTACTGAAACCAGCACTCAAGTTGATCTTGCTTTGTATGAAAAATGGGAGCGATTTAATTGCTTATGTAATAGCCCATTTTTGGTCAAATCGAAACAGTGGTTTTGGGACTACAAATTTGAGGTCAAAATATTTATTTTATTAATATTTTAATGTTTACAGTATGAATATATGATTGTGTGAAAATTTCGTTAATAAATTTTATCGTTTAATTGGTCAATTTGAGAAAAAGGACTAAATTGCGTAAAACGTAAAACTTGAGTTCTAATAGCTAAAAGTGTCTAATAGCTATACAACCTTAAAGTAAAGGTCCTTATGTTGTAATTAGACCATTTTAATTTTGAGTGGACAAATATGGACGAGAGATTAAGTGTTTTAATATTAATAGCCAAGGTTAAATAAGTAATTTAGTAATAAGTTAATAATAAGTAAAACCAAAGTTAAAATTTTGTTCATATTTCTTTCTTATTGCCGAATTTGAAGGAGGAAGAAAGCCATCTTAGGGCTTGAAATATTCGGCTACTTCAAAGTTCAATTGTAAGTCCGTTTTAGTCCCGTTTTTAATGATTTCTATGTTTTTGTGATCGTTGCAGCTAGTACTAGCTAGCCCAGGGACTAATTTGAAAAACTGTTAAAGATTTTGAATGTTTCCATTGATGAATAAGCATGTTTTTTGAAGTTTCTTGATAGATTATGAATGTTTGTTAATAGACATACAAGTTTTGTTAAGTGATTTTTAGTGAAAATGCAAATTAGGGATTGAAATGAGAAATGTGTAAAGTTAGTGGTTAAAATGTGAAATAAATGAAAATTATAGGCTGCTAGGGGCATTATGGTGATTCAGCTAGCATGGGTTAGTCTTTAATTTCATGAATTTGTGATTTTGTGTAATAAGGACTAAATTGTGAAAATGTGAAATATGTGGGGCAAAAGTGTAAATGTGTCTTAAAGAGTGTTTTGGACTAAATTGAATGAATATATGATTAAATAAGTTAATTTTGAATATATTTAGATCAAGAAAAGTGAAATACGGACTTGGATCGGGGAAAAGATAAAGTTATCGACTAATCGACTCGATTCGTCGTTTTAACATTCGAGGTAAGTTCGTATGTTATAATTTCGTTACAAATGTATTTTATATGCTTTGATATGGCATGAATTATGATTATGCGATTACGGACAAGTTTGGAAATGATTTGACGACGATTCGACAGTTGGAATCTCGGTTGAACCTTAGGAATAGTTTAGGATGCTAGTGACATGTCATTAGGTATACTTGAGTTGACTTCGGGCCATGATTTAGCACTTTGTGTGCGAGATAAACCAATTTAGCTTCGGGCCATGCATATCGACTGATTTGGCTTCGGGCCATGATATCAGAATTTCGAATAAGTTACCTTGATTTGGCTACGGGCCATGGTATAGGTACTTATCGAGTGAGACCTTGAGTATCCGACTTCTATTCTGAATGGTTCAATGGGTAATTGAAGGATGTGGTTGAGTATAAGATTTGTACGAGCCGGTACAAGTACGTACGGTAATGAATTGAGTATTGAAACTATGGAATTGATGAGTTCTTTGGTAAGAATGTGAATGATCATTTGATAGCTTTGAGATTTGATAGAATTATTGCATACTGTTTTCTATTATTTGAATGATTAATGAATGGTGTTATTTGCTCAGTGTTGACATATGAGCTTACTAAGCTATATAGCTTACTTTGTATATTTTTTCGTGTTTTATAGTGAAATCGAAACTAGCTCGGACTCGGGGATCGTCGGAGATCGTTTCACACTACCACCTATCACTTGGTATCTTTGAACTTTGGTATTAAAGTATATGGCATGTATAGGCATTTTGAGTCATTTTGATTATGGATTGATAATGATTTTGGTCAATTGTAATGACTTGTAAATGTTTATGTTTTGGTTTGTAAATATAGCCATGAGATTTGGCTTAATTTGGTAGATTTTGTTATATGTTTATGTGTGCATATATGGTTGATATTGAGCTCTTGGATGGATATGTAAATGACCAAATTATGAAGTTTTTGGAATTGGTACCTTGTTTATGAAATGGTACAAAATGATGTATGATTTGTAATGTTTTAAATAGTTGATTGGTATATGTATTTTAGTAGGTTTTGGTTGAGTAAAACATAAGTTATAAACATGCTAGTTATTAGTATTTGAAATGGTATGAAATTATCTTGAATGTGGTTAGAATTGATGTTCTATTGTGCTATGAATTGGTGCCATTTGGGTTGTTTAGGTACATGAGATGTTGGGTGGCAAATTGGCTTGGTAAATAGCCTATTTTTGTCCACACGGGTAGAGACACGTGCGTGTGTCTCAGCCGTGTGTGACACACGGTTATGATACACGGTCGTGTGTCCCCTGGTGTTGAAATTGAAATGAAGTCAGTATGCTCCACACGGTCTCACACACGGGCGTGTGATTGGCCGTGTGGCAAAAGTCAGTATACCCCCTAATTGGCACACGGCCTAGCACACGGGTGTGTGACTTGGCCGTGTTGCATAAGTGAGTATACCCTACAGGTTTGGCACGGCCTGGCACACGGGCGTGTGTGGCCACTTCGAATGGCACACGGGCTAGACACACGGGCATGTGGTTGGCCTTGTGACCCAAGTCAGTAACCTCACTTGTTTGGACACAGGCTAGGACATGGCCATGTGCTCCTATTTCGAATGTTCACACGGCCTGTGACACGGGTGTGTCTGGTGGCCGTGTGGGACACACAGGTTGGCCACACGGGTGTTTGTCCCCTGTTTTGAAGAAAATTTTGCTAAGTGTTGAAAAATTTCCTGAGTTTCTGGTTTATTCTCGAACCACTTCCAAAGCATGTTTAAGGCCTCGTAGGCTCTTAATAAGGACAAATTGATTGAGATTGAATGATGAATGATTGAATTGAGCAAATGTATGTTAAGTAGTTGTTTAATTGTTTCGTAAGTCCGGAAATGCTCCGTAACCCTATTCCGGCATTGAATACGGGTGAGGGGTGTTACAGCTTAAGTATAATGTTCATAAAGAGTAAAGTTCATGCTGATGTTTGTGGCTCAATTGAGCATTATGATAATATCAAGAATTATTAACAGTTGTTGAGAAAATAATTCAAAACTTCTCAAAATTCATTAGCCAACACCCTAATCATGAAGTTCACATCAATAAAGCTGACCGCCTCCTGACATACTAACATTGGAAGTGAGAATAATGCAACTAAAGATAGGAATTAAGGTGGTCTCCGCAAGTATATGGGTCAGGTTGTAATATAGTTTTGTACAACGAAGTACATGAAGTACTCCGAGGATCATACCTAAAGGAAACTTGATTAAATTAATACTAATTTCTATGCTAATAGGTCTAACTAGTACTTTAACCAAATTATATTACGATGATTCATAACAGAGGTGAAAATAAGACTAATGAAAATAAAGTAAAATAAGAGGAAAAAAGATTATGCATTTCTCATATTCTAAAGGCAGAAGACTAACTCGTTTTAGTGTTCATAGTTAACGCCTATTTTGGGTTCTATCCAACCAGCTAGTCATTAACCTAGTAGGGCATTTCGACCTTCCACTAACCTAATGAGTCGGAAAGCACTACTTATCTCTCGATGTCATAGGTTAGACAGGGTTGGGTTAAGGTTTTCATGGTAGACTATACCGATTTCGAGTTCACATATACCTAAATGACTTCCTAGGGTTATCAAGCCTAGGGTTTAAGTTCTTCCTTTCCAAACCAACCGATCTGCTGAAAAACCCTAAAAAGTCGTCTACTAATCCCACATTCACTTGTTAATATTCCTAAGGGTTTAGTTACTCATGGTTCTAACAAACAACTTATATTTGAATTGAAACATATAAATATTGCAAAATCAAATAGAGAGAATAGAAAAATCCTGAATATTGTATTGAAGTGCAATCCTTGACAGCATCTGAGTGATTCACAATCCGAATCCACCGAAGAATAAAACAAGAACAAAAACTAAAACTTAAAAGTAAAAACCTAAAAACTAAGAATAAAAAGTGAAAATAAAAGGGAAGCCAAAGTCCCTGAACAGTTCTGAGTAATGGTATTTTTAGGGCTTAGGTTAGCAGCCTCCTTTTGACCTAATTTGGCTGACTAAACATCATTAAATTGTGTTGTACGGACAAAACCACCCTTGCTTCTTTAAGTGGCCACGTCTCATCGGTGTCGCGACACCCTCAAGCATATGTTGTAACCTTAGGCTGATGTTTTCTTAGGTTGACGTTTGTCATATGTTGGAGTGGGTGTGTCATAACCTTAGGTTGACGTTTTCTTGTTGTAATGGTCATTCAACTTGGAATGTTCTTTTTGGGGTCGTGTGTTGGTCTGCTTGGAAGGATAATAACATTAGGGTGTTTGACAATGAGGACTCTAGTTGGGGCTCACTGTTGTGTCGTAGCTAGGCCTGGGTGAGGCATATTTCTACGATTTATTCTTCTCTAGGCGTTGTTGCTTACTGTAGTCCAAGGGCTGTTCGGTGAGAGGTGCCACCTGTTAGATGGTTGAAGCTTAATACAAATGGCGCTGTGGCGATGTTGTTGGGAGATTGGTCAGTTGGAGGTGTATTTCGCGATCATGTGGCTAGTGGTGTCACGGTTTATGTTGAGATTTAGGTAAAGTTGATGTTCTTTAAGATAAGCTTTAGGGGGCTGTGGATGGGTTGTTGCTTGCCCATGTGGTAGGCCATGATCGGTTGGTCGTTGAGTTGGATTTTGAGTAGGCTATGCTGTTACTGAATGACCACATGGCTGATGCTAGTCCTTTTGAGTTGGTACATCATATCTCAACACTATGGGGCGCATTTAGGAAGATGTTGGTGAAGCATGTGTCACGGGAGGCAAATTGTGTCACTTTCTGACTTTACCAATGTCTTGATGTTCGAGTTTTGAAGTTGACTTATCTCGATTGTAAGCCTTTTGGCTCTTTTCCTTTCAAAAAAAAAAAAAAAAAGAAAAAGTCTTGGCATGGACTTTCCACATACTAACAAATTAAGAATGAAGAGGAAAGAAAAATGAAAGGAAAAAAAAATATTAAGAAACTTGTTTAAAATTAAACGTTCAATTTTGTTGTTATGATTTATAAAATAAATGTTTATGTTTATATCTATTAATTGTTTACTTTTATTATTTTTAATAGATTTTTTAAATTTTATTTTATTATGGATTGAATCAATGATTCAATCGATTAAAACAAAACCTAATGATGAAATTAGTTCGACTACTAATTTGGTTTTTATAATATAATATATCTTTTTATATTATTGTATTTTTCTTATTTGAGTCAATATCACTTGACTCATGACACCACATCTAAATATATTATTATTATTATTATTATTATTATTATTATTCCTTTTATTGAGTTTTCTTAATTAGTAGAAATGTAATTATGTTAAGGACAAAGTTTTCCTATAATGGTGCTGATAAGAACTCTTACAACATCAATTAAGTTGCATATGCCATATGGTATCCATTTACATTTTGGACTCATTTTCAAATAGAAATCAAAGTTCCCATTTATTTCAATCGTTTTCAAAGGTTAAACGATATCCATCATTCATATTGAAGAAAAATAAATATATAATAAATTATGAGACAGCAGAAGGGGCATGAAAAATTCTTTTATAAAAAATAAATATTTTTTTTTGAAATAATAAAGTTAAGGTTTTGAAAATTATTTTATTCGAAATTTATAAAAAAGAAAAAAATATTTAAATATAGTATAGATACCAATTAACACAATATATCAATTAATATAGTGTAGATACCAAGTAATAGTTTTGTTATAATATCAACTCAATTAAATACTTAAATAGGGTATAAATACCAACAAGATGTTTGTTGAGATGGTAGTGACCTCGCCTCCATAAGTTTGAGAACATAATTTTGAATCTTGAAAAGCATTCTTATTGAAAGGATTTTTACGTTTAACACTCCCGATTCAACGGGGTTGATCTCATATCCAGTATGACACTTAAAAAGAACGTTACAATGGATAAAAAAAATAAAAGCTTTCAACTTTATGTGCAAGCATATACATTCCCGTACGCGTATATAATACATTTTCCAAGCCAATGTAGTACAAAGGTTGAACTTTGAGATCCTATCTTCAAGTTTCACTATTTGTAAATTATGTGTGAATTCTCTCTAAAGTTATTTTAGTTTAAATCTTTATATAAGTAAATTTTATCTAAATTTATTTTAATTTAGATCTAAATATACTTTCATCTTATTCCATTAATTTGTGCATTATAATAATTATTTCAATTATTAATTATAATTATTTTTAAGTCATATTTGTAGTAGTTACAAAAAAAAAATCGCATAAACAATGATGTGTGTTATAATTATTTAATAAATTACTATTTACTAAATAACTAAAAAACCCTAATTTTTTTTTCTCTAAGCTATTTATTTCTGATATTTTGTTTTGCTCAGCGGCGGTGTCAACCTTCGAGCTGGCTATCGCCCGCCTTTTTCCTCTCCCATCAACCCTTTATTTCTTTCTTCTCATTCACTACACATGTCTTCTCTCTTTTCAGTTTGCAGATCTATTTTGTGTGTATCTTTGTTGTCTTTACAAGTTGTAATGGACATATAACGATGCTTGTCATTCGCTAAAACTCCATCGGCTGCCAGTAGTTTTTCTCGGAAGGTGGGTGGCTCTTCGTCAACTTCTTAATCTATTTTTGTTTTGATAGTATTTTAGAATAATAAATGATTTCACGTGTTGATTTGGACCCGTGTTGTCTTAAGTTTTATATGTTTTTTTGTTTGATTTTCCATTGTTTAATAAGTCTTCAGTTTTATAAGTTTTTGTCTGCTCTTGTAGCTCGTTTTTTAGTCTTGCTTATGCATGTAATCTTAGTTTTACAAGTGATTTTAGGGATGATTTTGTTGTTGTCCTCTCTAGTTTGTTGAATGCTTGATCTGGTGTCAATTTTTTCTTGTCGCTTTGGACCATCTGGGCTGATTTTCTTATCGTATTAAGTGCTTGCAATCACTCTAGATACGTCGTGCTTGAGTTGTGACAAAACCAATTATTAACGTGTCATAATGTTAAATTGATGCTTTGTTAAAAACTGAACGTCGATAATGACAATATAGAAAGATCGTAAAGAAAAAGAAAGAAAAAATAGAACACACAGATTTATGTGGAAACCCTTTCGGGAAAAAGCCACGGGCAAAGGAGAAGAAAATTCACTAATGTTGAATTGGAATGATACAATAGGAGTTTCAACTACATCTATTTATAAGTTGAAAAAACCTAATTCTAATCAATGTCAAATATATTATACTAATAAATGCTAAATATATTATATTAATAAATACTAAATCTTCTAAAAACAAAATATATTTTGTTTAACTTGACTTGCAAGTAATCTTTTAGAATTTGGGTCACACAACTCAAACATGCTAAGGCTAAAATCTTTGTTGTGTTGATGAAGCTTGTCCTTCATCATCTATAATGAATATTTGCTATTTTTTCTCTGAATTATATGGTTTTATTCATTGAATGAATTAATCAATTCGCTTTTAAAAAAATAAATTACTATTTATTAAAAGGTATTGTTTATAGTTTATAACAAGTTTGCATGTGTGATAACAGCACAAATTGTGCTGTTGTTGTCGTGGTTAATGTTATAGATATAGCCGGCCTTAGACTTTGCCTTCCCCGTATACCGACGATGAACAAAGTCAAATTATCAAACACCTTGCGGAGATTATAGGCGGGCATCCATAGCTCTCCCTAAATATAATAAATTTGTTATATTAAGTAGCATTGGCCCCACTTTCCATTTTCCTCGTACGGATACATTGTTTTCAAAACAACAGGAACGAATGAACAAAGCAAAAACCCTTAACTAGGTGATATCTGAGGCAAACTTTGGGACATTTTATTATATAAGGAATGTGACATTTATATCTGTACTTTTTTTGCATATAAGCAAAACTCAATTTTCCTTTTTCTTAGATCAGTGGAAACATAAAATATTTGTCTAGTTTTAGTGACATATCATGTCATCTACCACTTTTTAAATCTGTTTTAAACCTAAACCATATATATATAATATTGATTCCTTTAGTTAGAAAACAAATATTAAGAGTCAGATTGTAATTTGTCTATTTACTCAAAAAATAGATAAATTTATTCATATATGTTATATTAAAGAGTAAACTGATTATTTTGTTAATAAATTCAATCAATTTCTACTATTAAAAATTGGTCCATATATGTCAGTGTGAGGTACACATGGCACGTCACATGTCACTGTCTGTTTATGATCTAGCATACATGAATTAATTTACTCATTTTTTGAGTGGAGAGATAAAACCATAATCTAGCTCTTAATACAAATATCTTCATAATATTTTACCAAAAATGATTTCATTATTACTTCATTTCCCTAATTTTTGTTATTTATAAATGAAAATATTCTCTTGCATGTTAAAAATTCAATTATAAAATAAATTTCATGTTGATTCCATTCCATAATTCCTTACTTTGCCTCTATTTATAATCTTTGGTGAGTTGCCTTTACATATGTGTGAGATAGGATTGATAGGCACACCCACCATTAAAAAACAGTGGAACAGTGGGAACACTTTCTTCATTAGCCTTTAAACATTTATCGACCAAATCCACGAAATTTATCAAAATAAGAGAAGAAAACAACAAAATAAAAAGATCTCTAAAGATATTCATCAATTACTTATAAATCTCTATACTATGTGATGTTACTTATTATTAAAACCAATTAAATTAAGGGTAAATTACCTCACTAACTTTTAAGGTGTTTTTATTTTGGTCATTTAAAATGAAATTATTGTAATTTCGTCATTCAACTTTCAGAGCACTTTCATTTTAGTCACTTAACCATTAAATCTTTTGTGGCAGTTAACTTGTACACGTCATATCATGTTCACATTTTCATTTTGATCACCCAACTTTTAGGCCACTTTCATTTTAGTCACAAAAAAAATTCCTTTTTAAAGCATTGATTGGGTAAAAAAAAATAAAAAAAGGTAATATATTAAAAATTGGTCAAATTATACTTGTTTATCACATTGCCGAAAATTTTAATTTCAAAACATAAAAATCAATTAAATAAATTATTAAAAAAAATTTATCCCTTAAAATTTTATATTTCGAAACATAATGTTAACCAATTTATTACTGTAATATTTAAATTAATTAAATTAATCTCTTTTTAAATTTTATTTTATCTTTTCATATTATTTTTAATTAAATCAACTCAATAACTTATATTTGATAATTGTCTGCGAAAGTTAAATTTATTTTGATTATATAATCTCAAATCTTTCATACTAAGTTAAGCTAAAAAAAAGAAAGAATAATCATTACAATTAATTAAATTAATTGTTTGTTCTTCGTTTTGGGTAAAAAAATGATGAAAAAATTCTGAATTTGTTTGCCATGGAAGATAAAATTAATTGATTTAATTAATTGTAAGGATTTTTGTTTGCTTTTAGCTTAGTATGAAAGACTCGATATCATATAATCAAAAGAATTTTGGGTTTTATGTACAATTAGTAAAGATGATTTATTTGAGTTGGTTTTTTGAAAACATAAAATAAAATTTTAAGATTTAAAAGGAGACTAAATTAATTCATTTAATTATTTTCAATATTATAGTAACTGATTGGTTGACACTATTAAGGTATAAAATATTTTCAATAACTTATTTAATCGATTTTAATGTTTTGAAATTTAAAATTTCAATATTGAAAAAAAAATTAGAACTTTCGGCAAGGGGTAAACAAGTACAATTTGATAATTTTAAAAGCATTCTTTTAGTTTTTACCATTTTTTCATATTAATCCTTAATGTTTTTTAACTGATCAATATTAGGAAAGAGGATATTTTTTGGGACCAAAATGAAAGCAACTTAGAAGTCAGGTGACTAAAGATGAAAGTATAAACTTGATATAATGTGAATAAATTAGCTGCATTTAGAGTTTTAATGATTGTGTGACAAAAATAAAAATGTCTTAAAAATTGAGTGACGAAATTGTAAAGATTTTATTTTAGGTCATTCAAGATTAAAATATCTAAAAATTAGGTAATTTTCGTTTAAATTAATCTATTTGTAAGTATAATATTAAAATTAATTAATATAATTTTTTTAAGATGATGATATGGTAAAAGAGAGGATTTTTTTTCATTAATATAAAATAATATTCACATAAAAACGAAAATAAGGGGGGAGGGGGAAGAAAAGAGAAAATGAAAAAAGATAAGTAATACCTGGTTGCAGGGAACCGTGGAGTATTGACCTCTAAAAGAGATGACACTGGAAAAAAGTGTAGCGTTACCGTTAAGTAACAGCGAGTTGAATCGGTGGTATCTGGTGTAGGCTTTTACTGACGAAAAGCTCTCTATATTTCGATGTTGCTTACAATTCCGTTTCTCTCCTCATTCACTTGTTTATTTTTTTTTTTGCTTCTCATTTTTCTTTGCTTTTCTTTTCTCCTTTACGGCAAAACAAAGGAAGAAAACGAGAAAGTGTAAACGTATAATAGAGGGAAGATAAAGAACAATAATAAGTACGGAACAACAAGGGAAAAAATGGTGTGTAAGGTTGTGGAAGATGATGATTTGGTGGAGATTAGCATGATAATCGTTCGTAGAGGTCCCTCTTCTTCTCGATTCCTCGATGCTTATCCCAAAAGGTACTCTTTTAAGATCCCTTCATTTCTCTTCTAGAAAAAATTCCTTTTCTTTTTAAAAAAGTTGGTTTTTTTTTTCGTGGAAAAGGAAATAAGATTTGTTTCTTTTTTTTTTTTTTTATGTTTTTGATTCAGTTTTTCCCACCTGTGTTTGGAGGATTTGGGGAGATTCTAGATAGTGTTAGATAATGTCTTTCTTTCGCAGCTTTTTGATAGGAAAATCTCTCTCTATCTATAATCAGGTAGAGATTGAAGAGATTTTCTTTCTCTGTTTTTCTTTATTCTTTTTTAAAAAAAATATTTGTTTCAAATGAATGTTCTTTTTGTTGTATTTTAGTAAGTTAGGGTTATTGGATTGATATAGTTTTGTTAATTTCTGTGAATTTTTGTGCGGATTGTTGTTTGTTCTGATGGATAAATTTTAGGGTTTTGATGGAAGGGAGATCATGTGGTGACTGATATGATGATGATGGTGTTCATAACGTTGTTGTTTTGTTGAAATCTTTGTTTTCGGGGGGGTAAAAATGGAAAAAATTAAACCACCAACACCCGTACTTACCTTCTCCAACCGGATAAGCTGAAATGGGAGATTCTTTGCTCACAGTCTTGTTAATGGAAAATCATCACCCTTCCACCCTCTTATCTATGGATTCAAGTGCTTCTTCTCATGATGAAATGGATTTGGAAATGAATAGGCAAACTGTTCTTTCTCGGCCGCCTGATATCAATTTGCCTCTCTCCGCCGAGCGTAGCCCTCCCCCACAGCCATGGAACTCAGACCAGTGTGATATTTTGGATGTTGGGCTCAGTTCACAAGCATTTGAGATTGAGAGCTACCTTGCTGCACCCAAAGTGGAACGAAAATTTGCCAAGCGGGTAGACAGCATATGGGGTGCTTGGTTATTCTTTAGCTTTTACTTTAAGCCTGCTTTGAATGACAAATCAAAGGGCAAGATTATTCGCAATAGCATCGGTGTTTCTGGTTTTGACAAATCAGATCTGAAGTTGGATATTTTTATGGTTCAACACGATATGGAGAATATGTACATGTGGGTTTTCAAGGAGAGACCCGAGAATGCTCTGGGTAAGATGCAACTCAGAAGCTACATGAATGGCCATTCTCGCCAAGGAGAGCGTCCATTTCCGTTTAGTGTGGATAAAGGATTTGTCCGTTCACACAGGATGCAACGGAAGCAATACAGAGGATTGTCAAACCCCCAATGTCTACATGGGATTGAGGTTGTTCCATCACCAAATCTCATGGCTCTGAGTGAGGAAGACCGGAAAAGGTGGATGGAGCTTACTGGAAGGGATTTAAACTTTACAGTTCCACCCGAAGCGAGCGATTTTAGTTCATGGAGGAACCTTCCAAACACAGATTTTGAGCTAGAGAGGCCTGTTCCTCCTCCTTCGATAAAGAGTGTTTCAAATTCTCACTCAAAAAAGCTTCTTAATGGATCTGGGCTGAATTTGTGTAGTCAACCATCTAGCCATAGCAATGGAGATGGGATGGACTTAACACTTGTTAGCAACAAAAGGAGGAAAGAACTTTTTCGGCATAGAAACAATGATGATTGCTATTTGCCTGCCGTTCCTCCATCTGACCGAATTCCGGATATGGAAATTCATCCCAGTGAGCCACACTGGTTAAAAGAATTCAGTGGGATAATGAAAAATGTGTATGGGCCCGTAACCGCTGCGAAAACTATCTACGAAGATGAAGCAGGTTACCTGATCATTATCAGCTTGCCGTTTGTCGATCTTCAGAGGGTCAAAGTCTCTTGGAGGAATGCTCTCACTCATGGTATCATAAAGATATCTTGTGTTAGCACATCTGGCATGCCTTTCATCAAGAGACATGATAGGACCTTCAAATTAACAGATCCTGCTTCTGAGCATTGCTCTCCTGGGGAGTTTGTTAGAGAGATCCCACTGTCAACTCGAATACCTGAAGACGCCAACATAGAAGCGTATCATGATGGACCAGGATCTGTCCTTGAGATTATGGTGCCAAAACTGCGACTGGTACCTGAAGAACACGAAGTACTTGTCTGCCTCCGGCCTAAGCTTATTGGGAGTGATCTCATGTTGACATGAAGTAGCAGTTATAGAAGCATTATAGAAGGGTAGTTGCTATGATTGGTGCTTACATTGTTTTTACTGACTTTGTATCATACAGAGTAATCTATGAAACAAATATCTGCATCTCACATTTTACCTTTCGCAATTTTTTTCTCACTAATTGCTACGATTTTTTTTTTGTCCCAACATTCTGGTAAAACCATTCGATTTGTAACCACAATTGTTATTCAAACTTACATTTGATTATAGTTATTAATTAATATGAAATTAGAAACTAACACCTTTTGGTTGTGTAAGTAGTAGTAGCAATGCTTCTCTCTCGATGTAATTGTTACAGGTAAGGGTTAATGTTTGGACTTAATTTGCAGCCATCTTCTCTTGTATTTCTTGGGATTTTGGTTGGATTTTCCATCAGAACCTCTTGGACGCATTCAGAGATGAATTATTAAAATGGGGTAGTGGAGTGGACAGAGTTTTTGACAGTGACTAAGCTTATGTGCTTCTGTAACACACACTGATTAAGAAATATCTCAAAATGATGATAATTTTACAAGGTATTGCGGGTGCTAAAAGTCAATAGAGTGGAGGTGGCAGTTCCACTTCTTTCCTCTTAGATAGACACTTTCATTGCTTACCAACAAACTTCCAATGTCCAATGTCCAATTTCCTCTTGCCTCTTCTGTTAAAAGCCAAAAGCAAATGATGAAAGGATCAAATATCTCAGTGAAAATTTATTGTATTTTTTTAGTATAAGTTCTGAGTGAGTGTATTTGCTTGATGCTTCTATTTTAGACTCCCAGTGGAATTGGGTTGTGCATTAACTTTGATGTCATTTGTATATAGTGCTATGATTTCTGCCTTGTTCTCTTCATTGCTGTCTTTGCATAATCAAAGCCGCGGGTGTAAGATTTATATAAATTATAAAAAACAAGATCCACGAAAGAAATGATGCTTTAGACCACTGCAGCTATTAGTAAGGTAAGATTTATATGTTAATACCATGATCTTTTTGTTCAAATTCATCACATTGGCCCTTCCACTAAAAAAATGCCATGTTCTCAGGTTCCGTAATAGGATCGGCGGTGCCTATTGTCGAAACCATTTTTTTGTTAGAAAACGGTGTCGACTTTGAAAGCGAAAATAAAGTCGCCACTAATCTTTTTTCGAGGTGTGATCGGATCACCTTGAGATTGATCATTAAAACATTTTGATTTATTAAAACCATGATTTTGGCCTACAAAATTCGAGAAAATGGGTTCAGGTTTCGGTTACACACGAGGAAGGATTAGCACACTCGTAACACCCAAAATTGGTACCGAATTGATTGATTAACGTCTTAATGTCGAAAATTTGAAAAGATTCTAAAATACGATCCTCTTTGTTTAAAAGAAAACTTGAATAAATTAAATTGGATGCTAAGACCCTCTTATTTCGAAGGAGTAAAATGTCATGCCCAGTGAGTTAGGATACGACCTTTTAAATCCTCGAAATTAAGCTTGTCTTTTGACTTTTAAAACTCATGCGTTTAAGTTTAAGAAGGATGTTCGGTTATTTGGGTCAAATGAAAAATCGGAACCTAGTAAGTTAGTGCACAATTTCTCGAAATTCCAAATACAGAATATTGCCTTTATTTTTTTAGAAATCCTTACCTCGAGATAACAAAATGTCATATTCAGTGAGTTAGGACACAACATTTTTGAATTCTCGAGAATAAGCTTTTATTCAACTTATACTTTGATTTTAAAAGAAATAATTGGTTCTTGAGACTCGATGAGAAAAATCGAAACCTAGTAAGTTAGGATATGATTTCTTTCGAATCTTAGAACGCGGAGTATTTGCTTATTTCAAAAGATTTTAATGCATTGGATAAAAAGTAATACGATCGTAGTAAAATGGATAATGAATTATAGTGTCGATATGCATAATAGAAAAAAAATGAGGGCGATATAAATAACAATAATAAAGGCAAAAATAAAATACAATAAAATAAGAGTTAAAACAAACAATCTATATAAAATAATAGGTAAAAAAATAATAAATAAATAAACAAATAAATGAAATAAAAGAAAATAATAACAAAAATAAAAGCTAATAGTAAATCAATGAATAAATAAATACTATGTACAATAGTTTAAAGATAATAAAATAATACTAATAACAATAATACAATAATAACAATAATAATAGATTATAATGAAGATACGTTAATAAACGAATAATAATAGTAAAATAAATAAACAAGAGTAATAATAATCATAACAATAATAATAAAATAAAAAATAAGTAGAGTCTATTTAAAAAAGTAAATAAAAATAAATATTCCACATTAAAATATCAATTTAATAATAATAATAATAATAATAATAATAATAATAATAATAATAATAATAATAATAATAATAATAATAATAATAATGGTAGTAATATTAAAATTAGTAGTAATAGTAATAGTAATAATAATAATATTAAAATTAGTAATAATAATAATATAATTGTAAAAATAACCAAAGAAGGACTAAATTGAAACTTAAAACGGAAGTTTGGAAAAATCAGAAATAAAAAGAAAAGGGGGAACTCAATTGAAACGCGCGCCATGAACGAGGGACTAACTGGGCAATTTCGCCTTTTCCCCAAAACGACGCCGTTCAAATGGGGACCCAATTGAAAACGAAACAAAATGTCGGGTCAAAATTAAACAATAAAAATAACTTAATTGTGAAACCAAAAAAAAGCAGAAGGACCAAGCGGTAATTATACCGATTTCAAAAAACGCTGTGGATCCTCCCGCCCGGGTCAACACGAGGATCTTGGCCAAGAAACGACGCCGTTTTAAGTCTTAATGCCCCACTCCAAAACGACGTCGTGTAGCTCGGCTTTAAATAGCAAAAAATTAAGGCAGAAATCATTTTTTAAACCATTTCAAAAAAAATTTTAAAAAAAATTCTCTGAAGGCTCTCAGAGTTCTGGCCTAAGATTGGCCTGACTCTGTCATCGAGCCACTGTGCTCCGCCACCATCCGCCGTCGTGCGCGGTGGTCGGAGACCCAAAAACAAATTTTTCAGTCCTTTAAAATGCCTTAAACGCAGATCCAGACGCCAAATAATCAAATCCCCCCAAAATCCAAAGAAAAAACAAGCGACTCCTCAGATCCGGTCTCTGATCGCCAAAAAAAAAGGTAAAATCCCTACTCTACCATCATTTACACCATACTTATATATTTAATACTTAAATAAAATAGGTCACAATCCAGTGAATACCTTGAAAACAACTCTGTATTCTTTGATTTTTTTTTATTTCTATTCGTAAAAAATTGTAAACAGTACAGATGATTTTCGACCTCTTTTTATAGCCGATTAAAGGATAAAAAGAAAATATAAAAAACCTTTTTAAAGTTTCTGTTACATTTGCTGTCAATTGTTGGATGTCATTGCTTGCCACTGTTGCTGTTTATTTTTTGTTTCTGTTTGCAGGTGAAACCACTGTACGGAGGCGCGGGCTACGGGGTGACGTGGAGGCCCGATCGTTGGAGCTGCGGCGCAAGGGAAACCTAGGGTTTCCAGAAGCTTCAGTCCATTTGGGCCTAATCCGACATTGGGCCACTGCAATTAATTTGGGCCGATCAGGCTTGGGTCTGTTTTGAGTTTTAAGTAACTGGATTAGTTATCAGGTTCTAGGTTTATTCAATTGGGTTAGAGTCTTGTATTTGTATTTGGGCTAGTAGGAATTTGGGTTTGTAAAAAGAAACTGGACTGTTTTATTATTTTATTTTATTATTTTTTTTTGTATTTGTTTGGTTTTAATTTGGTTAGTTGGGCCTGGGCGAAAATGGGCTATTACAGTTGTACCTCTTTGCTCATTGTCGTGTAATGAGAATAGAGCAAAGACTTCAAAAAGGACCATTTTTGCCCCATCTTGGAATCTTGGCTTCTTGGTACTTATCTTTCTTCAAGTAGCCTCGTTCCTTCCCACTGCATCTTCAGGGGTATAGGAATTGGTGCTTCAATTCATTCCAATGTAATTTCAGGGAGAAAAGATTTGTAGCTTCGATCTACTCCACTGGAACTTCAAGGAAATAAGATCCGCTATCTTCAGTTTGCTCCGCTACAACTTCAGGGAGATAAGGCTGGTGACTTTAATCTGCTCCACTGCAACTTCAGGAAGATAAGATCCGTCGTAATCTGTAGCTTTAATCTGTTCCACTGCAACACCAGGGAAATAAGATTCGTTGTCTTGATCTCGCTCATTGAAACTTCCGGGAAGATAAGGTGGTGGCTTCAATCTGCTCCACTGCAACTTCAGGAAGATAAGATCCGCCAATTTTTAGCTTCAATCTGTTCCACTGCATCTTCAGGGAAATAAGATTTGCTATCTTCAGTCTGCTCCGCTGCAACTTCAGGGAGATAAGGCTGGTGGCTTCAATCTGCTCCACTGCAACTTCAGGAAGATAAGATCCGCCATAATTTGTAGCTTTAATCTGTTTCACTGCATCTTCAGGGGAATAAGATTCGCTATCTTCAATTTTCTCCACTGTAACTTCAGGGAGATAGGGGTAATGGCTTCAATATGCTCCACTGCAACTTCAGGGAGATGAGATTCGCCATGGTGGATTTGATCCGTCCTACTGCAACTTCAGAGGTATAGGACTTGTGGATTCATAGCTTTAATCTGCTCCACTGCAACTTCAGGAGAATAAGATTCGATATCTTGACTTCAATCCATCCCCCTGCAACTTTAGGGGTATGGGATTTGTGGACTCATCGATCTTGTTACACCGTCCTCTAGGGAACATGACCTGTAGAATCGATTTATGGACCTATGCTTATGCATAATGATTAGGATGCAATGATCGGAATGAATCGAATGTTCCTAACTTAATGTATTATGGATGATATTTGCATGAATGCAGAATGTCATGAGAATGATCCCTTTTTTAATGTCTGGGTTGTCATTGCTCGTTGTTCTTCAAGGTTGTATCACTGACGTAATATCCTGTCTTCTTGTTCAACCGATATTTTTGACAGAAAATCCGAAGAAATGGTCACTATTTAGAGTTTCTTTCTCAAATATTTTCAACCCTTAGGCTTGGTGAGTTCTAAACAATAGTCCTGTTTTAGGTTTTCGTACTATTTAGAAGTTTCCAGAGTAATATGCAAAACTCCTTTTGTGAAAGTATTATTAGTCCATTAATCATTACTTCAATACAAAATGCTTGAAAATGATCATAATGATGGACCAAACTAAAATTGAGCAAAATCTGAAAAGAATGGGTTAATTAAAGAAAGCAAACATTGCTAGAATACAAAATGATGAGGGGAAAAGATAGGTGCCCCAGATATCGTAGCCTGAGCTTCTCTGTACGGACTTTCTGAAGACCGTTTTAAGCTCAATATATGTTTAGGAGATCAAGAGTACTCTGTTGATGCCCCAAGATGTAACATCTATCCTTCTTCTTAATTCAGGTATAGCAAGATCACCGCATGCCCCATCTTTGATCACAATTTGAGCCACCCTTTTCGGGTTTTTGACTCAAAACCCCTTTGGTCTCAAGGCGCCCTTTGCGAGTTTTCACCTTGGCCTCTCCATTTTTTTTCTAAGAAAGTCTCAAAGCGCCCTTTGTGGGTTTTCACTTTGGCCTCTTTTCCTCTTTAAGTATAGTACTTCTTGACTGAATCTGAATTTACAGGATTGGGCAAGTTTTTTCCATCCATTTCGGTCAAAATCAGTGCTCCCCCGGAGAAAGCCTTTTTTACCACATAAGGTCCTTCCCAATTTGGCATCCATTTCCCTCTGAAATCGTTTTGTATAGGGAGGATCTTTTTCAATACCATGTCCTCCTCATGAAATTCTCTTGGGCGAACCTTTTTGTCATAAGCTCGCATCATTCGTTTTTGGTACATCTGACCCTGACGAATAGCCCTTAGCCACTTTTCCTCAAGTTCAACTGATCGTATCGAGACTGTATCCATTCTGCTTCATCTAACTTTAGCTCTGACAAAACTCGAAGGGATGGTATCTCTACTTCAATGGGTAAAACCGCCTCCATTCCATAAACCAATAAGAAAGGCGTTGCCCCGGTAGAAGTTCTGATAGATGTTCGATAAGCATAGAGAGCAAATGGTAACTTCTCGTGCCAATCTTTATAAGTTTCAGCCATTTTCCCCACGATTTTCTTAATGTTTTTATTAGCTTCTTCCACTGCACCATTCATTTTTGGACAATACGGTGATGAATTGTGGTGCCTGATTTTGAATTGACTGCAGACCTCCCCGATCGTGCTGTTGTTCAAGTTTAATGCATTGTTAGATATGATCCTCTCAGGCATTCCATATCGACATATGATTTCCTTTTTTAGGAATCTGCTGACTACCAACTTAGTAAAACTGGCATATGAAGCAGCCTTTACCCACTTAGTGAAATAGTCGATGACTACAAAGATGAACCGATGCCCATTTAAAGCTTTTGGAGAGATCGGCCCGATGACATCCATGCCCCACATAGAGAAAGGCCATGGGGAAGTCATAACATGCAAAGGCGAAGGAGGTACATGAATTTTGTCTCCATAAATTTGGCATTTATGACATCTCTTAGCATAATTGATGCAGTGTAACACCCCTAACCCGAAACTATCGCCAGAATAGGGTTAAGAGGCATTACCGATCAATCGGAACATTTCACATCCATTTCACGACACAAAGTCAATCATCAATCAAACATATTCAAATATAAACATATAGTCCCTTATTACGGTCTACGAGACCTTAAACACGTGTTAAAAAGAGGTCAGGACTAAACCGAACACATACAAAAATTCTTGGAAATTTGAACATTCTTCAAAACTGCAGAGGTCACACGCCCATGCAGTCAGGCCGTGTGCCTCACACGACTACCAGACATGCCCATGTGTCAAGGCCGTGCCAAAACAGGGCATGTATACTGATTTGTCCACACGGCCGCCAAACACGCCCATGTGCCATGGCCGTGTGAAATTAAGCTAGCTACTGACTTGGTCACACAACCACCAGGCACGCTCGTGTGCCACAGCCGTGTAACTTGCCCAGGCACACTTCGAAGTGGCCCTTGAGCCATACGGCAGAGACACACGCCCGTGTCCCTTGGCCGTGTATGCAAAATAGGCCATTTGCAAGGCCAAAATGCCACCCACACTTGGGTCATACCTACAAGCTTCAAAGCAATACCAATTCATGCTTCAAAATGCTTCCAAACATACCTTTTCATGTATCAATTAATCACCAACTATACCATCTATACTAATATTCAATTTCATCTCACATTGGTTCAATCAAAGTACCAAAATTCACATCTCAAACATATAGACCAAACATCATGTAATCCATGCCATAATTCATCTTCAATCCACATCTTTCATCAATCACATAATCATGAAATATACCATATTCATAGCTCAGTCATAAGTTCAATATCATTCAACTTCCAAGCCAAATCACATGGCAAGGATTAAGCATTTCAAAACATGCCATAACTTCTAGCCTATACATGCCATATTTCAACTATATACATTTTTTCAAAAGTACCCAAAAATAGATTGCCGATAGTGTGATAGAGATGCTGACGATCCCCGGATCCGAGCTAGCTTTACTGACACTGTAAAACAGAGATACAAATCACACAGTAAGCTTTCAAAAGCTTAGTAAGTTTGAAACATAATACATTCAACTTAATAGTTTAAATACAATGCTCAACAAGAACTCATCACATAGATCAATTTCCAAATGTTTATACCATATCATTCATAGCCAATAATCTTACTCAACCACTCATGAAGTCATACACAATCTCTTCAACCACAAAGGTTCAATACATACCTTAGCCAACACATGGTTACTCACCATCCAAGCTAATTTATGCTCGATATTGTATCTCGATCCAGCCTTCATTATTCATTAGGTTTAGTCGCACACTTAGTGCCCAATTTGTAGTCGAAACTAAATTAACTTCGCACACTTAGTGCCTCAATTCATAGCTGAAGCTTATATAACATCGCACACTTAGTGCCTCAATACAAAACCGAACGTAATTCGGAATCGCACACACAGTGCCAACTATGAAGCCAAAGCTTCTGTTATTTCGCACACACAGTGCTAATCAACTCTGTCTCAATTCAATTACGCACACTTAGTGCCTCGTTACTCAATTTCATTCATTAAATTTCTAATTCAATATCTATCATTCAATTCACATCACATAGAAGGTAAATTAACAACTTGTACTATGTCCGAACTTACCTCGGATGTCGAAATACCGAAACGGTCGATTAATCGAGCACTTTGTCTTTGCCTCGATCTCGATCCGAACCTCTCCTTTCTTGGTCTTAATTGAGCTTATCAATGGCCGAACCCTAACAAGCTTTCCTCTCTTTCTTTTTCTTCAATTTTCGGCAAGAAAAGATGAGAATATGGCTTCATCTTTCTTTTTTATATATTAAATTATCACTTAATTATCAAATTCCAATACTAACCTTTTTATTATCATAAAAGACAAATTAACAATAAGGTTATTATGTCATTTAACCAACCACTATCTCATTAATGGTGTAATTGCCTCATAAGGCCTCCTCATTTAAAAGCCATAACACATAGATACTTCCACAATCAGCACACAACTTTTACATTTTATGCGATTAAGTCCTTTTTGCTAATTAAACACACAATCGATATAATTTTCACACAGAAATTTCACACAAGCTAAATCACATACTGTTAACACAGAAAATAATATTAAAATATTATTCTGACTTCAAATTTGTGGTCTCGATACCACTGTTCTGACTAGGGTCTAAACCGGGCTGTTACAACTCTCCCCCCTTAGGGATTTTCGTCCCCGAAAATCTTACCAGTGAATAGGTTTGGATATTGCTCTCTCATAACATCTTCAGGCTCCCACGTAGCCTCTTCTACTCCATGTTTATGCCACAACACTTTCACTAAAGATATTCTTTTGTTTCTCAACTCTTTGATCTCACGTGCCAGAATTCGAATCGGTTCCTCACTGTACGACAAATCTGATTGAATCTCAACTTCAGTAGGAGCAATTACATGCGATGGATCAGATCTGTATCATCGAAGCATCGATACATGGAACACATTATGAATCTTTTCTAATTCAGGTGGCAACAACAATCTATAAGCAACTGGTCCAATCCGTTCGATGATCTCATACGGCCCGATGAACCTCAGACTCAACTTGCCTTTTCGGCCAAATCGAAGTATTTTCTTCCACAGAGACACTTTTAAAAACACTTTGTCACCAATCTCAAATTCGATATCCTTCCGTTTCAAGTCTGCATAAGACTTCTGACGATCTGTGGCCGCTTTCAAACTGTCACGAATCATTTTCACTTTCTGCTCAGTCTCTTTTATTAGATCAACCCCGTGAATCTTATTCTCACTCAGCTCAGTCCAATACAATGGAGTTCGGCATTTTCGACCGTAAAGAGCCTCATACTGTGCCATTTTAATACTAGATTGAAAACTATTATTGTACGCAAACTCAATCAATGGCAAATGTTTTTCCCACGTACTTTCAAACTCGAGTATACAGCATCTCAACATATCTTCAAGAATCTGAATAATCCGCTCAGACTGACCATCCGTCTGCGGATGAAATGCAGTACTAAAATGCAACTTTGTGCCTAAAGCCTCTTGCAATTTCTTCCAAAATCGCAAGGTAAATCTCGGATCTCTATCAGATACAATAGATAGTGGCACCTCGTGCAGTTTCACAATCTCAGCAATATACAGTTCAGCCAATCTATCGAGTGAATAATCTGTTCTCACCAGAACGAAATGAGCCGATTTCGTTAATCTGTCAACTATCACCCAGATTGCATCTTTCTTTCCCAAAGATGAAGGCAATCCCGACACAAAGTCCATCGTGATTCTCTCCCATTTCCACTTAGGAATCATAATTGGTTGTAATAAACCGGACGGAGCCTAATGTTCAGCTTTAACTTGCTGACAAACTAAACACTTCGACACAAAGTCAGAGATGTCTCTTTTCATACCATGCCACCAATAAAACTATTTCAGATCGTTGTACATTTTCGTACTCCTCGGGTGAATAGTCAAACGACTATTGTGAGCTTCATTCAAAATCATTTGAATAAACTCTGAATTCCTCGGAACACAAATCCGATCTCTAAATCTCAAACAATCATCACTATCAACTTGATATTCTGAATCAGAATTCAAATCACATTGAGCTCGTTTTGCTATCATTTTATCATCACTTTTCTGAGCATTACAAATCTGACATACGAACATCGGCCTTACTTTTAACTCAGTCAAAACTAAATCATCATCACATAGATCTATCTGAGTATTCATAGCTCGCAAAGCACATAAAGATTTTCGACTCAAAGTATCAGCAACAACGTTTACTTTGCCCAGATGATAATCAATCACAAGTTCGTAATCTTTCAACAATTCTAACCATCTTCTTTGTCACAAATTCAATTCTTTCTGAGTCATCAAATACTTCAAGCTCTTGTGATCGGTATAAATATGACATTTCTCACCAAATAGATAGTGACGCCAAATTTTCAATGCAAACACAATTGCAGCTAATTCAAGGTCGTGCGTCAGATAGTTCCTTTCATGCGGCTTTAACTGCCTCGAAGCATAAGCGATGACTTTGCCTTCTTGCATCAGCACACAGCCCAAACCATTCAACGATGCATCACTGTATACTATGAATTCTTTGCCCGATTCAGGTTGTATTAACACTGGCGCTTCTGTCAACAATGCTTTCAACTGCTCAAAACTCTGTTGGCACTTTTTCGACCACTCAAATTTAACATTTTTCTGTAGCAACTTCGTCAACGGAGTCGCAATCATCGAGAAGCCTTTCACAAACTGTCTATAATATCTCGCTAGTCCTAGAAAACTACGGACTTCAGGCACATTTCTCGGAGGCTTTCATTCTAAAATAGCTGAGATCTTACTCTGGTCAACTCGTATTCCCGCAACTGATACAATATGCCCCAGAAATCCAACCTCACGCAACCAAAACTCACATTTGCTAAACTTAGCATACAATTGTTTCTCGCGAAGAGTCTGTAACACAACTCTCAAATGCTCTGCATGTTGTGTCTCATCACATGAATAAATCAGAATGTCTTCAATGAACACCACAACAAAACGATCCAAATACGGTCTGAATATCCGATTCATCAGATCCATAAACACTGTAGGAGCATTCGTTAGTCCGAAAGGCATAACTAAAAACTCATAATGCCCGTACCTTGTTCTGAAAGCAGTTTTCGGTACATCTGACTCTTTGACTCGTAACTAATAGTAGCCCGATCTCAAATCTATTTTTGAAAACACTGTAGCTCCTTTTAACTGATCAAACAAATCATCAATACGTGGCAGGGGATACTTATTCTTTATCGCCACTTTATTCAACTGTCTATAGTCGATACACATCCTCATAGTGCCGTCTTTCTTTTTCACAAATAACACAGGAGCACCCCAGGGCGAGAAACTCGGTCGTGCAAATCCTCTATCAGTCAACTCTTGTAATTGAGACTTCAACTCTTTCAATTACGTTGGTGCCATTCTATACGGAGCTATTGAGATAGGAGTCGTTCCCGGCACTAATTCAATTCCAAATTCAACTTCTCGTATTGGAGGTAATCCCGATAACTCTTCGGGAAACACATCTAGAAACTCACAAACCACATGTACCAATTCAATTTCCTTTTCAGTCACTTTTGTATCAATCACATATGCGAGATAAGCTTCACAACCCTTTTTCACATAGTTCAAAGCTTTCATTGAAGATATAACAGCCGGCAACCCATTCATATCACCGGATTCAATTAGTATTATCTCACCATTCTGACTTTTTAAATCAATGCTCTTCCATTTACAATTCACAATAGCATGATGCAAAGTGAGCCAATCCATACCTAGAATTATATAAAATTTATCGAATGGTAACAACATCAAATTAGCCAGAAAATAAACATCCCGAAACATCAATGGACAGTTCTTGCACACTTTATCCACCAAGACACACTTGCCTAAGGGGTTCGATACTCTAATCACCAATTCAGTAGACTCAATAGGTAGAGTCTTACTTGATACTAGATTCACACACACATAGGAATGAGTAGAACCTGGATCTATTAATGCAATCACATCAGTATAAAATAGAGTAAAAGTACCAGTAATGACATCTAGAGATGACGCTTCCTCTCGCGCACGTATAGCATAGGCTCGGGCAGGTGCTCTCGCCTCTGATCTTACAGCTGTATCAGTAGTCCCTTTTTGACTTCCACTAACATTCTCGATGTTTCTGGGTGGTCTACCCCTAGCCGTCATATTACTTGGTTTCACATTCTGATCATTTTCTTCCTCAGCTAACTTTGGGCAGTCTCGAATAAATTGATCTCGTGATCCACACTTATAACAAGTTCTATTATTATACTTGCCTTAACATTCTCCCACATGCCGTCTTCCACACTGTCTACACTCAGGTTTGTTGCTTTTGATACTTCCAACACTTGATTCAGTCAGAATTTGAACCCGTGGACTGATGCTTTGTCTTGCACGATCTCTACTCGGATGTCCAAATGAAGTATTTGATGGATTACTCGCATCTCTAAATCTCTTCGTCGAAGGTTGAGACGACTTACTCATCAATCTTTTTTTTTCATCTCGAGCTTCAGAATCAACTTTCTTCTTTTCTTTACTGAGCTCCTCGGCTTTACAGACTCTTTCAACTAACACAACAAATACATTTATGTTAAGTATTCCGACCAACAACTTAATATCCTCATTCAGCCCTTCTATGAAGCATTTACACATGGTAGCTTCGGTCAAAACACATTCTCGTGCATACTGGCTTGATCTCACAAATTCTCGCTCGTACTCAGTAACAGACATACGACCTTGTTTCAACTCGAGGAATCTTTTACATTTCTGATCAATGAATCATTGACTAATATACTTGTTTCTAAATTTGGCTTGAAAGAAATCCTAGGTGATTCTCTCTCTTAGAACCACAGGTATCAATGTCTTCCACCAGTTACACGCGGTATCCCTTAACAACGAAACAACACATTTAATACATTCATCAGGTGTCAACGACATCTCATCAAACACTTGAATAGTATTCTCGAGCAAAAACTCAGCTCGTTCGACATCATTATCAGCTGTGGCCCTAAACTCTTCGGCCCCATACTTTTAGATTTTATCTATAGGAGGTTTATTCAATCTGACCGGATCTGTAACTTGAGGCACAATAGGCACTTGTGGGGGTGGAGGTTGTGGAGCAGCCGGATTCGTTTAAACGAACTCCGAAAACCACTCACTCACCATTCGGAAGAAGGCTTGCTTAGCCTCTCCTCCCTAACTACTATCATTCGGCCTAGATGTGGTCGATGCTGTCCGTTGAGTGGGAGCAGGCGCGTTACTCTCTACATCATCAGCAACTACTCAATCGGGATCCATTACTATATGAAAACACATTTTTAGCTGTAACAGTCTGTTTTATACCTTAGTCGGAATAGTGGTTTCGGGACCACAAATCTGAGTCAGTAAAATAACTTAATTTTATTTTTTGTGTCTTTGATATATGATTAAGCATGTGTTAAAATTCCGTAAGTTAATTTATCTGTCTGAGTGCTTAATTTGAGAAAAAAAGGATTAAATTGCATTGAATGCTAAAATAGCATGCCATAAGTTAAAAGCACTTAAGTGTCATGTCTTTTTAAAGTTGGTGGCCTTATGTTGCTATTAAACCATTATTTGGTTAGTGGATGGTTAAATGACATAATAACCATAGTGTTTAATTGTCTTATATGATTAATAAATGGGTAAAATAGGAAATGAATAATTAAACTATTATTCATAAAACAAAAGGCTTAAAATAAGCCATTATCATCCTTCACCTAGCCGAATATTGAAAGAAAAGAAAGAAAAAGAGTAAACAAGGGTTCGACCATGGTTTTGGTTTAATTCAAGGTTAGTTTTTGATTCGTTCTTGATAATTTCTACATTTTTGCAATCGTTGCTTCGTCTACTACAAAACCCATGTCTTGATTTTGAAAATTGATGATGTTTTTGAGATGAGCATTTGATGAACTCATGTGTTTTATGAAGTTTGATGAAGAATTATGAAAGATATGTGTTTGATTATCATAGTTTGTATTTGAGTTTTTGATAAATTTGAGTAACTAGGGCTTAATTGAGAAAATAGCATTTTGAGGGACTAAATTGTGAAATAAATGAAATGTATGGACTAGTATGAGACACATGAATATTCGGCTAAGCATGGGTGTATTGAAATTTGATGTATTTTGTGATTTTGTGAAATAGGGACTAAATTGTCCAAATGTGAAAATATGAGGGCTAATTTGCAAATTACCCCAAATATGTGATTTTGGATTGCTTTGAATGTGTTGGTAAATAAAAGGGTTAAATTTGAATATGTATAGATCAAGAACCGAAGAAAACGGATTTAGATCGCGGGAAAGCGAAGGTAGTCGAATAATTGAGTTCGAACGAATATCCAAATTCGAGGTAAGTCGATATACAAATAAATGTATTTGCATTGAATTATATATGTTCATATGATTATTGATAAGAATGAATGCATATGAGATGATGCATACATGAATTCCGAGTTAGAATCGACATAATGTCAACGTCTGAGAAGTCCCGTTTGAACCTAGGAATAGATAGGATAATATATATCATGACATAGGTGTCTGTTATACGATATAATGTAAGACCACGTCTGGGACGTTGGCGTTGATTCGAGATTTCATGTAAGACCACGTCAGGGACGTTGGCATCGATAAGAGATTTCGTGTAAGACCACGTTTGGGACGGTGGCATCGATATGAGATTTACATATAAGACCATGTCTGGGACATCAGCATCGTATTTGATTCGTGTAAGACCCTGTCTGGGACAGTGGCATCGATATCTGATTACATGTAAGACCACGTCTGGGACATTGGCATTGTACGACTATTCTGAGTACTCTAAAAATCCTATTAGATTCTAAACGGTTCAACGGGCAAATCTGAGATACGAATGACTATGTGAATTGTATATCCATTTCAGGTACGTTTGGTATGTACACTAAGTGTGTATGAAAGGTAAGTATCTATATGAAGTTACTAAGTTGATTATGTATATGAAATGATGAGATCATATGAGAAGCTATACTTGAAGGAGCAATGTGTATATGTGATATTTGAATTGAGGAATATGGTAAGATATGTCTAAGCAAATGAGCCAAAGAATATAAGTGATGAATTTGTTATGGAGATCGATGATGTTATTGTTTCAATTTGGTTATATGCATTTTTATGCTAAGTTTATTTGTATATGGCTTACTAAGCTTTTGAAAGCTTACTCTGTGTGTGTTTGCTCTGTTTTATAGATCGTCAAAGCTACTGAAGGCTTGGGACCATCGAGGATCGTCATCACACTACTTAAGCTCATTTTGGTATCTTTTGAAAATGTATATAGCAAAATATGGCATGTATAGGCTAGTCATTTTGGTATATGTTTGGGTTGTGAATAGCCACATGATATGGCTAGATAATTATTGGTTATATGCATGATTAATATGGTATATGATGTATGTTTTGGTATGGCAAGTTAGCTATTGAAATGGTCAAGGCTATGGTAAGATTATGAATGCATTATGAGTATGTATGTGTGATCAATGAAATGGTTACATGGAAGATAAATGTGGTAGACTCATTCTTGGATGTATATGTGTTTTGGTTTTACAAATTGGTATATAAGTTAGCATGATTGAAGTTGTGATTGGATGAAATTACATGTTGATCTTTTGACATAATTTTTGAATGTCAAATGTGTTTGAAATGAATTGGTATGATGCTTGTAGGGTAAACCCAAGTGTGGGTGGCATACTGGCCTTGCAAGGCACCTGTTATGCATACACGGTTGTGGCACACTGGCGTGCCTAGTGACCGTGGGATTAAGTCAGTATCTAGCTTAAGAGTACACGGCCATGGTACACGGGCGTGCCTGGTGGCCGTGGGGATAAGTCAGTACACATGGTCTGTTTTGGCACGGCCAGGACACATGGGTGTGTCTAGTAGTCGTGGGAGGCACACGGCCTGACTGCACGGGCGTGTGACCCCTGCAGTGTTCAAAAAGTTTTAATTTTCTGAGAATTTCCGTAAGTGTTTGGTTTAGTCCCGGCCCTTCTCTAAAGCATGCTTAAGGTCTCGGTGACCTAACTAAGGGACACTGTGATTGCAATTGATGACTTGTTTTTATGAAATGTCTGTAAAAGTTTCTGATCTGTCTGGTAATATCTTTAACCCTAATCCGGCGACGGATACAGGTTAGGGGTGTTACATTTGGTTGGTACCAGAGCTACGGTTTAGTCGATTCTCGGACTAAGGTAGCATGTCAGAGTCTAGCTATACATGCCATATATCTGAACTGTGATAGTGTGATGAATCCTGACGTGTGAAATGTGATTTTTGTATAGTAATGGATCCCGAAAGAGCCGTAGCTGACGAGGTAGAAAGCAATGCGCCTGCTCCCGCTCAAAGGACAACGCCATCTGATCTGAGACTGGCTACGGGCGATCAAGAGGGAGAAGCTAAACAAGCTTTCTTCCAGATGATGAGTGAATGGTTCACTCAGTTTGTAAGAAATAACCCGACTGTTTCGCAACCTCCGCCCCCGGTTAATCCCCCTCAGACATCTTCTATGCCTCAGACTATGAATCTAAATCTGTTGAACAAGCCTCCTGTCGACAAAATCTTTAAGTATAGGGCTGAAGAGTTCAGGGCTACCAGTGATGATGATGCTGAAAAAGTCGAGTTCTGGTTAGAAAACACTATCTGGGTATTTGATGAAATGTCACTGAGTCCCGAGGAATGCATAAAGTGTGTTGTTTCTTTGTTACGAGACGCAGCTTATACTGAAAATTTTGATTTTTGTTGTTCTGAAAGAACGGGTGACATGGGATTTCTTTCAGATTGAGTTACGGAAGAAATACATCAGTGAGAGATTCATTGATCCGAAACGAAAGGAATTTCTAGATTTGAAACAGGGCCGCATGTCTGTTACTGAATACGAACGAGAGTTCGTGAGACTGAGTCAGTATGCTCGTGAATGTGTATCCACCGAGGCAATAATGTGCAAAAGATTTGAAGATGGTCTTAATGAAGACATCCGCTTACTAGTCGGGATTTTAGAGATAAAAGAGTTTGTGGTACTTGTTGATCGAACATGTAAAGCCGAGGCACTCGGGAAAGACAAAAGAAAAGCTGAGTCTGAAGGTAGAGAAGTGAGAAAAAGATTTCCGAGTAAATCATTTCAGTCTGCTTCGAAGAAATTCAGAGATGAACATAGTCGTTCAAAGACTAATGTGGGACATTCTAGTAGAGATCGAGCTAGATCATATTTGAGTTCTAAAGCTCCGGCAACATCAATGTCAAGTGTTGGAAATGTTTAATCCGAACAACCTGAGTGTAAGCATTATGGTAAAAGACATCCGGGAAGTTATAGATTGAATGATCAGGCTTGCTTCAGATGTGGATCGTTAGATCATTTTATTCGTGATTGCCTAGAGTCTGTTGAGCCAAAGACTGTTCAGAATCTGAGATCAGATAATGCTCCAGTGAGAGGTAGACCTTCCTGAAATGTAAGAAATATCAGCTGTTGTCAGAGAGCTACGAAAGATACAGTTGCGAGATCTGAAGCTAGGGCACCTGCTAGAGCTTATGCCATCCGAGCCCGTGAGGATGCTTCATCTCCAGATGTTATTACGGGTACATTTACTCTTTATGATACTTCTGTGATTGCATTGATAGACCCTGGTTCTACTCATTCGTATATATGCATGAATTTGGTATCTAGTAAGACTTTGCTGTAGAGTCTCACGAATTTGTTATAAAAGTGTCGAACCCTTAGGTAAAAGTGTCTGGTGACAAAATATGCAAGAAGCGTCCGTTAATGTTTCGAGATATCTGTTCTCACGATCCGATGCTATTACCATTTGATGAGTTTGATATCATTCTGGGTATGGACTGGTTGACATTGCATGATGCTGTTGTAAATTGCAAAAGAAAGATCATTGATTTGAAAGGTCAGAATAATGAGATAATTCGGATTGAATCTAATGATTTGAATAGGTTACCGACCGTGATATCAGCGTTGAAAGCTCAGAGTTATGTGAAAAAGGGTTGCGAAGCCTATTTTGCCTATGTGATTGATTCAAGAGCGATTGAAAAGAAAGTTGAATCTGTGCCAGTTGTTTGTGAATTCTCTGATGTATTCCCTGAAGAACTACCGGGATTGCCTCCGATACGAGAAGTTGAATTTGGTATTGATTTGTTATCGAGAACGACTCCTATTTCAATAGCTCCGATAGAATGGCACCGACAGAATTGAAAGAGTTGAAGTCACAGTTGCAAGAGTTGACTGATAGAGGATTTGCACGATCGAGTTTCTCACCTTGGGGTGCTCCCGTTCTGTTTGTGAAAAAGAAAGATGGCACGATGAGAATGTGCATAGATTATCGTCAGTTAAATAAAGTGACCATAAAGAACAAATATCCGTTGCCTAGGATTGATGATTTGTTTGATCAGTTAAAAGGAGCCACTGTGTTTTCTAAGATAGATCTGAGATCGGGATATTATCAGTTAAGAGTAAGAGATTTAGACATTCCAAAAACTACTTTTAGAACGAGGTACGGGCATTATGAGTTTTTAGTTATGCCTTTTGGACTAACGAATGCTCCTGCAGTTTTTATGGATTTGATGAACAGAACTTTCAGACCGTACCTAGACCGATTTGTTGTTGTATTCATTGACGATATATTGATTTATTCACGGGATGAGACTGAACATACTGAGTATATAAGGATTGTGCTACATCCTCTGTGAGAAAAGAAATTGTATGCGAAATTCAGTAAATGTGAATTCTGGTTGCGTGAAGTCAGTTTTTTGGGACGTATTGTATCGGCTTCTGGAATACGAGTTGATCCGAGCAAGATTTCTGCTATTCTGGATTGGAAACTGATAAACCAAAATAGTAACATATTTTAATCTCACATTTAGTACGCTTTTGGATGAATTATCCCTTATTTTATGTAAAAAGGTGCTCTTAATCCTTTCTTTTCATGTCTTATACTCAGGAAAGCACCCAAGGATAAAAAGAACGAGAAACGGGCTCAAAACGGACAAAAATGGGCCAAAGAAGAAATCGACACGGCCTGGACCTTAGCCCACACGGCCGTGCCTCACTGATCATCTAGAACACGGTCTTCCCTCGATTCACACGGCCGTGTCTCATTAAAGAAGTCCGAGCATGGCCTGGCCACGATCCACACGGGCGTGTGCCATGGCCATGTCCCTGTCGCTGGAAAGAGCAATTTCACTCAGATTTGGATACTTAGGGAGAAAGAAACGTATTCCAAGAGCCTATATAAACCCCCTAAGGGTCAGCTGAAAAGGGGGCGGTGAGCTAGGCCAATGAGCCAAGCCGAAAAAAGGTCAGATTTGTGGGAATCGCTCGAAGGCAGCCAGTTGATCCATCTCAAGAAGCCGAGATTCTACTCAAGACGGCGGATCTCTCCTTGAATTCCTTCAGGGAGTTTTAGGGATTTCTTATGTTTTGTTTTATCTTTTCTCTTGAGATGTTTTCTTATTTAGTTATGAACTAAACCCTTGAGATACAGAAGGGGATGAAACCTATGATGAATCTTGTTATTATTTTCTAAATTATATGATAAATACTTAGTTTGTTCTTAATTGTGTGAGCTTTATCCAAATTTAATGTGCTTAGGTGGAGGAGGAATAGAGACCGCGCTAAGAGTAGATCTAGCATAATTAAACGGAGTTGATCGCACGCCAAGAGATAGGGTGATTTAGATTCTCGCGATTAGGGTGAAACCTAATATGGGAGTCCATAGATCGATTTCATCGCTATTCTAAGGGGTTATTATAAGAGAACGAGAGTTCCACTAATTAACCTAGGGTTAGACGTTATTCGCCTCGAGAGAGGGTTTAATATACGTTAGGGAGTCTTACGGATCAAACTAAGTAAATAAAATCATATGGTTCAGTGATAGATAACAAGTGAAGTCTAGGTGGATTCTTCCTGAGGGTATCGTCTAAATCAACTGAGTTTTTTTGAAAGTTATCTCCCCAATTTTAGTCTTTTTTTCGTCTTTGTGTCCTTAGCTTAGTAGTTCGTTAATTTTAGATTAAAAGCAACTTCACGTATTTTAGGTTAAATAATAAAAAGAAAGTTAGTATTAGTACTTTTAGTTCCTTTGGGTTCGATAATGTGGTCTTGCCTAAGCTATACTACTGTTCGATAGGTACACTTGCCTTTAATCGTTGTCAGAGTTAGTTTACAGGTTCGATCGTTCTTTTTTATAAATTTTAAAGCTCTGATTCACAGCGATCAGAAACCTCCGAAGAATGTGTCTGAAGTTCGTAGTTTTCTGGGACTTGCTGGTTATTATTGAAGATTTGTAAAAGCCTTTTTGATGATTGCAACTCCGTTGACTAGATTACTTTAGAAAGATGTTAGATTTGAATGGTCTGATAAATGTCAGAAAAGTTTCGATAAGTTGAAAACTCTGTTAACTGAAGCTCCAGTGTTAGTACAGCCAGAATCAGGTAAAGAATTTGTGATTTACAGTGATGCTTCGGTAAATGGTCTGGGATGTGTTCTGATGCAGGAAGGCAAAGTAATAGCTTATGCCTCAAGACAATTGAAGTCTCATGAAAAGAATTATTCGACACACGACCTTGAGCTAGCTGCGATTGTGTTCGCAATAAAGATTTGGTGACATTATCTGTTCGGTGAGAAATGTCACATGTTTTTAGATCATAAAAGTTTGAAATATCTGATGACTCAGAAAGATTTGAATCTGCGACAGAGAAGATGGCTAGAACTGTTAAAAGACTACGAACTTGTGATAGATTATCATTCGGGTAAAGCTAATGTAGTTGCCGATGCATTGAGTCAAAAGTCATTGTGTGCAATACGTGCTATGAATGCTCAATTAGATCTGTCTGATGATAATTTAGTGTTAGCTAAATTGAAAGCGAAACCGTTGTTTTTACAGCAGATATGTGATACTCAGAAAGTTGATAACGAATTGTTAGCGAAACGAGTTCAGTGTGATTTGAACTCTGAACCAGAATTTTGAGTTGATGTTGATAATTGCTTGAAATTATGAGATTGAATTTGTGTTCCGAGAAACTCAGAGTTGATTCAATTGATTTTGAATGAAGCACATAATAGTCGTCTATTTGTTCATCCGGGTAGTACAAAGATGTACCATGATCTGAAGCAACACTATTGGTGGTCTGGTATGAAACGAGATATCTCTGATTTCGTATCGAAATGCTTAGTCTGTCAGCAAGTGAAAGTAGAACATCAGGTTCCATCTGGTTTGCTACAACCGATTCTGATTCCCGAGTGGAAATGGGATAGAGTGACGATGGACTTTGTTTCAGGATTGCCTTTGACTTCGAGAAAGAAAGATGCAATTTGGGTCGTAGTTGATCGATTAACGAGATTTGCCCATTTTATTTTGGTACGATCTGATTACTCACTTGAAAAGTTAGCTGAACTTTACATTTCTGAGATTGTAAGATTGCACGGAGTACCGTTGTCTATTGTGTCAGACAGAGATCCGAGGTTTACATCACGGTTCTGGAAGAAACTGCAAGAAGCTTTAGGTACAAAATTGCATTTCAGTACCGCTTTTCATCCGCAAATAGATGGTTAGTCCGAGCGGATTATTCAGATCCTTGAGGATATGTCAAGATGCTGTATTCTTGAGTTTAACGGTACGTGGGAACAATACTTACCACTGATTGAATTTGCATATAATAATAGTTTCCAGTCGAGCATTAAAATGGCACCATATGAAGCTTTATATGGACGTAAATGTCGTACACCTCTGTATTGGACAGAGCTCAGTGAAAATAAGATACACGGGGTTGATCTGATAAAAGGCACTGAACAGAAAGTAAATGTGATCCGTGACAATCTGAAATCAGCATCTGATCGTCAGAAATCTTATGCGGACTTGAAATGAAAAGAAATTAAATTTGAAATCGGTGACAAAGTTTTCTTAAAAGTATCTCCGTGGAAGAAAGTACTCAGGTTTGGACGCAAAGGCAAGTTGAGTCCGAGATATATCAGACTGTATGAAATTATTGAGCGTGTTGGACCAGTTGCATACAAATTGTTGTTGCCACCTGAGCTAGAAAGGATACATAATGTATTTCATGTTTTGATGCTCCATAGATATCGATCCGATCTGTCACATGTAATTACTCCATCTAAGATTGAAATCTGATCTGATATGACTTACGAGAAAGAACCAATCTGTATCTTAACTCGTGAAGTGAAAGATTTGAGAAATAAGAAAATTCCGTTAGTGAAAGTGTTGTGGCATCAACACGGAGTGGAAGAGGCTACGTGGGAGCCTAAAGATTTAATGAGGCAGCAATATCTGAATCTGTTTAACAGTAAGATTTTCGGGGACGAAATCCCTAAGGGGGAGAATTGTAACAGTCCGATTTATACCCTAGTCAGAATAGTGGTTTTGGGACCACAAATCCGAGTCAGTAAAATATTTTAATATTACTTTTTGTGTCTTTGATATATGATTAAGCATGTGTTAAAATTCCATAAGTTAATTGATCCGTCTGAGTGCTTAATTTGAAAAAAAAGGATTAAATTGCATTGAATGCTAAAATAGCATGCCATAAGTTAAAAGCACTTAAGTGTCATGTCTTTTTAAAGTTGGTGGCCTTATGTTGCTATTAAACCATTATTTGGTTAGTGGATGGTTAAATGACATAATAACCATAGTGTTTAATTGTCTTATATGATTAATAAAAGGGTAAAATAGGAAATGAATAATTAAACTATTATTCATAAAACAAAAGGCTTAAAATAAGCCATTATCATCCTTCACCTAGCCGAATATTGAAAGAAAAGAAATAAAAAGAGTAAACAAGGGTTCGACCATGGTTTTGGTTTAATTCAAGGTTAGTTTTTGATTCGTTCTTGATAATTTCTATGTTTTTGCAATCGTTGCTTCGTCTACTACAAAACCCATGTCTTGATTTTGAAAATTGATGATGTTTTTGAGATGAGCATTTGATGAACTCATGTGTTTTATGAAGTTTGATGAAGAATTATGAAAGATATGTGTTTGATTATCATAGTTTGTATTTGAGTTTTTGATGAATTTGAGTAATTAGGGCTTAATTGAGAAAATAGCATTTTAAGGGACTAAATTGTGAAATAAATGAAATGTATGGACTAGTATGAGACACATGAATATTCGGCTAAGCATGGGTGTATTGAAATTTGATGTATTTTGTGATTTTGTGAAATAGGGACTAAATTGTCCAAATGTAAAAATATGAGGGCTAATTTGCAAATTGCCCCAAATATGTGATTTTGGATTGAATTGAATGTGTTGGTAAATAAAAGGGTTAAATTTGAATATGTATAGATCAAGAACCGAAGAAAATGGATTTAGATCGCGGGAAAGCGAAGGTAGTCGAATAATCGAGTTCGAACGAATATCCGAATTCGAGGTAAGTCGATATACAAATAAATGTATTTGTATTGAATTATATATGTTCATATGATTATTGATAAGAATGAATGCATATGAGATGATGTATACATGAATTCCGAGTTAGAATCGACATAATGTCAACGTCTGAGAAGTCCCGTTTGAACCTAGGAATAGATAGGATAGTATATGTCATGACATAGGTGTCTGTTATACGATATCATGTAAGACCACGTCTGGGACGTTGGCGTTGATTCGAGATTTCGTGTAAGACCACGTCAGGGACATTGGCATCGATAAGAGATTTCGTGAAAGGCCACGTCTGGGACGTTGGCATCGATATGAGATTTATGTGTAAGACCATGTCTGGGACATCGGCATCGTATTTGATTCGTGTAAGACCTTGTTTGGGACAGTGGCATCGATATCTGATTACATGTAAGACCACGTCTGGGACGTTGGCATTGTACAAATATTTTGAGTACTCTGAAAATCCTATTAGATTCCGAACGGTTCAACGGGCAAATTTGAGATACGAATGGCTATGTGAATTGTATATCCGTTTCAGGTACGTTTGGTATGTACACTAAGTGTGTATGAAAGGTAAGTATCTATATGAAGTTACTAAGTTGATTATGTATATGAAATGATGAGATCATATGAGAAGCTATACTGAAGGAGCCATGTGTATATGTGATATTTGAATTGAGGAATATGGTAAGATATGGCTAAGCAAATGAGCCAAAGAATATAAGTGATGAATTTGTTATGGAGATCGATGATGTTATTGTTTCAATTTGGTTATATGCATTTTTATGCTAAGTTTATTTGTATATGGCTTAGTAAGCTTTTGAAAGCTTACTCTGAGTGTGTTTGCTATGTTTTATAGATCGTCAAAGCTACTGAAGGCTCAGGACCGTCGAGGATCGTCATCACACTACTTAAGCTCATTTTGGTATCTTTTGAAAATGTATATAGCAAAATATGGCATGTATAGGCTAGTCATTTTGGTATATGTTTGGGTTGTGAATAGCCACATGATATGGCTAGATAAATGTTGGTTTTATGCATGATTAATATGGTATATTATGTATGTTTTGGTATGGCAAGTTAGCTATTGAAATGGTCAAGGCTATGGTAAGCTTTTGAATGCATTATGAGTATGTATGTTTGATCAATGAAATGGTTACATGGAAGATAAATGTGGTAGACTCATGCTTGGATGTATATGTGTTTTGGTTGTACAAATTGGTATATAAGTTAGCATGATTAAAGTTGTGATTGGATGAAATTACATGTTGATCTTTTGACATAATTTTTGAATTTCAAATGTGTTTGAAATGAATTGGTATGATGCTTGTAGGGTAAACCCAAGTGTGGGTGGCATATTGGCCTTGCAAAGGGCCTGTTATGCATACACGGTTGCGGCACACGGGCGTGCCTAGTGACCGTGGGATTAAGTCAGTATCTAGCTTAAGAGTACACGACCATGGTATACGGGCGTGCCTGGTGGCCGTGGGGATAAGTCAGTATACATGCTCTGTTTTGGCACGGCCAGGACACATGGGTGTGTCTAGTAGCCGTGGGAGGCACACGACCTGACTGCACGGGCGTGTGACCCTTGCAGTGTTCAAAAAGTTTTAATTTTCCGAGAATTTTCGTAAGTGTTTGGTTTAGTCCCGACCCTTCTCTAAAGCATGCTTAAGGTCTCGGTGACCTAACTAAGGGACACTGTGATTGCAATTGATGACTTGTTTTATGAAATGTCTGTAAAAGTTTCCGATCTATTCGATAATATCTTTAACCCGAATCCGGCAACGGATACGGGTTAGGGGTGTTACATTAGCTGTCAGGATTCATCACACTATCGGAATTATATATATGACATGTATAGCTAGACTCACACGCACTACGTTAGTCCGAGAATCGACTAAACCGTAGCTCTGATACCACTAAATTTAACACCCCTAACCCAAAACCATCGTCAGAATAGGGTTAAGAGGCATTACCGATCAATCGAAACATTTCACATCCATTTCACGACACAAAGTCAATAATCAATCAAACATATTCAAATATAAACATATAGTCCCTTATTACGGTCTATGAGACCTTAAACATGTGTTAAAAAGAGGTCGGGACTAAACCGTACACATACGAAAATTCTTGGAAATTTGAACATTCTTCAAAACTGCGGAGGTCACACGCCCGTGCAGTCAGGCCGTGTGCCTCACACGACTACCAGACACGCCCATGTGTCCAGGCCGTGCCAAAACAGGGCATGTATACTGACTTGTCCACACGGCCGCCAAACACGCCCATGTGCCATGGCCGTGTGAAATTAAGCTAGCTACTGAATTGGTCACACGACCACCAGGCACGCCCGTGTGCCACGACCGTGTAACCTGCCCAGGCACACTTCGAAGTGGCCCTTGAGCCACATGGCAGAGACACACGCCCGTGTCCCTTGGCCGTGTATGCAAAATAGGCCATTTGCAAGGCCAAAATGCCACCCACACTTGGGTCATACCTACAAGCTTCAAAGCGATACCAATTCATGCCTCAAAATGCTTCCAAACATACCTTTTCATATATCAATTAATAACCAACTATACCATCTATACTAATATTCAATTTCATCTCACATTGGTTCAATCACAGTACCAAAATTCACATCTCAAACATATAGACCAAACATCATGTAATCCATGCCATAATTCATCTTCAATCCACATGTTTCATCAATCACATAATCATGAAATATACCATATTCATAGCTCATTCATAAGTTCAATATCATTCAACTTCCAAGCCAAATCACATGGCAAGGATTAAGCATTTCAAAACATGCCATAACTTCTAGCCTATACATGCCATATTTCAACTATATACATTTTTCCAAAAGTACCCAAAAATAGATTGCCGATAGTGTGATAGAGATGCTGACGATCCCTAGATCCGAGCTAGCTTTACTGACACTATAAAACAGAGATACAAATCACACAGTAAGCTTTCAAAAGCTTAGTAAGTTCGAAACATAATACATTCAACTTAATAGTTCAAATACAATGCTCAACAAGAACTCATCACATAGATCAATTTACAAATGTTTATACCATATCATTTGTAATGCCCCGAATTTGGGCCTAGTAGAATTGGGCCCATTGGGCCTTGGGAATGGGAGCGTTTAAAATTTTTGGGAATAAGAGAACAGCACTAGTGCAAGTTGGACCTATTAGGTGAATGATTTTGGAAGGTTAGGGGGCTTCCATGAAGTCCCGGGTTCAAACCTGTGTGTCACACACGGCCTAAACACACGCCCATGTGTCTACCCGTGTGGACATTGGTAAGGCTATTTACCAAGTCAAATGCCACCCTAATGCAACAACCATACTTATACCAATTCAAACCAACATATATATTGACTTAAGACACTCCAAAGAACTCAAAAATCAAAACATCCATACAAGCATGCACTTCATGAATTTCATCATCATTAAATATATAAACTTGTCAAGTATTGGCCCATTTCCAATGACAACTTACAAAATGAATTGAAGCACATAAATAGCCAACTCTTTGGCTAACAAATATGACATAACAAAATGAACAAGTCTTATACATGGCATACTCAAAATGAATCTAACTTGGCTATACCAAAAAGTAGTCAATCGTGTGATTTCCGAACTTCGACGTTCCACGAATTCTCGAGCTAACTTGGCAATGCTACAAGGAAAAGGGAAATGAGAGGGTTAAGCATAAAGCTTAGTAAGTTTGCAAGAATTAAATAGCAACAGAAAGCTCGTAATGTCATCCATCCATTGCATTGAATAAAAACACAAGTCTTAGGCTCATTTACATAACTTACTCATACTTACTCTTACCGATTACATATCATGCCACATATCGTAAACCATTCTCGTGAATTACTCACATATACCTGTATCACTTCATCACATAGTCTTAGCATCAATCTCATCTCTATCATAAGCTTAACTATTTACCCCATTGAATCACTTGGGATATTCAAGGATACATGATCATCCTCATTCACATAATTAGAACAACAATGCCACATCCCAGATGTGGTCTTACGTGGGGTCACTTCTAGATGCCGATGCCATATCCCAGATATGGTCTTATACGGGATTTCAATTTGGTGCCGAGGCCATGTCCCAGACATGGTCTTATACGGGACCTTACCCATCTCAAGTCTTGATGATATTGTTCTCTCATTTATTTAAGTCCAACCGGGACTTCAACATCACAATTCTCATCATTTTCTCACCCAACACCATTATTCAAATTCATAGACATATCATACATCTTCACAAATATCAAATATTTAAAGTCATACTAACATGGCGTTGAACATATTACACGCAAACTTACCTCGATTTCAAAATAGGCTAGATTGCCGATCTAGTCCGATAGTTTGCCCTTTCCTCGGTCGAGGTTAATTCTTCGCTCTTCTTGATCTATAATAAAAATTTAGCTCATTTAATCGCCACATTAATAAATACATTTCAATAATCATAATTTTTGAAAAATTACCATTTTGCCCTTAAGCTTTCACAAAATGACCATTTTACCCCTAGGCTCGGAAATTAATTATAATAAAATTTCTTTCTTTAACGATCCTAGGTGAACATTTATTACTCTTATGGCAGACCTCAATACTCATTATTTCACACATTTATCACATATTTTACAACCTTTACAAAAAGGTCCTTTTAGGTGTTTTCATGGTAACACCTTTCACAAAAGTTGTTTATTTAACAACTATGACTCATTTTTTCCATAAAAATGCAGAAAACAACTTAAAAGCTCACAAGTCAAAACTCTAAACTTTCAACCATTTTGCAAGATAGTCCCCTCTTTAGCTAGCTTAAGCTTTAGGGGTTCAAAAAGTACAAATATTATCAAGAAATGATCACTAAAACACTTACTTGTAAGGAGAAGAGTTTTTTGAAAATTTTGAGATTTCAAACCCCTATTTGCTGCTAATTTTCAATGGAGGAGTGAAGGAGAAAAGATGATATCTTTTCTTTCTTTATTTTAATATATCTAGTCAATTAAGTCACCTAATTTCCACCCACTTGACCAAATTTCTAATTCTTTATCCCTATGGCCGGCCACCACCCTATACAAGGCCTAATTTCACATTAGGGACCCCCAATTAATATTCTATAGCTATTAGACACCTTTAGCTTGAAAAATGGAACTTTCACACTTTATGCAATTTAGTCCTTTTTCGCAATTAAGCATGAAATCGCTAAAATTAAAGCACCAAAATTTTCATGCACCTATATAATCATGCTATAACTCATAAAATATCATTAAAATAATTCTCTTTGACCTCGAATTAGTGGTTTCAAAACCACTATTCCAACTAGCCCCTAAATCGGGCTGTTACAGACACGGGCGTGTGTCTCATCCATGTGGGAGACACAGCCTTGAACACAGGTGTGTGTCTTGGTCGTGTAAAACCTGAACTTAGCTTAAATTCAATTAATTAACCACACGGCCTAGCACACGGGCGTGTGGCATGGCAGTGTGGCGCAAGTCAAAAAGCAACCTAAATCGAACACGGCCTGAGGCACGAGCGTGTCCCTTGGACCACATGGGCGTGTGAGCCCTGTACCTTGGAAAATTTTTGAAATGTCACGAATTTTTTTTAGAGTTTTTGATTAAGTCCCGATTCGATTCTAATGCTCGTATTGGGCTCAATGGTCCATTTAAGGGACATTATGAATGACCTCGGTGAATGAATAGTAACTTGCCTGAATTAATCAATAAATGTTCTGAATGTTTTAGTAACGCTCTGAAACCCTATTTCAGCAATGGATACGAGTTAGGGGTGTTACATTTAGTGGTATCAGAGCTACGGTTTAGTCAGTTCTCAGACTGAATGTAGCATATGTGGAGTCTAGAAATAAATGCCATTATATAACCTGTGATAGTGTGATATCTCCCGATTGTGATGAAAATTGTTTTACAAATAGACAGAGATGCTTTCCAATCGAGCTGAATCCGATGACTCCGAAAGAGATACCCAAGTATCTGAGTAAAATGTTACTTATGATGAAATAGAATTCGAAAAGGTACGAATAAATGTTTTATAATACATGAGAATGATAAATGTTATGTTATATGAGTATATATATGAAAGTTAATTTTTGAGGCTTACGATCTCTACTCCCTTACCAGTATAGTTTTATACAATGAAATTCATAAGATTTATATGGATTAAGCTCATGAATGTGGAACTAAAGAGTTCAAAGGCTGAATGACTAATGATGTAGTTAGAATGAGAATGGGTTAATAAGTAAAGACAGTATTAAAAGAGATATCAGATTTTTATGAAGATTATCCTGAATATGTGATGTCATTGTTTAGGAAGAAGTTATTCATGAGTAGTTGACTTATCTAGATATGATAATTACAGAATGGATTAGCTGAAAATTCTTCTGAATTGACTCTTTTAGTGAACTGAATAATGTAAGATTATTGATGACTTTATTGGTCAGTGGAATAGTGATAAAACTGCAAAGATATTTGAATACTGCTGTTATAATTGAGTATATTATAGCAACATCTCCTAGGTATGCTATAAGTTCTGTTATTCTCAGAGGCATATGAATTTGTTCATGTTCAGATGCAATATTTGTCGTTTTGAGAGGCTAGCAAATCATGATAGATGAAATTATAGAAAGTCTGGTTGATTCATGAGCGGTATTGCTCTATTTTACTTGGGTTGTTAATTCATCATGATTGATATAAGATCTAATGATAAGGTTCATGTGATGTTATTTTCTATATCTACTGATTGAATCCTTGAATTACAAATATGCAAAATTATATTATCCTTGTCACAGTTGTTTCTATTGAGTATGTGTGATTTGCTCTTCTGAATTTTCTCTAAGACATCATCAATCTCTTTATTATTTTAACATGGTTTGTCTATGAAAGATATTCATTGGTCAGTGGTAACTATACTTACCACTGTTATGAATCCTGACTTGATCATGGGAGTTTGGTGATAGAGATCACAGATTATAGAAACTGAATTACTACATTGGTTATTCTTGGGGCCACTTTCGGTTCTCCCTCTTCTGATTTGAGGTACACTATTGATATTAAAGTGTTGCTTTATCTATATAGTTGAAATGTCGGTCATATTATAGCACTATGGTTTTAAATCTATCTGATGGTTGTGGCTTTGGAAAAACTCAAAGCTTCAATGCTAATAATTGAAATAGCTACATTGATGATCCAATTATTACAGAAAAGAGGTAAGATTTGAATGGACCGATAAATATCAGTAAAGTTTTGACCAGTTGGAAGCTCTGTTGACTAAAGTATTAATTTTGGTTCAGCTTGAATCGGGTAAGGAGTTTGTTATTACAGAGATGTATTATTCAATGGGATTAGATTGTGTTTTGATGCAGTAAGGCAAGGTAATAGCCTGTACTTTCAGACAGCTAAAAATTTACATGGAAAGAATTACTCGATATATGATCTAGAATTAACGACTATTGTTTTTGTATTGAAATCTGACAACATTACTTGTTTGGTGAAAAATGTTGTATATTCACCAATTATAAAAGTTTGAAGTATCCGATGTTTCTAAAAGATTTGAATATGAGATAACGTATATGGTTTGGATGTTGAAAGATTATGACTTGATAATTGTTTATCACTTGGAAAGAATGAATGTGGTTACAGATGTTCTGAGTATCAAACCTCTATATATTTTGCAAGCCATGGGTATCGAATATGATTGTCTGATAATAACTTAATTTTAGCTGAGTATAGAGCTAAACTGGTGTCTCTACAACAGATCAGTGAAACTTAGAAAAGTGATAAAGAGTTGTGAGTTAAATGAGTACAGTGTGAAATAATTTCTGATTTAGAATTTCAGAATAGATTCGGTAAATTTCTATTATTCATAGACAGATCCTGTGTACTAAAGAATTTGGAACATGTACACAAATTTTTATATGAATGATTACAGCGGTACTATGTCTGTTTATCTGGGGAAATGATAAAATACATAATGATTTGAAAAAGATGTATTGGTAGCCCGAGATGAAAGGTGGTATTTCTGAATCTATATTTAAATGCTGGATGTATCAGCAAGATAGAGATGATACTTTCAAGATGGTTAAAGTTAATGAAAATACCGAAATGGAAATGGAACAAAGTTACTATGAACTTTATATCAGAATTATCCTTATCTATGAAAAAGAAATATACTATTTGAGTAATTTTCGATTGTTCGACGAAGCCTGCACATTTTATCCTGATAAGAATGGACTTCTCACTTGATAGATTACTTGAATTACCTGTTCTTGAGATTGTCAAATTACATGATGTGCTAGCTTCTACTATTTCTGATAGAGATCTATAGTTCATATTCCAATTCTGAAACAAGTTACAAGAAACTCTGGGTATACGGTTACATTTTAATACCGTATTTCATTTTCAGATGGTTGATCAATCCGAACATATAATTCAGTTTTTGGAAGATATACTTCGATGTTATGTACTTGAATTTGAAGGTAACTGAGAAAAGTATTTGCCTTGGGTTGAATTTGCTTATTATAATGGTTGACAATCAAGTACAAAATTATACTGTACGAGGTTTTATATGGTCACAAATGCAAAACTTTGATGTTTTGGACGGAGTTCAGTGAGAAAGGATACATGTAGTAAGTTTGATTCTTTGAGACCGAAGAAAAATGAAAATGACCTAAAGCAGTTTAAAAGCAGTATTTGATCGTCAGAAATCTGATGTGGATCTGAAATAAAAAGGAATAGAGTTTCTGATAGTGACAAGGTATTTCTGAAAATTTACCATAAAAAAAGAAGTTATTCAAATTGGCTGTTCAGACAAAATTGAGTCTGCGGCTTACTGAGTCATATGAGAATGTTGAAAGGAATCGGACCTATTGCGTATTGATTGGCATTATTATCAGAGCTCTACAGAATTTATAATGTTTTGATGAGTATATATGTTATGACAGAATCGATCAGACCCATCATCTGTTATTGCTTTGATAAATGTTAAATTCAGCTTGGCATGACTTACAACGAGTGACTGATTGAAATTCTTGCATGTGAAGTGAAAGAAATGAAAAGTATAAAGGTATCTTTAGTGAAAGTTATTGGACAATAATATGATATAGAGAAAGCTATTTGGGAACCGGATAGAAACATGAGAAAATAATGTAACAGCCCGGTTTAGACCCTAGTCAGAATAGTGGTTTCGAGACCACAAATCTGAGGTCGAAAAAATATTTTAATATTATTTTTAGTGTTTGTAGTATGTGATTAAGTATGTGTGAAAATTCTGTGTGAAAATTATATTGTTTGTGTGTCGAATTATGAAAAAGGACTTAATCGCTGATAAACCGAAATAGTAACATATTTTAAACCCACATTTAGCATGCTTTTGGGTGATTTAAGCCTTGAATTGTGTAATTTGGTGCTCTTAATCCTTTGTTTTCATGTTTTATACTCGTGAAAGCAGCAGAAGGATGAAAAGAAGCGAGAAAGCAGGGCTTAAAAATGGACCAAATGGACCAAATCACGAAATCGACACGGCTTGGGCCCAAGCAATACGGCCGTGCCTCCCTAATCAGACCTAAACACGGCCTGTCCACGATTTACACGGGCGTGTGCCATGGCCGTGCCCCTGCCATGACAAAGAAAAAATTCACTCGGATTAGGATACTTAGAGGCGAAGAAACACATTTCGAAGCCTATATAAACACTCTAAGTATGACATAAAAGGGGGAGCCCAAGGTTGTTATCAAGGGGGGTCCAGCTAGGCCAAAAGAGGCAGATTTGTGGAGGTTTACTTGAAGATAGCCAGTTGATCCATCTCAAGAAGCCGGAATCATACTCAAGACGGAGGATCTCTCCTTTAATTCCTTCAGGGGGTTTTAGGGATTTCTTATGTTTTGTTTTATCTTTTCTTCTGAGATGTTTTCTTTTATTGTTATGAACTAAACCCTCAGATACCTGAGGGGGATGAAACCTAAGATGAATCTTGTTATCATTTACTGAACTATATGATAAATATTTGATTTGTTCTTAATTATGTGTTCTTAATTCTTGTGTTGATATTTCCGGAATATTAATTCAAGTTTGATGTGCTTAGGTGGAGGAGCAAAAGTCCCTGCCTAAGAGTAGATCTAGCATAATTAAGCGGATTTGATCGCACGCCTAGAGATAGGGTGACAAGATTTTGCCGGATTAGGGTGAAACCTAATATGGGAGTCCATAGATCGAGTTAATGCGATTCTAGGGGTTTTAATTAGAAAAAGATTTCAATTAATTGATCGCTGTGAATCAGAGCTTTAAAATTTATAAAAAGAATGATCAAACCTGAAAACTAACTCTGACAACGATTGAGGCAAGTGCACCTATCGAACAGTAGTATAGCTTAGGCAAGGCCAGATTGTCGAACCCAAAGGAACTAAAAGTACTAATACTAACTTTCTTTTTTATTATTTAGCCTAAAATAAGTGAAGTTGTTTATCTAATCTAAATTAATTAACTACTAAACTAAAGACTCTAAGACAAAGAAGAATGAATTTGGAAAATAACTTGGGAAAAACTCAGTTGATTTAGATGATACCCTAAGAAGAATCCACCTAGACTTCACTTGTTATCTAACATTGAACCATACGATTTATTCACTTAGTTTGATCCGTAAGACTCCCTAACGTATATTAAACCCTCTCTCGAGGTGAATAACGTCTAACCCTAGGTTAATTAGTGGAACTCTCGTTCTCTTATAATAACCCCCTAGAATAGCAATAAATCGATCTATGGATTCCCATATTAGGTTTCACCCTAATCAAGCAAAATCTCGTCACCCTATCTCTAGGCGTGCGATCAACTCCGCTTAATTATGTTGGATCTACTTTTAGGCAGGGTCTATTCCTCCTCCACCTAAGCACATTAAATTTTTATTAAGCTCACATAATTAAGAACAAACTAAGTATTTATCATATAATTCAGAAAACAATAACAAGATTCATCATAGGTTTCATCCTCTTCGGGTATCCGAAGGGTTTAGTTCATAATAATAAAGGAAAACATCTCAAGAGAAAAGATAAAACAAAACATAAAAAATCCCTAAAACCCCCTGAAGGAATTGAAGAGGAGATCCTCCGTCTTGAGTAGAATCCTGGCTTCTTGAGATGGATCAACTGGCTATCCCTGAGTGAATCCCCACAAATCTGCCTTCTCTGGCCTAGCACGACCCCCCTAGACGATGGCTTTGGGCTCTCCTTCTTAGGTCATACTTAGGGTGTATTTATAGGCTTTTGAAATATGTTTCTTTCTCCCTAAGTATCCTTTCCTGAATGAAATTGCTCTTCTCCACGGTAGAGGCACGGCCATGGCGCACGCCCGTGTAAATCGTGGACAGGCCGTGTTCGGGTTTCTTTAATGAGACACGACCGTGTGAGTCGGTGTTAGACCATGTTCTAGATGATTGACTTGGCACGGCCGTGTGGGTCCAAGTTCAGGCCGTGTCAATTTCCTCTTTGGTCCGTTTTGATCCGTTTTGAGCCCGTTTCTCGTTCTTTTTATCCTTGGGTGCTTTCTTGGGTATAAGACATGAAAAGAAAGGATTAAGAGCACCTTTTTACATAAATCAAGGGATAATTCATCCAAAAGCATACCAAATGTGGGCCTAGAATATGTTACTATTTTGGTTTATCAAATACCCCCACACTTAAGCTTTTGCTTGTCCTCAAGCAAAATTCTCAACTTACAATTAAAACGAACTTCCCTCAATTCATAATAGTCATTAATAGTGTCTCATCATAATTCAGGGATAATTTATACATGGATAATTCAATTCGAAGTGTCCTAAAAATTCAAACATTATAAGTCATAGATTTTGTAGCACAAAACATAGGTGTCTCCCTTCATCTTAATAATTACCTTTAATTTGAAATCGACAAGGATTGACATCCTCACAAAAGATTCACTCAAATCACTCAAAGTGTCTAAGGTTCAGAATTTAGGCACTCAAAAGTTAAACATGAAGAGTTAATCCCATAGGCTTGCATGAAAATCAAATCTCCACCACTGAAATATGAGATGAAACACAAATCAAAAGGTCTTTGTTAGGGTTGTAACGGGGCTAGGGTTAAGGCGTGGAATAAGGCTAAATTAGAGGGTTATAATCGAGTTTGAATTGACAAATTACCTAACTAAGAACTAATGAACTAATAATAATATTTACATCAACTAATAATACTAATAATACGAGCTTCTTCTTTGATATTTGCAATTTATGTATAAGCTCATTTAATCACATAACTAATAATGAATAATGGATAAACTTCGTTTTTTTTAAAGAACAAACTAATAAATACATAACTGAAAATAAAAACATAGTTAGGCTATTAATCAAATCAAATCTCGATATAAGGATAGTCAAAAGGAATGGTGATAACAAAAAAACAAAGGGTTGTGGGTTAATATTGGCGGTTATGTCAATAAAAAGGGTTGTTAGGATTAAAAGGGGTTCACTAGGGGTTAATTGTGAAGGTAGGCTTTTTAATGGAGTTAGTGGGTTAGATCCTAGGTGCCTTAATCATCTCTGTATATCAAATCATGGGTGTGGTCTCGATATGTATAAACGAGGCAAGTTCTAGAATAACAAATCAATGTTGACATACTCATAATCAATAAAGTGAGCAAGAAAAAGAATTTATGCTCTATAAGGCTAAAAAACTCACAAAAATTATGGGTATTTTTGACATCAACCTTGTAAATATCAAATTTCAAGGTAATATTTAAACTCAGTTCGACAACCTAGAAAATTTTTAATTTCTGAAAAATAGACTTATCATGATTGATTCTCTAGTATTCTTCAAATTTAATTATCAATGCACAATTATCAATGACTTAATCTAAAAAATATCAATAAAAATCATAAATCATCAGAAATTTCATCCTGATTAGTAATATGAGTAATTTACTTTCAAACAAGACTAAATTCAGGATTTTGAGAATAATGCTAAAAGTTTGGAACCTAAGATTCACCCCCCACACTTAAGATGTACATTGCCCTCAATGTACAAAGATAGATAACAACACAATAATATTAAAATCATAAGATATGGGGAGAAGTGAAACTTCCTGAATTATGGGTGGATTCCTTGAGTCGGAGGTGACAGATGACTTATGTAGCAGTGAGTTACTCCTAGTGATTTGTTCATTATTTTTGAGTGTACCATTGAAAATGCGAAGTCATTAGTTAGATGTCTAGGGGTCGAATTTAAGCCAGTGTTAGTAATACTCTAAGGTTAGATAGCCAATGATAATCTGAATAAAATAATGGTATGAAACATATACGGCAAAAGAGTTTAAATTAAGACAAATAAAAATTAGAACGAAAGAACTAAAAATAAAGAAAAGAAAACTAAGAATAAGGAAAATAAAAGGACTCAGAGGTCCTCATCATCATCTGGGTCCTGCGGTTGTGTTGGTGAAGAGATGTGGAAATGTTGACAAATCTGCTGGAGGGTGGCCTCGATACCGTCAAAACGTCGAATTTGTGTCGGTGAATTGCTTGAGTCTGTATTGCTCGAACCGAGTAAGGCGTGCGTAAATGTCCGAAAGTGAAGGCTGCTTTGCATGGGTGAAATTTCTTTGGCTCGGGAGTGGTGGCTCGTGTGGTAGTGGGACATCATCAGTAATGTCCTCAGGCTCTTCCTCGTCAGTGGGTAGGGCTAATCGGTATTCAGGGGGATCAGTTCCACGTTGACGCTGGACCATCCTCATATGTAGCATCGTCTGGATGCCCTGTGGGGTCATCTGCCCTATCAGTGTGAGTGAAGAGGTTTGTTCGTCGATTTTTAGAAGCCCAAAATACCGAGCTAAGCATGTGATGTAGGGCCCCATCGATAAAATCCCCTTCCTGTGCGGCTCTGTCTGATGTTGAATTGCACAGCGATGAAGTATGCCAGTCAAAACGTGCCCTTCTAACATGCACGATAGGTAGTAGACATCGTGCTTGTTTACCACCCCTTGTGCTCTCACGTCGCGTCTGTGATGGTGTGGCGAGAATGGTGTGAATATATCATGGGGTGGGCAAGAGGGTGTCGCCTTGAGCGATCGGGGGGTCGAGACATTCGTGGTGGGTGCCAAGTCTGCGCCAGCGATAAAGGAAGTGCGATGGAGTTGACGGTCTAACTCGGAGAGTGAATTTTCTTCTATAAATTCCTCCATATAGAGTCCAAGTGCCGTGCTGAATTGCGGTACGCTTAGTCGATGTACCGTACCTCCTAAACGGAATTGCACTGTGCCCGGGTCGTCGTACTGGACCATCACTGTCTGTAAGGTAAAAGTAGTGCAGAACTCGAGGGTGAGTTCCAAATAAGTTGGCTCAATGATAGAGAAAAATTGCTCCCACGGCTCGATCGATATGAGGGCTCAAATATCGGTTGCTAATCCGACCTGTTCCACCGCGTTCCAGTCAATGCATCTACCAGTTCCTAGAGGTCTTTCCCGGAATGCCTTGTATTGTTTTTCCTGAGCTTCTTGAGAGAATTGGAGGAAGCGGTGTCTTAATTCGGAAGATCCGCTGGCTGAGGATGATCCAGACCCCTTTCTTTTCTTAGTTGGTGCGGCCGTGGTTCGTTTCCCTCGTGATGACGACATTGTGCCTGAGAATAAAGAATATTCAAGTAACGGTTGTACCAAATTGTCATCTTGGCCCAAGATATTTAAATGCTAAACACAATTATTCACCTATGAGCAACCAATTCTAAATCTACATAGGAAGGTTTGTAAGAGATTTTAATCAACAGAGAATATGAAATCCATCTAATAACGATAAATACCATACATAACTAATCATCAAGATTATGAACATTCAATAAGTTCTAAAATGAGTTCTAAAAGAAAATAAATCATATTTAATATTAAAACTTTTAAACCAAACAAAATAATATGACATTATATGAAATTTATCAAGCTTTAAGTCAAGCAAATGAAGTAGTGGAGGGAACCAGGGGTCGTGATGGTGGGTATCGGCAGGACACGGGTGGGGTACGATGGTGCTGCGATTTTCTGGGTTTGCACGGCTGTGGCGTGGGCGTGTTCTTCCTGCAGCACGATGGTGGCGTGGGCGTTTTCACGGTTTTAGTGTGGTTTTCTTGAAAGAAAAGAAGGTTGAGGGTTTGATGGGGCAGTGGAGGGTTTGAGTGTGGTCGGATTTGAGAGGGATGAAGCTTAAAATTTGGTTTAGGGTTGATTTGGGGGAAGGCTGACGGTTAAAGTTGCTTAAATAGGGATACGAGCACGGGCAGGGGCCACGCCCGTGTTTGATTTTTATGCGCCCGTGTTTTTTGTGATTTCGAATTTTAGGCGCATTCAGGTGGATTTGCCATGGCCGTGTTGCTTATGCCACGGCCATGCTTGATAAGTCAGTAACCTCACACGGTTGGGTGGCACGGGCGTGTTTATCCCGTGCTTAACAAGTCAGTAACCTTACACAGTTAGTAGGCACAGCCGTGTTCAGTCCGTGCTTAATAAGTCAGTAACCTCGCACGGGTAGTTGGCACGGGCGTGTGATATTATCGTAGCCCGTGTTGAGGAAAAAGATTCTTCTTTGTCGAGCACGGCTGCTGGCACGCCTATGGTTTATCCCCTGGCTTCCGCATGGCCACGGGCATGCCCGTGTGTGAGGCCGTGTGGTCTAAAACCTGCACTTTATTAGATTAATTAGTATGAAATTCGATGCTAAACAGTTAAAAGTATAATGTTAGGAAAGTTAGTGCTCGGGTTGCCTCCCGAGAAGCGCTTATTTATAGTCTTAAGCTAGACTTTCCCTATTTTCGGTTCTAAAAGAAGGTTCCTGGAGCAGAAGCTCCTCTCTCCTATCTCTAAAATCTGTACCATTATAAATTTGTAGTCGGTGACCATTTACCTTAAATGTGCCCTTAGTGGGGTGGGTTACCTCGATTGTGCCGTATGGAAAAATTATTTTGATCATGAATGGGCCTGACCATCTTGACTTCAGCTTTCCAGGAAATAATTTAAGCCTTGAGTTGTACAGTAGGACCAAGTCCCCTACTTCGAATTGTTTTGACTTCTTTAGACGAGTGTCGTGGCGTCGCTTAGTTGCCTCTTTGTATAGTTTCGAGTTCTAGTAGGCCTCAGCTCTCCATTCATCTAGCTCATTCATCTGCATCATTCTTTTCTTTCCTGCAGTGCTAAGATCAAAATTTTAAAACTTTATTGCCCAAAAAGCTTTGTGTTATAACTAGAATGGTAGATGACAGCTTTTCCCGTATACAAGTTTGTATGGGGATGTCCCTAGAGGGGTTTTAAATGCTGTTCTATAGGCCCATAAGGCATCATCTACTTTTAATGCCCAATCTTTTCTGTTTGATTCAACCGTTTTTTTTAGAATGCACTTAAGTTCTCGGTTTGCTACTTCAACTTGCCCACTGGTTTGAGGGTGATATGGGGTAGCTATCCTGTGGTGTACTCCATACTTATTTAAGACTTTGTCAAATTGAGTATTACAGAAATGAGTGCCCCTATCACTAATGATAGCTCTAGGCATTCCAAATCGAGAGAACAATTTCTTGAGGAACTTAACTACTACTCTAGCATCATTAGTAGGTAGAGCTTCGGCTTCCACCCATTTTGACATGTAATCAACTGCCACTAGGATGTATTTATTTCCGAATGAACTAGGGAATGGCCCCATAAAATCAATACCCCATACATCAAATATTTCACATGATATTATATATGTTTGAGGCATTTCATCACGTTTAGAGACATTACCTGTTCTTTGACATTTATCACATGAAGCGACATGCCTGTTGGCATCCTTGAATAGAGTGGGCCAATAAAAACCTGATTCGAGTATCTTATGTGCTGTCTTAATGCCATTGTAGTGTCCTTATGAAGGTCCTGAATGGCAATGTTCTATAATCTTACTTGCTTCTGTCCTTGAAACGCATCTTCGAATTACCTGATCTGCACATATTCAGAAAAGAAAGAGATCTTCCCAAAAATAGTTTTTTGCATCAGCAAAGAATCGCTTCTTTTGGTGATGTGTTAATTTTTTTGGCAAGATGTTAGTGGCTAAATAATTCGCAATATCCGCAAACCATGGTACTTCAGAATGAGTTATCGAAAAGAGTTGTTCTTCTGGGAATGAATCGTTTATCTCTCCTTCATTTAGCTATTCGATATGGGGGTTTTCGAGTCTAGAGAGGTGATCAGCTGCAAGGTTCTCGGCTCCTTTCTTATCCCTGTATTTCCAAATCAAATTCTTGTAAAAGTAAAATCCATCTTATGAGTCGTGGTTTCGCATCGAGTTTAGTTAATAAATAACGAAGAGTGAGTGGTTAGTGAAAGCGACAACTTTAGATAATAATAAATCTTGTCTAAATTTGTCAAAAGCAAAAACTACTGATTAGCGGTTCTTTCTCCGTGGTAGTGTAGTTTTCTGTCTTTGGTGTCAAAGTCCGCTAGCATAATAGATTGGCTAAAAATGCTTGCCTCTTCGTTGTCCCGTAATCGCACCTACTACGAAATCACTTGCATCACACATTAGTTCAAAGGGTAGATTCCAATCGGTGCAATTATAATCGGAGCATTTATTAGTTTATCCTTAAGGATATTGAATGCGTCTAAACATTCTGATCAAAATTGAAAGGAACATCTTTTCTAGTAATTTTGTTAAAGGCTTAGCTATTTTAGAAAAATCCTTAATGAATCTTCTATAAAATCCTACGTGTCCTAAAAAACTTCTAATGGCCTTAACTGAACTAGGAGGAGGTAATTTTTCTATGGTTTCAATCTTTGCTTTATCTACCTCAATCCCTTTACTAGAAATTTTATGTCCTAATACAATTCCCTCTTGTACCATAAAATGACATTTCTCCCAATTTAAAACAAGGTTTGTTTCCTTACATCTCATTAAGACTCGTTTTAAATTTTTAAGGCAAAGATGGAAAGAATTACCGTATACTGAGAAATCGTCCATAAATACCTCCATAATATCTTCTACAAGTTCATCAAAGATTGCCAACATGCAACGTTGAAAGGTAGCAAGAGCATTACATAATCCAAAAGGCATTCTTCGATAAGCAAACGCATCAGTATGGGCATGTGAACATTGTCTTCTCTTGATCTTCGGTGCTATTGGGATTTGGAAATAACCAGGAGAGTCCATCTAGGAAGCAATAGTACATATGTCCCGATAACTTTTCTAGCATTTGATCAATGAAGGTAGAGGGAAGTGATCTTTTCTAGTGGCGTCATTCACTCACTGTAATCTATGTAAACTCTCCAACCTGTGACTGTCCTGGTAGGGATTAGTTCATTTTTTTCGTTAGCTACCACGGTCATGCCTCCTTTCTTGGGGACAACTTGCACAGGGCTTACCCACTTGCTGTCAGAAATAGGATAAATTATTCCAGCATCTAGAAGTTTAATTATCTCGGCTTTCACGACTTCTTTTACATTGGGATTTAATCGTCTTTGTGGTTGCACGCATGGCTTGTACTCGTCTTCCATTAAAATTTTATGGGTGCAAAATGTTGGGCTTATTCCCTTAATGTCAGAGATTTTCCAAGCTATGGCTTTTTTATGCTCTCTTAGTACCTGTATCAACTCCTCTTTTTCCCGAGGTTCTAGCTCAAGAAGAGATAATTACTCGGTAACGTATAATTTTCCCAAGGAATGCATACTCTAAATGTTTTGGCAGTTGCTTTAATTCTAATTTAGGTGGTTCATCAACAGAGGGTTTTTGTTTTAAATCGTCATCGAATTCAATGATTTCTTTTTCCATTTGTCTTGATGATGACATTTTTGAATTTAGCTCGTGGACTTCATCTTCTTCCCCCTCTTCTTGAGTGTGACACAGTTCCATCATGTCATCATGTATAATTTCCTGTAATGAGTTTTGAATGATATGATCAGTGGTATCAATAAAATAACAGGAATCATATTGTTCTCTAAAATATCTCATGGCATCATACATTTGAAAAATAATTTCCTCATCGCCTATCCTTAATGCAAGTTTACCATCACCTACATCGATAATGTATTACGGCAAATAGCTAAAAAGGGCACCCTAGAATTAAGGGAACCTCAATGTCCTCATCCATGTCAAGCACAAAAAAATCAACGGGGAAAATAAATTTATCGATTTTTACCAAGACATCCTCGATAACTCCTCTAGGGTATTTAAGAGATCTATCAGCTAACTGAATACTCATCCTAGTGGGTTTTGGTTCCCCAAGATCTAGTCGTTTAAACATTTTATAAGGCATTAAATTAATACTGGCACCTAGATCAGCTAATGCTTTATTAATATTTAAAATACCAATTAAACAAGGAATAGTAAAACTTCCTGGGTCTTTTAATTTGGTTGGTAGCTTATTTTGGAGGATGGCTGAACATTCTTCATTAAGCTCCACCATGGATACTTCTTCAAGCTTCCTTTTATTCGTTAGGAGTTCCTTTAAAAATTTTGCGTACGTCGGCATCTGCGAAATGGCTTCAACAAAAGGTAAGTTAATATGTATCTATTTAAATAGTTCAAGAAACTTATCGTATTGGGCGTCTAATCGTTCTTTCTTTAACTGCGCTGGATATGGGATTGGTGGTTTACTTTCTTTGCATTTTGGAGTTACATCCCCAACTCTCGTATCCTTTGCTTTGTCATCTTCATGTAGTATTTTTTTCTTTGGTTCAACTAACTCCTTTCCACTCTTCAGTGTAACTGTCTTTACCGGTTCTATTACTTTAGAGAAAATCACTGATCGAATTTCGGAAACCATTTCAGTAAGTTGTCCAACTGTCTTAGTGAGTTCTCCAACTTGTTTCTCTATCACTTTGATCTATGTTTGTTGGTCATCAAGTGTTGACTCAGTCTTTCAGAAACGGGCTTCTGTGGATGCTATGAATTTGTTCAGCATCTCTTCAAGATTCAGCTTCTTTTCCGGTGGATAGGGCTAATTTTGGAAATTTTGAGGAGGTTGTTGTCTTTGATTTCCTTGATTTCCTTGTCCTCCCCACGAAAAATTTGGGTGGTTCCTCCAACCTGGATTATAATTTTTACTATATGGGTTATTATTAGATCTGAAATTGTTACCTATATAGTTCATCTGTTCAATTTCTGTGCCCGGTTGGTAGGGTGGGTACTCAGGATTCGCCACAGTTCCACTTGTGTTACACTGCATGACTGGATGTACCTGCGAAGAACACAAACTATCAAGCTTTTTATTCATCAACTCTACCTGGTTTGATAGCATGGTTAGTGTGTCGAGGTTGTAAACTTCGGCTGTTTTTGTTGGCCTTGTTCTTGTAACTTGCCACTGATAGTTATTCAGCGGCATCTCTTCAATAAACTCGTAGGCTGCTTCAGGAGTTTTATTATTCAGAGTTCCACCGGTGGCTGAATCGATTAGTTGCCTCGTTGAGGGGTTTACACCGTTATAGAAAGTCTGGACTTGAAGCCACAAGGGTAAACCATGGTCCGGACACCTTCTCAAGAGATCCTTATATCTCTCCCATGCATCGTATAATGTCTCTAAATCCATCTGCACAAAAGAAGAGATATCATTACGTAATTTGGCCGTTTTGGCCGGTGGGAAATATTTTAATAAAAAATTTTCGGTCATTTGTTCCCATGTAGTGATTGACCCTCGTGGTAACGAGTTTAACCACTGTTTTGCTTTATTCTTTAATGAAAAGGGAAATAACCGAAGTCGTATGGCATCATCAGAAACGCCATTTATTTTGAAAGTATCACAGAACTCTAAAAAATTAGCTATATGAGTATTTGGATCTTCGTCCTGCAAACCATCAAATTGAACAAACTGTTGAATCATTTGTATTGTGTTAGGCTTTAATTCAAAATTATTAGCACTATATAGAGCCTAACAATACTAGATTCGGCTCCTGTTAAATGAGGTTTAGCATAATCAAACATAGTACGAGGAGCATTATTTTCTACCACATCTTGTGGTGGAAGATTATTTTTGTGCATCCCTTCAGTAGGATTGGATCTGTCTTCTCGCTCTCCTTGGTAATTTAGGGCTCGCTTAATTTCTCTACGATTTCTTCGAGCGGTAGCTTCAATATCACTATCGTATTCTAAAGGTCCTCTCGGGTTCCTTCTAGTCATAAACTAGAGGTACCTGCGAGGAAAAGAAAGAAAGAAAATTTAGCAAATTTAAAATTAAAACTAAAAATAAAAATAAATTGCGAAAAATAAAAAATAATGGCTAAAGTAATAAAAATAGAGCTTTCTTAATATTTTAGTTTCAAGAACGCGCCAAAAACTTGATCATTGTGAATCAGAGCTTTAAAATTTATAAAAAGAATGATCAAACACGAAACTAACTCGACAACGATTGAGGCAAGTGCACCTATCGAGCAAAGAGTATAGCTTAGGCAAGACCGGATTGTCAAACCCAAAGCAACTAAAAGTACTAATACTAACTTTCTTTTTATTATTTAGCCTAAAATAAGTGAAGTTGTTTATCTAATCTAAATTAATTAAATACTAAACTAAATAATCTAAGACAAAGAAGAATGAATTTGGAAAATAACTTGGGAAAAACTCAGTTGATTTAGACGATACCCTAGGAAGAATCCACCTAGACTTCACTTGTTATCTAACATTGAACCATACGATTTATTCACTTAGTTTGATCCGTAAGACTCCCTAATGTATATTAAACCCTCTCTCGAGGCGAATAACGTCTAACCCAAGGTTAATTAGTGAAACTCTCGTTCTCTTATAATAACCCCCTAGAATAGCAGTAAATCGATCTATGGATTCCCATATTAGGTTTCACCCTAATCCAAAAAAATCTCGTCACCCTATCTCTAGGCGTGCTATCAACTCCGCTTAATTATGTTGGATCTACTCTTAGGCAGGGTCTATTCCTCCTCCACCTAAGCACATTAAATTTGGATTAAGCTCACATAATTAAGAACAAACTAAGTATTTATCATATAATTCAGAGAACAATAACAAGATTCATTATAGGTTTCATCCCCTTCGGGTATCCGAAGGGTTTAGTTCATAACAATAAAGGAAAACATCTCAAGAGAAAAGATAAAAACAAAACATAAGAAATCCCTAAAACCCCCTGAAGGAATTGAAGAGGAGATCCTCCGTCTTGAGTAGAATTCCAGCTTCTTGAGATGGATCAACTGGCCATCCCTGAGTGAATCCCCACAAATCTGCCTTCTCTGGCCTAGCACGACGCCCCTAGACGATGGCTTTGGGATCTCCTTTCAGGTCATACTTAAGGTGTATTTATAGGCTTTTGAAATATGTTTCTTTCTCCCTAAGTATCCTTTCCCGAATGAAATTGCTCTTATCCACGGCAGAGGCGCGGCCATGGCGCACGCCCGTGTAAATCGTGGACAGGCCGTGTTCGGATTTCTTTAATGAGACACGGCCGTGAGAGTCGGGGTTAGACCGTGTTCTAGATGATTGACTTGGCACGACCGTGTGGGTCCAAGTCCAGGCCGTGTCGATTTCCTCTTTGGTCTGTTTTGATCCATATTGAGCCCGTTTCTCGTTCTTTTTATCCTTGGGTGCTTTCCTTGTAATATTCAGGATTTAGGGGTTATGCACCTTAACTTAAATGTATGTGGTAGCATGCCTATGTGTGGTTTGAATGTGTTTTGGGGGTTTCGAGAACCCTAGAATGTAGGTGAATGCCTTAGAAAAATATTGGATTTTTAAGCTTAAGGGAGCTAAGCAAGATAGGCCTTAAGAAAAATTGTGTGGGGTTTTAGACACAAGTAACGGTTGGCAAAGTGGCAAGGAGGCCCCACTTAGGGCCTTGGAAGGTGACGCCACAAGCAGAGTAGAAGGGGCTTAGGTTCGAGCAGCAACAAGGAAGCATTTGGAGCTTTTATTTTGCAAAGCAAGGAGGAGAGGTAGTGGACGGCACTTTGGGACACTAAGTGGATGAGCATTTGATTAAGTCAAACTCATTCAAAATAAGGCTAAAGGGAGGAGATAAGTGTTGACTCATTCAAATTATTTTGAATGAGTAAAGAAGAGGAAAAGTAGGAGAAAAAGAAGGAAACCGATAGGGAAGGAGAGTTGGTAGGCCAGGGATTGTTTTGATGACATTTTTGGTCATGTTGAAGGGGAGAAATCGAATATGCATGGTGGGGTTTAGGCATTTTTCTTGTGCGCGATTTTTTTTGAAAGCTTTTTGTTCTTTTTCTTTTAGACCGTAAACCAAGCAAGTGACCACTCGTGCACCTCTTTCTCTTTTGATCATCTATCCCTTCTCTTTATTTTGATTAGGCCAAACCTCTCATCCATTTTATTTCACCATTGCCGCAACTTCTAAGCCTCATCCTCTCCCTCTCCATTCTTTTGTTGTGGGCCTCACCATCATTTTCTCTTCTCTTCTCTTTTAACTTGTTCTAGATGAAACCTCTCTCTCTCAAAGACCTCCATTGTCGCAACCTTTTCAACCAAAATACCACCATTGCCGAATCTCTCTAAACTTCATCTCTTTTCTTCTTATTTGTTAAAGCCGAATCTTCCTTTGTCACCAATCCAAATCGCATCACACTCCATCTCCCTCTTCTTCTTTTCACAATCCATCAAAAGCCGAAAGCACAAGTAAGCCTTAGTCGATTGTTCATTAAACCCAAAGCTGAAACATATGAATCACCATCTAGCCGAATCTCTCTGTGGTTTCAAGCAAGGGTGCAATCGATCTCAGCGTTAGGGGTAAGAATCAACTGTCATTCGATTTTCTTTCCTTATCTTTTGGATTAGCCGAAAATTAGGAATCTAATCCCATTTATTCTCTTTGGCTGAAACCTTGAAGGGGGATTTCAGGATTTATTTGTAGCCGAATTCAAAGGGAGATCTTTCGGGATTTCGAGATCCAAGGTAAGTAAGTGTAATCTTGGGCCGAAGGCCATATTGTCTATTAAGGTTGGCCGAATCTGACTATGGTCTTTTAGGGGCAGATCGACAGTGGTATTAAAGGAGTCTCGGGATTCAGATCTTCTCGGTAAGGGTGTTTAAGTTGTAGATTTTGTTCAATTAAGATCTCGTATGTTAGTTAACCGGGTTTTCTGATTAAGTGTGCCTCAATGGATGAGAATACCAGTGGAAGGGAGAAAGGGGTAGTGCCTACCCCTAAGTTCAAGAAACGCTCGGTTTCTCGCTGTTCGTGATTGGCCACCGGTGTGGGCGGCGTCGGAAAGGGATAAGCAGTTCATTGTTATCCCGCTAGCGCAGAGAGTGTCGGATCGATAGTATTGTACTCACGGTTATCGTGTGTGTAGCCTACACTAAATTTCCGATAGATTGTTAGTATTAATGATAGCATGTGTTAATAATTAATCGTATGATAATGGTCATGGTACCATTCGGTGGTACATGGTATTGTGCACGTTAACCCTAATACGCCGTTAATAATGCTATGAGCATGGATACGAAATATGTATGTTCCGTTATGATTTTGGGGTATAATGCATAAAATCTGAATATTATGTGTGTTGCATGGGCATATGGGTGATTTTGATAAAGGGGAAGTGTTAGATGGTTTTACCACATTATCCGGTGACTTGGTCATATATTATGAATCCGGTGACTCTGTCACAATTATATCCGTGGCCATGCCACAATTTATAAGAAGCGATGTGCGATTGATCGCGGCGATCGCTTCGAGGGTGTGTAACGGATGAAGGGTTGATTTAGTAATCCCACGGTGTGATTGGCGAGTACGGGTGGTGTGTAGCGGTGGATATCTAGGTGGGTTGGGATTGCATTTCATTCTATATGTACACGAGATATAATCTGTCATTATCTGATTTGATATGTTATGGGCTTATGGCTAAATGTGATTAAAATGGGCTTTGCCAAAGTGTTATCGTTAAGGCTATGATCGATTGGGTTTTAGTGTACTGTTACACATTGAGTCTGTTGACTCACCCCTCGTGGGATATCTTTTTCAGGTGACACCTAGCGTGATGGACATGGTCAGCGAGGACTAGGTGGTGGCCATGCTCAACTCAGTATTTCGGTTTTCTTTTAATTAAACTCATTTCGCTTTTCCTTATTTATTTTGGGATTTATTTTGGGTTATGTTTTGGTAATAAGGCCACCATTAGCTATGTTATTTATACGTTTTAAATTCTTATTCTGATACGATCAACTTCAGCTAAATAACTAAACATTTTCGATAAATAACTTGAACTGTTTTGACACCTAAACACCTAAGGTTTCCAAAATAATAATAAGTTTTAAACTTGGTTTCCTATTGACTTGTAAATTTTTCTAAAATCATACAGATAACGTTTTAATGTGACACAAACTTAAATCACAACACGGCCAAAGAAGAACATACTTCAAATCTATTTTTCTTCGAAATCAACATATTTTTCAAAAAAAAAGAAAAAAAATGAGTTCTACTCAAGGGGTATGCCAGATCCGGTCGGGGCTTGTGGGTCGGGTTTAGGGTGTTTCAACTTGGTATCAGAGCCAAGTTTTAAACACTCGGCCTTGGGTTTTGAAGCCCATAACATTTCCAAAATTTGAGCCAAAATGGGTTTTTGAAAATTTTTGTTAAAATGGTCCTATGGAAGCATGGCACCCGAGTTCTCGGCCCAAGTCCGCCAGGTAAGTTCTTTAGATGATAAGTTGATTTGTATGTGCTAATATATGATACTATAGATGATAGGCTTAGGAAACTATACTATAGGGACATGAACCCTAGGTATATGTGTACTTCTACGGAGAAACCACTGACTAAAACTCTATTGCATAAAACTTCTCTTTAAACAAGAAGTGAAAAGATTCTAATGCATAAAAATTTTGAAAAAACAGATAAACCGTGACGGTAGACATGAGTTCTAGGGGATGTGGTCGCAATACTCGTGGGCGTGGCAGAGGCAGAATGACTGTGTCGGAACCAGTCGGGTCTGGTCAGGGTTCCGAAAATAAGGCGCCGCCATCGGCTGTAGGGGTAGAATTTCAGGAGCAGACGGGAGGAGATGACGCAGTATCACAAGCTATGCTGCGGGTGTTAGAGCGGGTAGCTGGAGCTAATATGGGAAATGGGGCTCGAAAGTCAGTATCTGAGAGACTTAGAGCAAATGGAGCCGAGGTTTTTAGAGGAGTATCTGGGGTAGCTCCGAACATAACGGAGTATTGGTTAGAGGCAGTCGAGAGGATAATGGATGATTTGGACTGTACTGTTGAGGATAAGCTGAAAGGTGCTGTTTCATTGCTTCGGGATGAGGCCTACCAGTGGTGGCTCACTGTCAGAGAGGGTACCCCTACAGATCGAGTGGATTGGGGTTATTTTAAAATTAAATTCGAGGGAAAATATGTTGGAGCTAGCTACGTAGACTCACAGAGGAAGGCGTTTCTAAATTTAGTGCAAGGAAGCAAGTCGGTAGCGGAGTACGAAGCAGAGTTTTTGCGGCTAAGCCGGTATGCCAGAGGGATTGTAGCTACTAATTACGAGCGATGTGTTAGATTTGAGGATGGATTGCGAGATGAGCTGCGAGTGTTGATTGACCCGCAACGGGGAAGAGACTTTGCAATCTTAGTGGATAAAGCTCGGATAGCTGAAGAAGTTAAGGCATCGAGAGACGCAAGCAGGGACAGAGGTCGGGGTAAGAATAAGAGGAGCTATGGGTCTTCAGGGTTATCCAAAAATTTTCAAAAGAGACCTAGAATTGATGGGCCGCGAGGTCAGCAGGTTGCTGTGGGAGGACAGTACCGTACTTGTGCTTAGTGTGGGAAGATGCACCTGGGAGAATGTTGGAAAAGGATAGGGGGATGTTTTAAGTGTGGGTCTAAGGATCACATGATTAGGGACTGTCCGGTGGAAATGGATAGGAGCCGACCAGCAGGTCAGGGTTTTAATCAGGCTGGTAGAGGTGGACAACAGCCACCGAGGGGTCGTGGTCCGATTGGCAGAGGTAATGGTTTTGGTAGAGGTCGCAGAACACCAGGCAGAGGAAGTGGTAACACGGAGGCGAGACAGCCAGGTCTGGTATATGCGGTTCGTCGGAGGGAGGATGGTGACGCACCTGATGTCATAACGGGTACTTTCCTTATCTCTGGATTACCCTTTATTGCTCTGATAGATATAGGGTCAACTCATTCTTACATCGCTAGTGAGGTGTCTGGAACTCTGCATGTGAACTTTGAGACTGTACCTAGGAAGATGACTGTACTTAGTCCTTTAGGGCAATCAGTAGTAGTAGACAAGCTCTTTAAAGAAGTGCCTTTAGAAGTTCAGGGGACGCAGTTTTCGGCTGACTTAATGGAGTTGCCATTCGGGGAATTTGATCTAATCTTAGGCATGGACTGGTTAGTGAAGTACCGTGCGAAAGTGGATTGTCTTTGCTAAGTTTATGTCGTTGTGAACCTTTGACGGCAATGAAGTTGTGGTGATGGGTGAGAGACGGAACTATTTGTCGAATGTAGTATCTGCCCTTAAGGCGGAGAGGATGGTAAGGAAGGGATGTATGGATTTTCTGATGCTTGTTAGTGCCTTGGAGGCTAAGGAAGCAGCTGTGGAAGGGGTTAGGACGGTAAAAGAGTTTGTGGATGTCTTTCCAGAAGAACTTCCAGGGTTGCCACCGGATCGTGAGGTGGAATTTGGGATTGACTTGTTGCCTGGTACAGCGCCAGTATTTATCGCTCCGTACAGAATGGCACCAAAGGAGTTAGTTGAGCTCAAGGCTCAGATCCAAGAGTTGCTTGATCGTGGGTTTATCTGACCTAGTGTGTCTCCATGGGGAGCACCGGTCCTATTCGTGAAGAAGAAGGACGGGACTATGCGTATGTGCATAGATTACCGGTAGTTGAATAAGTTGACCATCAAGAACAAGTACCCTTTGCCAAGGATAGACGACTTGTTCGATCAGCTTAAGGGAGCCGCAGTATTTTCAAAGATAGATCTAAGGTCGGGATACCATCAACTTAAGGTGAAGGAAGCAGATATCCATAAGACAGCTTTTCGGACAAGATACGGGCATTATGAGTTCTTAGTAATGCCATTCGGATTGACAAACGCCCCAGCTGCGTTCATGGATATGATGAATCGGGTTTTCCAACCCTACTTGGATCAGTTCGTCATTGTGTTTATAGACGACATCCTAGTGTATTCCGAGTCTGAGGAAGAACATGATGAGTATCTTCGGGTAGTATTGCAGGTGTTAAGGGAGAAGAAGTTATATGCCAAGTTTAGCAAGTGCGAATTTTGGTTGAAGGAAGTTGCATTTTTGGGTCATGTGGTGTTTACAGAAGGGATAAGAGTAGACCCTCGGAAGATTAAGGCAGTGCTAGATTGGAAACCACCTAAGTCTGTGGCTGAGGTTCGCAGTTTCTTGGGGTTAGCAGACTACTACAGAAGGTTCGTAGAAGGGTTCTCATCAATAGCAGTACCTCTGACGAAGTTGTTGAGAAAAGAGGTACCTTTCGTATGGGCAGATAAGCAGCAAGAAAGCTTTGAGAAGCTTAAGAGGGTTTTGACTGAAGATCCGGTTTTGATTCAGCCTGAGGCAGGGAAGGATTTTGTGGTGTATTGTAATGCTTCTCTCACAGGATTAGGATGTGTTCTGATGCAAGACGGGAAGGTAGTCGCCTATGCATCTCGGCAATTAAGGCCACATGAGGTTAACTATCCGACGCATGACTTGGAGTTGGCAGCGGTAGTCTTTGCTCTTAAGGTATGGAGGCATTATCTATATGGAGAGAAGTCAGTGATTTACACAGACCACAAGAGCCTTAAGTATCTGCTGACTCAGAAGGAGTTGAACTTGAGGCAACGAAGGTGGGTGGAGTTACTGAAAGATTACGATTGTTCTATAGAGTATCACCCGGGCAAGGCAAATGTAGTGGCAGATACCCTAAGTCGGAAAGTAGTGTCGGATTTACGGGCAATGTTTACACATCTTAGCTTGTATGACGATGGAAGTTTGCTAGCAGAGTTGTAGGTCAAGCCGACATGGTTGAATGAGGTGAAAGAGAAACAGTTGGTAGACGAGGATCTGAGTGCTAAGCTACGACAAGTGCAAAATGGGGAATTGGAAGACTATGGTGTAAGCAGCGACGGAATATTGTGCTTCCAGGGTAGGGTATGTATGCCGAAGGATGAGGAACTAAGACAGAGAATTCTTTCGAATCGCATAGTAGTCCTTATGCTATGCATCCCGGAGGAAGTAAGTTATCTGAGGATCTGCGGGATCGGTTTTGGTGGCACTGGTCTAAGCGGGAAGTTTCTGAGAATTTGTAGGGAAGTGTTTAACGTGTCGAACAAGTCAAGGTGAACACCAAGTACCTTCGGGTTGCTTTCACCGATAAAGATTCCGCAGATGGAAGTGGGAGAGAATTACCATGGACTTCGTTAGTGGGCTTCCCCTTACGCCTACTAAGAAAGACTCGGTATGGGTGATAGTGGATCGATTAACGAAGTCTGCACATTTCATACCAGTACGGGTTGATTATTCTTTGCAGAAGTTGGCGAAATTGTATGTGGCAGAAATTGTGAGGTTGCATGGAGTACCGGTGTCGATTATTTCGGATAGGGATCCGAGGTTTACGTCTCGATTTTGGAGAGCATTACATCAGGCTTTGGGCACCAGATTGGACTTCAGTACGGCATTTCATCCGTAGTCGGACGGTCAATCTGAGTGGGTAATCCAAGTATTAGAGGATATGTTGAGGGGCTGTGTGATAGATTTCAGAGGAAGCTGGGAGGAGTTTTTGGCTTTAGCGGAGTTTGCGTACAATAACGGCTATCAAGCCGATGATTCGGATGGCACCGTATGAAGCGCTGTATGGGGCGGAAGTGTCGCACTCCTACGTGTTGGACAGAGTTGGGAGAACGCCAGTTTTGGGTCCGTAGATTGTGGCGAGAATACGAAGAAAAGGTTAAGGCAATTCGGACACGGTTGAAGGAGGCTTCGACAGCAAAAGTCGTGACGCAGATCTTAAGCGAAAGGAAATAGAGTTTCTTTGTGGGGATCGTGTGTTTTTAAGAGTTTCGCCGTGGAAGAAGGTAATGAGATTTGGTCGCAAAGGAAAGTTAAGTCCTGTGTTTATAGGACCTTATAGGGTTTTGAAGAGGGTTGGACCGGTGGCATATCGATTAGAGTTGCCTTTGGAGTTGAAGCGGATGCACGGCGTGTTTCATGTTTCGATGCTACGTCATACCGATCAGATCCATCTCATGTAGTGCCGATTGAGGAGGTAGAGCTAAGACCGATTTATCCTACGAGGAAGAGCCGATTGCATTCTAGAGCGGGAGGTGAAGGTGTTACTGAGGAAATCGGTTCCTCTAGTCAAAGTGTTATGGCGTAACCATGGATCAAAAGAAGCTTCGTGGGAGCGAGGAGGAGGCAATGCGACAAACAATACCCTCACTTGTTCTAGCCCTGTAATTTCGAGGTCGAAATTATTTTAAGAGGGTAGAACTGTAATATCCAGATTTAGGGGTTATGCACCTTAACTTAAATGTATGTGGTAGCATGCCTATGTGTGGTTTGAATGTGTTTTGGGGTTTGGGAACCCTAGAATGTAGGTGAATGCCTTAGAAAAATATTGGATTTTTAAGCTTAAGGAGCTAAGCAAGATAGGCCTTAAGAAAAATTGTGTGGGGTTTTAGACACAAGTAACTTGGTTGGCAAAGTGGCAAGGAGGTGCCACTTAGGGCCTTGGAAGGTGACGCCACAAGCGAGAAGGGGCTTAGGTTCGAGCAACAAGGGAAGCATTTGGAGCTTTTTATTTTGCAAGCAAGGAGGAGAGGTAGTGGACTCAACCTTTGGGACACTAAGTGGATGAGCATTTGATTAAGTCAAACTCATTCAAAATAAGGCTAAAGGGAGGAGATAAGTGTTGACTCATTCAAATTATTTTGAATGAGTAAAGAAGAGGAAAAGTAGGAGAAAAAGAAGGAAACCGATAGGGGAAGGAGAGTTGGCCGGCCAGGGGATTGTTTTGATGACATTTTTGGTCATGTTGAAGGGGGGAGAAATCGAATATGCATGGTGGGGTTTAGGCATTTTTCTTGTGCGATTTCTTTTTTTTTTTCGAAAGCTTTTGTGTTCTTTTTCTTTTTAGACCGTAAACCAAGCAAGTGACCACTCGTGCACCTCTTTCTCTTTTGATCATCTATCCCTTCTCTTTATTTTGATTAGGCCGAACCTCTCATCCATTTTATTTCACCATTGCCGCAACTTCTAAGCCTCATCCTCTACCTCTCCATTCTTTTGTTGTGGGCCTCACCATCATTTTCTCTTCTCTTCTCTTTTAACTTGTTCTAGATGAAACCTCTCTCTCTCAAAGACCTCCATTGTCTTAACCTTTTCAACCAAAATACCACCATTGCCGAATCTCTCTAAACTTCATCTCTTTTCTTCTTATTTGTTAAAGCCGAATCTTCCTTTGTCACCAATCCAAATCGCATCACACTCCATCTCCCTCTTCTTCTTTTCACAATCCATCAAAAGCCGAAAGCACAAGTAAGCCTTAGTCGATTGTTCATTAAACCCAAAGCCGAAACATATCAATCACCATCTAGCCGAATCTCTCTGTGGTTTCAAGCAAGGGTGCAATCGATCTCAGTGTTAGGGGTAAGAATCAACTGTCATTCGATTTTCTTTCCTTATCTTTTGGATTAGCCGAAAATTAGGAATCTAATCCCATTTATTCTCTTTGGCCGAAACCTTGAAGGGGGGATTTCGGGATTTATTTGTAGCCGAATTCAAAGGGAGATCTTTCGGGATTTCGAGATCCAAGGTATGTAAGTGTAATCTTGGGCTGAAGGCCTTATTGTCTATTAAGGTTGGCCGAATCTGACTATGGTCTTTTAAGGGCAGATCGACAGTGGTATTAAAGGAGTCTCGGGATTCAGATCTTCTCGGTAAGGGTGTTTAAGTTGTAGATTTTGTTCAATTAAGATCTCGTATGTTAGTTAACGGGTTTTTCGATTAAGTGTGCCTCAATGGATGCGAATACCGTGGAAGGGAGAAAGGGTAGTGCCTACCCCTAAGATCAAGAAACGCTTGGTTTCATTGTTCGTGATTGGCCACGGGGTGTGGGCGTCGAAAAAGGGATAAACAGCTTCATTGTTATCCTCGCAGCGAGAGTGTCGTGATCGATAGTATTGTACTCACGGTTATCATCGTGTGTAGCCTACACTAAATTTCCGATAGATTGTTAGTATTAATGATAGCATGTGTTAATAATTAATCTGTATGATAATGGTCGCGGGTACCATTCAGTGGTACATGGTATTCAGGTACGTTAACCCCTAATACTTCGTTAATAATGCTATGAGCATGGATACGAAATATGTATGTTCCGTTATGATTTTGGGGTATAATGCATAAAATCTGAATATTATGTGTGTTGCATGGGCATATGGGTGATTTTGATAAAGGGGAAGTGTTCCGATGGTTTTTACCACATTATCCGGTGACTTCGGTCATATATTATGAATCCGGTGACTCTGTCACAATTATCTGGTGGCCATGCCACAATTTATAAGGGCGATGTGCACTTGATCGCAAATGATCGCTTTTCGAGGGTGTGTAACGGATGAAGGGTTGATTTAGTAATCCTACGGTGTGATTGGCAGGTACGGGTGGTGTGTAGCGGCTGGATATCTAGGTGGGTTCGGGATTGCATTTCATTCTATATGTACACGAGATATAATCTGTCATTATCTGATTTGATATGTTATGGGCTTATGGCTAAATGTGATTAAAATGGGCTTTGCCAAAGTGTTATCGTTAAGGCTATGATCGATTGGGTTTTAGTGTACTGTTACACATTGAGTCTGTTGACTCACCCCTCGTGGGATATCTTTTCAGTGACACCTAGCGTGATGGACTGGTCGCGAGGACTAGGTGGTGGCCATGCTCAACTCAAGATTTCGGTTTTCTTTTAATTAAACTCATTTCGCTTTTCCTTATTTATTTTGGATTTATTTTGGGTTATGTTTTGGTAATAAGGCCACCATTAGCTATGTTATTTATACGCTTTAAATTTTATTCGATACGATCAACTTCACTAAATAACTAAACATTTTCGATAAATAACTTGAACTGCTTTTGACACCTAAACACCTAAGGTTTCCAAAATAATAATAAGTTTTAAACTTGGTTTCCTATTGACTTGTAAATTTTTCTAAAATCATACAGATAACGTTTTAATGTGACACAAACTTAAATCACAACACGGTTTTCAGCAAGAACATACTTCAAATCTATTTTTCTTCGAAATCAACATATTTTTCAAAAAAAAGAAAAAAAACGAGTTCTACTCAAGGGGCATGCCAGATCCGGTCGGGGCTTGTGGGCCGAGTTTGGGGTCAGAGCCAAGTTTTAAACACTCGGCCTTGGGTTTTGAAGCCCACAACGTTTCCAAAATTTGAGCCAAAATGGGTTTTTGAAAATTTTTGTTAAAATGGTCCTATGGAAGCATGGCACCCGAGTTCTCGGCCCAAGTCCGCCAGGTAAGTTCTTTAGATGATAAGTTGATTTGTATGTGCTAATATATGATACTATAGATGATAGGCTTAGGAAACTATACTATAGGGACATGAACCCTAGGTATATGTGTACTTCACTGAGAAACCATCGACTAAAACTCTATTGCATAAAACTTCTCTTTAAACAAGAAGTGAAAAGATTCTAATGCATAAAAATTTAAAAAAAAACAGATAAACCGCGACGGTAGACATGAGTTCTAGGGGACGTGGTCGCAATACTCGTGGGCGCAGCAGAGGCGTATCGATCGTGGTTTCGGAACGGGCCGGATGCAGTCGTGGTTCCAGAATGAGGCGCGCCACCATTTGTAGGGGCGGAATTTCAGGAGCAGACGGGAGGAGATGACGCAGTATCGCAAGCTATGCTGCGGGTGTTAGAGCGGGTAGCTGGAGCTAATATGGGAAATGGGGCTCAAAGTCGAGATTCGAGAGACTTAGAGCAAATGGAGCCGAGGTTTTCGTGAGGAGTATCCGGGTAGCTCCGAACGTAGCGAAGTATTGGTTAGAGGCAGTCGAGAGGATCATGGATGATTTGGACTGCACTGTTGAGGAGAAGCTGAAAGGTGCTGTTTCGTTGCTTCGGGATGAGGCCTACCAGTGGTGGCTCACTGTCAGAGAGGGTACCTCTGCAGATCGAGTGGATTGGGGTTATTTTAAAAATAAATTCGAGGGAAAATATGTTGGAGCTAGCTACGTAGACTCACAGAGGAAGGCGTTTCTAAATTTAGTGCAAGGAAGCAAGTCGATAGCGGAGTACGAAGCAGAGTTTTTGCGGCTAAGCCGGTATGCCAGAGGGATTGTAGCTACTGATTACGAGCGATGTGTCAGATTCGAGGATGGATTGCGAGATGAGCTGCGAGTGTTGATTGCCCCGTAACGGGGAAGAGACTTTGCAATCTTAGTGGATAAAGCCTGATAGTGAAGAAGTTAACCGAGAGACGTAACCGACAGCAGTCGTGGTAAGAATAAGAGGAGCTATGGGTCTTCGTGGTTATCCGAAATTTTCAAAAGAGACCTAGAATTGATGGGCGCGAGGTCGGCGGAGAAAGTTGTCGCGGAGGACGAAGACTGTGCATTTGTGCTCAGTGTGGGAAGATGCACCCGGGAGAATGTTGGAAAAGGACAGGGGGATGTTTCAAGTGTGGGTCTAAGGATCACATGATTAGGGACTGTCCGGTGGAAATGGATAGGAGCCACCAAAGCAGTCGTGGTTTTAATCAGCCGGTAGAGGTGGGACAGCAGCCGCCGAGGGGTCGTGGTCCGATTGGCAGAGGTAATGGTTCTGGTAGAGGTCGCGGAACACCAGGCAGAGGAAGTGGTAACACGGAGGCGAGATAGCCAGGTCTGGTATATGCGGTTCGTCGGAGGGAGGATGGTGACGCACCTGATGTCATAACGGGTACGTTCCTTATCTCTGGATTACCCTTTATTGCTCTGATAGATATAGGGTCAACTCATTCTTACATCGCTAGTGAGGTGTCGGGAACTCTGCATGTGAACTTTGAGTATTGTTTTAATCAATTGGTTTTTCCCACAAGTATTTCCCCGATTTCATTCTTTTTGTCTCATCGTCTTTAGCTTAGTAGTTAGTTAATTTTCTAGATTAAACCGATTCACTTCAATTTTAATGCTAAATAATAAAAAGAAAGTTAGTATTAGTACTTTCTGCCTTTGGGTTCGATAATCCGGTCTTGCCACTAAGCTATACTACTTGCTTGATAGGTACACTTGCCTCAATCGTTGTCATAGTTAGTTTTTAGGCTCGATCATTCTCATTATAAATTTTAAGACTATGACACACCGATCAAGTTTTTGGCGCCATGTTTAGGAGTCAAATATTAAGAACACTCAATTTTTATTACTTTAGCCATTTTTATTTTCTCGTAATTTTACTCTTATTTTGTTTTCTATTTTTATCTTTCTAAATTTTAGTCTTTGCTTCTTGTAGGTACCTCTAGTTTATGACTAGAAGGAACCCGACAGACCTTTAATTTACGATAGTGAGATCAAGCAACCGCTCACGTAAAACCGGATAGAAATTAGGCGAAGTTTACAATACATGTAAGAAGAGCAAGAAAACATCATCAATACCATCAAGAGATGGTCGAGAATAATCTGCTACCTCCAGAGATGGCGAAAAATCAGTCGCTTCGAACTATGTATGATTATGCTAAGCCTAGTTTAGTTGGTATCGAATCTAGTATTGTTAGACCTACTATTATTGCCGCAAATAATTTTGAATTGAAACCTAACACTATACGAATGATACAACAATTTGTTCGCTTTGATGGTTTGCAGGATGAGGATCCTAACACACACTTAGCGAATTTTCCGAATTTGCGACACTTTTAAAATTAATGGCGTTTCGATGATGCCATCCGACTTTAATTATTTCCCTTTTCTTTGAGGAATAAAGCTAAACAAAGTGGTTGCATTCTCTTCCCCGAGGATCAATTACTACATGGGAACAAATGAATGAAAATTTTTATTAAAATATTTTCCACCTACCAAAACGGCCAAATTAAGGAATGATATCTCTTCTTTTGTGCAGATGGATTTAGAAACACTTTACGATGCATGAGAGAGATACAAAGATCTATTGAGAAGGTGCCTACACCATGGATTACCCCTGTGGCTACTGTGTCCAAACTTTTACAACGGTGTGAACCCCTCAACTAGGCGTTGATCGATTCAAGAAATGGTGGAACTCGAATAATAAAACACCAAGCAAACTTTTACGAATTTATAGAGGAGATGTCCCTAAATAACTATCGTTGGCAAGTCACGAGGACAAAGCCCACTTAAAGCTTTCAGATGTTTTCAACCTTGACGCAAAGAACCATGCTATCGAATCAAAGTTGATGTGTTAACTAAAAATTTGATGGTTTGTGTAATTCCTTGCGTGTACAACCCGTTATGCAAAGCGAAACAAGTGAGGTGTGGTGAATCTCGAGTACCCACCCTACTGACGTGGCATAGAAGGCGAACAAATGAACTATGTAAGTAATAATTTCAGATATCAAAATAACCCTTATAGCAATACTTACAATCCAGGTTGGAAGAACCACCCCAATTTTTCATGGGGTGGTCAAGGAAATCAAAGACAACAACACCCTCCAAATTTTCAACAGCAGCAGTACCCACAGGAAAATAAGCCAAACCTTGAGGAGATGCTGACAAAATATATAGTAGCAACAGAAACACGTTCCCAAAGTATAGAAACAAAACTTGAAAAACAAGAAGCATCGACACAAGAGCTCAAAAATCAAATTGGGCAAATCACCAAGATCTTGACGGAACGACCACAAGGTAGATTGCCAAGCAACACTGAAACTAACCCAATGGAGCAGATTCAAGCCATATCAACTCATGATAATGTAGGGTTAGTGATAAACCGAAATAGTAACATATTTTAGGCCCACATTTAGTATGCTTTTGGATGAATTATCCTTTGATTTATGTAAAAAGGCGCTCTTAATCCTTTCTTTTCATGTCTTATACCTAGGAAAGCACCCAAGGATAAAAAGAACGAGAAATGGGCTCAAAACGGACCAAAGAGGAAATCGACACGGCCTGGACTTGAACCCACACGGTCGTGCCAAGTCAATCATCTAGAACACGGTCTAACCCCGACTCACATGGCCGTGTCTCATTAAAAAAATCCAAACACGGCCTGTCCACGATTTACATAGGCGTATGCCATGGCCGTGCGTCTGCCGTGGATAAGAGCAATTTCATCCGGGAAAGGATACTTAGGGAGAAAGAAACATATTTCAAAAGCCTATAAATACACCCTAAGTATGACCTGAAAGGAGAGCCCAAAGCCATCGCCTAGGGCGCTGTGCTAGGGCTGCAGAAGGCAGATTTGTGGGGATTCACCTGTGGATAGCCAGTTGATCCATCTCAAGAAGCTTTTAATTCTACTCAAGATGGAGGATCTCTCTTCAATTCCTTCAGGGGTTTTAGGATTTCTTATGTTTTGTTTTTATCTTTACTCTTGAGATGTTTTCCTTTATTGTTATGAACTAAACCCTTCAGATACCCGAAGGGGATGAAACCTATAATGAATCTTGTTATTGTTCTCTGAATTATATGATAAATACTTAGTTTGTTCTTAATTATGTGAGCTTAATCCAAATTTAATGTGCTTAGGTGGAGGAGGAATAGACCCTGCCTAAGAGTAGATCCAACATAATTAAGCGGAGTTGATCGCACGCCTAGAGATAGGGTGACGAGATTTTGCCGGATTAGGGTGAAACCTAATATGGGAATCCATAGATCGATTTACTGCTATTCTAGGGGGTTATTATAAGAGAACGAGAGTTCCACTAATTAACCTAGGGTTAGATGTTATTCACCTCGAGAGAGGGTTTAATATACGTTAGGGAGTCTTACGGATCAAACTAAGTGAATAAATCGTATGGTTCAGTGTTAGATAACAAGTGAGGTCTAGGGGGATTCTTCCTAGGGTATCTCCTAAATCAACTGAGATTTTCCCGAGTTATTTTCCAATTTATTCTTCTTTGTCTTAGAGTCTTTAGTTTAGTAGTTAATTAATTTAGATTAATAAACAACTTCACTTATTTTAGGCTAGATAATAAAAAAAAGTTAGTATTAGTACTTTTAGTTCCTTTGGGTTCGATAATCCGGTCTTGCCTAAGCTATACTACTGTTCGATAGGTGCACTTGCCTCAATCGTTGTCGAGTTAGTTTCGTGTTCGATCATTCTTTTATAAATTTTAAAACTCGATTCACAAAGTGACTAAGTTTTTGGCACCGCTGTTTAGGGAACTAAAATATTAAGAACACTCTATTTTTATTAATTTAGCCATTATTTTTATTTTTTCGCAATTTATTTTTATTTTTAGTTTTAATTTTAATTTGCTAAATTATCTTTCTTTCTTTTCCTAGCAGGTACCTCTAGTTTATGACTAGAAGGAACCCGAGAGGACCTTTAGAATACGACAGTGATATTGAAGCTACCGCTCGGAGAAATCGCAGAGAAATTAGGCGAGCCCTAAATTACCAAGGAGAGCGAGAAGACAGATCCAATCCTACTGAAGGGATGGACGAAAATAATCTTCCACCACAAGATGTGGGAGAAAATAATGCTCCTCGTACTATGTTTCATTATGCTAAACCACATTTAACAAGAGCCGAATCTAGTATTGTTAGGTGTAACACCCCAAACCCGGCCCAAACATTATGACCGAATTTGGTATGTTACAGAGGAAAACGTTTTGAAAAATCCCTTTAAGCCGATTTAAGTTTGTCGAAAACGTTTCATTTTATATGGTTTTGTTATTAAGTCAGGTTGTTATCGATATTGAATGTACCCGATGGTACAATAAAACATTTTCGTTTGCATTTGAGAAAACGTGTGTACCCATTTTAAAGTCATTAAGTAATTTAAACAAATTATTCAAAATATGTAAAATAAGAAAAATAAAATCTTAGGAGGCCTTATTACAACTTGAACAAATGAAACCGAAAATAAATATGAAAATAGCTAAAAGTTCATTTAAATCACATTTTCACTGCATGGTCACCTCGAGTCCATCCGGCTCCCCATCCGCAATCTACGAGTCACCTAAAAAAGTTAAAGGAGAAGGTGAGTCACCGAGACTCAATGTGTAACCCTTCCTCCAGTTTAGTGCAACATCATACACAATTTATAACTAAGTTAACATGCACTAAATTTAACATGCACCCAACCTAGCCATCCAATGTACCTTTCTCTACCCCGTGTGGTACCAAACCACTGGTGGTGCCAAACCACTGGTGTCCAAAGACACGATATCCATCAATATTGTGGTGCTAAACCACTAGTGACCCAAAGTCACGAATAGTAGTGATGGGGCCAACCCATCGTGGTGATACCAAATCACCGGCGCCAATCCCGTTATATTATCTGGGGCCAACCCATCGTGGTACCAAACCACCGGGACGCAGACGCCATGAGGTGCCAAACCTCCGTGACCGTAGAGTCACGTAAATGTGGTACTAAACCACCGGTGTCCAAGACACGGATATCACTTCCTCCACTCGCTTAACCCACATCAATCAATGATATGCATTTAATGTAAATCATGCCAACATGTTTATTTAACAACATATACTGGATTTATCATCACCACATATTTATTTGCCACATATACCAAATATGTCATGCTTCCCAAAAGCATCATAAAGAAAACTCATAACAACAAGGACTTACTCAATCCTTGCCTATACCATGATGGTATTAAATCCAAATCTACACCAATTCGCTTTAGCATACACAATGCGCTTAGCACGCTTATTAGTTATAAAGTGTGTATGTACACACTGCATTACTAACAATAGCCTTAAATCCCAAAGAGTCAATCGGCCACACTAGATTTCCTTGCTCCTATATTCGACCAACATAAAGGTTAGTGTCATAGACCATTCTGGTCAAACCAAATAAATCCAAAGGGTTAACGATGAACCCGAAACCTCACCTAAACGCCTCTTGAGTACTAGCCACAAAGACACGCTCGTGAATCGCTTTACTACCCTACAATCGGCAATTATTAGTAGCCACTCATAATAGCCTTGGCTTTCGACATTACTTAAAAGAATTAATGATCTTAAATGGATCCTTACCACCCTTACCAAAGCCGATTGTCGAGAATAGAGGTTTGGATTGTGCACTTCAAAATCCTTGAGCACCTTCTAAGAAATCGGTTTCAAAGGAGAAGAATAGTTAGCCACACACCATCAACATGTGCCGACTTTCTCGCTTCCCATTCATCCAAGTCGACAAATAACAAAAGATTGTGGGAGGAGGGTTTCGCAATACTTACCTTCATCAATCGATTGAAAAAGAACTCACTAAGAGACTTATGCTACTCCTAATATTCGCCAAAGTGAGTCTAATAGGAAAAATTAAAGAATTTCTCGCACAAAGGTAGGGAGTAGATTCGGCTAATAGAGAAAGAGAAGAGAAGGGGAAAAGAAGATAGGGATTCAAGTGAAGAAAGGGTAGAGAGAGTTTTGGCTTTGAGAAAGAATGAAAAAGAAGGAAAAGAGGTGGAAGATGGGAAAATGCTTAATAAATTGTCAAGTAAAAGATTAAGAGAATTCGGCCTCCTCTACATAGTTCCTTGCCGATTACTCCTCTCCAACAAGGAGTCCTAGATTCGCCAACACCTCAATTACTCTTGGCCAAATGTTTAAAATCATTCAAAAGAATTTGAATTAATCAAGTTCCTACTTTTTCTCTCTCGCTAAAATTATTCACATAAAATCCAATTAAAATCTTAATAATATCCTTATTATCCTCAAGTTTAAATTGAGCATTTTCTCTCTCTTTGCCGGGCCCAAAATAAAGAGCAAAAGGGGAGTTTTCGCAACTCGAACCTAGGCTCCCCTTGCTCCCTTGTGGCGTCAATCCCACTCTCCTCTGTGGCCTCCTTTGCCACTTTTCCAAGGCCTTTTAGTGACAAATTTCCCCTTATTTAACTTGTAACCCCTACTTACTAAGGCCCCTATCCTTAAAGCTTACAAATAAAATTTTTTCTACTATCCGAGCCTACTCAAGATCCATGATTAAGCCTTATTACACCGCAACAACATCATAACAATCCAATCACAAGCAAAAATAATTCAATCACAAATAACCCCAATTTTAGGATGTTACGCTTCTACCTCTTAAAAATAATTTCTACTCTAAATTACCTCGATCAAAAGAGATGGGGATATTGTCGCCGCATCACATCCTCTGTTCCCACGTAGCTTCCTCCGCACCATGGTTTCGCCACAAAGACTTTCACCAAAGGTATTGACTTTCTACGAAACCTTGACATCTCGATCTAAGATCCGAACCGGTTCTTCCTCAAAAGATAAGTCCGAAGTTTACCTCAATCTCTCGCCATCGCACAACGCGGTGATGGATCCGACCGATATCGCCTAAGCATTGACACATGGAAGACGCCATGAATCGACTAACTCACGGCACTGAGCCGACAAGCTACCGATCCCACTCGCTTTAACATCAGATATGGGCCGATGAACCTTGGGCTCAGCCTTCCCTTTTCGCCCAAATCTCAATACCTTCTTCCAAGGCGACACCTTCGTAAAAACTTTATCCCCATCGCAGCACTCCATTTCTTTTGCGCTTAAGATCGCGTAGAGACTTTCGCCTATCCGACGCTTTCTTGAGACGAGCTCGAATTACCTTAACCTTGTCTTCGCCACACCAACTCGACCCAAAACTTGTCGCTCACCCAACTCCATCCAACATGTAGGAGTACGGCACTTTTTGGCCCATACAAAGGCTTCTTCATATGGTGCCATTCGATACTCGCTGATAACTATTGTTATAAGCGATTCGCTAACTGTAGGTACTCCTCCCAACTACCATCGAAATCCAAAACACATCCTCTCAAAGATATCCTCTAAAACTGAATGACCCTTTCCGATCGCCCGCCGATCGTGGATGGAATGTCAGATCAAATCTAGTCGGTGCCCAAAGCTTGATGCAACGCTTTCGTAACCTTGATGTGAACCTCTGATCCCTATCCGAGATAATTGATATCGCACGCCATGCAATCTTACTATTTCCGACACATACAGCCTTAGCTAGCTTCAAGTGAGTAATTCACCCCACGGTATGAAGTGAGCCGATTTAGTCGACGGTCCACAATCACCCAAATCGTGTCCTTCCCCGCCGGGCGTGAGGGGTAGCCCACCGACAAAGTCCATAGTGATCCTTTCCCATTTCCATCGAGGATCTTCACCGGTTGGAGTAACTCGATGGCAACCGGTGTTCGGGCCTTAACTGCCGACACGCCGACACTTTCCCACAAATTCGCCATTCTCACGCTTCAACCCCGCCACTAACGTAATCGCTCGCAAATCTCCATACATCTTGCTACCTCCAGATGCATAGCGTATGGGCTGCTATGTGCATCTTGAAGAATTCTTTGCCTCAATTCCACATCCTTTGGCATACAAGCTCGTCCCTGAAAACATAGTACACCATCACTGCACAAACTATACCCTTCCAAACCACCATCTTGAACTTGTAACCTCCGCACACTCAAACTGTCATCTACCAATTGTTTTTCCTTAACCTCTTTGATCCAAGTTGGCTTAACTTGCAGCTCTGCCAAAAGACTTCCATCATCGTATAGACTGAGGTGAGCAAACATCATTCTTAAGTCCATCACGACCTTCCGGCTCAACGCGTCAGCCACCACGTTAGCCTTGCCTGATGGTACTCAATTGAATGGGCCGTAGTCCTTCAACATTTCAATCCATCGATGCCGCCTCAAGTTCAAATCCTTCCGGGTCAAAAGATACCTCGACTTTTGTGATCCGTGTGGACTATCGACTTCTCCCCATACAAGTAATGCCTCCATATTTTCAAAGCGAAGACTACCGCCGCTAACTCCAAATCGTGAGTTGGATAGTTAACCTCATGCGGTCTTAGCCGACGGGATGCATAAGCCACTACTTTCCTTCTTGCATTAACACACACCCCAAACCAAGATGGGATGCATCACAATAAACCGTGAACAACTTTCCAACCTTCAGTCAACTAAAACCGAGCTTCCCGCGTAATCTTCCTTAGGTTGTCAAAGCTTTCGCCGCTTCTCCGACCATACAAATGAAACTCCTTCCGTAATAACTTAGTCAACGGCGCCATGATTAAAGAGAATCCTTCCACAAATCTTCGATAGTACCGCTGCACTCCGTAAAACTTCGAATTTCTCACATCGACCTAGGCGGTTTCCATTCCAACACCCGCTCAACCTTACGAGGGTCCACTCTAATCCCTTCACCGATACTACGTGACCTAAGAAAGCCACCTCCCTAAGCCAAAATTCGCACTTATCGAATTTGGCATATAATCGCTTCTCCCTTAGTACTTGTAAGACTATACGCAAATGCCTCGCTCATGCTCCTCCTCCGTCTTTGAATAGACCAATATGTCGCCTATAAACACCACGACAAATCGATCCAAGTACTAATCAAACACCCTATTCATTAAGTCCATGAATGCCGCCGGCGTTGGTCAACCCAAATGGCATCACCAAAAACTCGTAATGCCCATACCGAGTATTTTAATGCCGCCTTGTGCACATCAACCTCCTTCACCTTAAGTTGATGATAACCCACCTAAGATCTATCTTCGAGAACACCGATGCACCCTTCGCTTGGTCAAACAAGTCATCAATCCGGCAACGGATACTTGTTTTTGATCGTTAACTTGTTTAGTCGATTTCAGAGTCGATACACATTCGCATTGAACCGACCTTTTCTTGACAAACAACACGCTTGCTCCTCACTGAGATATACTTGGCCTGATAAACCCTGGTCCAAGAGTTCTCGAATTTGAGCCTTCACTTACCAATTCCTTTGGTGCCATTCGACACGTGCATATAGACACAAAGTGCCATTTCGAGCAACAAGTCTATACCGAACTCAACTTCCCGATCCGAGGCGCATCCTAAGTTCTTCTTGAAATACATCGAATCCCTCATCGCTCAACCTTCTCAATCACGACTCCTTAGCCTCCAAGGCACATATACGAATCCGTAAACGCCTCACAACCCTTTTCTCGACCATCTTCTCACCTTCAAGGGCATACACCACGTTAGATAGGTAATCTCTTCTATTGCCTATCATGACCACTTCATCACCCTCATCCATCTTTAGAACCATGCGCTTTAGCAATACAAATCAAACCTTGCCCGATATTTAACCAACCACCCATTCCAAGAATCAAATCGAACTCCCCAAATGGCGCTCCATCGATCGTATATAAATACTACCCCTTGGAGTTCTAGGGGTACATCTCTATATAGCTTGTTCACAACTACAGAGTGACCTAGAGGGCTAATTCATCGTCATCTCCCTAGAAGCGCCTCAAAGTCTAAGTTCATAGTCTCTACCACACTACTAGCAACGTATGAATGCGCCGAACCCACATCAATTAATGCAACATATGGAAGACCAAAAATTAGAACGCATCGTTATGACGTCCGGCAAGGCCACCTCCTCTCGACGCCTTGTCGCACAGACTAAACCAGCCGCCTCGCCCCGTGTTGCCTCGCACCTCCGCCCTGTACCACGCACCCGACTAGAACCATTACCTCCTCTACCATTACCACGCACCCTCCGTGGTGGTCCTACATTTCTAGCCCGAGCACTGCTCGACCTCCCAAGCAATTCTTAGCTAACTTCCGAGGACGCCCCTCACACACTGATCCAACGATCCACATTCAAAGCATCCCCTTTCACCGGTCCAACAACTTCCCAATGTGACTTCCCACAACGATTGCACCGAGCCGGCCCTCGATTAGTAGCCATGGGCCTTCCCACCGATTCGCCCACTCGCCTAGCCCTTTCTCGTGCATTACTCCCGATCCGCACGACCCAAAGCCTCTTTTTCGCTTATTCTTATCATAGTTCTCGTCTCACTGACTTTGACCCCTTCGGCTACCTTAGCCTTTTCCACCGTAATAAAGAATTCACGCCCGCCGTGGAGCAATCAAGAACCTTAACTCATCCCTAAGTCCGCCTTCAAAGCGGACACAACGATCATGCTCGCTGACATAATTCCTCGAGCATAGCGGCTCACCTCAAGAATTCTCGCTTCATACTCCGACATGCACTTATTTCCTTGTACCAACCCCGTAAAAGCTTTCTCTCAAGATCGCTGTAGCCTGGTCCCCACGCACTTCTTCCGAGCAAGCGCTTTGAAATACTCCTAAGTAAGATCATCCGCCGTAGCACCATCCCGAACCGTGAGCCACCATTGATATGACTCATCCTTTAGAAGCGACACCGCCTCTTTCAAATTTTCTCCTCATTCACAAAGTCAAGATCATCTATGATTCTCTCTGGCCGATTCTAACCAATATTCCGCCAAGACCGGGTGCCACTCCCGATACACTCGAATACCTCCGCTCCGCTGGATCTGAGTCGCCTCGCATGCACTTCCGAGCTCCCAAATTTCCTCCCGCACGCCCACCAACTCTAGAACTCGCAGACAAACCGCGAGCAGCGGGCCATCCCCGCTTGGGCTTGTCGCTCAAAGGCCCACATACGGGGTGGTGGTGGCAGTGGTGCCTCATTGTCCGATCCCTGACCCGACCTAACGGGTTCCGACATGGTGATCCTGCCTCTACCGCATCCACGACGGCCACGTCCTCTAGAGCTCATTCTAACTATTGCGCTTTAATCTGATTAAGAATTTTTTTATGGATTAGTACTTGTTTCACTTGGTTGTCCACGAAGAAATTTTATAAAGAGAGTTTAATAGAGATTCTTTCGATCAATCAAAGGTTTAAGTCCTCTATCCTAGTTTACACATAAGAGCACATTCATTCCCTAATACCTTTCATACTTATTCACTCATCCCGGGGGTAGTTTCGCCTTTTTCCTGCTGTGGGTATTTTCAGTAAATTTCCCAAGTCGTATTATTTATTGTGTTTGGCCTATGACCGAGTCCTCTTAGTTAGGTGAACCGGTTACGCACTGTAGGAATCTCGCGAAGAGGAGGTGAGTCACGAGGACCGCTAAGTACCAAGCTCTTCCTGATCCAATCCTAGACATGCACACAAGGGTTACCACACCCTAACTCTGGGCGACTTGGTCGTAGGTTTGTTTAATTAGGCATTTAAAGTCTTATGTATTTTGTTGGAGTGGGCTAGTCCTAAAGTTCAAACACCTATCATACTATCTACGCTCCATACCTACCCTTCTACCAATAATAATTCATACGTAAGTCAAGTACTTACCGGGCGGATTGGTGCCGAGACTCGGGCCATGTCTGTTTCAAAACTAAAAATATTTCAAAAAGGCCTACTAAAACATTTTGGGCCTTGGGCCCACAAATGAAGTTTTGAATCTGGCTTTGATATTAATTTTGTAACACCCCAAACCCGCCCAAACATTATGACCGAATTTGGTATGTTACAGAGGAAAACGTTTTGAAAATCCTTTGCCGATTTAAGTTTGTTTAAAACGCTTTCATTTTATATGGTTTTGTTATTAAGTCGTTGTTACCGATATTAAATGTACCCGATGGTACAATAAAACATTTTCGCTTGCATTTGAGAAAAAACGTGTACCCATTTTAAAGTCATTAAGTAATTTAAACAAATTATCCAAAATATGTAAAATAAGCAAAATAAAATCTTAGGAGGCGTTATTACAACTTGAACAAATGAAACCTAAAATAAATATGAAAATAGCCGAAAGTTCATTTAAATCACATTTTCACCGCATGGCCACTCGAGTCCATCCCGCCCCCATCCGCAATCTACGAAGTCACCTAAAAAGTTAAAGGAGAAGGTGAGTCACCGAGACTCAATGTGTAACCCTTCCTCCAGCTTTAGTGCAACATCATACACAATTTATAACTAAGTTAACATGCACTAAATTTAACATGCACCCAACCTAGCCATCCAATGCACCTTTCTACCCCGTGGTACTAAACCACCGGGTGGTGCTAAACCACCGGGTGTCCAAAGACACGATATCCATCAATATTGTGGTGCTAAACCACTAGTGACCCAAAGTCACGAATAGTAGTGATGGGGCCAACCCATCGCGGTGATACCAAATCACCGGCGTTAATCCCGTTATATTATCTGTGGGGCCAACCCACCGTGATACCAAACCACGGGACGAGACGCCATGAGGTGCCAAACCTCCGTGACCGTAGTCACGTAAATGTGGTACTAAACCACCGTGTCCAAGACACTGATATCACTTCCTCCACTCGCTTAACCCACATCAATCAATGATATGCATTTAATGTAAATCATGCCAACATGTTTATTTAACAACATATACCGGATTTATCATCAACCACATATTTATTTGCCACATATACTAAATATGTCATGCTTCCCAAAAGCATCATAAAGAAAACTCATAACAACAAGGACTTACTCAATCCTTGCCTATACCATGATGGTATTAAATCCAAATCTACACCAATTCGCTTTAGCATACACAATGCGCTTAGCACGCTTATTAGTTATAAAGTGTGTATGTACACACTGCTACTAACGCTTAGCCCTAAATCCCAAAGAGTCAATCGCCACACTAGATTTCCTTGCTCCTATATTCGGCCAACATAAAGGTTAGTGTCATAGACCATTCTTGGTCAAACCAAATAAATCCAAAGGGTTAACGATGAACCCAAACTCACCTAAACGCTCTTGAGTACTAGCCACAAAGACACGCTTTGGTGAATCGCTTACTACCCTACAATCAAGAATTATTAGTAGCCAAAGATAATAGCCTTCGACTTTCGATTACTTAAAAGAATTAATGATCTTAAATGCATCCTTACCACCCTTACCAAAGCCGATTGTCGAGAATAGAGGTTTGGATTGTGCACTTCAAAATCCCTGAGCACCTTCTAAGAAATCGGTTTCAAAGGAGAAGAATAGTTAGCCACACACCATCAACATGTGCCGACTTTTGGCTTCCCATTCATCCAAGTCGACAAAGAACAAAAGATTATGGGAGGAGGGTTTCTGCAATACTTACCTTCACCAATCGATTGAAAAAGAACTCCCTAAGAGACTTATGCTACCCTAATATTCGCCAAAGTGAGTCTAATAGGAAAAATTTAAAGAATTTCTGCACAAAGGTAGGAGTAGATTCTGCTTAATAGAGAAAGAGAAGAGAAGGGAAAAGAAGATAGGATTCAAATAAGAAAGGGTAGAGAGAGTTTTGGCTTTGAGAAAGAATGAAAAAGAAGGAAAAGAGGTGGAAGATAGGAAAATGCTTAGCCGAAATTGTCAAGTAAAAGATCGAGAGAATTCGGCCTCCTCTACATAGTTCCTTTGCCGATTACTCCTCTCCAACAAGGAGTCCTAGATTCGCCAAAACCCGAATTACTCTTGGCCAAACGCTTAAAATCATTCAAAAGAATTTGAATTAATCAAGTTCCTACTTTTTTCTCTCTCGCTAAAATTATTCACATAAAATCCAATTAAAATCTTAATAATATCCTTATTATCCTCAAGTTTAAATTGAGCATTTCTCTCTCTTGCCATCCAAAATAAAGAGCAAAAAGGGAGTTTCGTAACTCGAACCTAGGCTCCCTTGCTCCCTTGTGGCGCCAATCCCACTCTCCGCTGGCCTCCCTTTGCCACTTTTCCAAGGCCTTTTAGTGACAAATTTCCCCTTATTTAACTTGTAACCCCTACTTACTAAGGCTCCCTATCCTTAAAGCTTACAAATAAAATTTTTTCTACTATCCGAGCCAACTCAAGATCCATGATTAAGCCTTATTACACCGCAACAACATCATAACAATCCAATCACAAGCAAAAATAATTCAATCACAAATAACCCCAATTTTAGGATGTTACATTAGGCCTGCTATAGCCGCTAATAATTTTGAATTAAAGCCTAACACTATACAAATGATTCAACAGTTTGTTCAATTTGATGGTTTATAGGACGAAGATCCAAATGCTCATATAGCTAATTTTTTAGAGTTTTGTGATACCTTCAAAATAAATGGCATTTCTGATGATGCCATACGACTTCGGTTATTTCCCTTTTCATTAAAGAATAAAGCTAAATAGTGGTTAAACTCGTTACCACGAGGGTCAATCACTACATGGGAACAAATGATCGAAAATTTTTTATTAAAATATTTCCCACCGGCCAAAACGGCCAAATTATGTAATGATATATCTTCCTTTGTGCAGATGGATTTAGAGACATTATACGATGCATGGGAGAGATATAAGGATCTCTTGAGAAGGTGTCCGCACCATGGTTTACCCTTGTGGCTCCAAGTCCAGACTTTCTATAACGGTGTAAACCCCTCAACGAGACAACTAATTGATTCAAACACGGTGGAACCTTGAATAATAGAACTCTTGAGCCATTTACGAGTTTATTGAAGAGATGTCGCTGAATAACTATTAGTGGCAAGTTAAAAGAACAAGGCCAACAAAAACACTCTGAGTTTACAACCTCGACGTAGTAACCATGCTATCAAATCGTAGAGTTGATGAATAAGAAGATTGATAGTTTGTATTCTTCGCAGTACATCCAAACATACAAACATGACACAAGTGGAACTGTATGTAATCCCGAGTATCCACCATACCAACCAGCACAGTAAAGTTTGAATGTGATGAACTATATCAGTAACAATTTTAGATCTAATAATAACCCATATAGTAATAATTATAATCCGTGCTGGAGGAACCACCCAAATTTTTCGTGGGGAGGACAAGGAAATCAAGGAAATCAAAGACAACAACCTCTCAAAATTTTCAAAATCACCTTATCCATGTGAAAGAAGCCTAATCTTGAAGAGACGTTGAACAAATTCATAGCATCCACGTAAGCCTGCCTCCAAAAATCGAGGTAACACTCGACACTCAACAAACATTGATCAAAACGATCGAGAACTAAGTTGGAGGACTTACAAAGGCAACCGGGAAATTACCCATCACCGGAGAAATTGCAAACCTATTATCCGAACGACCGCAAGGGCGTCTTCACCGAGTAATACCAAATTAATCCAAAGGAGCAAATCCAAGCCATAAACAAACCAAGAAAGCGAAGAAGTAGACGAACCTACTCAACACAAGGAAACGAGGTAGAAGAAGGTAAAGTTGAAGTACCACAAGATAAGCCAAAATCGGTAATCAAGGAGTACCAACCTTGCATACCATATCCCGAAGCGTTAACAAAAGATGATACAGAGGAACATTTCGGTAAGTTTCTTAAACTTTTAAAGAAATTACATATTAACTTACAGCTACTTGAAGCTCTTTCACAAATGCCAGATTTGAGGAAATTTTTAAAACATCTCTTGACGAATAAACGGAAGTTAGACGAGTCGTCACATGTGGAACTTAACGCAAAGTGCTCAGCAATTCTCCAAAATAGACTACCACAAAAGCTAAAAGATCCAGGGAGTTTTACAATTCCATTTTTAATTGGTAGACTAACTATTGATAATGCGTTAGCTGATTTAGGGGCAAGCATAAATGTCATGCCTTATAAATTGTTTAAACAATTAGGTCTAGGGAAACCCAAACAAACTAGGATGAGCATTCAATTAGCCGATAAAACAAGTAGAATTCCTAGGGGTATTATCGAAGATGTTCTTGTAAAAATCGATGCATTCGCTTTTCCCAAAGAGACTTTGTTGTTTTAGACATGGATGAGGATAATTCAATTCCCTTAATTTTAGGAAGACCTTTTAGCGATCGCCAGACTAAAATTGATGTTGATGCAGTAAGAACTCATACTTTGTGTAGGTAATGAGACAAGCCACCATCAAGGCTCTCGACTCTGCTAGAACATCGAGTAATCAAGGTGAGAACGTAAATTCTATCGATAACCATTCTGCTAACACCTATTTTCGTGAAGCACCACCAAAGAATACAATCAACCCAATCCTAAACCCCATGCCAACAAAGAAATAACTCATGAAGATTGAGGATTCACTGATGATCTAGACGAGTGGAAGACACACTTCAAGGAGAAATTAGGGATACACGACTAAGAACCTGAACCACACAAGATAAAACCGAAGGAGCCCCAAAAGAGCTAATAGGAACAACAAACCACTTCAAAATAGGGGACCTGTGCATCGTTAAATCAAAGCAGATCCTCAAATATCTCCTCCTGACTCCTAGCACAAATAAAGAAATATCTTTTAGGGTAACCAAAGTGTTTTCCTACACTGAATAATGAGGTAAGTAATCCTATTTTTGGTACTTTTACTATAAACACATCTCGACTTAAAATTTTTCACAAAGACACAAATGATAGCATGAGGAAGGACTTCTAACTCCTCAAACCACCCTGACAAAGCAACCGAGAGGAGAGTCTAGCTTAAGACTATAAACGAGCGCTTCTCGGGAGGCAACCCGAGCACTAACATAATTTATTCTCATATTTTGCTTTAAATTTATTTTTACTTTCTTATTTTCTTTCTAAAACACTTAGTTATAAACTAACAAGGGGTGCAGAATTCCAGGACACACGGCCTTACACACGGCCGTGGCCGTGGCCGAGGCCTTGTGGACCATAAGAATCCTCAGATCGACATAGTAGAGGCCGTGCGAATCAATTCCAACTACTTTTCGACGCCACGGATCCAACCACTACACCACGGCATCGACAAAGGGCACGGCCGCGCCCCATAATCGTGAAGCTACCGACTTTCCAACCACGGCAGTAACACGCCCGCGCCTTAAACCCGCGCCAACATAATCGACTTTTTAAACACAAAGTTAGACACGCAGCGTGGGTAAACTAACGCGCTTTAGGAACACGGTCGCAGTGATGCGCCGCAGTGAATCGACACACCTCAACCCACGGGCGCGTGATAAATTGCCGACTTGAGATCCTATTTAAATACCATGCCCCTCTCATTTCTCTCCTTACCTACTTTCTTCTTCTTCCTTTCTTTCTTTTCTCCTTTTGTTTTTTTCCTTCTCCTAATAAATCCTTAGAATCTTGAGCTACAACAAAATCATATCCATGGAAAAGAAACGTAAAAGGCCAATCTCCTCAAAGGAGACCGAGTCACCTGAGTTCATGCCGGCAGCTTCATCCAAACAACAAGCCAAGGGTCTTTGAGACCAATTATCTGTTCTTTTATTTTTATCTTCTCCTTTATTTTCTTTATCTTTACTTCTCTTCTACTTAATTTAGTTTATTTTGTTTTAGTTTCTTGTTTTTAGGTTCTTAAGGCTGCTTGGGAATCACGCTACTTCCACCATCACCAACAACTCCGTCACCTTCAAAGTCACACCCACCTCTCGAACTATCTACCATAAGGATTCTCAAGCCCCTTTTATCTTTTAAACTTAGTTTATTTTCCTTCCTAGTCTCCTTCTCTTTATCTTTCTTGTCTTTAATTATATTATTAGTATATTATTAAGGTTTCTTTAGATTTCTTGGCTAATCCTCGCATGAGCTTCCCAATTTCTTCATCTAGCGCAGATCGCCACCTGCATCGCTCCTCCAACTTATACTTCACCACGACCATCGCCAACTCAAGGAGCTCATCCATAATTCAGTGGAGTTTCACTTATCCCCATATCTTTTGATCGAACATTACATTTATATTATCTATCTTTGTACATTGAGGACAATGTACATCTTAAGTGTGGGGGTGAACAACCTAAAAAGGTGCCTAACTTTTTCATTATTCTCAAATTTCTAAAATTAGGTACCAAACTTTTGCACTATTCTCAAATCCTCGAATTTAGTCTTGTTTGAAAGTAAATTACTCATATTACTAATTAGGATGAAATTTCGATGATTTATGATTTTTATTGATATGTTTTAGATTAAGTCATTGATAATTGTGCATTGATAATTAAATTCTAAGAATACTAGAGAATCAAGCATGATAAGTCTATTTTTCAGAAATTAAGAATTTTCTAGGTTGTCGAACTAAGTTTAAATATTACTTTGAAGTTTGAAATTTACGAGGTTGACATCAAAATACCCATAATTTTTGTGAGATTTTGAGCCTTATAGAGCATACATTCTTTTTCTTGCTCACTTTATTGATTATGAGTATGTCAACACTGATTTGTTATTCTAGAACTTGCATCGATTATACATGTCGAGACCACATTTTTTGATTTGATACACAGAGATGATAAAGGCACCTAGGATCTAACCCACTAACTCCATTAAAAAGCCTACCTTCACAATTAACCCCTAGAGAACCCCTTTTTCCTAACAACCCTATTTATTGACATAACCGCTAATATTAACCTAGAACCCCTTTGTTTTTGTTATCACCATTCCTTTTGACTACCCTTATATCGAGATTTGATTTGATTAATAGCCTAACTATATTTTTATTTCAGTAATTTATCTTTTATTATGTATTTAGTTTCATTCTTAAAAAAACGTAAGTATATTCATTATTAGTTATGTGATTAAACGAGCTTATACATTTAAATTCCAAATATCTAAAAAAGAAGCTCAGATATTAGTATTATTAGTTTTCAATTGATGTAATTATTATTATTAGTTCATTAGTTCTTAGTTAGGTAATTTGTCAATTCAATCTTGATTCTAACCTCTAATTTAGCCTTACTCCACACCTTAACCCTAACCTCATACAACCCTAACAAAGACCTTTTGATTTGTGTTTCATCTCATATTTCAAAGTTGATGGAGATTTGATTTTCATGCAAGCCTATGGGATTAACTCTTCATGTTTGACTTTTGAGTGCCTAAATTTTGAACCTTAAACACTTTGAGTGATTTGAGGAATCTTTTGTGAGGATGTCAACCTTGTCGCATTTCAATCGAGGTAATTATTTAGATGAAGGGAAACACCTATGTTTTGTGCTACAAAATCTATGACTTATAATGTTTGAATTTTTTAGGACTCTTTGAGTTGAATTATCCATGTATAAATTATCTCTGAATTATGATGAGACACTATTAATGACTATTATGAATTGAGGGAAGTTCGTTTTACTTGTAAGTTGAGAATTTTGCTTGAGGACAAGCAAAAGCTTAAGTGTGGGGGTATTTGATAAACCGAAATAGTAACATATTTTAGGCCCACATTTAGTATGCTTTTGGATGAATTATCCTTTGCTTTATGTAAAAAGGTGCTTTTAATCCTTTCTTTTCATGTCTTATACCCAGGAAAGCACCCAAGGATAAAAAGAACGAGAAACAGGCTTAAAACGGACCAAAACGGACCAAAGAGGAAATCGACACAGCCTGGACTTGGACCCACACGGCCGTGCCAAGTCAATCATCTAGAACACAGTCTAACCCCGACTCACACGGCCGTGTCTCATTAAAGAAATCCGAACACGACCTGTCCACAATTTACATGGGCGTGCGCCATGGCCGTGCCTTTGCCGTGGATAAGAGTAATTTCATTCGGGAAAGGATACTTAGGGAGAAAGAAATGTATTTAAAAAGCCTATAAATACACCCTAAGTATGACTCTGAAAGGAGAGCCCAAAGCCATCGCCTAGGGGCGCTGTGCTAGGCCGTAGAAGGTAGATTTGTGGGGATTCACTCGTGGATAGCCAGCTGATCCATCTCAAGAAGCTTTTAATTCTACTCAAGACAGAGGATCTCCTCTTCAATTCCTTCAGGGGTTTTAGGATTTCTTATGTTTTGTTTTTATCTTTTCTCTTGAGATGTTTTCCTTATTGTTATGAACTAAACCTCTTCTGATACCCCCAAGGGGATGAAACCTATGATGAATCTTGTTATTGTTCTCTCAATTATATGATAAATACTTAGCTTGTTCTTAATTATGTGAGCTTAATCCAAATTTAATGTGCTTAGGTGGAGGAGGAATAGACCCCGCCAAGAGTAGATCCAACATAATTTGTTGAGTTGATCGCACGCCCAGAGATAGGGTGACGAGATTTTTCTCGGATTAGGTGAAACCTAATATGGAAATCCATAGATCGATTTATCGCTATTCTAGGGGTTATTATAAGAGAACGAGAGTTCCACTAATTAACCTAGGGCTAGACGTTATTCACCTCGAGAGAGGGTTTAATATACGTTAGGAGTCTTACTGATCAAACTAAGTGAATAAATCGTATGGTTCAAAGGTTAGATAACAAGTGAAGTCTAGGTGATTCTTCCTAGGTATCTCCTAAATCAACTGAGTTTTTCCCAAGTTATTTTCCAAATTCATTCTTCTTTGTCTTAGAGTCTTTAGTTTAGTAGTTAATTAATTTAGATTAATAATCAACTTCACTTATTTTAGGCTAGATAATAAAAAGAAAGTTAGTATTAGTACTTTTAGTTCCTTTGGGTTTGATAATCCAGTCTTGCCTAAGCTATACTACTGTTCGATAGGTGCACTTGCCTCAATCGTTGTCAGAGTTAGTTTCCAGGTTCGATCATTCTTTTTATAAATTTTAAAACTCTGATTCACAGTGACCAGTTAGATAAGCCTCATCTAAGGCAAGAGAATGTGGTAGAAGAAGGTAAAGTTGAGGAAGGAAGTAAAAAGCCAAACCCGGTAATTAAAGAGTACCAACCTCGTATACCATACCCCAAGGCGATGAAGAAAGACGATACAGATGAACAGTTTGGTAAGTTTCTTAAACTTTTAAAGAAATTACATATTAACTTACCATTACTTGAAGCTCTTTCGCAGATGCCAGATTCAAAGAAATTCTTAAAAAAGCTTTTGACAAACAAGCGAAAGCTAGACAAGGAATCGCATGTGGAACTCAACGCAAAGTGCTCAACAATTCTCCAAAATAAATTACCACAAAAATTAAAAGATCCAGGGAGTTTTATAATTCCATGCTTAATTGGTAGTTTATCTATTGATAATGCGTTAGCTGATTTAGGGGCAAGCATAAATGTCATGCCTTATAAAATGTTTAAACAACTTGGTCTAGGGAAACCCAAACAAACTAGGATGAGCATTCAATTAATGATAAAACTGTTAGGAATTCCTAGGGGTATAATCAAGATGTGCTAGTAAAGATTGATAAATTTGTATTCCCAATAGACTTTGTTGTTTTAGACATGGATGAGGACAATAGTATCCCATTAATTCTAGGAAGGCCCTTTTAGCAACCGCCAGACTAAAATTGATGTCGACGCAGTGAACTAATACTCTGTGGTAGGTGATTTAGACAAGCCACTCTTCTCGTGCTCTCGATTCAGCTTAGAACATCGAGCAAATAAGGTGAGAAAGTAAATTCTATTGATAATCATTCTGTTAACCCTTTTTGCAGTGAAGCACCACAAAAGAACACAACTAAACCCGATCCTAGACCCAATGCCAACAAAGAAATAACTCATGAGGATCAAGGGATCAAGTTGATGAACTAGACGAGTGGAAGACACATTTCAAGGAAACACTAGGGATACACTAAGAGAAATCGAGGGAACCACTGCATTTGAGCTCAGAGGGAACGATAAATAACTTTAAAATAGGAGACCGTGTATTGTTAGATAAAATAGACCCTCGAATATCTCCCTCCCGATTCTAATACAAACAAAGAAATCCCTTTAAGGTAATCAAGGTTTTCCCATACTAACAAATGAGATAAGTAATCCTATATTTGGCACTTTCAAAATAAACGCTACTCGACTTGAATTATACATGATAATAGGACAAACAAAGATAAGGAAAGATGTTCAACTTTTCAAACCACCCCGATTATGCGTAATGAGAGGAAAGTCTAGCTTAAGACTTTTAATGAGCGCTTTCTGAGGCAACCCGAGCACTAACTCCATTAATTTTTACATTTTTTATTTTTAATTTTATTTTTCCTTTTCAAAGCATTTAATTTTAAACTAACCAAAGTGCGATTTCCGCATCACGGCTTTTACACACGGCCGCGGCCGTGGTCAGGTGGATACTACGACTCTCGCATCGACATAGCAGAGGTAGTACGAGCCAATGACGAAAGATTCCCGTGATCACTAACAACTATAAATTGCCATGGCCGCGGTGATATGGCCGGTCGACACTCAAGGGAAGTCACACAAGCCGATTAAACACCACGGCCATGTGATACAACCGTGGTCGACATAATCGCTTTATCAAACATGGGCGTGGTGACCATGAAACGGGCGTGGAGACACAAACAAAGAATAGCACGGCCGCAGCGATACTTGGCCGTGGGATGTACCTGCACTTCAAAACTCTATTGAAACCACCCCTTCTCAACTACTCCCCATTCCCTTCCTCCATACATTCTAGACCCCTTCCATATTTTCTTTCCTGGCCCTTTTCCAAACTCTAGATGTACACCATATCCATGTCGAAGAAGTTTAAAGGATCCTAGCACGCCTTTCCCCGTGGGAGACCGATTTACATAAGTTCATGCCACCGCTTCATCCACTCGACAAGCCAAGGATATTTGAGGCCATTTCGCTTTTAATTTTCTTTTTCGTCGTGATTTATTTTCCTTCTTCTTTATCTTTCTTGTCCCTAAATAAATAATTAGTTTATTTTGAATTTTTCTTAGTATTTCTTGGCTATTTCTTCACTGCTACCCAATTTCTTCATCTAGCACAAGAATAGTGGGCAACCCCATACCACCACTAGAGACGCCCTCTAACTTATCTTTCACCTCCAATCAAGTTTCCACACCTCCAACCCAAGGAATCCATCCAAATTCAGGAAGTTTCATCTCTCTCTATCTTTTATGAATTTCTATCTATCTTTGTACATTGAGGGCAATGTACATCTTAAGTGTGGGGGGTGAATCTTAAAAGTGCCAAACTTTTTGCATTATTCTCAAATCCTGAATTATGCCTTGTCTTAAAGTAAGTTTCTCATATTATGATTAGAATGAAATTTCCTTTGATTTATTATTTTTGTTAATGTGTTTTGGATTAAGTCATTGATAATTGTGCATTGATGATTTATACTTTAAGATACTAGAGAATCAAACATGATAGGTCTATTTTTCAAAATTAAAAATTTTTCTAGGTTGTCTACCTGAATTTGAATATTACTTTGGAGTTTGAAATTTACAAGAATGACATCAAAATACCCATAATTTTTGTGAGATTTTGAGCCTTATAGAGCATATATTCTTGGTCTTGCTCACTTTATTGATTATGAGTGTGTCAACGTTGATTTGTTATTCTAGAACTTGCATCGATTATACATGTCGAGACCACACCTTTGATTTGATATACAGAGATGATGAAGGCACCTAGGATTTAACCTACTTACTCCACTAAAAGCCTACCTTCACAATTAACCCCTAGTGAACCCCGTTGATCCTAACAACCCTTTTTATTGACTCACCCACTAATATTATCCCAAAACCCTTTGTTTTTGTTATCGCCATTCCTTTTGACTACCCTTATATCGAGATTTGATTTGATCGATTGTCTATTGATTTCGATAGTAAATTCATCAATTATTATATATATTTGATTTATTCTTAATTAAAAAAATCGAAGTATATTCATTATTAGTTCTGTGATTAAGTGAGCTTATACGTTTAAATCCCAATGGTTGAAAAAGAAGCTCGTATTAGTAATAGTATTATTATTACAAGTTCTCAATTGATGTAATTGTTTATTATCAGTTCATTATTTCTGTTTAGGTAACTTGTCATGTCAATCTCGATTCTAACCTTCTAATTCAGCCTATATCCACACCTTAACCCAAGCCCCATTACAACCCTGTTAAAGACCTTTTGATTTGTGTATCATCTCATATTATAGTGGTGGAGATTTGATTTTCATACAAGCCTATGGTAATAACTTTTCATGTTTGACTTTTGAGTGCTTAATTTTTGAACCTTAAACACTTTGAGTGATTTGAGTGAATCTTTAGTGAGGATGTCAATACTTGTCTAGTTTTAAATCAGAGGTAATTATTTAGATGAGGGGAAACACTAATGTTTTCATGCTACAAAATGTAAGACTTGGATTGTTTGAATCTTTAGGACTCTTAGAGTTGAATTATCCATGTATGAATTATATTTGAATTATGATGAAACACTATTGATGAATATTATAAATTGAGGGAAGTTTGTTTTAATTATGAGTTGAGAATTTTGCTTGAGGACAAGCAAAAGCTTAAGTGTGGGGGTATTTGATAAACCGAAATAGTAACATATTTTAAACCCATATTTAGCATGCTTTTGGGTGATTTAAGCCTTGAATTGTGTAATTTGGTGCTCTTAATCCTTTGTTTTCATGTTTTATACTCAGGAAAGCACCGGAGGATGAAAAGAACGAGAAACGGGCTTAAAACGGACCAAATGGGCCAAATCACGAAATTGACACTACCGGGCCCAAGCAACACGGGCCGTGCCTCTCCTAATCGACCGAACACTACCGCCCACAATTTATACAAAGGTGTGCTATGGTCGTGCCCCTACCGTGACAAAGAGAAAATTCACTCGGATTAGGATACTTAGAGGCGAAGAAACACATTCCGAAGCCTATATAAACACCCTAAGTATGACCTAAAAGGGGGAGACCAAGGCTGTTGTCAAGGGGGGTCCAGCTAGGCCAAAGGAGGCAGATTTGTGGAGGTTTACTTGAAGATAACCAGCTTGATCCATCTCAAGAACCCTAATCATACTCAAGATGGAGGATCTCTCCTTCAATTCCTTCTGTGGGGTTTTAGGATTTCTTATGTTTTGTTTTATCTTTTCTTCTCGAGATGTTTTCTTTTATTGTTATGAACTAAACCCTCAGATACTTGAGGGGGATGAAACCTAAGATGAATCTTGTTATCGTTTGCTGAACTATATGATAAATATTTGGTTTGTTCTTAATTATGTGTTCTTAATTCTTGTGTTGATATTTCCGAAATATTAATTCAAGTTTGATGTGCTTAGGTGGAGGAGCAAAAGTCCCCGCCTAAGAGTAGATCTAGCATAATTAAGTTGGAGTTGATCGCACGCCTAGAGATAGGGTGACGAGATTTTGCCTGATTAGGGTGAAACCTAATATGGGAGTCCATAGATCGAAAGTTAATGTGATTCTAGGGTTTTAATTAGAAAGAGATTTCAATTAATCAACCTAGGGTTAGACGTTAGTCGCCTCGAGAGAGGGGTTAATATACATTAGGGAATCTTATGGATCAAGTGAAATGAATAAATCGTCTGGTTCAGAGTTAGATAACAAGTGAAGTCTAGGTGGATTCTTCCTTGGGTATTGTTTTAATCAATTGGTTTTTCCCACAAGTATTTCCCCAATTTCATTCTTTTTGTCTCATCGTCTTTAGCTTAGTAGTTAGTTAATTTTCTAGATTAAACCAATTCACTTCAATTTTAAGGCTAAATAATAAAAAGAAAGTTAGTATTAGTACTTTCGGTTCCTTTAGGTTTGACAATCTGGTCTTGCCACTAAGCTATACTACTGTTCGATAGGTACACTTGCCTTAATCGTTGTCATAGTTAGTTTTTAGGCTCGATCATTCTCTTTATAAATTTTAAGACTGTGACACACCGATCAATCGCAGAAAGTGTAAAAGATGTGTGCTATTTGTTAAAGTGCTTATTTGGCATGGCTTCTTAAATGAGAAGTCCTTATGTTTTTATTAAGCCATTAATAGATCAGATGGACATAAATGGTCTAATGTTTGATGGTTAAATGGTTTATTAATTAAGGGTAAAATGGTAAAATGAATTTTTACTTAATATTAATTATAATAAAACATGAACTAGTGGCATTAGTGTTCATCTTCCACTGAAATTGAGAAAGAAAATAAGGCTTTGAAGCTTCCATGATTTTGGCACATTTATAGTTCAATCAAGGTATGTTCTGAGCTCGATTTTTAGTGATTTTTACATTTTTGTGATCGTTGTTTCGTGGTTCTATCAAGCCCAAGCTTTAATTTTAGAATCTGATGAAGATTTTGATATGTGCCATTGATGAATGCTTGAGTTTTGTAATAGTTTATGATGAAATATGAAAGATATGTGATAGATTAACATATTTTGTCTTTGAATTTTTGATGAATTTGACTATTTTGGGCTAAATTATGAAAATGAGAAATTGAAGGACTAAAATGTGAAATAAATGAAATATGTGGGCCTTTATGAGCTAGGGGAAAATTCGGCTAAGCATGGGTAAATGGAAATTTTTGGTATTTTGTGATTTTATGAAATATGGACTAAAATGTCAAAATGTGAAAATATGAGGGCTAATTTGTAAAATCCCCTAAATGTGTGTTTTTGGATTGAATTGAATGATTTGGTGAATAAAAGAGTTAAATTTGAATATGTTTAGATCAAGAAAAGAGAGATTCAGATCGAGATCGAGGCAAGAATAAAGTGCTCGATTGATCGACTTATATCGTTGTTTATACGTCCGAGGTAAGTTCGTGTATAATACAAATTGTTTAAATCATGTTCATATATTATATAATGAACGAATACATGTGGTTGATGAATTTGTAATGCTATATGTGGACTTGAGTGTTGTGGCACTAAGTGTGCGAAATAGAATTGATACGGTGGTGAACTGTGATCGTAAAAGCGGAATAAAAAGCATCGATAACATTGATTGGCACGTGTGTGTGTATACCAAGTTAAATTGGTTAATGTAAAGGCACTAAATGTGCGATGATATTAAAGCTTTACTAAAGAATTGGCACTAATTGTGCAAGTAAATCGAATGGTAAATGAAGATTGACTAAATGTGGTATTGAGCATTGATTAGCAAAAGTGATTGTTAACTATGTTGGCAGTGTGTATGTATGGAACCCGTGGTGGTTGATTATATCGATATGGATAAATGAATGATTATGTAAGTAATGACTATGAATGAGATTGCATATTATTGTGAATAGAACCATGTGATAGTTTATTTTGTATATTGAATTCAAATGGTTAAGTTAAATGTATTATATGATGAACTTACTAAGCTTTTAAGCTATCAGATGAAGTGATTCTCTATTTTACAAAGTTGTCAATAAAGCTAGCTCGATTCGGGATCACCAGCTGACTCAATCACACTATCGCCATCTATTTTGGTACTTTTGGAAGTTGTATTCTTGGTACATGGCATGTATAGGCTAGTAATTATGGTATGTTTTGAAGTGTTTAAATCTTGCCATGTGATATGGCTTGATAGTTAATGGTTTTGGTTTATGCTTTGGATAAGTGAAATGAATGGTTATTATGTGTATGTGTGTTTTATGAATGATCACTATGGTATGAATTAGTGAAATGGAAATGATATGTTCATGCTTAAATATGGTAAGGATTAAATGATGTATGGATTACATGATTATGATGTGAATTTGATAATGTGGATTGATATGTTTGAGTAGAATTTGAATGTGAAATGAATGATGATGTTAAGAGGTTAAAAGGTGCATGTTTTGGATACATTTGGGGTATGAATTTACATGGTTGATTCTTGTAGGTGTGACCCAAAGTGTGGGTGGCAAATTGGCTTTGCAAATGGCCTATATTTGCCCACACAGCTTTGAGCATGTGTGGGCGCAGTGGCTCGACCGTGGTTCTTAAGTTTTCAAATTGAAACAAGTCGATCAAGACATCGGTTGGACACACAGCGCAGTGACTAGCCGCGGTGAAATAAGTCGTTGTCTACCACGGGTTAGGCACACGGGCGTGTCTTCTACCGCGTGGACAAGTCAAGATGTATGCCCTGCTTGCCACGCTTGACACATCGGTGTGTCCGAGGCGTGCAGACCTCTCCGTAGCTTTGAAAATGTTAAGTTTTTGGAAAATTTCAGATGTGCTCTGGCTTAGTCCCGACCCCTTTCCAATGCATGTTTAAGGTCTCGAGACCTTATTAAGGGACTTAGTGATGTTGATTGATTGTGATTCAATGTTGTACTTAACTATGAAGTTAAAGATTATGATTTGATCTGAATACTCGTAACTCCTAGTCCGATGATAGGTAATGGTTAGGTGTTACAAATAATGCCCGAATCTCTTTACTGGTAAAATTTTCAAGGACGGAAATTTCTTAAGGGGGAAGAGTTGTAATGTCAAATTTCTGAAATCGTAATAGTGGTTTCGGACCACAAATTTGAGCTAAAAATATAATTTATTTTTATTTTATTATATGGTCTGTATTATGATAGATATGACATGTAAAAATTTTGGTTCAAAATTTATCAATTGAGTGCTTAATTACGAGAAGGACTAAATCGCATAAAATGTGAAAGTTGAATTCTAGTAGCTATAAGGATTAAATAGCTATGGAATTCAAAGCTTATGGTCCTTATATGGTAATTAGATCATTAAGAAAAGTATGTAGATTTTTCTTGGTGACTCATCCATGGAAATATAGAAAAAGGGTAAGGACTAAATTGGAAAGTGAAAATTTTAATTAATTAAAAGATGATAAATTAGATGTCATCTTATTTTGTCATCATCTCCCCAAAATAAAACATGGAAACCCTAGGAGAGAGAGAAGAGACTTTCATGGCCAAATTGGGTAAGTTTCCTTGTCCCGTTTTTAGTAATTTTGATATTTTTGGAATCGGGATAGCTTAATCTCTCTATTTGGGGGATTAAATTGAAAAGTTATCAAAGTATGAAAATGGGTCATGAATGTATATGCTGGAAATTTGAAATTTATGGTAGAAAATGAATGATTATTGATAGATAAACAACTTTTACAAAGTGATTTTTGATGAAAACATGATTTAGGGACTAAAATGAAAAGTTGTAAAATTTGATGAAAAATTTAGAAATTTTTTATGAATACATGTGCTGTAAAATTTGTAATGAGGCTTTGGTTAGGCTTGGAATAGGGAGTAATTTGCACAAGTTTCATTTTCGAGCCTAGGGATGAAAATGGAATTAATGAAAAGTTAGGCAAATTGGTAATTTTTCCTAGGATGAAAATTGAGTCCACTTGAATGTGAAATGTGGTAAATTAATGTTAAATTTATCAGATAGATCCAAATAGACCAAATTTGGAGTTAGAGCGAGGAGAAAGAGGAAAATTTCGGATAAGTAGATGTTTGTACACGAACCTTTGTCGAGGTAAGTTCGTGTAACTAAATTGTATATATTTTTATGATTGAATGAAATGTTGTGTTTGTGAATTTTATAAATGCCTTAATTTTTGTGAAATGATCACATATTCGTCAAAGCCCGATAAATGAAATGTGTCCGATAGCAATAATGCTCGATAAATGATAAATAATAAAAATGTAAATTTTATACTTGAGTTGAATGTGAACACTTGAATTGTATGAATGCATAAATTTATGAGATTGAACTTATACCCGACAATTTCCTGATAAATGTTAAATCCCATTTGAATAAATGGAAGTCGATGGATAAATGTGATTTCCCTGATAAAATTGTATGTGTTGCAGAATGGATTTCGCCCGGACGGGTAATCCGAAATGAGCCTCTCGAATATATGTTTCAATTAGGCTTTAGCCTGGACTGGTAATCCTAATTGATCGATTTAGCTCGACTGTAATCCAGATCAGATTTATAGAGAATTCTTTGTCATATAAAGAATTTAGCTCGGATCGTAATCCGACAAAGCCCTTAGAGTATATGTTACGCCTAGAATTTAGCCTCGGATCGTAATTCTAATCGTATGATACGTGGTTTCGAGAGTGTACCTACAAGGTACTACTGAGTATGAATTGACGGATTTTGATTTGTACACCTTGAGTGTACTACCGGTGTATCCATCGATATTCCAAATAAATCCAACGGGTAAAACTCTTGACATGAGAAGAATGCAAAACTCTTGACATGAAAAGAATATGAATAAGAAATGAGTTATTACACGATATGTCTCAAATACACCTAAAATGATGATACGTGATTTATTGATATAAGAAAACATGAGATGATGATACTTGTACATGAAATTCATTTGATGAATATGTCATCATTGATTATAGACTTGTATACTTTAAGTGTACTACTACTCGTGGTGACATAGATAATTCGAGCAAAATATGAGTAAAGTTCGACATGAAATAATCCGAACTCGAGATGAACTATTATGAAATTATACTTGTAATAAAAAGAGATGATTTATACATGTTAAATGAATTGTTGTGGAAAGCATATGTGCCTCGAAACTTGATCATTGTTGAACTCATACTTGTCTTGATGTTACTATGGAATATATGACTAACAAGGTCAATGAGGAGATGTGTAGGGCTTGACGTCAAATTGATTGAATATGCTTTACATAGTTACCTCAAAATAGAATGAATGGTAAGTTAAGTACCATGTTATACTTAACTTACTAAGCATTTTATGCTTACCCCATTTTATTTCCCCTGCTTTTAGAGTAAATCTAAGCTCGTTGGATTGGAAGCTCTACATGAGATCACTCACACTATCCATCACCATGACGGTACAATATGGTAAATCAATTATGGTTGTAATGGCATGTATAGGATATGTTGGCCATATTGGCATGTAAATGTAAATGATGTTGTAATTCAGCCATTGGACCGGCTAGTAATGATTGTTTTGAAATACTTGTAATGTTATGTTATGGTAACCACAAGTATATGTTAAGTAGTTGATCAAATCATGTTTAACACATAAATTGAACCAAGGTAGGATAGTAAATGTGTATGCATGCAATGATTGGCCTTGTTGAATGATGAAATTTGCTTATTTGAATTCTTAGAATGGTTGGATTGTACTTGGTATGTTTTGGTGTAGGAAAATGGTAAATTTGGGTGACAAGTGAGGCTAGGAAATGTCTTTATTTTGTCCACAAGGGTAGACACATGGGTGTGTGATTAGACCGTGTGTGACACACGGCCGGGAACATGGGCGTGTAGTTAGGCTGTGTGTCCCTTGCACCTTAAATTTGAGAAAAACAGAATGCTGGACTGAGCACACCGTCAGAGACATGGGTGTAATGTACCTCGCTTTAGACCCTAGTCGTAATAAAGGTTTCGGGACCATAACCAAGTCGAGAAATAATTTAATATTATTTTTGATGTTTATGGTATGTGAAAAAGTAGGTGTGAAAGTTCTGTGTGAAAATTTTATCGCTTGTGTGTCGATTTGTGACAAAGGACCTAATCGCAAGTAAATACAAAAGTCAGGTGCTAGTAGTTAAAAGTGCTTAATTGACATGGCTTCTTAAACGAAAGGTCCTTATGTTGTTATTTGACCAAGATTATAGTAAGTGTACATTTATGGACAACCATTAATTAATTTATAAGTTAAATAGCCATGGGTAAAATGGTAAATTATGTATTTATGTATATTAAATAAAATTAAAGCCAAAATGTTGTCATCTTTCATATTTCTTCAACCGAAAATAAGAAAATAGCTAGGGCTTGGAAGATTTGAAACATTCAGCTACTTCAAGGCTCAAGTGTAAGTTCGTTTTGTTTGATTTTTGATGATTTTTATGTTTTTATGATCGTTGTTAATGTTCTAGCTAGCCCATGCTTAAATTCATGAAATTTATTATGATTTTGAGTTATGCTATTGTTGATTTTGTGAGCTTTGTGATGTTTGATGATGAAAACTAAGTGTTTGATGATTGATATACATATTTTCTAAAGTGATTTTGAGTAAAAATACATTTTGGGATTTAATTGAGAAATGTGAAAACTTTGTGTTGAAATGTGAAATAAATGTGAAATATGGGTCGCTAGGGGCACTATGGTAATTCTGGCTAACATGGATTAAATTGGATTTTGTGAATTTGATGTATTTGTGAAATAAGGACTAAAATGTCAAAATGTGGAATTATGAGGGCTAAAGTGTAAAATGTCCTAACTATGTGTTTGTGGATTGTTTTGGATGAAGATGAGATTGAATGAGTTGAATTTGATATTATATAGATCAAGAAAAGAGAAATTGCATCTAGATCGAGGCAAGAATAAAGTGCTCGATTGATCGACTAGTATTGTTGTTTCTACGTCCGAGGTAAGTTCGTATAATACATATTGTTTAAACAATGTTTATATGCAATGAAATGAATGGAAATGTAATTGTGAAGTTTGATTATATGAAATGTGGATTCGAGGATATGAGGCACAAAGTGTGAGAAAATGAGATAGCTACGGCGACAAAAATTGCACTAAGTATGTAAGATCAAACAACGTTATCGTAATAATGGGCACTAAGTGTGTGATACTCGAGACAAATACGGTTATATGTGATGGCACTAAGTGTGCGATATTATCATAGCTTAGGCTAATTAATTGGCACTAAGTGTGCAAGTTCATCAAATGATTAAAGAGAACCGAATGAATTATGGCACCGATCATTGATGTGGTAAATGTGATAGATAAATACGTGATGGTACAGATATGTAAAGAACCTAAGTGGTTGATGATATTGTGTATGAGATAGATGGAAGATTATGTGAATGAATGATTAGAAAAGTTGGATCGAATAGCATTATGAATGCTTGTATCCGACCTATAGATATGGTGGTGAAAATGAGAAAAAGCCATGGATGAGATTAAGTAGTGATGTGAATTGAACTAAGTGTTAGTTAATTTTGCATATTGAATTTGAATTGTTGAGTTAATTATGTTATATTACTTAACTTACTAAGCTTTATAGCTTATCAGGTGAAGTCTTTCTCTGTTTTACAGTGGTATTTAAAGCTAGCTCAGATTCGAGAATCATCAGCGACTCAATCACACTATCATACATCTATTTTGGTACCTTTTGAAAGTTGTATATATGGTACATGGCATGTATAGGCTAGAGAAGTTGTAGAATGTTTTGAGATGTATAAATCTTGCCATGTGATTTGGCTTGATAGTGGATGAGACTTTGAATTGATTTTGGTATATGTTTTTCTATGTGAAAATGGTGTTTGTAAGGTGTATATATAGTCTTGTGTGAATGGCCATTATGGTATGCTTTGGTGAAATAGTAATGGTATGTTTCATGCTTGATTTGGTATTTGAGATGGTGAATGATTTGTATGTTATTTGATGATTGGAATTGAATATGTAGGATGACTCTAAAATTGGGTGGCAAATTGGCCTTGTAAATGGCCTATAATTGCTCACACGGGTGAGCACACTCCGGCGCAGTGTCTCGACCGTGTCCTTCAATGACCCAATTCAAGCAAGTCGACTTGCACATCGCCGCACACACGCGCGCGCATGACAGCCGTAGACCCAGCAGTAGTTGTTGCACACGCGCCACACACAAGGCAGGATGACAGCCGTGGACCCAAGTCGTTGTTGCAGATGCGATAAGACATGGTGTAAGGCATGGCCGTGGGTGGCACACGACCTAGCCACACGGATGAGAAGAAGAGATAGAGAAGAGATGAAAGTTCGGTTATAAAGGAAAATGTAATTTGATATTAGGTTATAAGGAGAATGAATAAAGGAGAAGGATTTGATCAAAATGAAGTTTTGCTTTTAAGAAATGGAAGAAAGGTTGAAATGATGATTAAAAGAAAACAAAAAGAGAAAATGGTGTCCAATAGTTTCTGGTTTTCAAAAGGTGATGAGGAACAAATTTTGGTCTCAAAGATTTGGGTACATTTGGCAACAAAAAGAAAGAAAAGAAGAGAATAAGGTCACCAATGGCTTGAAGATTCAAGCAAGAAGGAAATTTAGAGAGAAAAGAAAATGACACCAAAGTTGCATATAGGAATTTTGGCCAAAAACAATACCAAAACTTTTACCAATTGCCAAAGACAAAATTCGCTAAGAGAATGGTAGTTTGGAGAAAATGGCACACTTGATGCTAAAGGAATTTGACTAAAACAAGCACTAAAACTTTACCAAAACACCAAGGAAAATTCGCTATCCCCTAATACACAAAAACCGCCCACATACATGACCATAATGGTCAAGAATTTGCCAACCATACTTTCCATAACATTTCCCTTGAAAAAGGCCATATGTTCCCTTTACTTTCCCTTTCTCTTGATTTCTTTCTCACCTTCAACCTTTCCTATTTTCCTTAGTCATTTTGCCAAAAATAAAAAGTCCACCTTGCCTTATTTACATGCTTGGCCGACACTTAAGGAAAGAGTGCAAAAATAATAGTCAAAATTTGCACACAATGGGATTTGAACCTCTTCCTCAAAGTACTTCATGTGGCGCCATATCCTTTTTACCAATTGCTCAATTATGCTAGCTATTTACTCATTTATTTCCATAAGCTTTAAGGTCACTTACTCTATCTCCTTAAAGTGCTAAATGCCAAAAATTTTACTAGGTCCAAATAAACCCCGAGCCTTCTCAAGACCTCCTAAACATACATAATTAATAATCTAACTAGCTTAGCATTAAAAATAATGCAACACATAAAATTCCAAATTTTAGGATGTTACAATTTACGCCCTTAAAGAAAATTTTTCTAAATTTACTCGACGATTAAAAGAGGTGAGGATATTATCGCCTAATCGCATCCTCTCAGCTCCCATGTAGCTTCCTCCGATCCGTGATTGCGCCATAAAACCTTGACTAATGGTATGCACTTCCTTCTCAACACCTTAACATCCCGATCTAAAATTTGCACTGCTCCTCCCGAACGCAAGTCGTGTCTTATCTCAACTTCCTCATCGGGTACTATATGGGACGGATCCAATCGGTAACGCCTTAACATTGAGACATGAAATACACTATGTATCCGACTAACTCCGAGGTAACTCTCGTCGATAAGCCACCGCCCAACACGCTTCAAAACACGGTGACGGTCCGATGAACCTAGGGCTCAACTTGCCCTTCCTTCCAAATCAAGATCTTTCTTCCAAGGTGGGACCTTTAGAAAGACTTGATCTCCCACCACAAACTCAATATCCTTACGCTTCGTGATCCGCATACCATTTTTGTCTATCCGGTTTCCTTTAACCGCGCTCCGAATTACCTTTACTTTTTCCTCTCGCTCTAATATCACCAGACCCAATAACTGCCGCTTCCCACCGGGTCCAACAAGTAGGAGTACGACACCTACGACCATACAACACCTCATAGGGTGCCATCCGATGCCGGATTGATAGCTATTGTTATAAGCAACTCGCCAACGGTAGGAAATCCTCCCAACTACCTCAAGTCAATCACACAATTTCTTAACATGTCTTCCGTAACTGGATTACTCTCTCCGATCACCATCCGATCGAGGATGAAATGCCGTGCTAAAATTTAAATTTGTTCCCAAAGCTTCATGTAAGGTTTTTCAAAACCGTGATGTAAACCTAGGTCCCCGTCCAAATGATAGACACCGGTACCCATGTAACCTCACGATCTCTCGCCACGCATAACTTGGCCAACTTCGCAATGAGTAATCCGCATTTAACAGTAGGAAATGAGCAGCTTCTTCACAACCGATCCACTACTACCCAAACGGAATCTTTCTTAGTAGGCTTATAAGGGTAACCTACTAACAAAGTCCATCGTTATCCGCTCCCATTTCCATAATGGAATCTTCACCGCTGTAGTAATCCCGACGGCAATTGATGTTCCGCCTTCACTTGTCGACATGTCAAGCACCTACTCACAAAATCAAGAACCTCCGCTTCAACCCCGCCACCAATATCGCGCCACGGAGGTCTCGATACATTTTATTTCCGGTGCATAGCGTAAGGACTACTATGCGCTTCACGAGAATCATTTGTCTCATTCCGAATCTGGGTATACAAATTCTTCTCGCGAAACACAATACTCCATCATTATTCAACCCAAAATCCCCTATCACACCACCTTCCACTTGCGGAAGTATGGAACCCAACTTTTCATCCGATAACCGCTTCCTTAATCTCGACCTACCCACGCAGTGCTTCACCAAGTTCTGGCCAGCGCACTACCATCTTCATACAAGCCGAGATGAGCTTAACATTGCTCTCAAACCGATATCACCTATTTACTCAACGCGCCTCGCCACCACGCTAACCTTTTCGGATGATACTCGATTGAGAAGTCATAATCCTTCAACAGCTCTATCCACCTCCGCTGCCTTAAGTTCAACTCCTTTGGGTAAGGAGGTACTTTAGACTCTTATGATCCGTGATAGATGATCGACTTCTCACTATACGTAGTGTCTCCAAATCTTCAAAGCAAACACCATCGCAGCCTAACTCCAAATCATGAGTGGGATAATTCACTTCGCGCGCCTTAATCGATTTAGATGCATAAGCCACCACATTTCCACTTTGCATTAACACACATCCCAAGCCCCCGTGTGACGATCATAGTAAACAATAAACTCTTTTCCCACCTCAAAGTTGAATCAAATCGCGCTCCACGTAATCTTCTTCAATTTCTCAAAGCTCTTTGTCACGATCCCACTCACCCTTACGCAATAGTTTAGTTAGAGGTGCAACAATCAACGAAAACCTCAACGAAACGCTCAGTAGTAACCACCAACTTAGGAAACTCCGAATTTTAGCCATCGACTTTGGTGGTTTCCAATCCAACACAAATTTCTACTTTTTGGGGATCAACTCTAATTCCTTCTACTGACACAACATGCCCCAAGAAGGTCATTTCTTCACCAAAATTCACACTTACCGAATTTTGCATAAAGTTGTTTTTCCCGCAATATCTCAGCAATACCACCCGCAGATGCTAATCATGCTCTTTCTTTATTCTTTGAGTATACCAAGATGTCATCTATGAACACCACCACAAATCGATCTAAGTAGGTTGGAAGACCCGGTTCATCATGTCCATAAATGCAAACTGGTGCATTAGTCAACCCAAACGGCATCACCAAGAACTCATAATGTCCGTAACGAAGTTCGAAATGCGCTTTATGGATATCCACCTCCTTGACTTTAAGTTGATGATAACCAAATCTCAAATCTATCTTCGAGAAAACCAAGCTCCTCGCAGCTTGATCGAATGTGTCATCATCGATTCTCATAAACTGATACCTATTCTTGATCGCCAATTTATTTAATCGTTTATAATCGATGCACATACACATCGACCCATCCTTCTTCTTGACTTAATAAGACCGGTGCTCCTCACTATGACACACTCTGGCCGAATGAATCCCCGATCCAACAACTCCGAATTTGAGCTTTAAGCTCCGCTAACTCCTTCCGGCGCCATTCTATATGGAGCAATGGACACCTGAGCTGCTCCCTCGGCAATAACTCAATGCCAAACTCTACCTCCCGATCCGAGGCAATCCAGAAGTTCCTCGAGAAAGATGTCCGAGAACTCTTTCACCGCTCTAACACCTTCCACCGATAATTCCTTGGCATCCAAAGCACTAATGAAGGCTAGGAATGCTCCACACCCTTTTCGTGACTAACTTTTTCTCGCTTTTAGAGCAGATACCACATTTGATAGATAGTTTCTCCTTTCACCTATCATCACCACTTCCTTATCTTCCAAGTTCTTAGTGTCATCCGCTGGCAAGAAAAATCCAAGTTCACACGGTGTTTCACCAACCACCCATGCCCAAAATAAGGTCGAACTCACGAAAGGCGCTCCATCAAATCCGCCAAAAATGTTTCTTCTGAATTTCTAAGGGCACATCTCTAAACAATCTATTTACTATCACTGCATCGCCCTAAAGGACTAATTACCGCCATCTCTAGCAGTAATCTCAAATCTAATGTTCAGATTTCCGCACACAAAGACTAGCAACATACGAATGGGTGGATCCGATATCTATCAAAGCAAGAATAAGTACATCGATATGAAGAACGCATCTGTTATCACATCGTGCATCACCATCCTCCTGTCCGACCGCATAAACCAACCCCGTCGCCTCTCGCCCGCTACCCCCTAAAACCAGCACTCTACCCGGCAGCACTCGACTCGCCCCACGCCATTACCACCTCGACCTAGCCCACGGCCTCCTGTGGTCGGGCCGAGCCGCCTCTAGCCGGGCAGGCATCATAGTTACGAGCATCTTGAGTCCGAGCAAATTGGTCGAGGACAATTTTTGAATTGATGGTCCTTGGAACCACATTTGAAATAACCACCGGTTCTCTTTCAAGATTCACCCGAGTGTTTTTGCAACAAAGACATGGTCAGATTCGATTGGTAGTACTGGTACTCTAGCTCGAAATGGATTATTATTCCCCGGCCTCTTTCTCAAGCCCTCTAGCAGACCCGAGTACTTAAAGTCCTCTTGCTCTTGCCTCTATCTTTTTCTGCTTTGCCGCTCCGAGTGCTTAGCCTCTTCAGCCTATCTTGGCTTTTCCACAAGTGTGGCAAAATTCCTTTCTTGTTGTGGGGCTATCGCACTCGCAACTCATCACTCAACCCGCCCCTCAAACGCACACAAAGATTCGTAGTCGCTGGCACTATACCCCGAGCATAACGACTGCACGCAGTAAATTTCGCTCGTAGTCGCCACGCCTTACCTCCTTGGACCGATTTAGAATTCCTTCCTTCGGCATCCACATAGCTAGCCCCGACATACTTTCCTTGAAATGCGCTTTGAAGAAATCCTGTGTAACACGACGCCCCGAGTGCCTTACCGAACAAGAAGCCACCATTGATACGCCCGCCTCTCAACAAAGACATAGCTCCTCTCGCCGCTTGGTGCACTCCAAATCATTCATGATCCGCTCCACTACCTCGAGCCAATACTGCTACATTTTGGGCTACACCGAGATACCCCTAAAAACCTCAAAGACTATTTGATCTAAGTCGTTCAAATTGATCCACGAGCCTGCCGCCCGCTTTTAGCCCCAAAGAACCCTTTCCAAGACTCGCAACATTGCTTGGGGATGTAACAATGTCCTCCTCATACGGCCATGTGATCTAGTTTCAACACGGTGACGCAAAGGCCCATTTTCTATATGTCCCGGACGTCAGACGCAACTAGCGCCGCTTCTACCACGCCACGCCTACCGCTGGGCCCATGTCCTCTAGCGCCATATTGGGTAATTGATTTAATCTGATTAAAAGTCTTATGAATCAAGATACTATTTTGGTGTTTATTAAAAATGTTTTATGAAACATAATAAGTAAAGTCGCTTTTGTAGTCGATCCTATAGTCTCAATCTCTATAGTTTCATACCTAAAACTAGAAGTTCTAGAGTATTCCTTCACCATATCATAATCATTATAATCATACAATAATAACATACACTTACTTGACTTGGTGCCTGACACCGTGGTGCCATACTTCCTTAAAAACATACGCTCTAAATTTTACATTTCAAAACATCTTTGAAAAAATGTTTTTGAACCCAAACCACAATTAGTTTTGAACCTGCTCGATACTCATAAAATGTAACACCCCAAACCCGCCCATGTTAAGGCCTGATTCGACATGTCACATGAGAAAAATACTACTAAGTCCTTTTTCATTTGTACATAAAAAGATTTAGATTTAAAATCATTTAAAACAACTCCCATTTAAAAATTATTAATAAAGTATTATTGAATAAAGACTCGATTGATAAATCGATAAATTTGAGATAAAATCTTAAAAATCATGACTTTGGAAATATCATTAATAGTTCGAGAATAATTTGGAAATAATTTTTGAAAATGTTGATGAAAATTATTTGAGAAATTTCCGAAAGTTAAAAATATATTTATGAAAGTTTATTATAAAACCCTTTTTGTATATCCATTTTAAGAAAACGTTTATTTAAGTTTTTAGAAAAGCCTCAATTTGAAGTACTTAGAGCAAATTATAAATTCACAAACAATAAACAAAACATAAATTAATTCAGAGGCCTTATTACAACCTTAACTCAAAGTAGTAAAGTAATTAAAAGTACTAAAAAGAAATCCAAATTTCGAATTAAACCGTTTTTGTAGTATGGCCTCCACCGAGTCATCCATAGCCCAAGTCTTCATCACCGATCACACCGAAAGGGGGTAAGGAAAATGGGGTGAGTTACTAGAACTCAGTGTATAACCTCTTACTGTTGTCCATCGGGCCAAAATCCCATTGTTGATAATTTGGGCCTAAGCCCATTTACAATGATAATAATGTATCAATTATAACATGTGTATGAAATTCAATTCCCAAACCAAACCTAGTAATCCATCCGCTACACACCACCCGCACTAACCAACACACATGTGGGGATTTTTGTCAACCCACCCCGCCAACACACCAATCGCAGCATTAAGCCATTTATAACAAAAATAATTATGGACAAGCCACCGTAATAACAGAATTTACGTGGCATTGCCAATTATATGCATTTGTGGCAGAGCTAATTAAAATTATGTGGCAGAGCCACCGTAACTTCTCTTCAATATTATCCTATCCCATGCAAAATCATGTATATAATGCATAACAATTCATGATTTTTACAATATAACAACAAGAATTTATTTGGATATTCATTATCAACAAAGACAAACTTCATTATAACAAATTATCAATTAGGCCCATATGGCAAAATACCGATCGCCCATTTAGCAAAATATCGATCACCCCATATAACAAAATATCGACGGCCAATATAGCAATTTATCAAATCGCCCATATAGCAAAATATCGATTGGCCCATATAATAAATTATCAAATCGACCCATATAGCAAATTATCGATTGGCCCATATAACAAATTATCAAATCGCCCATATAGCAAATTATCGATTGGCCCATATCAAAAATTATTAAATCGCCCATATATCAAATTATCAATCGCCCATATAACAAATTATCAAATCGCCCATTAGGGGCATTTTCGTGATCTTTCACTTGTTAATAACCGATTTTGTCAATTTTATCAAAATAGTGAGATCTAAGCCAATTTTCCCGCTTCACCATAATACGATTTTAGTCCGTTTATTTACTACCAATATGATATTAATCTTTAACCTACGTAAAACAAGGTGAGATTACACACCGATTATGGTAAGCACTAAGCTTTCTTGATCGCCGACACCTAAAATATTATAACGCTTGATTAGTCGACATACGCCGATTTATTAATCAACACTAAAATGAACGATCTACGCTGGCTTACCCTTGGAATCGTGAATGACCATGATTTGTCGCTTTTCCCGCTGACGGTCCACAACCCGTGGAAAATCCCCAATCGCCGATGCCTCAAAATTGTGAACGACACTAATAGTCGATTCTCACCTGATGAGGGTCCACAACCCGTGGAAAGTCCCGAATTGTCGATACCGCTCTTCGCTTGAATTTATGAGTAGAGATCGCTAATCCGCCTCCTTTGAGATCTCCACTGACTTTCCTTTTGAATCGGTACCACAAGCCTCCATTCGATTAGATCTTATATAGATCGATATTACGATGAAATATGGATTGACAAAGGGTAAAGATCGGCTTACCACTAATTCTCGAGTGATCAACGGCTGGATAGATCGAGCGCATTTAATCCCTATAATTTTAATCGGTTAATCATCACTATCCAATAATCATCTTAACGAATAAAGAACGATTTTATAGAATCCTCAAAGAACTCCTTACCTTAAAGATTTTAGGACCGATTCCCAACGATTATATGATGACTTCTAAGAATCGTAGTTTCTACCGCCACTATATCACTAATAAGAAGAAGTGATCTCGCTTGAGAGAGAATTAAGGTGATGGTCTTGGTCAAAATGACCATCCCAAAACAAAAACAGATTCGCAGATTAAGAGAAAGAAAATAAAATGTTGAGAAGAATACTTACCGAATGATCAAGGATTGAGTGTTAGTACTGATGAGAAGAAGAGATAGAGAAGAGATGAAAGTTCAGCTTATAAAGGAAAATGTAATTTGATATTCGGTTATAGGGAGAATGAATAAAGGAGAAGGATTTGATCAAAATGAAGTTTTGCTTTTAAGAAATGGAAGAAAGGTTGAAATGATGATTAAAAGAAAACAAAAAGAGAAAATGGTGTCCAATAGTTTCTGGTTTTCAAAAGGTGATGAGTGAACAAATTTTGGTCTCAAAGATTTGGGTACATTTGGCAACAAAAAGAAAGAAAAGAAGAGAATAAGCTCACCAATGGCTTGAAGATTCTAAGCAAGAAGGAAATTTGGAGAGAAAAGAAAATGACACCAAAGTTGCATATAGGAATTTTGGCCAAAAACAATACCAAAACTTTTACCAATTGCCAAAGACAAAATTCTGGCTAAGAGAATGGTAGTTTGGAGAAAATGGCACACTTGATGCTAAAGGAATTTGACTAAAACAAGCACTAAAACTTTACCAAAACACCAAGGAAAATTCTGGCTATCCCCTAATACACAAAACCGTCTACATACATGACCATAATGGTCAAGAATTTGCCAACCATACTTTCCATAACATTTCCTTGAAAAAGGCCATATGTTCCCTTACTTTCCCATTTCTCTTGATTTCTTTCCTCACCTTCAACCTTTCCTATTTTCCTTAGTCATTTTTCCAAAAATAAAAGTCCTCTTGCCTTATTTACATGCTTAGCCGACACTTAAGGAAAGAGTGCAAAAATAATAGTCAAAATTTGCACACAATGGGATTTGAACCTCTTCCTCAAAGTATCGCATGTAGTGCCACATCCTTTTACCAATTACTCAATTATGCTAGCTATTTACTCATTTATTTCATAAGCTTTAAGGTCACTTACTCTATCTCCTTAAAGTGCTAAATGCCAAAAAATTTACTAGGTCCAAATAAACCCCGAGCCTTCTCAGACCTCCTAAACATACACAATTAATAATCTAACTAGCTTAGCACTAAAAATAATGCAACACATAAAATTCCAAATTTTAGGATGTTACACGAGGCAAAGAAAACTTTCTTCAATGATTAATGAGTGGTTCACTGGAGTTCGCTCGAATGAATCCAAATGCGCCAACAACCTCCACCCCAAGAAGTTCCTCAGAAGCGCCACAAGTTCTAGACCGATTCAATTGAGTAAACCTCCACTTGATAAGATTCGTAAGTATGGGGCCAAAGAGTTCAGGCCACGCTTGATGATGATGCCGAAGCGAGCAGCACTATGGCTTGAGAATACCATTAGAGTGTTTGATGAATTATCATGTACTCCTGATGAATGTCTTAAGTGTGCTGTTTCACTGTTAAGAGATACGGTGTATCATTGGTGGAAAATATTGATATCTGTGGTTCCGAGAGAATGAATCACCTGGGATTTCTTCAAAACTGAATTTTGGAAGAAATTTATCAGCCAACGGTTTATAGATCAGAAACGCAGAGAGTTCCTTGAGCTGAAATAGGGTTGTATGTCCTGCATGTATCACGAGCTTGAGAATTTGTGAGATTGAGCCAAGATGCACTAGAATGTGTTTTGACGTAAAACTACTATGTGTAAATAATTGATTGAAGGGTTGAATGAAGATATTAAACTTCCTGGTCAAATTCTTGACTTAATCGAATTTGTGGTATTAGTTGAAAGAGCTTGTGCGCCAAGGAGCTTAGTAAAGAAAAGAAGAAAGTAGACTCAAAGGCTAGAGATGAGAGAAAAAGGTCGATGAGTAAGCCGTATCACTCTTCATCAAAGAGATTCAGATGCAACTACCATTCAAATGCTTCGATTGGACATTCAAGTAGAGATCGTGAAGCAATATACGAGTCCTAAAGCTCAAATTTTAATAGAATCAAGTGTTGGCAAAGGTCGTAAATAATAAGCCCGAGTGTAAACAAAGGCAAGGGAGACGCCATATTGGTGAATGCCGGGAAAGTATAATAATAGAGTTTGTTATAAATGTGGATCAAGAGATCACTTCATTCTGGATTGCCCAGAGTTGGCTAAGACAGATAATGCTCAGATCATGCGAGGCCGAGTAACACGGCAAACTAGGGTAGACCACCCGTAAAACACAGAATTGTGAGTGGTAGTCGTAAAGGAACAACGGATACAACCGTGAGATTGGAGGCAAGAGCACCGCCGAGCTTCACGCTTATTCGCAGACTCGCGGAAGAAGCCGCCATCTCCCGACGCCACATCGGGTACTTTCACTTTATGATATCGATGTGATTGCATTGAGGATCTACTCATTCCTATGTGTGTCCCAACTTAGTATCTAGTAAGACTCGCTCTCTGCTGAGTCCATCAATTTGTAATTAGAGTATCGAACCCTTAGGCAAATGTGTTCTGCTGACAAAGTGTGCAAAATTGTCCGCTGATGTTTCGAGATATCCGCTTCGCTAACTGATTCTACTACCCTTTGATGAAGTTGATATAATTCGGGTATGGATTGGCTAACTTTGCATAATGCTATTGTGAATTGCAAACTAAGACTATTGATTTGAGAAGTCGTAATGACGAGATAGTCCGAATTGAATCCAGTTGATTTGAATGGGTTACTACCGTAATATCTTCGGATGAAAGCTCTAAATTATGTGAAAAAGGGATGTGAAGTTTATCTTGCATACGTGATTGATACGAAAGTGACGTAAAAGAAAGTTGAATTGGCTCGTGGTTTGTGAGTTCCCCGATGTGTTTCTTGAAGAATTACCGGATTACTCTCCGATACGAAGTTGAGTTTGGTATTGAGTTAGTGCCGAACGACTCTCTATCTCAATAGCCCCATATAGAATGGCTCCGGCTGCACTGAAAGAATTGAAGTATCGCTGCAAGAATTGACAGACAGAGGTTTTGCACGCACCGAGCTTTTCTCTTGGGGCGCCTCTGCTCGCTTGTGAAAAAGAAAGATGGTACGATGAGAATGTGCATTGATTAACGTTAGTTAAACAAAGTGACGATAAATAATAAATATCCTCTACTCGTAATCGATGACTTGTTTGAACAAATAAAAGGAGCTATCGTGGTTTTTAAAGATAGATTTGAGATCGAAATACTATCAGTTGCGAGTAAAAGATTCAGACATTCCAAAAACTACTTCCAAAACGAGGTACGAGCATTATGAAATTTTAGTTATGCCTTTTGGACTAACGAATGCCCCTGCAGTATTTATGGACTTGATGAACCGAATATTCAGGCCATATTTGGATCGATTTGTCGTTGTGTTTATTGATGATATTTTGATTTATTCTCATGATGAGGCTGAATACGCCGAAAGCACCGAGAATTGTGTTACGTGCCCCCGCGATAAGCAATTGTATGCAAAGTTCAGAAATGTGAGTTCTGGTTACGCGAGGTTGGTTTTCTGGGACATATAGTGTCAGCTGCGAGGATACGAGTTGATCCGAGTAAGATTTAAGCAATTTTAGATTGGAAACCTCTGAGAAATGTGTCCAAGTTTGCGCTTCGACTAGCGTGGATTTTATAGACGGCTTGTGAAAGGTTTTCGATGATTGCAACCCCGCTGATTTAGATTGCTTTTAAAGATGTAAAATTCAATGGTCCAAAAGTGTCAAAAGCTTTGATCAGTTGAAAGACCTATTAACTGAAGCTCTAGTGCTAGTACAGCCAGAATTCGGTAAAGAAATTGTTATATATAGTGATGCTTTGTTGAACGGTCTGGGATGTGTTTTGATGTAGGAAGGCAAAGTTATAGCTTATGCTTCGAGACAAGTAAAACCACTTGAAAAGAATTACCCGATGCATGACCTTGAGTTAGCTACGATCGTGTTTGCTCTAAAAATGTGGCGCTATTATCTTTTTCAAAGGAGAAATGTCATGTGTTTTCGCATCATAAAGCCTCAAAATATCCGATGACTCGTAAAGATTTGAATCAAGCACAGCAGAAGATGGTTAGAATTGTTAAAAGACTACGAGCTTGTGATTGACTATCATCTGGGAAAAGCAAATGTTGTTGCTGACGCTTTGAGCCAAAAGTCTTTATTCGCTTTACGAGCAATGAATACTCAGATAGATTTGTGTGATTATGATTCGTTATAAATGAGCTGAAAGCGAGGTCGTTGTTTATACATCAAATTTGTGATGCCTGTGAAGTTGACAATGAAATGCTAGTGAAACAAGCTCAGCAGGATTTGAACTTTGACTCAGAATTTCAAGTTGATGATAATGATTGTTTGAGATTCCGACGTCGGATTTGTGTTCCGAGAAATTCAGAGTTGATTCAATTGATTTTGAATGAAGCGCATAACGCCGCTTATCTATTCATCCGAAGTATGAAAATGTACAATGATTTGAAACAAGCATTACCGTGGCTTCGTATGAAAAAGGATATTTCTGAGTTTGTTTCGAGATGTTTAGTTTGTCCGCAAGTCAAAGCTGAACATCAGGTGCCATCCGGTTTATTACAGTCGATCATGATTCTTGAGTGAAAATGGGAGAGAATCACGATGGACTTTGTGTCAGGATTGCCCCTATCTCCGAGAAAGAAAGTTGCAATATGGGTGATAGTTGATAGATTGACAAAGTCAGCTCATTTTATTTTGGTGAGAACAGATTATACGCTTGATATGTTAGCTGAGCTATACATTTCTGATATTGTGAGATTGCATGGGGTGCCACTATCTATTGTGTCTGACAGAGATCCGAGGTTTACTTCAAGGGTTTTGGAAGAAACCGCAAGAGGCTTTAGGTACGGTTGCACTTCAAGATCAAGCCATCCACAAACGGATGGCAAACCGAGCGACCATCTTGCATTCTCGATGATATGTTGAGATGTTGTATTCTTAAGTTTGAAGGTACTGAAAAGTACCTACCGCTGATTGAAATTGTGTATAATAATAGTTTTCAATCAAGCATTAAAATGGCACCATATGAGGATCTTTACTGGCCGTGAAATGCACACCATTGTAATCGGACCGAGCTTAGTGAGAGTAAGATTCACGATGTAGATTTGATCGCAGAGATCGAGCAAAAAGTGAAAGTGATTCAAATAGTTTGAAAGCGCATGACGATCGTTAGAAGTCTTACGCAGATTTGAAACGAAAAGGATATTGAATTTGAGATTAGTGATAAAGCGTTTTTGAAAGTGTCTTTGTGGAAGAAAATACCCGATTCGGCAGTAAAAGGCAAATTAAGTCCGAGGTTCATCGGGCCGTATGAGATTATTGAATGTATCGCCGCTGTTTATAGATTGTTGTTGCCACCGAAAGCTAGAGAAGATTCATAATGTGTTTCACGACGATTCTTCAACGATATAGATCTCGACCCATCGCACGTGATTGCCTCCACCGGGTTGAGATTTAGTCCGATTTATCGATAGTGAAGAACCGATTTGAATTCTCGCCGTGGAGATCAAAGAAATGAGAAATAAGAAAATTGCGTTAGTGAAAGTGTTGTGGCACAAACACTTGAAGAGGCTACGTGGGAGCCTCGAGGATGCTATGAGAGAGCAACACTCCAACCTATTCATCGTAAGATTTTCTAGGACGAAAAATCCCTAAGGGGGAGAGAGTTGTAATAGCCCGATTTAGACCCTAGCCGGAATAAAGGGTTTCGGACCACAAACTGAGGTCGAGAAATAATTTAATATTATCTTTGATGTTTATGGTATGTGAAAAAAATGTGTGTGAAAGTTCAGGTAGAAAATTTTATCGCTTGTGTGCCGATTTGTGAAAAAGAACCTAATCGTTAAATGCAAAAGTTGTGTGCTAGTAGTTAAAAGTGCTTAATTGACATGGCTTAAATGAAAGGTCCTTATGTTGTTAGTTGACCAAGATTATAATAAGTGGACATTTATGGACAACCATTAATTAATTTATAAGTTAAATACCCATGGGTAAAATGGTAAATTATGTATTTATGTATATTAAATAAAATTAAAGCCAAAATGTTGTCATCTTTCATGCTTCTTCAATAAAAATAAGAAAATAGCTAGGGCTTGAAGCTTTGAAACATTCGGCTACTTCATGGCTCAATTTTAAGTCCGCTTTTGTTTGGTTTTTGTTGATTTTTATGTTTTTGTGATTATTGTTAAGTGTTCTAGCTTAGCCCATGCTTAAATTCATGAAATTTATTATGATTTTGAGTTATGCCATTGTTGATTTTGTGAGCTTTGTGATGTTTGATGATGGAAACTAAGTGTTTGATGATTGATATACATATTTTCTAAAGTGATTTTGAGTAAAATGCATTTTTGGGATTTAATTGAGAAATGTGAAAACTTTGTGTTGAAATGTGAAATAAATGTGAAATATGGGGCGCTAGGGCACTATGGTAATCTTGATAAGCATGGATTAAATTGATTTTGTGAATTTGATGTATTTGTGAAATGAGGATTAAAATGTTAAAAATGTGGAATTATGAGGGCTAAAGTGTAAAATGTCCTAACTATGTGTTTGTGGATTGTTTTGGATGAAGATGAGATTGAATGAGTTGAATTTGATATTATATAGATCAAGAAAAGAGAAATTGCATCTAGATCGAGGCAAGAATAAAGTGCTCGATTGATCGACTAGTATTGTTGTTTCTACGTCCGAGGTAAGTTCGTATAATACATATTGTTTAAACAATGTTTATATGCAATGAAATGAATGGAAATGTGATTGTGAAGTTTGATTATATGAAATGTGGATTCGAGGATATGAGGCACTAAGTGTGCTAAAAATGAGATAGCTACGCTACAAAAATGGCACTAAGTGTGTAAGATCAAACATCGCTATCAATAATGGGCACTAAGTGTGCGATATTGAAGCAAATTCGGTTATATGTGATGGCACTAAGTGTGCGATATTATCATAGCTTCAAGCTAATTAATTGGCACTCAAGTGTGCAAGTTCATCGAAATGATTAAAGAGAACCGAATGAATTATGGAATCGATCATTGATGTGGTAAATGTGATAGATAAATACGTGATGGTACTGTGTATGTAAAGAACCCAAGTGGTTGATGATATTGTGTATGAGATAGATGGAAGATTATGAATGAATGATTAGAAAAGTTGGATTGAATAGCATTATGAATGCTTGTATCCGAACCTATAGATATGGTATGAAAATGAGAAAAAGCCATGGATGAGATTAAGTAGTGATGTGAATTGAACTAAGTGTTAGTTAATTTTGCATATTGAATTTGAATTGTTAAGTTAATTGTGTTATATTACAAACTTACTAAGCTTTATAGCCATCGTGAAGTCTTTCTCTGCTTTACAAAGTGGTATTTAAAGCTAGCCTTGATTCGGGAATCACAATGACTCAATCAAACTATCTGACATCTATTTTGGTACCTTTTGAAAGTTGTATATATGGTATATGGCATGTATAGGCTAGAGAAGTTGTAGAATGTTTTGAGATGTATAAATCTTGCCGGTGATTTGGCTTTGATAGTGGATGAGACTTTGAATTGATTTTGGTATATGTTTTTCTATGTGAAAATGGTGTATGTGAGGTGTATATATAGTCTTGTGTGAATGGCCATTATGGTATGCTTTGGTGAAATAGTAATATTATGTTTCATGCTTGATTTGGTATTTGAGATGGTGAATGATTTGTATGTTATTTGATGATTAGAATTGAACATGTAGGGATGACCTAAAATTGGTGGCAAATTGGCCTTGTAAATGGCCTATAATTGCCCACACGGGTGAGCACACTGGGCGCAGGTCTTGACCGTGTCCTTCAATGACCCAATTCGGCAAGTCGCTTGCACACGCCAGACACACGCGCGGTGACAGCCGCGGTGATTCAAGTCGTTGTTGCACACGCCGATATACACGAGCGCAGATGACAGTCTTGTGACTCCAAGTCAAGGTTGCAACACACGGTAAGACATGGTAAGGCATGGCGTCGTGTGAGGCACACGACCTAGCCACAAGGGCGTGTGCCCTGCTTCAAGAGAAGAATTTTCAAAGTTTCGTAAAAGTTTTAAATGTGATCTGGCCTAGTCCCAAACCACTTCCAAAGCATGTTTAAGGTCTCTTAGACCTTCTAAAGAGACTTTGTGTTATTGATTATCTATGATCTCATCGATGTGTGAGCAATGGTTGTTTAAATGTTATGATTCGACCGAATCCTACCCGTGATGGATACGGTTAAGGGGTGTTACAACTGGCGCTTGTCTCAAATTTCTGTGGAGACACATCCTTGAACACGGCTTGTGTCTTGGCCGTGTGAAACCCTGCATTTAGTTCGAATTGAATTAATTAACCATACGTGCCTAGTACACGGGCGCGGTGGCATGGCCATGTGGCGCAAGTCGAGAGCAACCTAAATCAAACATGGCTCCGAGACACGAGCGTGTCTAAGCGGTCACACGAGCTTGACCCTCTTGACCACACGGCGTGTCCTTGGGACCACACGGCGCAAGTGAGAGCCCCGCACCTTGGAAAATTTTTGAAATGTCATGAAAATTTTTTGACTTTTCGATTAAGTCCCGATTCGATTCTAATGCTCAGATTGGGCCTCAAGGGTCCATTTAAGGGACATTATGAATGACCTTGGTGAATAAATAATAACTTGGCCTCGAATTAATCGAGCAAATGTTTCAATGTTTCTGGTGAACGCCTAAAACCCCGCGTTTCAAATGGACGATAGGATTAGGTGTAACACCCCAAACCCGCCTAGATGTTATGGCCGATCAAGCGTGTCACATTGAAGTGTTTTTCAAAATCAAGTTTTCATTGAAAACCCTACTTGAAATTTCCAAAACTTCTTGCCATTTAAAACTTGTACAAAACCTCATTTTATGCTTGCTTATTTTCAATCGTGGTTTATTAAAAAGTTATTCTTTTAAAACGTTATTACCTTTAAAACCTTATTGTCAGTGAAGCTTAATTTAAAACAAATGATTTACTTAAAACGTGATATTTAAAAATTGAGTTATGGATGTTATTATTTTGGAAAATCGTGTTCTACTTCTAGTATGATATAAATCACAATCAATAAAATCCCAAATTTAAAATACGTAAAATTATAGAGGCCTTATTACAACCTAATCAAAATCAAAGTACAAAAGTAAATGAGCAAAATAGAATAAAACATGTGCAGCTGTGTGGCTCCTCCTTCGAGTCCTTCGCACTCCGAACCGCCTAACGTTGGGGATTACCTGGAAAGGTTAAAAACAGGTGAGTTTACGAAACTCAAGATGTAATCCCTTTATTAAAGAAACAACAAGATATTGTAAACATAACTCGGCCCGGGCCTCGAGCCTCATCGCAAGAATAAGCATACTCCTGCCGTCAGAGTATAGGTGAGCCAAAGCTCAAAACAATGTTATTTGGGTCACACCATACTGTAATCAATTGGGCCTAGCTCATCACAAGAATGGGCCTCAAGATTTAATGATGCATGATGCATGCAAACCCATCCAACTCCTCGCGACTTGCCTCCGCCCAACCTCGCACTACCGTGGGGAATAAATCACCCATGCCATCCCTTACATTTTACAGCTGTTAGCACCGTTGCAAAGATTAACCGAATCGCAGCAAAGTCGCTAGTATATATATGTGGCTTTAAGCCTTCAATAACGGTCTCATAATTGGCACATAGCCATCGGTAACTGTAATAAGATCGGCACATAGCCATCAGATACGGTAATATAACCTGCACACAGCCATGGGTAAGTATGATCGCATACAAACTCATCAATAATTACGACCGCAATACACCCATGGATAAATATGATCGACACAAAGTCATTAATAATTACGACCGACACACAACCATGGATAAATATGATCGACACAAAGTCATAACCAAGATGGCACAGAGCCATAATTAGGTTGGCATAGAGCCATAATCGATTAATCGCTTAAAGCCATCGATAGGTCCACACGTCTCGGGTGTGACCCGCAGTACCTTAACAGATCATTACCGGGTCCATAAATATCTCGTGAGACCGTGGCGAATCTTATCGTAACAGCATTCCTCCATAACCAATATCCCAACCCCATGCAAAGATGTCATGTATGCGCGTAATGTCCGCCCACAAATCATCATATCATTCACGCTTAAGTCAATCAAATCATTGTCATACAATCACAACCAAATCAATCAAATCATAGCACAAGTCGTACTATTTATTTCTAGGCAAAATAGTCATTTTACCCTTCAAGGGTATTACTTGTAATTCTACCCTACAAGGGTATTTTAGACATTTTGCCATTCAGTGGGCTTAACTGGCCATTTCTCCTATCGGGTCCAAGTATGTATCAACTCATCAATAGGTCCACAATGATCCAAGACGACTTGTGCAACCTTTAGCAATCAAAAGGTATAGTGGGGCCCAAAGCCCAAAGTATGGCCCAAGTGGGGCCCACACGCCGTGTGGCCCGCTAAGCCCAAAATCGCCTTTAGCTATGCGAACGACATGGTCGAGCTCATTATTTCACATAAGTTCATGAAGTTGGCCCATGGGCCTGCCACCTCTATGTGGGGCCCGCCAAACCATTGGGCCCACACGGCACATTTTGACCCATTTGCCCTAAAAAGCGCTCCAAGACCATGAGATCGCTTCATGGTGGCCTCCGTCATTGTATTGATTTTCCCACACGAGCGCTCAGGCGCCTGTTCGCAACCATTGCCGATTTTTGGCATTTCTAAGATTTCGGACATTTCATTTGCCGATCTACAATTGGAGTGGTCTCAGACGCAGATATACTTTCGCTTAAGTTCGATCAACGTAAATAGGGTATATGGTTACACACCCTTTGTGGCTTTTAAGCCGACTATCATTTACTAAGACACTACACACCCGCTTGGATTCCCTGCATGAATGATCCCAAATGATTCACACTTCCACCGCCTAACGATGTAGTCTTACAAATCTATAGATAAACCGAGTTCAATACGCTTGGATGTCTGGCAAAACAATACGACATGATTGCATGTTAAGAACCTTAATAGATTACCAAATAACACACTACTTACACGCTTGCAACGTTATTTTTGTCCTTACCAAATACCTATCCACTGTAGATAACTCATACAAGTAAATCCAACCGCTAGGAGAAAGACAAAGCTTAATGGAAGAGAAAGAATAGGAATACCAAATATTCAGCCAAAGAAATAGAGGAATATCAAGCCGATTCTCCTTTAAGAGAAACCGAAAATAGAAAAGGGGAAGAAAAGAAAATATTTGGCTTAAAACAATGTAAGGAGAAACTAGAAAAACCCAAGGAATAGAGTAAATGAGAAAGTGATATTCGGCCGAGTGGGGAAGGTAGAAGAGAGAACTCACAAATAAATGATTCGGACAGGACTCAAACAGTAAAAGAAGAAAGAGACTTGGAAAATGCAACACAAAGCTTTCTAGATTTCACTATAAACGAAGAAGAACAAAAATAACCCGAATGGTCACTTGCCAATTTCTAGCACCATAGAGAAAAGGGAAGGATTAGAGGTTCAAACATCAAAGAATGCAATAAGGAAAATACTAAAACTACACCCAGCACAAACCCAATCATATCCCCAAAGCTCTTATATTGCCGCAAAATCACACACACAAAAGGACCCTTAGTCGAATTCAACCTATTCAAGATACCCACCCGGCTACAACTCCCTCACACTTCAAATTCCTTGAAAATCTCCACAAATCACTCCCCTTATCCCTCCTTGATTTACTCCTTGATATCCTCCTTAAAAATCCAAGACCAGGCCAAACTTTCACCAACAAGAGTTTGAATCTACATCCAACACTTGTTGTCCCATGTTAGCAAAACAAATATTTCTTCGCTCCAAAGTGACTCAACACCATCCCCTTTGAAGCTTTATCATGCCACTTACCATAAAGCCAATAGGCTCCTTATGTCATAACTTATCCTCAATATTTCATAAAGCCTTCCCGCCAATATCCAGTTTATTCAAGGAACAATCAAAAATTTTGCACACGCCCTAACTTGAACCTCGCACTACATGCATACTCCTAACGCCACCTTGCCACTAGACCACATGCTTCCTTTGTCATATTTTAACCATAATAATTATAAGGCCTTCCAACACCAAGGTTCACTTCAAGGAAAAATCAAATTTTTGCTAAAGCCTAGATTTGAACCCAAGACCTCCTAACCGAGCTTATGTGAAATTTTTCGCACAACTAAAATCCAACTGCTCGATTCCCAAGGCCTATTTCTTTTAGGGCTCAAAATTTGAGGCGCATACAAATCACTCTCTTTCTAAAGAAATTTCATCCTCGAAATTTCCACTAACAGGTAGTTGTGTAACAACTACACCACTATGCTACCGCTGCACACTCTAATCCTAATAACACTAATACACTTTTAACTTAATCTTGAAACCTCTTACACATATCCAAAACATTTAACCACGTATGCATAAATATTTATCACACATGCATATAATTCCTATATCCAAACAAAACACACTGACTTAAAATAGATCGATAAACTCAACCCGATGCTCCTTAGATCCACATCCGAGACATGCTTGACTTCCTCCTGCATTCACCGGATGATGCCTTTACAATGCTTGCAAGTCGTAGTTCTGACGCATTTTAACTCGCTTTCACGTAACGAGGCCTCGCTTCAAAGGATCGCGGATCCTCTTCTTCGAGAAGTTCAAGCATCTAGCCCGAGGCATCTCAACAATCTCCTTAACTCGTCTCAAACACTTCCTCTACCACCTCCCTTACCAACCGGCCGCTCACCCCAAGCTCCGGTTACGCTACCCGGTTGGCGACTTACTCGACTCACTCGCCCTCTAACAATCTCATGTTCCGGGAACAGATAACTCGCGACCTGCTCGCTTTCAATCCATCATAGTATCAAGTGCTCTCTTAAAAATCTGGATTGCCGTAACATACACCAATAAAATGCAAAATCTAACTTTATGCATAGTTTAATATCTAAAGAACTTACTTGATTCAAGGTTGAGACTCCGACAAACCACACTTTTAGGAAAACAAACAAGACAACATTTCAAAAACTTCAATTTTTTCAAACCTCTTTAAAATAATTTTTTAGAAATTCAATTTTAAAGACCCAATCCACAAATGAAGTTTTGTAACCTGCTCGATACCAAGAATGTAACACCCCAAACTCGCCAGATGTTATGGCTGAATCCAGACGTCACATTGAAGTGTTTTTTCAAACCATGTTTTCATTGAAAACCCTTCTGAAATTTCCAAAACTTTGCCATTTAAAACTTGTACAAAACATCGGGCTTTGTGTTTGCTTATTTTCAATCGTGGTTTATTAAAAGTTATTCCTTTTTTAAAACGTTATTACCTTTTTAAAACCTTATTTGTTATGAAGCTTAATTTAAAACAAATGATTTAAGAAAACATGATATTTAAAAATTGAGTTGCGAAACGTAGTGTTTGAAAATGTTATTGTTTTGGAAAACCGTGTTCTACTTCTAGCTGGATATAAATCACAATCAATAAAATCTCAAATTTAAAATCTAGAAAATTATGGAGAGGCCTTATTACAAACCGAATCAAAATCAAAGTAATTAAGTAAATGAGCAAAACAGACAAATCATGTGCGCTGTGTGGCCCTCCGAGTCCTCAGAGCCCCAACCATCTAACTGGGATTACTGGAAGGTTAAAAACGGGGTGAGTTTATGAAACCTCATGTGTAAATCCCCTTTATTAAAGAAATAGTCAAGATACGTAAACTTAATCAACTGGGCCTGAGCCTTTATCAAGAATAGTGATAGTTCACCAGAGTATAGTGAGCCAAAGCCCAAAAACAATGTCATTTGGGTCACAAACCATATCAGTAATCAATTGGGCCTAGCCCATCACAAAGAATAGCCTCAAAGACGAATATGCATGATGCATGCAAACCCATCCAACCCCCGCACTTGCCTCCGTCCAACTCCTCGCACTACCGTGGGGAATAAATCACCTATGCCATCCCTATATTTTCATAAAGTAAGTTAGCACTGGGCTTGCAAAGACTAACCAAAATCGCAGCAAAGTTGCTAGTATATATACGCACTTAAGCCTTTAGTAACTATTCTCATAATCGCACATAGCCATTGGTAATCGAATAAGATCGATACATATCCATCTACCACGCAGAATATAACTCTGCATTACGTACCTATGGGTAAGGATGATCACACAAAGTCATCAATAATTACGACAAGACATACCATGGATAAATATGATCGACACAAAGTCATCAATAATTATGATCGCACACAACCATGGATAAATATGATCGATACAAAGTCATACAACCAAGATGGCAAAGAGCCATAATTAGGTTGGCACAGTGTACATAATCGATTAATCGCTTAAAGCCATCGATAGGGTCCACTGGCCGCCCTCGTGACCCGCGGCGACCTTAATCAGATCATTATTGGGTCCACAAAGCCATCTCGTGACCTGTAAGCGATCCTATTAGAACAAGATTTCCTCCATAACCAATATCCCAACCCCATGCAAGATGTCATGTATGCGTATCGTCCGCCCACAAATCATCATCATATCATTCACAGCTTAAGTCAATCAAATCATTTTCATACAATCATACCAAATCAATCAAATCATAGCACAAGTCGGGCTATTTATTCTCTAGGGGCAAAATAGTCATTTTACTCCTTTAAGGGTATTATTGTGAATTCTACCCTACAAGGGTATTTTAGACATTTTGCCCTTTAGTGGCTTAACGGCCATTTCTCATGCTGGGGTCCAAGTATGTGTATCAATCTCATCAATAGGTCCACAAATGATCCAAGACGACTTGTGGAACCTTAGAAATCAAAGGCAGCAGCTGGGGCCCAAAGCCCAAAGTATGGCCCAAGTGGGGCCTTGCACACGCCGTGGGTGGTCCGCTAAGCCCAAAACTACCCTTAGCCATGCGAACGACATGGTCGAGCTCATTATTTCACATAATTTCATGAAGTTGGCCCATGTGGGGCCAGCGAGCCCATCGGGCCCACACGGCCAATTTCACCCATTTGCCCCAAAATCGCCCAAGACCATGAGAATGCCTCATGGTGGCCTCCGTCATTTTATCGACTTCCCTCACACGCAGCTGCCTCGTGGCGCCAGATGGTAACCGCTGCCGATTTTTGACATTCTCGGCATTTCCGACATTTCTTGCATAGCTTCGACATTTTGCATTTGTCGATCTACAATCGAGTGGTGTGTGTGCACATACTTTTTATTTGTTTCATCAACAAAATAGTAGGTATACTGCTACACACCCTTTTCGACTTTTAAGCCTACTATCATTTACTAAAATAGTTACACACCTATTTGGATTCCCGTATGAATGATCCTAAATGATTCACACTTCCACCGCTTTCAATCGATGCAATCTTACAAACCGTGATAAACCGAGTTCAATACGCTTGATGCTACCAAAACAATGCGACATGATCGCATGTTAAGAACCTTAATAGATTACCAAATAACACACTACTTACACGCTTGTAACGTTAATTTTGTCCTTATCAAATATCTATCCACTGTAAGATAAACTCACACAAGGTGACCAACCACTCAGGGAGAAAGATACCAATGGAAAGAGAAAGAATAGGAATACCAAATATTCGCCAACTAAATAGAGGAATACTGTTCGATTCTCCTTTAAGAGAAACCAAAATAGAAAAGGGAAAGAGAAGAAAATATCTGCCATTACAACAATGTAAGGGGGAAACTAGAAAACTCAAGGAATAGAGTAAATGAGAAAGTGATATTCGCCAGAGTGGGGAAGGTAGAAGAGAGAACATACAAATAAATGATTCGACAAGGACTAAAATAGAAAAAGAAGAAAGAGACTTGGAAAATGCAACACAAAGCTTCTCAGATTTCACTAAACGTAAGAAGAACAAAATAACCCGAATGGTCACTTGCCAATTTCGCACCATAGAGAAAAGTGGAAGGATTAGAGGTTCAAAACATCAAAGAATGCACAAGGAAAATACTTTAAAACTACAATCTGGCATGCACCCAATCATATCCCCAAAGCTCTCAAATTGCCGTGAAAACACACACAAAAGGACCTCTAGCCTAATACACCTACTCAAGCCTACCCAATCTCGCCATAACTCCCCTCACACTTCAAATTCCATGAAAATCTCCACAAATCACTCCCTTATCCCTCCTTGATTTACTCCTTTGATATCCTCCCTAACAACTCCAAGACTAGTTCAAACTTTTACTCAACAGAGTTCGAATCTACTTCCAACACTTGCCTGGGCCCCATGTTAGAAAAAATAAATATTTCTTCGCCTCCAAGCGTGACTGGAGCACCATCCCCATTTGAAGTTTTATCACGCCCACTTACCATCAAGCCAATAGGCTCCCTTATGTCATAACTTATCCTCACATATTTCATAAAGCCTTCACGCCTAATATCAAGGTTTATTCAAGGAATAACTGTAAATTTCGCACACGCCCCGACTCTGAACCTCGTAATCACATGCATACCCTAACGCCACCTTGCCACTAGACCACATGCTTCCTTTATCATATTTTAACCAGAATAATTATAAGGCCTTCCAGCCCAACGCCAAGGTTCACTTCAAGGAAAAACTAAAATTTTTTGCTAAAGCCTAGATTTGAACCCAAGACTCCCAACCGAGCTTATGTGAAATTTTCAGCACAACCAAAATCCAACTGCTTCTGATGCCCAAGGCCTATTTCTTCTAGGCCCAAAATTTGGGGCGTTATAAGGTGGTGTTACAACCATTTCCAATTTAGACTAAGGACATGTTTAGGTTTGTCTACTATCACAAGTCATCTTTTTTGTACTACGATCCAAACTACTGCTATACCGCTTAGTATTAGTTAAACATTAGACAACCAATAAGCAACGCTTCCTTCCATTTTGCTTTCGTGCAAAGCCCATGAGAATAATATACAAAGTTTTAATGTAATCCATGAATAATTTTATTAACTCATTTGTTCAAAAAAATTAGAAGTGTACTTAGACAAAAATATTCACTACTCGTGGCACCGCATCCAACAATCTCCCACTTGCCCTAATAAAGTAGATGATTCATGTTTTGCATTCCTATGCCCTCCACATGTTTTCTAGAGAACTCTAGCTAGTAGAGTCTTGCAAAACAAACTCCGTGGTATGTCCTCGATGATGCTCTTTGATCTGCATCTACTATTCACACACTATCGTCTCCCTTAATGCTATGTCCTTATGTGGTTTATTTGGGTTTAGTTATATCCCCTAACCGTTACATTGTCATATTTTTTTCATTCCACATATTCGGCTCTCCATAATGAAGTTAAAGTGCTAGTCCCGCTTTACACTTCTCACAGATAACTCCACTTTCACCGCTTTAGGGACAAAAACACAAACTCAATGTTGATTTCCTTGAACTCGACACGCTTATAGGTCGTAATTAGTATATCTATGTAACATCCTTTAAATAGGGGCTATTGTGTTTAAATTGTTCTTGCATGTGTATGTATTGATTGTGGTATTAATTGAGGTGTTCTAGTGGTTCAGGTATGCTTTAGGGCAGGCCTGAGCTATAAGAAAATTTTGTTTTTAAGCTTGGTCAAGGAGTCGGGAAGGAGCGAAGGTTAAATATATTTCGGGTGAAATTAAGCACAAGAATTAGCTTGGGAAAGTGCAGGAAAGGAGGTGCCACTTGAAAGGCCTTGAGAGTGACGCCACATGCAGGGAAGGGAGGTTTCAAATCGAGCAAACAGAGATCCCATTTTCTCGCCACTATTTTGACGCCATGAGGGAAGAGTTGTGCTCAATTTCAAATCATGATTTGTTGATTAAGTCAAATTAATTTAAATCTGGTGGAGAAGAGAGAAAATTTAGAGTTTGTGGAATTCAAACACATTTGAAAGCAATAATGCACTGAACGTAGCTACAAC